>CM028133.1:43040000-44240000 GCA_016271365.2 Neoceratodus forsteri | reverse complement strand
AAACATTCTCAAAGTTACGAGTGTGTTTGAAAACTGCGCATCGCACGCTCGTAACACAGTCATTTAGTGGAATTATTCTGCCAAATTTTTAACATAGCCATTTTGGGACCTCTGCTCATGAACAGTGGCACTATCATTATCTTAATCTGCTCTGAACATTGATTTCCTACAGCGACCATGTGATTGTACGCCAGATGTGTGTAACTACATTTTGGTCAGGATGTGACAAATGACATGTTCATAAGAAAGTGTGCAAAAATGACAATGTTGAAAATCTGGAGGGAAAATATTACAAATGCTCAAAGTTACGATTGTGCGTGGACACTGCACAACGCAAGTTTGTAACATAGTCATTTTATGGAATTTTTTCACCAGATTTTCAACATAGGCATTTTGGGACCTCTGCTCATGAACAGTGTTAATGTGATTTTCTTACTCTGTTCTGAACATTGTTTTCCTACAGTGACTGCGCCACTGCGTGCCAGATGTGCAAAAACACATTTCGGGTAGGATGTGGAAAATGACAGCTGTAATGTTCATAAGGAGGTGAGAAAAAATGCCAATGTTGAAAATCTGGAGTAAAAATATAAAAAATTATAGAAGTTACGAGCGTGCGTGGAAACTGCACAACGCACGCTTGTAACACAGTCATTTTATGGACGTTTGTCACCTAATTTTCAACATAGGCATTTTGTGAACTCTGCTCATGAACAGAGTCACTTTGATTTTCTTAATCTGTCCCAAACATTGATTTCCCACAGCAACCGCGCTATTCTGCGTGGGAAGTACAAAAACACAATTCGGTCAGGATGTGAAAAATGGCAGCTGTACTGTTCATAAGGAGGTGAGAAAAAATGCCAATGTTGAAAATCTGGAGTGAAAATATTACAAATTTGCGAAGCTTCGAGGGTGAGTGGAAACTACGCAATGCATGCTCATAAAACAGTCATTTTTTAGATTTTTTTCACCAAATTTCCAACATAGGCTTTTTGAGAGCCCACCTCATGAACAGTGGCACTGTTGTTTCGTTAATCAGTCTCGAAAGGTGATTTCATGCAGTGACCGTGAAATCACCTTTTGGGACCGAATAACGCCATGACAGTGACTGAATTCATGAGGAGGGTTCCCAATAACCCCATGTTGGAAATTTGGTGCCAAAATTCCCCAAAATGCCCAAGATATGCACCAAAGTTGAAAAAACCCTATTTATGCTATTATACAGCTTTCCGGCATTTCTTCAGTTCGCGGTCGGCTTTGTAGAGTGCAGATGTGTTCCCGGTCCACCGAAGATCGTCACGCTGGGCTCTGGAGGTAAGTATGGGGTGAAGGTGTGTGTGGGGAAGTGGGGTACACAGTGGATGGGAGCAGGTTTGGAGAGGGGGCTGCAGACAGCAAGGCACCGTTTTCTACTTTATAGGTTAAAATAAAAATGTAAATGTTGTTGGAAGGTTTTTCTTTTGACAGGTACATTTGGCAAGCTGGAGTAGACTCCCAGTGTGCCACCTGTGTGTTTTGGGGTGGGGGACTGGAGTATATGAGGATTGAGCACCTGTCGGCAAATAAAAAGGGTGTTTGGTGGGGGAATGATGCAGAAGGGATTAGCAACCTTGGCAAACAACTGGTGTGGAACATGTTGCCGACGGGGATTGGGCAATGGGAAGGGGGCATGATACTGCCGACAGGGGGACTGGGCACCCCTGACATTGGCTTTTCTGGGGACTGTGAGAAGCAGATGGCGCAGCCGCCATGTCTCATTGAAATATTACACCAGGGAAGGCACACCCTGTAGTGAGGAGGAGCTCCCTCATTGAAATGTTTTAGCCACTGCAAGTTGGTGGCACGCTTTGCAACTGCTGTCATAGACAGCATGCAATCTCATTCGTGCCACACAGCCAAGCCCCAAAAAAGCAGTGGCGCCACTGGCCACAACACGACCACTTCAAGCAACCCCAATATGTTGTCTGCACTGCGCACGCAAGACAACATATTGGGGTTGCTTGAAGTGGTCGTGTGCCAGTGGCACTACTGCTTTTTTTGGGCTTGGCTGTGTGGCATGAATGCAAGGTTCTGCACTTCAGAGCCTTGAACCAGGGGAGGGATTATCACTTAAATGGGGTTCAGTTAGGTTGCTCCACAGAAGAGAAGGACATGGGGTGATCATAACAGGGAGCATGAACAACTCTGTGCAATGCAGAAGGGTGGTGGCAAAAGCCAAAAAAATACTGGGGTGTATAGCTAGAGGGATCTCCTCCAGAAGTAGGGAGGTTATCCTGCCCTCGTATAGGTAGCTGGTCAGGCCCCATGTGGAGTACTGTGTGCAGTACTGGTGCCCGTTCCTGAGGAAGGACATCCGATTGTTGGAGGGGGTACTGCATAGAGCTACAAAGATGATCCAGGGATTGGAGGGCAAGCCATATGCGGAAAGGCTGGGGGAGTTGAATATGTACTCTCTGGAAGAGAGGAGGGACAGGGGAGATATGATTGAGACCTTCAGGTACCTTAAGGGAATAAACAAGACTAATATAGGGAGGATTTTTCAGAGGAGAAAAGGGAGGGACATGAGAGAATATCAACTGAAATTGGAGGAGGGTAGATTCAGGAGAGAGATGAGGAGACAGTTTTTCACAGAAAGAGTGGTGGACAAGTGGAGCTCCTTGCCGGGTGAGGTAGTGGCCTGCAAGATGGTAGACAGCTTCAAGAGGGTTGAGATAAGGGAAGGGGTAATAGGAGGGGGTGGAAGTGGGGATCAGCAGCATTATAGAAAAATAGAATTTGATGGCAGATAAGGACTGCTTGGCCCACCCAGTCTGCCCATTTCCCTACCTACTGGATAAGCTGCAGATCCTAGTTAACCAGCAGCCTACTTCTTCCTACCCCCACCCTCTAGAATTGCCTTATGACTGTCCCATGTATGCTTGAATTCCACCACTGATTTTGACTCACAACTTCCTCCGGAAGGCGTTCCATGCATCCACAACCTCTCTGTGAAAAATACTTCCTTAAATTACCTCTGAGCTGCCCCCATCTTCAAATTGTGCCCTCTTGTTCTTGCACACCTCTTTTTGAAAGATGCTACGCTCTTGGACTTTGTTGATTCCTTGAGGTACTTGAACATTTCTATCATGTCCCCCTCTCCTCCTTTCCTCGAGGCTATACATATTAAGCTCCTTTCGTCTCTCTTCATATGTCTTCCGTTGCAGACCCTGCACCATTTAGTTGCCCTCCTCTGGACAGCTTCCATCCTGTCTATGTCTTTTGTGAGATTGGGTCTCCAGAACTGCACACAGTACTCCAGATGGGTCTCACCAGCTGTCTGTACAGAGGACAATAACTTCCTGTTTTCTACTGGTGATACCTCTCCCTATGCATCTCAGTATCCCCAGCCCTCCTTGCTGCACTCTCACATTGCTTTCCACCTTTAGGTCATTTGATATGACTACCCCCAGGTCCCTTTCCATTTTTGTTGTTGTTAGTATCTCACCCCCCATTCTGTACTCTTCCCCTGGGTTTTTGTTTCCCAGGTGCAATACCTTACACTTCTTAGCATTGAATCTAAGCTGCCATACATTTGACCATTCCTCTAACCTTGCCAAGTCCCTTCTCATCCTTTCCACCCCACCTTGTGCATCAACTCTGTTGCAGATCTTTGTGTCATCTGCAAAGAGACATACTTTTCCTTCCAGTCCTTCTGCAATGTCGCTTATAAAAAGACATTAGAAGACTAATCCTAACTCTTGAACCTACGCAATTTTACTAGTAACCCTCCTTTCTTCTGAGTGGACTCCATTTTACTATTACTCTCTGTGTCCTATTCTCCAGCCAATTCTTTACCAGGCTGTCATCTTGGGACCCACTCCCAGGCTAGCTAACTTGTATATTAATCTATTGTGTGGGACTGTGTCAAATGCCTTGCTAAAGTCTAGGTAGGCCATGTCCACAGCCCTCCTGATCTACTACTTTGGTCACCCAGTCAAAGAAATCTATCAGATTCATCTGGCATGACCTTCCGCTGTGAATCCATGCTGCCTAGGGTCCTGTGCCCTCTGGCCTCTAGATACTGACAGTTTTCCTTCAGAAGTGATTCCATCATTTTCCTATCACTGAGGTTAAACTAACAGGTCTGTAGTTTCCTGCTCTGCCTTGCTCCCACTTTTGTAAGGGAATCACATCTGCCCTCCTCCAGTCCTCGGTACCACCCCATCCTCCCATGATTTGTTATAAAGGGTAGTCAGTGGTGTCACTAGTTCTACCCTTAGTTCCTTTAGAATTCTGGGATGAATTCCATCAGGCCCTATTGCTTTGTCCACCTTCAGTTTTAAGAGTTTTTCAGAACCCTTTCTTTCTGTAAATGGGCTGGTATCAACTTCTATATCCAGAGTGTTTCTACTGTTTGTTTTATGTACCTCCTCTCTTCATTTGTAAATACTGAGCAAAATATTTGTTTAGTATCTCTGCCTTTTCACAGTCTCCCTCTGCCCACCCCTCCCTCCCTTTATTAAGCCTCACTATCCCTCTCTTGGTCTTCCTTTGCTCCTGATGTACCTATAAATGGTTTTATCCCCCTTCTTAACTGAGTTGGCTATCTTTTCCTCGGTTTGGGCCTTTGCTGTTCTGACTGCCTTCCCAGCCTCCTTTTGCTTTAACTGATACAGTTCTCTGTCCTGCTCCTTCTGCGATTTCTTGTACTTCCTGAATACTTTCTTTTTCTCTTGAACCTTCTCTGCCACTTATTTGAGAACCATAGTGGTTTCTTACATCATTTTGTTTTGTTTATTTGCTTCACACAGAGGCTCGTTACCTCTGTGATGGCAGCTTTTATTATTCCCCATTGTTCTTCCACCCCTCCTTCCTGCCCATTTGCTAGTGCATTCCTTAGGCACTCACCCATTTTGGCAAAGTCAGCCCTCCTAAAGTCCAGTACTTTTGTCTTTGTATGGCTTGACTCTATTGCTGTGTTTATTGTGAACCATACTGTTCGATGGTCGCTAGTTCCCAGATGGTTACCCACTTCTACATCTGTGATCCTCTCTCCATCTCCATTTGAGAGAATCAAGTCTAATATTGCTCCTCTCGAGTGGTCTCCAATACTAGTTGTCTAAGGCATGCCCCGTGGGGTATCCAGAATAACTCCACTCTTGAGTGGCAGCTGCTACTGCACTCCAGTTAACATCTGGCATATTCAGATCACCCATCAGCAATATCTCCTTTTCTGCCATTCTAAGTATACTTTCTATCATTTTCTTGTCCATTTCCTCCCCTGAGAAGAGTCTATGTCTAACCCTGTGCAGATTGTGGTGCCATTGCCTGTCTCCAAATTTACCCAGTGCTTCTTCTCCTCCCTGTTTACCCTTTTGTTCTGTTGCTTTTATTCCTTCCCTTATGTAAAGAGCTACTCCTCCTCCTCTTTTACCCTCCCTGTCCCTCCTGTAGATAGTGTATCCTGGTATGTTTACGTCTCAGTCATGGTTTTGTGTGTACCATGTTTCTGTGACTGCCACGATATCCAGATGTTCCTCCTCCATCAAGGCCACTAATTCAGGAAGCTTGTTACCCAGACTACGGGCATTGGTACTCATTGCTCTCCATTTTTTGATGGCTTTACCTTCTGTTGCAGCATCCCCCACTGACCGTTCTACCTCGGTCTTTTTCTCATTTAGTACCCTGTTTTGTAGGAGAGGCTGGGATTTTCCTACTGCTTGTCAGTGCCTCCCCCTTTGACTAGTTTAAAAGCTTGCCAATGAAGCATTTAAACTGATTGCTCAAAAGACTTGTTCCCTTCCTGGACAGACACAGACCATCCTGCCAGTATAGGCTGGTGTCCCTCCAGGTGGAACCCCAGTCCCCAATGAAGCCAAACCCCTGTGCTCCGCACCATTTTTTCAAACATTCATTAAACTGCATGGTGCTAATTACCCTCGCCTCCCCCATGCCTTTGACAGGCAGCACCTCTGAGAAGGATACTGTGTGTGCTACTTTGTCTTAGGCCCCTCCCCAACTCTGCAATGTCTTCCTGCACTGCTCTAATCTCATGATGAGCCAAGTCATTTGTCCCTAGGTGGACAATTACGTCCAGCTCAGACTCCCTTGCAGCTGTACTCGTGATCCTGAGGATGCGCTTCCTGTCCCTCCAAGCCATGGCACCAGGCAGGCACCTTACTTCAGTTTTCCCTGCTCCCCCCAGTTCTATACCCCTAATAATTGAGTCCCCAACCAGGAACTGCTTCCTTTCCCTGTGGTGTCCTCTGCCTCCTTCCTGTGGGCCTCCCTTGTGACAGTTGTCATCAGTCTTCTCTGTGGGTGCATCCATAGGGGAGCTATGCTCCCCCAGAACGGTGTATGGATTGTGGAGTGGAACAGTTGACTGGGTGTGCCTCTGTTCCACCAGTCTCACCCTCCCTGAGCCCACTGTGGTCCAACTGCTGTGCTTTCTTCGCAACCTCTGAGGCAGTGGTGGTGGCGCTAGTGCTCCCTGGATGGGGGAGGTTCCCTTCCTACTGTCCAGTGTGGCCTGGGGGAAGGTTTCCTTACTACTGTCCAGTGCGGCCTGAAGTCGGGCAACTTCTTCCCTCAGGGCAGAGAGTTGTCTGCAAATAGGGCAGCATCTCAGCCTCCAGAAAGACTCCCGGAAGACTGCTGCCCCACAGCCATTACATTGCACTACTCCCCACGTTTATCTACTTTTTTTTTGTTTGCTTGTGTGTGTGTGTGTGTGTGCGCGCGTGTGTGTGTGATTGGTTATATAGAAATATATATATTATACAGTGTGTATGTATATTGTCAGTGCAGTGTGCTAGAGAGGATATGACAGTGATATGCCTTGCACTCTTGAGAAATGATGTCAGAACCTCAGGTATAGAGAACTATTTCCAGGAGTGGGTGGGTGTGAGGGTGGGAAGGGGTTGGGCCTAAACTGTGCCCTCACAAAACAATCAGCTAAAAGCTCTCACCCACCACTGCGATGAGTGCCTTCCTGTCAGCAAGATACCCTACACAACAATTTGACAGAGAAAATACCCTGCTAATCAAACAGAGAAAAATCCAGACATCCAAGTCAGACACAGGTAAACCTCTCCAGCCCCAAAACAGCCTGCGCACTTGAGCAGACTCGATAGACCATGAGGCCTGTTTCTGCTGCTATTTTCATGTGTTTGTGAGGCACAATAAAGAAATAACAAGCATTTGTCAATGCCAAAGTTCGTCACTGGAATTGCTGTTAATACGCACCGATTGGCAGGACTACAGTTCCCAGCAGAAAGAACAAGTTATACCACCAAGTTCAAATTCCCATTGAAATACACTAAAGTGCATACCTGTTTCCTCAATTCGTGATCTGGCTTTGGGAAATCGCAGAGTTTGGAACTGTCTGATTTTGAAAGCAACACAAGGGAAATCACAGAGTTTGGAACTCAGTGCTTTGGCTTCTCAGAAGGAACTAGAAGGGGGGACAGGATCAGATCTACAGTACAGTAGCTTATTGTTGTTTTACATTGTTTCTTGTGGATTCTACTTGGTAGAAGGTTATTTCTTTTCTTTCTTACTACTAAGGGGCTAGCAGGGTATTGTTTGGGGCTGTTGGAATTTTGAAACCTGTTTTGGTAGCTATAAGTGGGCTCATTTGTTTGATTAACTGTGTGGCAGGCTGCATTTGTAGAGGCCTATTTCTTCTGTTTTAAAACATAATTTGGTGTGATTTAACAGGGTCTGTTTCTTTGAATTGGAGACATATATCTTCTAATTCCAAGCCTATTTTGATGTGTTGTTGGTGGAGCTGTTTGAATTGGAGTCCTGTTTCTTTGGGTAGCAAACCTATTTTGGGGGCTTTGAGTGGAATTGTGATTCATTGTTGCTGGCTTCACTAGCTGCAAAGTTTGAGTGCAGAGTGGGGGAAGGATGATAATGGTCTGACCAGAGGCCTCAGCTACCTGATTGTTTCTGGAAGACTTGGGCTGGTCCCACCCTTGGTCCATTATTTCCTTTATACCAGGGGTTCTGACATCACTTCCTCAAACAGGCAAAAGAATATGCACCTGTCATAGCAAAAGCAGACATCCAGGAAAGGAACAGCAGCAAGTGAAGAGGTGACTGCTCTCCCAGTGGAAGGGAAGTGAATGCAAATCTAGGAGCTTTCATTATTACTTCTTCGCATTGATATTGCATTGGGGAAAGGAGGAGTAGGAGTTTGAAGAAGGTTGTGCAGTGGCTACTTAAAGTCTGTTTTTGAGTGTGGATAGGAAGGATAGGAATATAAAAAGCAGTTGCTCAATATATCTAATAGTGCAACAAAGGGGTAAGGGAAATAAAGAAAATGTTTTGCACTGATAGAGGAGGAGAGGGAGACTTGGGGGTGTTTGGTATCCTGCATCTGGAAGGTGGGGGTCGTTGGTGAGCAGCGACAGCAATGGGTAGGGTGGTAGGCTGCAACAACTGCGGTGCACCAATCTTTCTAAAATTGCCTGGAGTGTGGGAGGATGTTTAGTGTGCAACCACATAGAAAAACTTAGAAAGGAGATTGAGGGTCTGCAGGAGGAACTAAGACAGGCAAGGCAGATTGGGGGTGGGTTTAGCCCAATACTGGAGGGAGGAAGAAGGGGAGATGAGGGAGGGCGATTTAAGCTAACAGTGGTGAGGAGAGGGTCAGAAGAAGGGAAGCAGAGACAAAGGGGCTCAGGCCAGGAAGAATGATTGCCGGGGAAACCAGGTCAGGAGACAAAAGACAAATGGAAGGAGGAGATAGGGACTTGTGAGGGGAGGCGAAGAAGTGGCAAAAGTCATGGAGTGGAAAGGAGAGACAGGTTACTATGAAGAGAGGGCGGGGCATTTGTGAAGGGCCTTCAGAAAATAGTTGTGCACTGCTAGAGAGGAAGAAGGTGGAGGAGGAAATGATGAAATTAGAGGAGTAATTGATAAATGCTGGACCAAACTAGAGCGGGGAAGTTCTGCTGGGAGAATTGCAACAGGGTTAAAACGGGGAAATAATGTGCAGGAGGAAGAAGAGCTGGAAATGAGAGAGGGAGGGAGATGAATGGAAGCAAGCAGGGAGTAAGAGGGGTGGAATCTTAGTGCTGGGAGACTCAATACTAAGAGGAGTTAGGTGGGGTAGCAAGGGGGAGAGGCACAGTCGCATTTGGGTGGAGGCCATGCCAGGAATGATAGCAGAAAGGGTGGGACAGTCTGTTCTGAAATATGCTAGAAGGGGTAGGGACAAGCCTCATTTAATTATACATCTTGGGACAAACGACCTGGCTGACAAGACAGTAGATACAGTCCAGAGGAGGTTTGAGGAACTAGCACAATTATGTGAGGGGGCAGGAAGATCAGTAACTTTTTCAGAGATACTTCCCGTGCCAAAGGCAAGCACAACAAGAAAGCTGAGAATAGAGGAATTTAACGGATGGCTAAGAACCTGGTGTTGTGCTAAAGGGTATGGGCTGTTGGGACCTGGGAGGACAGTAGTCTCTATGCCAAGGACAGACTACACTTGAGTGAGGAGGGAAAGAAAGTGTTGAAACAGAGGATGGAGGAGTACATAGAGGAAGTTGGGAATTTAAACTAGGAGTGGGGGGTGGCAGTTGGGGAAGAGATATGCGGAGACCACAGATTGGGAAACCATATGAGCTTACCCCCATAACAGTGACAAAGGACAAATGGCAAGTACTGTTGGTGATGCTAGGGAAAGGAGGGAAGGATGGAAGGGGAGGAAAAGGGTGGAAAGTGGTTACCCTTATTGCTAGGAGCCTTAGGAGGAAAACTGCAGAGTTACAGGTTCTAATGGCAGAGGGAGAGGTGGGCATTGCAGCCATCACGGAAACATGGGCCACCCAATACAATGACTGGGACCTGTCTGTACCAGGGTACAGGTTACTTCGTAGGGACAGGGTGATTGGGAAAGGTGGAGGGGTGACACTATATGTGAAGGAAGGACTGAAGTGTGTAAGGGAGGAGGGGGAGCAGGGTAGTACGAAGTCACTTTGGATGCAAATCCAGGATTCCAAGAATAGGATTTTTAGAATGGGAGTGGTGTACAGGCCACCATCTCAGACGGAGGAGTTTGACAGGGAACTAGCAGGACAGATCAGGAGAACCTGCGAGAAAGGTAGTGTGGTGATTGTGGGGGACTTCAACATGCCAGGAGTGGACTGGAGCACCCCAACAACCAGGAACAGAAGGGAGCAGGTACTGCTGGATGCCTTCCAGGACAGCTTCCTGCTGCAAATGGTCAGTGAACCAACCAGGTTAGGAAATACCCTTGACCTTGTGCTGGCAAATGGGGACTTTGTGAGAGAACTTACAGCGGAGGAACCGCTGTCAGGGAGTGACCACCGCTCAGTATGGCTCACATTGGATATGGGCAAGGAAGGAGTGGAATCTGGCACAATAGTGCTGGACTTCAGGAGGGCCGACTTTGGGAGGATGGGGGAAGTGGTAAAAGGGTACCTGGCCAGAATTCAATCTAGTATGGACACTAACCAGAGGTGGGAGCTCATAAAGCTGGGGATAGTGGAGGCAACCAAAACCTGCTGCAAAGCCCAGAGCAAGAAGGCTAGGCTAAGAAACCAATCTGATTGAGCAAGGAGGTCATGGAAAAGGTAAGGAGGAAAGAGCTGCCTTTAGGAAGTACAAGAAAACAGGAAGGGGGAGGACAGGAGGAGTACTTGACAGAATCGAAGGAGGTGACAAGGGCAGTAAGGGAGCCAAAGCATCTCACGGAACTCAGGCTGGCACAAGGCATTAAGAAGGGGAGAAGGACTTCTTTAAGTACATCAGGAGAAAAGGAGCTGTAAGGACCATAGTAAGGATTAGGAAGGAGGGGTTGGGTGGAAGCAGGGTGCGATAAGGCGGAAGCACTAAATGAGTACTTCTGCTCAGTATTTACTAAAGAGAAGAGGGGGGTGACACCCAAGGTGGGAGAAATGGCAGAAGCAGGGGAGGAAGTGGTGACAGATGGGGAAATCATGGAGAACAGAGTTTGAGAGGGTTTGAAGGCACTGAGGGTGGACAAGGCACCAGACCCAGTTGGCATCCACCCCAGGGTACTGAAGGAGCTGGCAGAGGTCCTTGCAGGACCTTTGGCAGACCTATTTAATGCCTCACTACATTTGGGGTGTGTACCTCAGGACTGGAGGATGGCTCATGTGGTGCCCCTCCAGAACAGTGGCCCCAAGGATGAACAGAGAAACTACAGACCAGTGAGCCTTACATCCATCGTGGGTAAGCTAATGGAGACTATCCTGAAAGAGAGGCTGGTGGCCCTCCTAGAGGCCAAAGGGCTACAGGACAGCAGACAGCATGGCTTCATATGTGGCAGATCCTGCCAAACCAACCTGGTCGAGTTCTATGACTGGGTAACTAGGCAACTGGACAGGGGCCATGCAGTGATGTCCTGTATCTGGACTTCAGTAAGGCATTCGACTCAGTGTCTCATGGAAGGCTGGGAAGGAAGTTAGTAGGCACAGGGGCGGGTGCAAAGCTGGTGAGATGGGTAGGAAACTGGCTGCAGGGAAGGCAACAGAGGGTGGTGGTGGGTGGGGAGCTCTCACACCCAAGGGCAGTGACGAACAGTGTTCCACAGGGCTCAGTGTTGGTACCAGTGTTGTTTGGGATATTCATTGCAGACATATCATGGGACATCAAGAGCAAGATCAGTCTGTTTGCAGATGATACCAAGGTAGGCAGCGGTGGTAGATGACCTAGGGGGATGGCAGGGTTGCAGGATGATCTGGCAAAGCTTCAAACCTGGTCAGACACCTGGCAACTGGCTTTAATGCCAAAAAGTGCAAGGTGCTGCATTTGGGATGAAGAACCCAGGAGGAGTTACCAGCTGGGGGTACAGCTAGCCCAGACAGAGGAGAAGGATCTGGGTGTGCTCATTACAGGGTCAATGAACGACTCGGCACAATGTAGGAGAGGCAGCTGCAAGAGCCAACAAAATGCTGGGTTGTATTGCAGGGTATATCCTCGAGGAGGGAGGAGGTGATTCTGCCACTGTAGTCATTAGTTAGACCACCTGGAGTACTGTGTGCAGTACTGGCGTCCGTATCTGAAGAGGGACATTAAGTTACTGGAGGGTGTAAAGAGCGACAAAGATGATCAAGGGGCTGGGATTTATCATACGAGAGGGGTGGAAGGAGTTGAACATGTACTCACTGGAGGAGAGGAGAGACAGGGTGACATGATTGAAACCTTTAAATACATGAAAGGAATAAACAAGACGGGTACAGAGGAGCTGTTCAAAGTAAGGGAGGGAGGGCCACAGGGCCATGATATGAGACTGGAGCGAGGAAGGTTCAGGAGGGAGATGAGAGACACTTTTTACAGAGAGGGTGGTGGCTGGGTGGAATGTGTTACCTGCTGAAGTGGTATGCAGTAAAACAGTGGACTGCTTCAACGAGGATGGGACAGGACAAGGAGGGGTTAATGAAGGGGAAGGGTGGAAGGGAGGGCAGCTGCAGAATAAGGGGTGCTAGCTGCACATTTGAGCAGACTTGATAGACCTCTAGGCCTTTATCTGCTGGCAAATTTCGTATGTTCGTAAGAGTGATGTGTCTGCAGTTCAGAGAAGATAAGGGCACTGGAGCCCCACCGTGGGTTGGGGGGGACATTATGGTTAGAAACCCCAACACCCTGGGCGTTTGTTGGTATTTGCACTACAAATTTTCAACATGGCCTTTTGTGACCCCCACCTCATAAAAGCATTTGGGACTTCTGCTCATGAACAGTGGCACTGTGATTTTGTTAATCTATCCCGAACATTGATTTCTCACAATGACCATGCCATTCTGCACCAGATGTGCGAAAACACAGTTTGGGCAGGATGTGAAAAATTATAGCTGTACCATTCATAGGGAGGAGTGAAGAGAGAGCAGTGTTGAAAATCTGGAGTGAAAATATTAAAATGCTTGAAACGCATTTAGCTTACGTGGAATCTGTAACGATGCTTGTAACACAGTCATTTAGTGGAATTATTTCACCAAAATTTCAACATAGGCATTTTGTGACCTCTGCTCATGAACAGTGTCATTATGATTTTCTTACTCTGTCCCAAATGTTGATTTTCCACAGTGACCGTGCCATTGTGTGCCAGATGTGCGAAAACACATTCGGGCAGGACGTTAAAAATGACAGTTGTACTGTTCATAAGGAGGTGTGCAAAATTGACAATGTTGAAAATATTACAAATTCTTGAAGTTATGAGTGTGCATGAAACTGCGCAATGCACGCTCGTAACATAGTAATTTCATGGACTTTTGTCACCAAAGATTTAACTTAGGCATTGCATTGGGTTGCCATCCATGGTACACCAGACATTACCTCATGGGTTTTAGGCTAGTGATGCACATGACCTAGTATCAAATTTCTAGTCCCCAGTTCCCAGAAGCCCCTGTTCTCCAGTTCAAATTGTGCATTTGATCAGGCTACAAGCACCCCGGGAGTCCCTGTATGGTGCCAGAAAGGTAGGCCTGTGGATTCCACAGAATAACAGAATTATTGTTTTTAAGAAGAATATTTCAATCAAGCCTGCCTACGTGATGCTGTAATTTGAGTCTATAGTTTGTTTTTGGACAACTTAGTAGTTTTGGAGATGGTTGCTTCAAGCTTTGTTTGTTTGGTGTGAGCTTAGGAAGGCTTTGATGTAGCTGGGGGAGAATTGCTGCTCCATTGTGGTTGATGCAATGTTTACTGCATTTTTTTATCTGCGCTTGAAATTAAATTTCTTTTGGTAGGAGAGGACTCGAAGAGGCTCTGGCCTGGCCATGACCACCGCCTCGCAGTCCCACGGGTGCAGCTGTGTGCCTCCTTTATCTGCAACTTCTGTGATATATCTTTATTTGCGATGCTGGTTTTAGTCAGTGTAGGTTTCGCTGTGGTCCAGGAGGGCTCAGACATCCCCACTGATTGGAGTTTTGGCGAGGACGCTGAGTCCTGTGTTTTTCTGCACCCCCCTTGTCCCCACCCCACCCTCATTGCCACTAGGCCCATGACTTCCTCCGAGTTAGACTGGGGCAGAAGAAGATTTTCTGGTGCCTGCGAGAGGAATCGCCACTTTCACGGTGGCGCTGTGGATGCTAGCACCATGTGTACTGTGTGAGGATTTCGCTTTCCTCTTGCTGGCGTCTGGCATAGGAGCGGCCTGCCGGGATCAGCCTGGCATCCACCTCTCTCTCCCTCTCTCTCTCTTGATCACTCTCTCTCTGGCACCTGCATCCTGTAGCATCATGGAAATCCTTTTCTTGGCCAGCATCTGTTGGAGCGAGAGACAGTCAAGAGAGGCTCAGCTTGCTCAGTTGAGCTGTCTGGCCACAGCAACTAGACTTGGGGGGGTTGGAAGGATTCCTTGAAGAAAAGGCTGGACATGCAGGGGACAACAGCAGGCTCCAGTATTGCAACAGCGCTAAAGTAAAGAGGACTTGCTCCTCAGGGGGGCATAATTAAACTGCACCTACAGGGTCTCAGATGTTCACCCTCCCAAGTGGGGACCACGTGGACCATAGGTGGGGAGGACAGCATTTTTCTTGGATCCTACTAGCTCAGGCCTAGGCACCTCTAACAGCGGCTGACCTGTTTGGGCCCTCACTACGTTCAGACCTAGGCCCCTCTCTCTCAGCGGCCAGCCTGGTTGGGCTCTCACTGCTGCTATTCCTCCCGCCCTTCCCCTTCCGCCTGGGGGCACCTACCCACAGCGGCCCTCCGGCGGGGGAGGGGGACACGTCCTTCTCTCGAATGGCTAGGGCAGGGTTCTGTCCACCATTTTGCGAATGATGGCCACCATTTTATAGGAGTCTGTGCTCTCTCTACTGCCCAACTCCTTCTAATTGCACAGGGGGGGGATGTGTTCTGAGAAAGGTCTCCTTCTACAGCTTGCTCCGAGACCATCATTCAGGCCTAGGCCACGGTAACAGCAAAATTAGGAGATAGGTTCTGTCCCTGTGAGGCCACCTTTAAGTGAATTGTTCAGTCTTTTTTGCATGGTCACAGTAGAGGTATAATCGCCAGATGCAGTACCTGCCATCTTTTGGGGCGTCCAGCCTTCACTCTGGAAGTCCTCTATTGCTCCATCCCTAATGACCTTCCCATTTGTCTCCTCTCTCCACAGATGGTGAAGGCAAAGAAATGCACTACATGTAGTGCCACTCTGATGCCCCACAACACGGGACCACAATGCCCCGTGTCCCTCCACGATGAAGATGACCTGTCTCTGGAGCAATCTCCAGTGATGGAATCTGACACTCCAGGGCCCAGTGGAGCTAACTGGATGGACACGGGGGCCATCTTCTTACAGAACCAACAAGCGACGGTGGCCATGATGGAGAGTCAGCAGAACTTCATGTTAAAGATCATGGAGAGGTTGGAGGCCATGACGCAACCCGAGATACCACCAACCCTGAAACCACAACTAGAACCAGAGACCCCAGGTGGGGCATCGGGGGCCCATCCGGACATGATCAAACCACTGCCAAGCATCCCGGTACTTGATACAGGGGACAACTCTGGGGATAAAGAAATCCCTGAGAATGGGGAAGGCATTCTGTCCGAGGAAGAAGAGATGGAAACACAGTCCATACCATCTCTCACATCCAAATTGTGCTCTTTTGACCTGATCCCAGGCCTCATGAGGATGATTAGGGGGTTTGAACTCGAGGAGGGCCAACCTGAATCGAAGCTCGACCCCATGATTCAGCAGAGGAAGGCCACCAAGGAGATCTTCTCCGTCTGTCCGGCGATCGATGACGTCTCCACTAAAGAATGGGAGTCTACAGAACCTGGTAGGATGTCGGACAAAAGAAACCTGGACTGCATGTACCCAGTCCAGGAGGACAAGGCTAGCACCTAGTGCATAGCCCCCACTATTGACCCCCAGGTGGCAGTGCTCAGCAAGAAAATGGTATTACCATGAAGGATCCCATAGATAAAAAGGTGAAGGACATGTTGTAAAAGCTATTTAAAATAGATGGCACAGCAGCCAACACATCCACCACTGCCATCTACACCGCTCGTGCCCAAATTTGATGGCTCGAGGAGCTCCTTGACAAGGTGGACCCCAAGACCAGGAAGGCTGAACTGTTGCAATGCACACTTGACATTGCGAAATACTTGGCTGACATGGTGGTGGACACTCTAAAATTAAATGCCAGGGCCACAGCACTAACGAACCATGCCAGAAGTGCACTGTGGCTCAAGCTGTAGGAAGCAGATAATGAGTCCAAGGTGCTGTTACAAAACTTACCTATGAGGGGCAAACATGTTTTTGGAGAAGGAATACAGGAATACCTAAAACAGAAGGAGGAAGGGAAGGATCTCCTCAAGAACAAGGGCAGACCTTCCTACCTGCCGTCAGGCAAACGGAGATTTCGAGGGAGAAACAGAACCCAACAGACAAGTAGCGACAACTACCGCCAGAACAATTCATTTCGAGGTAGAGAAGCTCAAGGAGGGTCCTGTAGATCCTTCACTTCCAATTACCAACCCTCCACCTTCTGAGGCTGAGGTTCTAAGTTTGGAGGCAGAGGAAGAGGGAACAGGAACAAACAATGACTACAGGTCCCTTCCTCCCATGACTCCACCTGAGCAGGGCCATTGTCCACCAGTCAGCAAAAGACTAATGCTGTTCCAACACAGTTGGCAGGGTATAACCTCAGACAGATGGGTACTAGAGGTAGTGTCCAGGGAGTACTCGATAGAACCGTCCCATTCACCGGTACCACACAGATTCGTAAGCTCCTCCATCTCAATAAGAAAAGCGTCTCCTCATCATGTCCAACAAATTTTGTAGGACTTGATGCAGAACAGGGCAATCCAACTGGTGCCCCCACACGAACAAGAACAGGGAGTGTACTCCATTTTCTTTCTGGTGCCCAAAAAGACAGGGGAACTTTGCCCCATCCTAGACCTTAAGCATCTCAACAGACACGTAGTCACCCAAAAGTTCAAAATGGAGACGTTTAGGTCGACTCTCCGCAGCATTCAGGTAGGCGATTACCTGACCTCAATAGATCTGAAGGACGCATACCTTCACATTCCAATCAGGACAAGCCACAGGCAGTACCTCCAGTTCCATATCCTAGGGCAGCATTTTCAATACCAGGCTGTGCTCTTTGGTCTTACCTTAGCACCAAAGGTGTTCACCAAGGTGTTCGTGGTTCTCGTTGCCAGATTGAGAGAGCAGGGAGTGGATATTATCCCATACCTGGATGATTGGCTGATCTGAGCTCGTTCCAAAGAACAGCTACAAAGGGTCACCCAGATGGCATTACGGGCACTCAAACATGGCTGGGTAGTGAACCAGGTCAAAAGCTATCTGGTGCCCACGCAACAACTAGAACACCTAAACACGTTCCAGGGGTGGGCAAGGCCCTCCCTGAAAAGAGTGGAAGCATGACAGCCTTAGCTCACCAGCTGAAGGCCAACAGCCTCCTGACCACTGGGCAAGTAGCCCAGATGCTGGGCTGCATGGCGTTGTGTATCGACCTGGTCCCATTACCAGGTGGCACATGAGACTGCTGCAGAACTACATGCTGACCCAGGGATCTCTAAACGAGCGGAACCTGAGGGTCAGGATACCATTACCAGACACACTACGGCACTCTCTAGTAGGGTGGACTGTGAGCCGGTCCCTCAAATGGGGGTCCCACTAGAGGCAAGCTATGACGTCACCATCGAGATGGATTCAAGCCTTCTAGGATGGGGAGCATGCTTGGGCCCTCTATCAGCCCAGTGCTGCTGGATGACCCCAGAGGCCAGACTGTCCATCAACGTGCTGGAGATGAGGGCAGTATACCATGCCCTCAGATCTTTCCAATCAACCGTATCCGGTCAGTCGGTTTTAATTCGCTCTGACAATCAAGTGACGGTGGCTTACATAGCCATGCAGAGAGAAGTGACGAGGGTGTTGACCTGGGCTCAGGCCAACCTCATACACATTGGCGCGGTCCATCTAGCAGGCAAGCTCAACATATGAGCAGACTGGCTCAGCTGCCAGCAGGTGCACCTGAGAGAGTGGCACCTGCATCCCGACTTGTTCCAGCTGATACAGGAGACCTGGGGTCCCATTTCCATGGACCTCATGGCAACAGCAGAGAAAACTCAAGTGAGGAGGTTCTTTTCAAGATACAGGGAATGTCATTCCCAGGGGACTGACGCTCTCTCCCAGACCTGGTCACGGGATCAGGTGTATGTCTTTCCCCCCATCCCCCTTCTACCACAAGTCTTATTCAAAATTTGGCAATCTCAGAGAATCATTGTCCTGGTGGCACCATACTGGCCACAGAGAGCATGGTTCTCAGCAGTGGTAGCCATGGCATTGGACAAATACAGACTCCCATACCAACCGGACATGGTAACACAGGGACCCGTAATCCACCCCGCATCAGGGACCCTGAAGCTAACGGCCTGGCTCCTGAGAGGCAGAGACTGTTGAGAGCCAGGTATCACGCATTGGTTATATCCACGTTGCTGCAGTATAGAAGGCCTTCCACTACCTCCACTTATGGCAAGCTGTGGTCTATATTCATGACATGGTGCAAAGACAAGGGCATAGAGCAAGAGCAGGCCGATATGTCAACCATTCTGCTGTACTTGCAGCAGGGCATGGATAAGGGCCTGTCCCATTCGTCTCCCCGGGTACAGCTGTCCACCATTGGCCCCATAGGCCAACATAGCCCTGGGTCTCACCTGGACACAGTACACTTCCTCAGAGCAGTAGAGGTGCTACGCCCCAGGGTCCAGACTCAGATCACCCCTTGGAATCTGACCCTAGTCCTAGGCTCTCTCAGCACAATGCCCCCTTCGAGCTTCTGCATGAGGTGGACCTATTTTGGGCAGGACTAAAAACCTTGTGGTCATATGTTCCACTCAAAGGATTAGCATACTGGGGACTCTGTCATGTAGGGGTACATCGATGGACAGTCCCGGCCTTCCAGCCCAAAGTCAAGTCTGTTTTCCATAGGGAGCAACCCATTGAGTTGCCAGCCTTCTCTAACAGGTCACAGACAGGGGATGCAAGGATACCTCACCACTTGGATGTGGGAAGCACCCTAGCCACATACATATCTAGAACTAAGCCCATACATAAAATGGAGAGATTGTTCATTGTGTCAAAGAGACGACAGGGTAGGGCAGCATCCAAAACCACAATAGTAAGCTGACTCAAGAGAACCATTCTAGAGGCCTGCAAGGCAAAGAATCTAACACCTCCAGAGGGTATTAGGGCTCATTGTACCCGGGCAGTATCTACCTCCTGGGTGGAGGGTGCTAATGTGTCTACGGAGGACATTTGCAATGCAACCAAGTGGACTTCCATCCATACCTTTGCCAGACACTATAGGTTGGACTACTTGTATGAACTATAGACTCCCTTTGCCACTCAGGTTCTCTTGGCAGTCAGCTCCTGCTCTTCTCACTCTTAGATCACTCTGTCCCGCCCGGTTTGAGTACAGTACTGCTGAATATCAACCCATGAGGTAATGTCTGGTGTGCCATGGATGGCAACCCAACACAATGGGTGTTTACTCACCTGGTAAAAGTGTTTGTGTTGGTTGACATCCATGGCACTCCATGGCCCATCCTACAGAGCGATCAGAGTGACCAGGAGTATATCCCTGACAATAAAAAGGGGGAACAGAGGGACATGGCTGTGACGTGGACAGCCAGTTCTGAGTGCTGTATCATTTTGTTTTAAATATAAAAATGTATTACTGGTCGTCTCTGCTGAAAAATCTGGTGTTCTTAGAATGACCTCACTCATCCCCTCCAAGGTTTCAGCTGAAAGATGAAAGCCATGAGAAAAATGCTGAAAACAGCATGTGAGATCACACACACAGTTTTAGATACTAGGTGTTACATGGAAGGCCTTAATCTAGCATCTCCTGTGTGTCTGAGTTAATTACAGCCGTAGTTGCTAAATCATATCCATTTTATGATGTTGGAGGGAAAACACAGGTTATTACATAGAAGTGCGAAATCATAAAGATGCTTTTATGTCCTGGAAGGAGGAAGCTTATTATGAGATCAACAAAGTGTCATTTGAAGGACATGAATTATGCTGAAGTTGGAGAATGTAATACTTTGAAAAGACATCCTGTTTTTGTATAAGATATATATATTTTTATGTATAATCTGACAGAGGAGGAGCTAGATGACCTCACACAAAAGGGGTTGGCAAATACAGTTTGTTTAAGGATTATTCTGTTTTACTTCAGACACACTTTTATCTAGACTCTGACAAAGAAAGATCTGTGAGCAATATAAACAGGTATTTAGAGAGAGAGTCAAACCTAAGTACTGTAAGTAGGAATTTGCACTGTTTAAACCTTGTTCTTTTAAAAGATTTGTATGTCTTGTGATATAAGAGTTCTGTATTTTGTGTTTCACATATTTTTATCTATTTTTAGTAAAACTCTTTTTAGAGCATACTTGGTCTGTCTTTGGCTTCTTTTTATTTGTAAGAAAAGTATATGTGGTTAATGCAGACAATAGACATAAGCTTAAATGGTGATACCAAACTGGAATGAGAAGTGTTTTAAATCTGAGGTATTTATTGAAGTTTTTAAGGGTTCATCTCTGTATACCTGGTTAGGTGCCCATAGGCAAAGATATCTGGCCCCCAGAAGACAGAAATATATAAGCCTGTACATTGGGTACGCTAGCAAGAGTTTAAAAGTTTGAATCCCTCCAAGACTTGAGACCAAAGGTTGATCCGAACTCACAAAACAGACAAGAGGGTTACCTTGTTCTGTTAAACTATTCACAAGACTGTGCTCGGAGGTTGGCACTTTGGGAGTAGAGGGCCTGACCTGCTGAGTGGGTTTGTGACAATGGCAAGGTATCGTCTCTCTCTTTTAAGTCATCCAGGATGGCTATTGTCGACTGTTCAGGAGGCTGAGTATTAGCATTGTATCAATAGTTGAATAAAAGGGGCTCTTTCAGCCAGTTTCAGAAGGCGTCTCAGTGTCTGTGTTAGCACCTGAAAGCATATTGTGGTATCACTAACCTTATTTTCAGCTGTGGAAGATTCGAACTGGAGAACAGGGGCTTCTTGGACCTGGGGACCAGAAATTTGATCCTAGGTCGTGTGAATCACTGGCCTATCAGGTGGGCTAAAACCCATGAGGTAATGTCCGAAATGCCATGGATGTCAACCAACACAATTGCCTTTACCAGGTGAGTAAATCCCCATTTTGGGACCTCCGCTCATGAACAGTGTCACTGTGAGTTTTGTAATCTGTCCCAAACACTGATTTCCCACAGCGACGCAGTATAGCGCAGTGGTTTAAGGCTCTAAGCTGCAAATCTGGTGACATCCAGCAGACCATAGAAATATAGACTTTAACGGCAGATAAGGATCGCTTGGCCCATCTAGTCTGCCCACTTCCCTACCTACAGGATAAGCTGCAGATCCTAGTTAACCAACAGCCTATTTCTTCCTACCCCCACAAGAATTGCCTTATGTCTGTCCCATGCATTCTTGAATTCTCCCACAGTTTTAGACCCCACAACCTCCTCAGAAAGGCTGTTCCATGCATTCACTACCCTCTCTGTGAAATAATACTTCCTCACATTGCCCCTGAACTGCCCCCCATCTTTAAATTGTGTCCTCTTGTTCTTGCATGTCTCTTTTTCTGAAAGATGCTACCCTCTTGGACTTTGTTGATTCCACTGAGGTATTTAAAAGTTTCTATCATGCCCCCTCTCTCCCTTCTTTCCTCAAGGGTATACATATTAAGCTCCTTTAGTCTCTCCTCATACAGCTTCTCTTGCAGACCATGTACCATTTTAGTTGCCCCTCTCTGGACTGCCCCTATCCTGTCTATGTCCTTGCGGAGATGGGGTCTCCAGAACTGGACGCAGCACTCCAGATGGGGTCTCACCAACTGTCTGTACAGAGGGATAACAACTTCCTGTTTTCTGCTGCTGATGCCTCTCCCTCTGCATCCCAGTATACCCCCAGCCCTCCCTACTGCCTTCTCCATTGCTTAACCTTAAGGTCATCTGATATGATTACCCCAGGTTCCCTTTCCTTTTGTTGTTTACTACCTCCCCCATTGTGTATTCTTCCCTGAGTTCTTGTTTCCCAGGTGCATTATTTTGCACTTCTTTGCATTGAATCCTAGCTGCTATACTTCTGACCATTCCTCCAACCTTGCCAAGTCCCTCCTCATCCTTTCCATGCCTCCTTGTGTATCAACCCTGTTGCAGATCTTTGTGTCATCTGCAAAGAGGCATACTTTTCCTTCCAGTCCCTCTGCAATGTCATTTATGAAGACATTAAAAGGGACTGAACTTAATACTGAACCCTGCAGTACCCCACTAGTAACCCCTCTTTCTTCAGAATGGACTCCATTTACAATTACCTTCTATGTCCTGTTGTCCAGCCAATGTTTTACCCAGGCTACCACCCTGAGACCCACTCCCAGGCTGGTTAATGTGACTGTTAATCTTTTGTGAAGGACTGTGTCAAATGCCTTGCTAAAGTGTAGGTAGACCATGTCCACAGCCCCTCCCTGGTCTACTACTTTGGTCACCCAGTCAAAGAAATCTATTAGATTCATCTGACATGACCTTCCCACTGTGAACCCATCCTGCCTTGGGTCCTGTGCCCCACTGGCCTCTAGGTACTCAACTATTCTTTCCTTCAGAAGCAACTCCATCACTTTCCCTACCACTGAGGTCAAACTGACAGGTCTGTAGTTTCCTGCCTCTGTCTTGGTCCCACTTTTGTGAAGGGGAATCACATCCCTTCCTCCAGTCCTTTGGTACTACACCATCCTCCCATGATTTATTAAAAAGAGTAGTCAGTGGTTTCACTAGTTCCCCCCTTAATTCTTTTAGAATTCTGGGGTGAATTCCATCAGGCCCCATTGCTTTGTCCACCTTCAGTTTTAGGAGTTCTTGCAGAACCCTTTCTTCTGTGAAAGGACTGTGATCGACCCTCCTATCAAGAGTGCTTCTGTTAATTGGATTAGACACTTCCCCCTCCTCTTTTGTGAATACTGAGCAGAAATGTTCATTCAGTATCCCTGCTTTTTCACTGTCCCCCTCTGCCCACCCACCGTTCATTCTATTCAGCTTCACTATCCCTCCCTTTGTCTTTCTACGCTCGCTGATGTACCTATAAAAGGAGTTATCCCCCTTCTTAACCGAGTTGGCTATCTTTTCCTCAGTTTGGGCCTTTGCTATTTTGGCTTCCTTC
The DNA here is from genome assembly GCA_016271365.2 of Neoceratodus forsteri. NCBI lineage: Eukaryota > Metazoa > Chordata > Ceratodontiformes > Ceratodontidae > Neoceratodus > Neoceratodus forsteri. The sequence continues at coordinate 44,216,818 of CM028133.1, read as the reverse complement.
CCTGCTTCCTTCTGCCTTAACTGGTACAGCTTTCTGTCTTGCTCCTTCTGTGTTTCCTTATACTTTCGGAATGCTATCTTTTTCTTCCTGACTTTCACAGCCACGTCTTTTGAGAACCATAGTGGCTTTTTCTTTCATTTTGATTTGTTTATTTGCTTCACACAAAGGCTTGTTGCCTCTGTGATGGCAGTTTTGACTATTCCTCATCGTTGCTCCACACCTCCTTCTAGCCTGTTTGCTAGTGCTTTTCTGAAGCACTCTCCCATCTTGACAAAGTTAGCCCTCCTGAAGTCCAGTACCCTCACTTTCGTATGGCTTGACTCTGTAGCTGAGTTTAACGTGAGCCACACTGTTTGATGGTCACTTGTTCCCAGATGGCAACCCACTTCTAGATCTGAGATCCTTTCACTGCCCCCATTTGAGAGTATGAGGTCTAAGATCCTCCCCTGACTCCCTAGTCTCCCTTCCTGGTTTCACCCTTTTCCGGTCCGACCGTGTTGGGAGACGGGGCAGTGGCTGCGCTATTTATGTCAAGGAATCTCTCCCCGTACTAGCCCTGCCCGCTCCCATCCTTGACTCCAGGGCCCAGGCGCTTACACTGAAACTAACCCCTGACCCTTTAAAGGACCCTTTATCTGACTACTGCATATGTGCCTCCAGGGACCAAACGAGGCCATTGCCTCTCTTACAGAATACCCACCTCTCTACCTCCTTCCGCTGATCAAATTCTGGTGGGTGACTTAAATGTTAACTGGCTCAGCCTCTCTCCTCTACCGAGACTCCTTTTCTGCAATAGACCTAACGCAACTAGTTACCCACCCTACCAGGACTAACCCCAAGAGAGGCTCCAGTACCCTGCTTGATGTGGTACTCACCAACCGCTCTAATCGGATCCCCAATGTACAAGTCCTCCCAGACTCTCTCAGCGATCACTCCCCCATTCTATTCCACTGGTCAACCTCAGTTCCCAAACCCATAGCACAGTCCACATGCCGGTGGCGTCTAATACCTGGTGGACTGATAAAACTTAAGGAACTTCTGTCCCAAATTGACTGGTCTCCTATACAGGCAACTCCTGACATTGACACAGCTCTCTCCTTCTTTACCCAAACTTTTAATAATGCCTGTGATATCTTTGCCCCAGTGTTGACCTGCAGTTCTAAAAGGAAGAATGCCCCCTGGGTTACCCCAGCTTTGATCCACCAGCTCAAACATAGGGACAACCTATGGCACCGTGCCATTGAGACTGGCTGGCCCAATGACAGGCGGTTATATGCTGCCACCCGAAACAAGTGCACTGGGGCCATCAGAAAGGCCAAGTCTGAGCACTATGGGTCCTCACTCACTGCCTCATGGGAATCCAGAACCTTCTGGGATAACATTAAACAGTTAAATGGGAGTGCACACTCCACCCACCCAGATCAACATTATGGTGTGATCTCCTCAGACCCAGCCCTCATAGCCAACCACCTCAACACCTCATTCACTGACCTTAGCCCTATCCTCCCTACAAATTTTTTGACCCTCCTCCCCAGCACCTGTCAAATCTTTCTCGCCTTATTTTCTCCTCTGCCGTGTTTCTGCCCAAGAACTTGGGCCGCACCTTGTCACTGCCCTCAAGTGTAATAGTACAGGCAGTGACACCCTGGATCCGTGTATCCTACGGCTGGTCTTAGACACAGTCCTTACCCCGATCACATGCCTCATCAACCACTCTCTTTGCCTGGGGAAGGTTCCAACTGCCTGGAAAGTCACCACTGTCACCCCTATCTTTAAAGGTGGTGATAGGACTGTGGCTGGAAACTATCGACCGATCTCCATTCTCTCTCCTCTCTCCAAGGCCTTGGAAAAAGTGGTGGCCTCTCAAATCTCTGACTACCTCTCCACCTACAATGTCCTTTGTCCTGAGCAGCATGGCTTCCGAGTGGGCCACAGTACCAACACAGCCCTCCTAGAGTTCTCCAACTTTCTCCACTCCTCCTTAGACACTGGTTCTCTGGCTGGTGCTGTCTTCATTGACCTCTCGAAAGCTTTCGACACTGTCTCCAACCCCCTCCTTCTTGATGCCTTTAGTCTCTCTGGTTTTGCTGCTGGGCCTATCTCCTGGTGCACCAGTTATCTGTCTGACCGCTCACAGAGTGTAAAAATTAATGGGACCTACTCAGACAACTGTCCCATCTTTTCTGGGGTTCCCCAGGCCTCCATTCTGGGCCCCTTACTATTCTCCCTTTACCTTAACACCCTTCCACGCTCTTGCTCGGGGAACATTCTATTGTACGCTGATGATGCGGTCATCTTTGCCTCAAGTCATAACCCTATTGCCCTCCAGGACTCGCTGCAGAAGTCCTTCATTGAAGCCGAGGGCTGGTTCAAGGAACATAGATTGGTGATAAATCTTAAAAACAAAAACCATTTTCTTCACTCATCCCCAAAACAAGTCCTGCAACTTCAAACTCCTCATTCACTTGGGTCCTCATTCCCACTCGAACAAGTTTGCTCTATAAATACCTAGGGATCCATTTGACCCTCCTCTCCTTCCATGGACACATCGCTGCCCTAGCCACTGCCACTAATATCCGATTGGACATCTTACATCGGTATAAACACTGCCTCCCCCCGGAGGCTCTTCGACTTGCAGTCACCTCCTCTGTCCTGTCCCTAGTGGACTATGGACTGCCGGTGTATGGTGCTGCTGATCAGACTGCACTCCATAAAATTCGCACTACTATGAATAAGGCCTGCAGGTTAATTACTGGAGCACCTAGGATGACACACACCTGTCTACTGTATGCTAAAGCGCTGGTACTTGATCTCGATGAGCGCCTCAAATATCTTACCTGTACCCTTACAAAAAAGACCCTCCTTGGGCTTTCCCCACCAGGATTGACCACCACCATACGACGCTCTGTCACACTAGTTCATACTCGGACCTCTGGGAAAACCTCTCTTGTTATCCCTAGAGCTAGGACCTCTCATGGCCAAAGAGCCTTCAGCTTTAGGGCCCCTCCTGGTTCAACACACTGCCCCCTCCATCTCCGAGCTCCAACTATATGGCTGCTTCAAACTTCCTCGTAACCACCTTATTAACACCCGATGCTGTAACTGCCGCTAGTCAAGCTGTACTCAATACTTATGACAAAGCTTATTACTAAGCTGCTAAGGACAACATAACTCTGGTATTGTTTGCATCCATCCTACCTGTACCAGCTTGTTTGTATCTATGTCTTAATTTACTGTTATACTTATGTGTTGTACTGCTATACTGTGTATTTTGGTTTGTCTTACTGTGACAAGGTACCTTTGTAAATGAGCCTATAGCTCAAAGGTTTTCCAAACTGCTGTTTAAATAAAATAAAAATTAAAAAAGATTGCTCCCTCACGAGTGGGTTTCAAAACTAGCTTTCTGAGGCCTGCCACCTGTAGGGCATCAAGAATGGCCCTGCTCTTGGATGTGGCTGCAGCAAATGTGCTCCAGTTAACATCTAGCATATTCAGGTCTCCCATTAACAGTATCTCCCCTTTCTCTGCATTCTAAGAATGCCTTCTATCATATCCTTGTCCATTCCTTCCCCCTGACATGGGAGTCTGTATACAACCCCTGTGCGGATTGTGGTGCCCTTTCCAGTCTCCAAGTTGACCCACAGTGCTCCTCTCTTCCCGGTTTACTCTTTTGTTTAGTTGCTTTTATCCTTTCCTTTACATAGAGAGCTACTCCTCCCCCTCTTCTCCCATGCCTGTCTCTTCTGTAGGTTATGTACCCTGATATGTTAACATCCCAGTTATGGTTCTGTGTGTACCATGTTTCTGTGACTGCTATGACATCCAGGCATCCCTCTTCCATCAAGGCCACCAGCTCAGGGAGGTTGTTGCCCAGACTACAGGCATTGGTACTCATTACCCTCCATTTCCTGATGGCCTTTCTCCTTTTTGCTCCACCCCTGTCCTTCTTGCCTTTGTCACTTTCTCCATTTACCCCTGCCCTTCTCCCTAACAACACCTCTATGTTGGTGTTTACCGCACTTACTACCATTATTGTTTTGGGGAGGGCTAGGATTTCCCTGCTTCTTTCCAGTGCCTCCCCCCTTGGCTAGTTTAAATACTTGCCAATGAAACATTTAAACCTATCACCTAGGATCCTGGTTCCCCTCCTGGACAGATGCAGCCCGTCATGCCAGTATAGGCTTGCATCACTCCAGGTGGACCCCCAGTCCCCAATGAAGCCAAATCCCTGAGCTCCACACCAGTTTTTCAACCACTGATTGAATTCCATGGTGCGGAACACCTTAGCCTCTCCTACGCCATAGATGGGCAGCACCTCCAAGAAGGTTACTGTGCGTGCTACTTGTCTAAGGCCCCTCCCCAATTCCACAAACTCTTCCTGCACTTCTATAATCCCTTTCTTAGCCAGGTCATTTGTCCCTAGGTGGACAGTGACACCCAGCTCCCTCCCCTGTGCAGCTGCTCTGGCAATCCTGAGGATTCTCTCTCTGTCCCTCCAAGCCATGGTGCCAGGCAGGCACCTTACCTCCATCTCCCCTTCCTCCCCCAGTTCTACCTTCCTAACAATAGAGTCCCCCACCAGGAGTTGTTTCCTTCCCCTGCAGGGTCCCCTGCCACCCTCCTGTGGGTCTACTTTGTGGAGGTTCCCAGCATCCTCCTTGGTCTCCACTGCGGGTGCCTCCGTAGAGGAACCACACTTTGCCAGAATGGCATAGGAATTGTGGAGAGGTACAACTGGAGGGATGCACCTCTGTTCCACCACCCTCACCCTCTCTGAGCCCACTGTGGTCCAACTGCTCCTCTTTCTTGGCAACCTCTGAGGCAATGGCAGTGGCACTGGTGGTCTCTGGATGGAAGAAGAGGTCCCACAAATCCTGGCCAACTCAGCCTGGAGATGAGCAACCTCCTCCCTCAGCCCAGAGAGGTGCCTGCAGATGGGACAACACCGCATCCTCCAGAACGTCTCCTGGAAGACTGCTGCTCCACAGCCAGTGCACTGCACCACTCCCATCACGTCTTATTTCTGGCCCCTTAACAGTTTGCACTCTTTATTCTTTCCTCTTTTTTTTCTCTCTCTCCTTAGTTTCTACCTCTGTGCCCTTTAAGCTCCTGATTGTCCTGTTCTGAGACAAGAATATCCTATATTTCTCAGTAGACCCCTTACTTGCTCAGAGGCAGACCTCTAGCAGCTAGAGGGGGCAGAAAAGCTACTCTTGCCCTTCTAGGGTGGTGGGTCTTTGGTGGCTCTGTGATCACTCACTTCCTGCTCCCAAACAGGAAGTTCCTGTTGTCAGTCAAAACCTGTGCCTATAAAAGTAGAACTAGCTTTGGGTGGGAGGGTGAAGGGCAATATAGTCCCAGTAGAGAAGTCCAGTCACACAGCAGTCCTTTCTCCTGGTGTCTTCTGCCAAGCTATAACAGAATCTTTCTAAGGCAGTCTTTAAATGTAGCTTCCTTCTAGCTAAGCCACTCCCCCTACTTACTAGATCTTTCTACAAGTAATTTAAACCTCACAGCTATCAAGTCATTTCAATTACCTGAGATTTACCCCTAGATAACTGTTCAGATAACTATTCAGTTCAGTTAACTCAGACAAACACACACTTTTTTTTGTTTTGTTTTAGTTTTTTTTACCCTAAATTAAAAGTCCAAGTACAAGTACAAGAGTTCTACTTCTTTAGTCTCAGCAGAGAAGTCCAGTCACACAGCAGTCCTTTCTCCTGGTGTCTTCTGCCAAGCTTCTAGCAGAATATTTCTAAGGCAGTCTTTAAATGTAGCTTCCTTCTAGCTAAGCCACTCCCCCTATTTACTAGATCTTTCTACAAGTAATTTAAACCTCACAGCTATCAAGTCCTTTCAATCACCTGAGATTTACACCTAGATAACTGATCAGATAACCATTCAGTTCAGTTAACTCAGACAAACACACACTTTTTTTTGTTTTGTTTGTTAGTTTTCTTTAACCCTAAATTAAAGGTTCAAGTACAAGAGTTCTACTTCTTTAGTCCCAGCAGGGAAGTCCAGTCACACAGCAGTCCTTTCTCCTGGTGTCTTCTGCTAAGCTACTCCTGGGTTTGAATCCCACAGCCTCCACTTGCATAATGTGTGACCCTGAGCAAGTCACTTTACTTCCCTGTGCTCCCAGGTCGCTCCTGTAAAAAAGCTTTCAGCTTAGTGTGCTACCCCTAGTTAAACAACTAAATAAATAAATAAAAATATTCTGCGCTGGAAATGTGAAAATACATTTTGGCTAGGATGTGAAAAATGACAGCTGTACTGTTCATGAGGAGGTGTAAAAAAATGCCAGTGTTGAAAATTTGGAGTGAAAATATTACAGATTTGTGATGTTACGAGTGTTCATGGAAACTGTGCAATGTATGCTTGTAACACAGTTAATTTTGGGAATTTATTCACCAAATTTGCAACATAGGCTTTTTGGGAGCCCACCTTTTCAGGACCGAATAACCAGATGACAGTTACCGAACTCATGAGGTGGGGTCCCAAGAACCCCATGTTGAAAAGTTGGTGCCAAAATTTGCAAAAATGGCTGAGATATGCACCAAAGTTGGAAAAAAAAAATTTATGTAATTATACAGCTTAACGGCATTTCTCCAGTTAATGGTCCAGCTTTGAAGAGTGAACATGTTCCTGCTACACGAAGATCATTGCACCTGCTCGGATGTAAGTATGGGTGGGGGTGTGGGGAGGGCGTGCAGAGGACAGGTATGGGTTGGGCAGGGGAGGCACAGCAGACTGTGAGGGACCATTTTCTTGTTTATAGGTTAAAAATCCAGCACAGGAAGGTTTTCTTTACTCTGGGACTGAGCTGTAGTGCTGTTGAGAGAACGCCCCCCAGTGCCTTGCCAATTTTCTGGTAACCGGGAAAACGAAGTGAAATGGACAAAGAGTGTCATCGGAGGAGGAGGGGCTACACCACATAAAGCTTGCACTGCACAAGAACTGTTCCAGGTAATGCCAAGGCTGTGTAACACCTGATAGCCCCGCTAAGAACTGCATAATCTGCTTACTCTGGGACTGAGATGTAGTGCTGTTGAGAGAACACCCCCCGGTGCCTTGCCAATTTGCTGGTAACCGGGAAAACGTGGAAGTGAAATTGACAAAGGCGTCATGAGGGGGAGGGCTGCACCACATAAAGCTCACACTGCACCAGCGTGAGCGCGGTAGCACTAGTGTGACTGGCACGAGCGCCACTCGGCAACAGAAAAAGGACCCAAAAAATAATTCTGTTGAAACCTGAATGATATTGTAAGAGGTTTAATAATGTTTCTGGAGTATATTTTTTGAATTGAGATTCCCTGGCTTATAGATATAGTTAAATCTTTTAAATTGATTAAAGGACACAGTACTTTTAAGTGCTCTAAGTTAAAAGTAAAGTATAGCACATTTAATTAGTTAATCCACAAAAAGTGAGCTTTATAACTGGGTGGCAGGTTTAGTGTTTTCTTCCATATTTTTCTAAACTAAGTTGTAATAATTAAGTAATAACATGAAGAGTATCTTTATTAAATTGATGGGAATTATTTGTTTAATGCAGTTTTGTGGACCAGTCACATCTGATTCTACAGAGAACAGAACCTCTGTCAAGCAAGAATGGGTCAATTAAGAACAAATAAGTTAAAAAGAGGGAGAAATTCCTTCAAGTTGGTTAGACAGCAGATTTAGAATACTCTCCGGCTAGCTCCCTGTAGAAGTTTTTCTTCAACAGACCAAATGCTCTTGATCTCCATAGTTCTTTGTGGGGATATAGAAACAAACCTAGGACCTGAGGATGGGGCCATAAAGTTAGTGTTGGATAATGCTAGAAGTTTAATTAAAAAAATGGACCTCCTCAGAGCGTGGGTAGATTTGGAAAAGCCAGATATAGTTATACTAACTGAAACCTGGTTAAAAAAGATATCTTTCAACCTGAAATTGAACTTAATGATTTTTATTGCCATAGACAGGATGGAAGGTCATGGGGGGAGGGGTCATAATTTATACTAGGCATAATTTGGGCCTTTCTGAGGTTATTTATACTGGGAAAATAGAAGGAATAGAATGCCTGCTGTTAAAATTCCATACAATTAATTTGATTGTGGGAGTTGTTTATTCTCCACCTAAGATAAATTCAATATATTTTGAGAAATTTTCACATACTATTGTGGAATGTATAGGCCAAAGAAATGTGATATTGATGGGTGATTTTAATGCTGCTTGGGGATGTCCAAGGGATTGGGTCTTGGAAAATTCTATGAAATGTTTAAACCTGGTACAGATAATTGATATACCTACAAGGAAAGGAAATTTAACAAGTAAAGGTAGTATATTGGACTTGTGTTTTGTTTCCCCAGAATTGACTGTAGTAAAGAAAGGAGTTGGGGAACCAAATCTGGGGGATCATAATGTAATAAAATGTACTATAAATCTGGAAATTAAAAAAGCTCCAAAAATTAAAACTTCAATAGAGTATAAAATAAGTTATACAAGATTCAATAAGCAGTTATTTCGAAAGCATTTACAGGGATTGCCATGGCATATAATTTTCCTAATTCCTGACCTGAATTTAGCTGAACAGGAATTTACACTTATGTTTATTGAGGCATGTGACCAATTTGCCCCTTGGAAAAAAGTTAATCAAAAACAAAATCATTTGCCCTGGGTGACCCCAATTATAAAAAGTTAATTAGGGCAAAGAATCAACTTTGGAAAAAAGCAAACAAAACTTTGAAACCTGATGTATGGGATAGCTTTAAAAAAATAAGAAATAGGGTGGTTCAGGAAATAAGGAAACCAAAGGCCACTTATTATAAACAAAGGATCAATGAAACAACAGATCCTAAGAAATATTGGTCTTTGATAAAAAAAATCTTACAAATCCTGTCAAAAACCAAACAGAAATAAAACTCAGTCATAATGGAACTGTATTTGAAGCAGACAGAGCTGCGGAGTTACTAAATAAATACTTTATTGAACTTCCTTATTTGGATTTGGGAACAGAAACTAAAATGAAAAGTGTTCAGCCTGTGGATCAAAATATAGAATTTGATAATTGTAAGGAAAATCATGTACCAATGTTTCGGTTTAAAATAGTGACAACTTCAGAAGTACATAAAATAATAAATAATTTAAAGACAAATAAGGCTTGTAGACCTGATAAGATAGAAAATAGATTTCTAAAGGAAGCTGTACAAGAAATATCCCCCATACTGAGGGATATTTTTAATTGGAGCCTAAGGGAGGGATTGTATCCATCAGTGTGGAAGCAGGCAAGAAAAATTCCAGCTGACAAGGGGGGTGATTCAATGGCCACATCAAACTATCATCCAATAGCACTATTGTCAGCAGTTTCAAAAATTTTGGAAAAAATTGTTCATGGACAGTTAATGGAATGTTTTGAAAAATATCAGAAAAGAACTCAGTTTCAGTCAGGTTTCAGACAGGGTAGGTCCACGGCTACTGCACTCACAGACTTCCTAGACCTAGTTGCTACTCCCTTGGGGAAGGGGAAGTCGGTGGGTGTGGTATACGTGGACCTATCAAAGGCATTTGACTTAGTGAATCATTGTACCTTGGGTTAAAAAATTGAAACACGTGGGTGTGGAGGAAGAACCTTGCGCATGGTTTGGATCATACTTAGACAAGAGATCTCAATTTGTAATAGTAAATGATTACAAGTCTGGTTTGGGTTCTGTGATAAGGGAGGTACCCCAGGGTTCAATCCTGGGACCCCTCTTGTTTTTAGTTTATTTGAATGATTTACCAAAGTCGATAAAAAAGCTCACAAGTTAGACTCTATGTGGATGATACAGTTTTGATTGCATCAGGAAGAAATTCAGTGAAATAGAACAAAAATTACAGGATAATTTCTTAGCTATACAGAAGTTTTTTTCATCACTTGGACTCTTGATAAATAGTAAAAAGACACAAACAATGTATTTTGGTACTGAGAAGAAAAATAAAATAATTCCAAAAATAATAGTTAAGACTCAGGAAGGAAAAATTTTAGAGCAAACACAAGTTTCTAAATACTTGGGTATTCAAGTTGATCAAAAATTAAGTTTTGAACAACATATAATAGAATTAATAAAAAAAAAATTCAAAATTAGGGATAATGAGATGTATATCAAACTGCTTAACAAAAGAAATGCAATTAAATATAGCAAACCAGTTAATATTACCAGTGATAGATTATGGGAGTCATATTTACAGACATACCTCAAAAAAACAGTTACAAAATTTGGATGTTCTCTATAATAAAATAGCTAGATTCGTATTAAAATGTGATATTGGTACCCATCATTGTGTGATGTACACTGAATTAGGCTGGAATACATTACATTAGCGGGCAGAGGGAAATTGGTTAAATCAGATAAAAGGATTATTTAAAAATGGTTCACAATATTATTTGACAAGAAACCTCTTAAAACCAGACCATGGATTAAATTTACGGAAATCAGGAGCTAGAGATTTTTTGGTTCCAAAAATAAAAAATAGTTTCAGTAGCATGACCCTTCAATATAAAGTTTCAACTAGTTGGAATAGACTTTCCCCTTTTCTCAGAGACCTAAATCTGTCTTTTTTAGAATATAGAACCGCAGTAAAACATGAACTGCGTTTTAGATGTTTGTGTAATAGGTAGCTTTTAAATAGCATTACACAAGTTGTTTGATTATGATGCTCTGACCTGGTATATAATTGTATGAATGGTATGTGTATTAGAATGACATGTATACTGTAACCTTTGTAATAACTTAAATTTTGTATAATACAGATTTGCCTTGTAAATAGGGATTCTTTGAATCCTGATGGCAATAATGTCTGTATAAATACATTTTTACTACTACTACTACTACTTTTTTAACAGGGACTTTCAGCATGCCACCTGTGTGTTTGTTGGGGGGGAGCTGTAGCTGATGGGGATTGGGCACCCTGTCGGTGACTGGGCATACCATCGGCACATACAGAGTGTTTGGCGGGGAATGAGCTGAGGGAGATTGGGCACCCCCTTGGGCACACAACAAATGGGGAGGACATTATGCCAATGGGGAGTGGGCTCCCCATCGGCAAATTAACTGGAAGGGGCAAGCCAACAGGGGGATTGGGCACCCTCGTTGGAATTCATGAGGACTATAAGAGGTGGACGGTGATAGCTGCCGCTGTTTGTTTATTTGAAACTGGGAGGGGGCATGCCGACAGCCTGGGCTCAGTGCGTTCACACTGAAAGCTACAGCAGTGTGAACGTGCAACCAGGGTAACAATGCAGGAATGCAACATCAAAGCACCAAGCCGTGCCACTATTGGTGCGGCTCTGTCCTTTGAAAAGTTGGCCAACTCCGCCCCAATAGCTGAAAGGGAGTCATCGCCAGTCTGCCGACTGATTCGCCTGCCACTGACCTGCCCCTTGAAACTGAGCTCTCCATTGGGCACACCCCTGCATAGCACCTCTTATAACAATGAGTTTGTCTGCGCCTGCGTACCACAACAAACTCAATAAATGAGAACAAAAGTATAGCCCCTTGCAACTGTTGCCCTTTTGTGAATTTCGGCTGCCTACCCATCTTACTTAAAGTATATTGCTGCCTCAGAGTACTCATTGTGACTGTGTATTTATGTTGTACATATTGTTTAATATTTAGATGAATCTGATGTAATGTATTTGGTTGCTATGTACAGTATACAGCTCATTCTTTACTGTACTATATGTATTCATGTGTCTATTGCTTGTTCTCCTCCTCATCTCCCCCTCCCCCCAGGATGCATCTGGAAACAAGCTATACTGCTCAGCATCTCTTCCTGGTGAAACATCTGAATAAATAAATTTATATACACACACATATATATTTATATATAATATGCAGGGGGACCCATGTGATACATGATTTATCTGTGCAAGTGTTTGACCTTGGGTAACCTTACAAGTGACATAAGTCATGAGTGAGGTGTCCGAGGACAAGCAGCATGAGTATTCTCATGTATCACACAAGGTCCCCCTGCATGCTTCATTTATGCAATAGGGCAGGACCTTGTGTGATCATTTTAATTTAAAGAAAAAAGATTTTATTTAGTATGGTTTGTGGGTTTCTTTTGTGAAACTGTGATACTGTGTGCTGTTGCTGCTCAGTTACTAAGGGCATTGGTAAGGACGTGATGTGTGGACGTGGGCTGACCTGCCTGGTGTCGCTGCTGATTGGTACAATGAGTGGCTAAACAAAATGTCAAAGGAAAAATGGCGGCTGTGTTTAGCAAGAGCTGCGGGAGGCATTGTGCAGAAAGTAAATCAGGAAACAGCTGGAGCAGGAGATTTGCTGCTTTCAAGGAGTTTTATTTAAATTTTTTTGCTTTGCTTGCTTATATGGTGATCAGGTGGAGGGTGTGAGCATGGAGCGGCGTGTTTGTTGTTGAGTGGAGCCAGTGCCCTGCCTCTGTAACAATATAAATTGTGAGTGGTGAGGTGGGTGTGTGCTGCAAAGGCACAAACTGATGAAAAAATAGCCCAAGGGGCAGTGGAAAGGGACAAGATATTTCATAGGTAAATAAGTGAAGAGAAGAAGACTAAGGGAGGGGCTGTGAGGCTAAAAAGGCCAGACGGGAGCAGATCCTGAGCCAGAGACCTTCTCCTCTGAGAAATGAGACTAAGTACTTCAAATGTGTCAGCTGGGCAGTCCGTGCTTTTCTGGGTGCCCTGTCCTTGTCCCCTAGGTACCCCCTCCCTTGAACCCATAGACCTGACCATTTCACAGTAAAATACTTTTACTTGGTAACTGGGAGGTGTTTAGGTAGGTGTTTGGGCTGCTGCCCTGTTCTCTCCTCCCATTGCCTGCTTCCCCCTCCTTTAGTAAGGCTTATCATAAGAAACAGGTTTCTGATGGGTGTACCCCTTGGTGCTGTGAAAATAGATGCACAGTTGCCCTTCAAGCTTAGCCTGCTTGTTGTAGTTACCCCCTCCCCCTGGTGCCATGAAGCAGTCCCGGGAATGTTGCTCTATCTTAATGTCTTTTCCAAATCAACTTATCCGCCTCCACTTCCTTCATGAGTAATGTGCAGTGTGGCCCACAGGGCCAGCCACATATCACCCCGGCCCACTAACCAGCACAGTGGGTGAATGATTAGGAGTTATAGATGGCCTGCTTTGGGCAGAGGTGGCTGGGGGCAGCAACTTTCATGGGGGGGTGGAAAAGCCCACAGTCAGCACCAGTTATCACAGCCTAACTAGCGTTATAAGTTTTGCATAGCTACAACGTCAGCTTCTGCTTACTGACAGCCTGGGTCAGCCAGTGGGAGTTGGGGGGTCAGGTATCAAGGGGGAAGGGGTGTCACATGGGGAAGAATTGTGGGCCATGCACTGACGCTCAAAGGATGCAAAGGCTGGGGACACTAGGCTACTGCTTCTCTAATATGGAGGCTCTATCACCCGTCCTTTCTGGGGATCTGACCCCAGAGGTACTGTGATATAACTCACTCGAGACCAAGGCATGAAGCCTGACAATTGTGAAATGCCAATTGAAAGTGATTGAGTGAAGTGATCTCCTGCTGGAGATTCTTGCAGACTTTTTGTGTAGGTTTCACTGTTGGACTTTTGAAAGTTTAAGAGGCAATGCTGCCACCTATGTTTAGTTTGGAAACAGGGACTGCTCAGTATTTGTTCTCCATCTTCCCCTGAGAATGGGGGATCGGGCCTATGCATGCTCTGCCTGTGTGCCCACATTAGAGCCTCTATCTCACCCAGTGGATATTACCTCCCTTCTCTGTGTGAGTGATATATGGACAAACTGGGGAGCTTCCTAGCTCCTGACTCTACCTGCTAGCACCTAGCTCGATTAAGCGCCTGATAACCCATCTATAGTACACCTCTGACACCATCAAAGTGTAAATGTACACCCCAAGAGGCCCTTAGGCACTGATATCACAGCGGTTCCCCTCAGAGGTGATGCTGCCATCCCATTCTACCCCTCACCCTAAGCTAGAAAGGCCGGAGGCCCCTTGTTCATAAGGCATTCCCTCCCAGCAGATTTATCCTGCCATATGGCGCTGCCTTGGAAATGCAACCACAGTTAGGGCCCAGTTGGACCACTGTTGTCGCTGGTGCCCCAGTAAGTTGTACCCCAGGGAACCTGGCTTAGGCCCCCTTAACTACTGTAGTGGTTTATTCTAGTATTTACCTGTTTAGTTTACCCCAGGGTTAGAGTGCTATCTCCCCAAGCTAGGCTTTCAATATTTCCTGAGGAGCTATATGTTGGAAAAAAGGGTAATTTCAGAATGGTACACCTGTTATAGGGGTAATGGCTGGGGGAATGGTGATGGTCTCTAGCAGTGGGGGTGCCGGAGTCGAAGCTTTGACTGTATGTCCCACAGATGGAATTTTAATGGGTGCTCCACCACTATTTCACCTCTGCTCTTGGAACGTGAAACGTGAATGGGCTCACTAACCTTGTCAAAAGGATGTGATCTATTTCCTGCATTGGGACGTAGATGTGAAGTAGTAATCCCTATCCCTAGGCATATCGAGTTTGAGAAGCAACAGGTGTGGCTGAACCCTGAGGGCCACCTAGTTATGGTGTATAGTACCCTACATGGCCAGAAGGTGACCCTAGTAAACCTATACATTCTTCTCAGAGTCAATACCCCTATCACCAAATACCTAATGGACCAAATAATCTCTTTCAACAAAGGGATTCTGCTACTGGTAGGCAATTTCAACATGTCTCTGAATCCTAGCTTAGACTTCTACAAACCAAATCCCCACAGGCGTCTGGCCTCATGTAAATAATTTAAAAAGCTTGTACAGGAGATGGGATGGGATGATATCTAGCGTATCCTGAACCCAAGGCCTTATACAACCCAGATTCCACACCACAACAAGAACAAATCAATTCCTTCCTGCAGCCCATTAGGAAGCCTATACTCCTTCAGGAACAGGAGAATCGGCTATTATGCCCTATCACTCAGGAAGAGGTAGATCAGGTGATTCATCTGGCCAAAACTACAAAGGCACCAGGACTGGATGGCTATGGTGTGGAGTTCTATAAACTCACCAAAGATCTTACTATCCCCCCCGGCCACATTTAATGAGCTGTTACAAGGAGGAAACCCTACACCATCCTGGTCCTACATTGCGGTATCCGTAATTCCCATGTCAGATAAAACCCCACTCCTCTGCCCCGCATATAACCCCATTTTGGTGCTTAACACAGACTATGAATTTTTTATGTCCATCATGACCAAACGACTGGATAGACTCCTCCCTTCACTCATACACAGAAATCAGACAGGCGTTATCTGATCCTGGATAACTACAGGTAGCATACATCACACTCTGCATGTCATCCATCAGATGTAGCAATAACAATCCCCCTCCCTACTGTTGAGCCAAAATGCCAAAAAGACCTTTGACCGGGTCTCCTGGCAGTTTGTATATCCTGTGCAGGAAGGGTTACGATTCCCAGTCCCATTTATACAGCTCCTGCTTAGACTCTATCATACACCTAAGGCCTACATAAAAGTAGGTGGACATCACTCCCCTGACTTTTCCCTTCACAGGGGGACTTACCAGGGCTGCCCCATGTCTCCCCTGCCATTTACGGTATACATTGAGCCTTTGGCCCAGGTCATCAGGGAAGACACCACATTCAAAGGCATATTGGTAGTGGGAGAGGAACACTGCATTGCTCTCTATGTGGATGATGTGCTGCTTTATCTCCGAGAACAAGAGGAGGCTCTTCTGAAGGTATCTGAACTTCTGCTCTTGTTCGTCAAGGTATCATGCTATTGCCTGGTCACATCAAAGATGGAGACTCTGTGCTTTCATTTCACCTTACAAATCCATCAGGGATGCCTTTCCCTTTTGTTTAGTCATGCAGAAATTGAAATACCTAGGAATTTATGTAGCACATACCCCAACCACAGCATTCCGGGACAATGACGTCCCATTTCCCCAGACAATGACTTAAGATGTCCATAGGTGGGGCACTCTGCTGATCTCTCTGACTAGGCATGTAAAGGTTGTGCACATGGTCACCTTGCCCAGAGCACTGTATCTCTTTCAAAATGTTCCTCTGGCTCTCCCTCCATGTCTCTGGAGAGAGTGGAATAAAAAAATATCCAGGCTTCTCTGGGCAGGTCAAAGGCCATGTATCAAAATGCAACAGCTACAGTATTCCTAGCCATAGGCAGTGGGGGTCTGGCTCTCTCCAGACTCCAGGGTTATTACTGGGCTGCATGCTTGTGTTTTATTCTATCTCGCCATTTGGAAGATTGCCACACTACATGTTAGACATGGAGCGTACCTTATTCCCCAACCAGCAATTTGTGCAGGCCATATGTAACTGGGTGGTAACCCACGACTTGATGCAAAACTTGAACCCATGGCTGAAGATTCAGGTGAAAGCATGGCACTCCATCCTGAGAGCTCAGCAACTTACACCATTTCTACCCCTGCTATGTCCAATAGCATAACTAGAGGAATTTACTCCCTTACAGTTTGACCATGGCATGTGGACACCGGACAGACACCTTACAATATATTTGCCAATTCTACCAAGGGAATGAAGTCCGTTCCTTTCCAACCATACAAGCCCAATGTCAACTCCACAGAACAGAGTTTTAATGATATTTGCAGCTGCAACATTACATTCTGTCCCTCCCATTGGCTGCTTGGTCTTCAGAGATGTACCCACAATCATTAACTACTGCATCAACTTCTTTAAAGCAGGCACTAGGCCTCATATGATTTCACAGCTGTATCAGGCTTTACAATCTGCCTTAGGAGTAGACGCGCTAGATGTGGCATCCAAACGAGCAGAGGCGCTAGAGCCTCCCACTGATGTAGAGGTTTGGTCCAGGGCATGCCAGGCTGCAGCTAAATTCATTAGCGCCCATCAGTGGAGGGAGTATGTATGGAAGCATCTCACCAGACTCATTAAACCCCAGCAATAATGGCCCACTACCTTCCAGAACACACATCTGCCTGTTGGAGAGGTTTTGGTGAATTTAAGGCCAGGAACATGCATATCATGTGTGTATGCCCCCACCTACAACCCTTCTTCCACTCCTTGGAAGTGGAACTTTAGGAGGTATTTGGAAGCCCAGTCATGCTCCTGCAATACCCTACAGGCCTCGGGGATCCCAGTCCCTGTTATTTACTGGGGAACCTGTTCATGGTCACTAAGAAAGCCACAACAAAATGTTGGCTGATTCCAACTGTCCTAGATGTGACTACCTGGAGGAACATGGTCAACCACAAATACCAAATAGATAAAATGACACCCTCCCTCAACAACCGGGCAGAGGTGTGCTCCTCCCGTTAGAACATCTGGGTTACAAAAAATAATGCAGTTTGGAAAGTGGGGATGCACAGTTCTGCCTGTCAGGTTAATACCCCTCCCACTGGCAGCCTCCCAACCACTGTATATGCTCTTGAACTTATACATGGAGATAGTCTTACTGCATAATAAATGTATAACTGTTTTAAAGTCCACCCCCCCACTCTGCCCCATAAGGGGAAGTGTAGTACACGTAATTAATTGCAACAGATGTCTAGAGTGTGGTAATGTATAAAATGAAGAGACCCACAACAGAATGTACATCAAACTTAAACTTTACTGTAGCTATAATGTACTGTAATGACCTTGGGAACTTAATAAAAACTACATAAAAAAATGAAGGGCAGGTGGGTGTGATAGGGTCAGGGTCCTATCCCAGTTGGAAAACTGTAGTGATGGTTAAAGCAGCCCTGCTGCAACAAAGTATACCCCATGGTGCCAAATTAGGGATATGCAAGGCATAAAGTAATCCCTAGAAGTAAAATAAAGTTGTACTTACTTTTTCTTTCCTCTATGTAAGTCTGTTGTATTACATATTCTGTCATTTTTATGTTTGCTTGCATGCATGTGCAAGAAACCTAGTGCCATCATCCGAGTTTTCGGAGGTGTGTCAGCCCCTCTTCCAATTCAGTCAGTGTGTTGGCAGGCTCGGCCCCTGTCCGTCAATCGCATGCTGGAGCTGTCTATGACAAGCTCCAAAATGCAGTGGCATACAGTTGAAAGGGGAGCTATGCTTCAGTGAGCAGCGATAAGATATCGCTGCTCATGCGCAGTCCTCTATACACACACACACACACACACACACACACACACACACACACACATGCCATACTCGTGCTCCCCCATGCACACTCTACCAGCTGTGAGTGCCAAATCCCCATCAGCTGTGCTTCGCTCCCCAAAAGCTTCCAAATGCCACGCTGGTGCCCACCCCAGCGTGGCAACTCAGCATAGCCAACGGGGTGCCCAATCCCCCATCGGCTTCACTGTCTCGCCCCGAGTACAGGGTGCCACGCCAGAGCCCACCCCAGCGCAAGCAACAAATGCCATGGCCGACGGGGTGCCCAACTCGCTGGCTCCACGCCCCAGCTGTCCTTCTGCCATGCTGGGAGCCCACTCCAGCGTGGCAAACGTCCCTTGTCGTCTTTTCTTTTTTTTTAAACCTATAAAGAAAAAAGCGGTCCCCACGCAGTCTTCTGCCCCCTCCCACAACCTGCACCCACCCATTGGCACCCTGCCTCCCCACACCCCTCACCCCATACTTCCTCCAGAGCTCGGGCGCCACGATCTTCGTGGACCGGAACACGTTTGCACTCTTCAAAGCCGAACTGAGGAAATGCCGTAAGCTGTATAATGGGATAGATAGGGGTTTTCAACTTTATTGCATATCTCAGGCATTTTTGGAATTTGTGCACCAAATTTCAACATGGGTTTCTGGGACTCCTTCTCGCAGATGCTGTCACTGACATGCGTTAGCCGGACGAAAGGGTGATTTCGCAGTCACTGAGCGAAATCACCTTTTTGAACCAATTAATGAACGACACTGCCAATGTTCATAAGGTGGGCTCTCAAGAAGCCTATTTTGAAAATTTGGTGAAAAATTCCAAAAACGACTGTTTTACGTAGCGTGCGCAGTTTCTACACATGCGTCAGAAGTTCGCGAATTTCCAATGTTTTCACTCCAGATTTTCAACATTGCCATTTTACCACACCTCTTTATGAGCACTATAGCTGTCATTTTTCACATCTTGCCCAAAATGTGTTTCCGCCCATGTAGCACACAATGGCGCAGTCGGTGTGCGAAACCAATGTACGGGACAAATTAAGAAAACCACAGTAACACTGTTCATGAGCAGAGGTCTTAAAATGGCTATGTTGAAAATTTGGTGAAAAATTTCCTAAAAATGACTGTTTTACGAGTGTGCGTTGCGCAGTTCCTATGCATGCTCATAAGTTTTCGAATTTAATATTTTCACTCCAGATTTTCAGCATTGCCATTTTATTGCACTTCCTTATGAGCAGTACAGCTGCCATTTTTCATATGCTGCCCAGAATGTGTTTTCGCACATGTAGCGCACAATGGTGCTGTTGGTGTGTGAAAGCAATGTTTGGGACAGATTAAGAAAATCACAGTTACACTGTTCATGAGCAGAGGTCTTAAAATGGCATTTTTCCACACTTTCTTATTTACAGTACAGCTGTCATTTTTCACAACATGGCCGAAGTGTGTTTTCACACTTTCAGCGCAGAGATGCGTGGTCGCTGTGGGAAATCATTGTTAGGGACAGATAAAGAAAATCACAGTGACACTGTTCATGATCGGAGGCACCAAAATGCCTGAGTTGACAATCTGCTGTAAAAATATCCCCAACCTAATTATATTATGGGTGTGCGTTGCACAGTTTCTATGTACGCTCATGACTTCACCATTTTTAAATATTTTTACTGCAGATTTGCAACATTGCCATTTTTTACACCTCCCCATGAACAGTACAGCTGTCATTTTTACATCCTGTTCGAATGTTTTGCACCTGTGGTGCTAAATGCCATAGTCACTGTGCATAAGCAGCTTTGGCTAACAAACTGATATTCCCCTGTTCATGAGGTGGGGTCACAAAAACCATGTTGAACATTTGGAGTGAAAATACCAACGAATGCCTGAGGTATTAGGGTTTCCAACCATAAGCCTAACCCTGTAGAGAATGACAGGCATCAGGGGTGTGACTTGGGATTATTGCCTGTAATGCTCATACCATTCCACACCCTGCAGCCAGTGAGAGGCATCGAGGTATGCCTTGGACTCTTCGGCCCCAAAGTTCACCCCATTCTCCTATATCACACCCATCTCATCGTATTTCCTAATGGAATGGGGTGCGCATAAGGGCCAAAGACCCCAAGGAACACTGTGACACTTGTCAGTGTCTGCAGGGTGGGGTGTGGTGAAATGGCGTTGCCGTTATGCCTGATGAGCCAAAGGCACACCCCAATGCCTGTCACTCTCTGCAGGGTGGTGGTGGGGTTGGCTTCAGTTCAATACTTCACTGCCATTCCTATTACACAGCTCTGTAACTTCTACACTACCACTGCCAATGCCAGCAAGCAAACATTCGGCATTGACAAATGCTTGTTTCTCTGAGCCTTGCTAGCTGGCCACTATCAGGGTCGTCTTCGATCTAGTTTGTGCTCTGCAACTCCTCCCCCAGTCCCCGTCGGCATAATGTCCCTACCCCCAAGTTTCTGCTGTATGCCAAGGGGGTGCCCAATCCCCCTCAGCATCATGCCCCACCTCTTTCTTTGCCAATGGGGCACCTAATCCCCATCAGCTTCAGTCCCCCTTCCCCATTGAAGTTGCTGATGGGGGAGCCCACTCCCTGTCGGCACAATGTCCCCCCCCCCCAACGTTTTGTCTGTCGAGGTGCCCAATCCTTCGGCTCTCCCACCCTCGGTATCTGCCCACGGGATGCCTAATCCCCCGCCGCTAAAGCCCCCCAAAACCACTCAGGTGGCACAAATCTCCTGAAAAAAAAACAGTCCCGCAATGTGTTTTTTAACCCTGTAAACAAAAAAGCGGTCCCTCGTTGAGTCCATGGCCCCGCCCCCAACCCACACCGCCCTCTGCGCACCCTGTCTCCCACACCCCCTCACCCCATACTTACCTTAGGAGCCTGGCGCGATAATCTTCGGTGGACTGGGAACACGTCTGCACTCTTCAAAGCTGACCGTGAACTGAAGAAATGCCGGTAAGCTGTATAATGTCATAAATAGGGTTTTTTTTCAACTTTGGTGCATGTCTCAGGCATTTTTGGGAATTTTGGCACCAAATTTGTGGCCCCTCCTCATGAATTCAGCCACTGTTATGGCGTTATTCGGTCCTGAAAGGTGATTTAGTGGTCACTGCGTGGAATCACCTTTCGGGACTGATTAACAAATCAACAGTGTCAGTGTTCATGAGATGGGCTCTCAAAAAGCCTATGTTGCAAATTTGGTGGAAAAAATCAAAGAAATGACTTTTTTACAAGCGTGCGTTGTGCAGTTGCTATGCATGCTTGTAGCTTCACGAATATGCAACATTTTCACTCCACATTTTCAACATTGGCATTTTCCTGCACCTCCTTATGAACAGTACAGCTGTAATTTTTCACATGCTGTCTGAAATGTGTTTTTGCATTTCCAGCGCAGAATAGCGTGGTCGCTGTGGGAAATTAGTGTTTGCACCAGTTTACAAATCTTGAATGAGCTGTATACAACTCCCTCAATACTGTCCTACCAAACATCAACACCCCCCCCCCCACCTGAGGGCAATCTCCCTACACTGAATTCAAATAACAGTTTAGATGCAGCCCTGCCACTCTGAGTATTTGTCATCACTTACTGCTCTCATCCACAGGCAGGTAGTGATCACAATGCTGGCAGCCCCACATTTCAGATCTCACAGTGATCTGCTCAGCGCCCTCCTTCATGTCTTCAACTAACCTGAATATAGCTGTACCCTGCTAGAATGGCCTCTTCAGTCCCTTTCTGGCATTCGCTCTTCTCACCTGCTCCCCACACCAAAAACTGGTGCGTTCACTACCCTTCCGCATCATGAATGTGGTTAGTACAGTCTCCCGTGTTATTTTTACATATTAATAATAAACATGATCTTCTGGTAAGCCAGGCTGATAGCAGCATGGCACAAGTGGAAAAATAGGCTTTCCTACCCACATAAGATCAAAGCCACCTGTGATTAGGTACTATTAAATGACGTGGATAATGATATGCACACACATCATTTAATAGTGCCTAATCACAGGTAGCCTAGATCTTTTAAGGATAGGAAAGCCCATCATGCCCCTTGTTCCCTGCTGCTATGAGCCTGACTTACTGGAAAGATATGTTTATATTTGATATGTCAAAATAAAACAGGGACTGTACTACTTGCATTCATGATGCAGAAGGGTGCTGAGCTCACCAGTTTTCGGCGTGAGGAGGAATAGTGAAGAATGAATACCAGAGGGGGATTGAGAAGGCCACTGTTGTACGGTGCTGCTATATTCAGGAAAAAGGGAAGACAGAAGGAGAGAAATGAGAGCAGATTACTGTGAGAAATAAGATGTGGGGCTGCCAGCACCTTGATCGCTACCTGACCCCGTTGTGGCTAACATTCCCCTTCCCATAAAACTAGTTCATGCAATTGTCCACGGCTGTGTGTGGATATTAATGTATGAAATGGCTGCCACTACACATTCAGTCACTTCACTACCAGTCTAGTATTGCTTGTAAAGCACTTTGGGATACAATGTGTATGAAAACCACTATATAAATGCTGATTCTTCTTTTTCTGATTATTTCCCATGGAAAAAGAAGACAAGACAAGCATATATTTGAGTTTTGAGAGAGTATGAACTCTAACATTGGACTGCACAAGAACTTTGCTACAAAAAAGTGGTGGCTCTAGGGGGTGGTGAAGGGTGTGGCTGCAACACCTCTCCTCATAGTAACGTACTTGCTTGCTGCTACTGCATTTCACTTTGTTGAAGAAGTCTGACTTATTGATTGTACAAATGTTTACATTCAAACTATGGATTACATTTGTAGGTTCTGTCAAAAACATACTAGAAAAGAATAGCAGAAATATAAACATTTAATAAAAATGTTAACAAGTGCATATCAAGTATGCACACCACCCCAGCACCCCTCACTGTAACATCCTGGAGCCTCCATAACCACTAGATCACCAGGTTATTCAAGATTTGTACTGCACTGTGGTTTGCCAAAGAGGAAGTTGGTTGGATAAAAACACATTTTCAGCATGTTAAAGTAAACAAAATGAACAGAACCATAGCCTAACATGTGCCGTATACAAAGTAATGCACATGGTTTTGACCATTTGGGTGAAACAATTCTATACAAAGGGAAAAAAGAACTAATTAGCACTATAGAGAGCCATATATTTCTCTGACTTTGGCTCCAATGATGTAGTCACACAACACATTTGGCAGCCACTTTAGGAAGCAGGTAAGACAGTTTTTTGTAAATTGGAAGGCTGATTTTACAATTTCCAAATGCTCTGGAACCATATTTAGGTAAATTATGCAAATGTAGTTTTGACATTAATGAATACAGCAGCCTTTCCTTTTATTCACTTACAGAGTCAGATTTTTGAATAGTTTGTTGTCAAAATGTAGTTTAGGTATCCTTTAAGATATGACAGTTTTCAGAGTGGCAGTACGTGGTGCCTATGTATCTGCCCATAGCCAACTACAACTGTGTATGGGGCCCCTGATGGGTGTTCACAGAGAAGGGAGTCTTGGGTTTTACATGGCTAGACTACTTCAGGCTCCTCCTCGGGTTTGAAATATATCAGATCTGTTGCCATAGCATAGAGCATACTCTATACTATGTTATGTAAAGAGTTAAATGTTATGTATGTTATTACTACAAACATTTTATATACTGTACACATAATGCAGTTATTGATTATTAGTGTTATATTTCCAAAGGAGTTTTTCTCCTGGCCAGGACAAATTGTTTTTTATATCTGTAATAATATTCTGTTATGCTGAAAACTCAATAAAAAGACTACAACAAAAAAAAAAATCCCGCTTGGGGAACAACTACTCAGCTATTTGCTTTGTTGCCAGTACATCGAGGGGTGCTTGCCAGTAACCCTTAATGCTGCATGACATAGCACCAATCCCTAAATAGATTTAGATGACTCTGGAGGGCCAGAACAGCTGCTGAAAAACATAAAACTGGAAGTTTAAGGAAATTACAAAACTTATATTTATGTGGTGGAAGTCAGGGGGTCCTCCTCACAGGCTTTCCTTGCTGGGGTGCCCCAAAATTATAAAGCTGGCTATGTATTATTTATACATAAATGTGCTGCAGAACTTTAAACCTTGCCATAAAACTTGACCTAACAGTGCCGCAGAAGTTCAGAGTCCCTGTCGCAGAATTATATCTACAGTGTTACAGAGAATAGGGGGGCCTTGGGGTACACCCAAGGGTACTGAGGGAGCTCAGGGAGGTACTGGCTGCACCTATGACAATCCTTTTTAACAATGCAATGGAAACAGGAGTGGTTCCAGAGGACTGGAGGAAGGCAGATGTAGCCCCGCTTCACAAAAGCACTAGCAGGAAAGAGGCTGGCAACTGTAGGCTAGTCAGCCTGACATTAGTGGTAGGGAAGCTAATAGAGACACTGCTAAAGGAAAGGATTGTGGAGTATCTTGAATCCAGTGGGTTACAAGACCCAAAGCAACATGGATTCATTGGGTGAGGAGGTCACGTCAGACAAATCTGATAGATTTATTTTACTGGGTGACCAGGGAAATAGGTCAAAGTTGGGCGGTGGATGTGATCTACTTAGATTTCAGTAAGACTTTCTACACCATTCTACATAGGAGGCACATAAGAAAACTGGGCAGCATAGGGGTGGATCCAAAGGTGATCAACTTGGTAACAAATTGGTTAAGAGATAGATAGCAGAGGGTGGTAGTAAATGGAGTTTCTCTGGTGAAGGCAGGGTGACCAGTGGGGTGCCACAGGGCTCAACATTGGGATCAGTCCTCTTTAATGTTTTTATAAGTGACATTGCAGATGAGCTGGAAAGGAATGTTCTCTTTGCAGATGACACCAAAACCTGTAATGGGGTGGTCACTCCAGAGGGGCTGGAAAGAATGTGCAGAGACCTGAGAGAACTTGAGGAGTAGTCAAGGATATGGCTGCTGGGTTTCCATGCAAAAAGTGCAGAATCTTGCACTTAGGGCATAGCAATGCAGAGGCCAAATACAAAACTGTAGAATAGATATTAGCGGTCATTGAACAGGAAAGGGACCTGGGAGTAATCCTGTCTGATGACATCAAAGTGGTGAGGCAGTGTGACAAGGCAGTTGGTAGGACCAGAGGGATGTTGGGGTGCATAGGGATGGGTATAACTAGCAGAAGGAGTGGGGTGATGTTGCCACTGTATAGTTCACTGGTGAAACCCCACCTGGAGTACTGTCTTCAGTTCTGGAGACCACATTTCTGGAAGGACACAGGCAGAGTAGAGGCTGTCCAGATGGTGATAGCTAAAATGGCACAGGGTCTGCATTAGAAACCTTATGAGGGCAGACTGAAGGACCTCAATGTGTACACCCTGGAAGAAAGGAGGAAGGGGGATATGATAGAAGCCTATAAATATCTTAAGGGGGTAAATAAGATATAGGAGGGGAGTATTTTTCAGAAGAAAAGATGCATTAGAACAACGGGACATGCAGTGAAGCTGGAAGGGAGTAAACTGAGGAGAGATGGGAGGAAGTACTTCACTGAAAGAGTGGTGCATGCCTGGACCAGAGGAGGTGGGAGTGTGTGTGAAAACAGTGGTGGGTTTCAAGCATGCATGGGATAGGCACAAAGGTATCTTATTGGGAAACAAGGGAAGGAGTGAGTCTGAGATCAAGCAGGGTCTGTGATGACAGTATAGGCAAGGGAAAAATGGGCAGACTGGGTTGGCTAAGTGGTCCTTATCTGCTGTCAGTTTCTGTGGGCCTGATTCCAGGACAGTTACGCCAGGTATAAATGCAGTATGCCAGTCCTGTTACACCAGCGATTTGCGACATGCGCGATTCCAAAAGAACACTTGCATCGCAAATCGCAACCACTACGACAAATGCAAGTTACGCCGCAGTTACACCAAAGAATGCTACGCCACTGCATAATGTGGCTTATGACATGTGTAATACACCAGCATAGGTGGCGTAATGAACTATGCCAGAGGATGGTAACATAAGATAGAACAAGGAAAAGCTGTCCTAAACAGAGCACAGGCCATAGGAACCCCCTCCCACAAAGCCAGACTGCAGCATATCCCCAACCAGTAGGCCCTGAATGTGGCACTAATGGGCAAACAGTGGAACACCCAAGCAAACGTGCCCTAGGAAGCCCAGGACACAGTGAAATAGGTAGCAGCATGGCCAGAAGGGCCAATAGTAAGTGAAATACATACCTGGTGCAACATGTACCATAGCATGTAGCACAATAGCCAAACACAGACTGTAGGACAAGGCATCACACTGTGGAACAGAGAAGTGATGGAATGTACAGTAGGGAACAGTGCCATGTACTGTGGGACAGTCAAGAGGTATGTACTGCTGACAGTATTACGAGTTGCAACAGGCATACTGCTACACCGCTATTGCGAGTTACGCCATACCTTACAGGTGTAGCTTGTGACATGCGTAATTCTGTATTTTCCATCTTATCTGGTGATTCTTTTAGAATATGGCGCAGCTCGCAAGTCGTAGGGATTTTGGCATAACTTTACGCACTGGCGTACATTGCACCTTGCTCTCGTCGCTGTCTTGGAATCGGGCCCCATGTTTCTATCTTTCTAATAAATTTGAGTAATTACACGATTCCATGATTTATCTTACATAATCACTGATCATCAGTCCCCCCCCCAAAAAAATGTCAGTTTCCTGTGTTGTGACAGTAAGCACTCCTATTAAAGTAATAAAATACCTTTCTAACTGGCATTGTGAAAAAGCTTGATATAGAGCGGCTGTGGATGTGTTTTGTTTTCACAGGTTTGTTTTATTGACTGAACTTTCTCTAAGAAACAACGCTGGCTCAGAGAAGAACTGTGTAGGCTTGGCTTCAGTGTGAATGATGTTGTTTCAGGAAGTGCTGTGCTCGAGACAGAGGCAGGTAGTCTTGAGTGCAGCTGTGTTCAGGGTTGTTTTACTTTCATTTTTGTGACTTGTGTCCCCTAACTACAGAGCGAGTTGAAGGAGTGGTTTTACTTTTGAAACTAAAAGTATTGTGATTGTGGAAAATGACTGCTGTACTTGGGACGGAGTGAGACAGCGAGTCTCGAGTGGCGCAGCTCCTTTTTTGCCACCCACATTTGTCGTAATAACCAGCCAGTTATTACAGCAAATAACTGATCACCATTGAAAAAATTAACCTGTGTGTGTGTGTGTGTGTGTGTGTGTGTGTGTGTGTGTGTGTGTGTGAGAGAGAGATAGGGACATGGTAGCGTCCCTATATTTATGGTTGAGCAGGACTTTCTATGTTAAACCTCAAATTTTGTACTTCAGTAACTTTGCAACCGTTCAACGAATTTTCACAAAGATTTTCATGCAGAGTCTCTTGGGGGTAGAGCTCCTGACATGCCAGGTTTCATTGCGGTCAGATCTGCAGCTTCTGAGTTGTGGATAACAAAAAAAAACGTTAAAATGTACTGTTTTGTCATCGCCTTGCACCCAGACAGTTTTGAATTTTGGTCTAAAATCGTCAGGGTACAAAGGGCTTGGACTACAGAAGTGCCTTTTGCTGGTCTGGTGAAAATAAATGAAGCTATTCAAAAGGTATTACATTTTATAGTTCCCATTTTAGTCAAAGGGAAAAACAGTCTCCTAGATAGCTTCCTGGAATGAAAAAATAATTTGGGTAAAAGAAAAAGGATCCTTTTTTGTTCGGGGTCAATCCTATTTTGTGAGGGAAAATTCCTTTTCCATTTTCTGCCATCTTGTTTTTTTAGCTTATTATTATTATTTATTTTAAATAACATCCTACAGAGACAGCAAAATATGTATCTTGCTAATCAGGACTCTATTAGGTGCATTCTTTATTTATCTGGTGAAAAAATGTTTGTTTTTTTAAATTAATCTAGATCCCTTTTTTTGTGACTTGCTAAGGTGTTTTTTTTTTTGTGCATCCTTTTTTGTTCAAACAAAAAAGGATCTCTTGTCATGAAAAAGAATTTTGGACTTATATTTTTTTCCGTTTTTCTTTCGTGACTTCTTCATTCAAATGAAAAATAATCCTTTCTATGAAAAAGGATTTAGGGCTTAGCCTGAAAAACAACTAAGTTGCAAATCCTTTTTCATGACAACGGATCCTTTTTCATTAGAACAAAAAAGGAGTCACGAAAAATGCCAGAAAAAAGCTAAGTTTCAAATTATTTTCCGTGACAAGGGATCCTTTTTTGGTTGATATTTTTGTTCAAATGAAAAAGGATCTATTCACACGGAAAAGGATTTCGGACTTTGTTTTTGCCTGATTCTTTTTTCGTTTGAAGGAATCTTTTTTCGTTCAGGTTTTTTGGTTTGAAACTGAAAAGGATTCACCTTTTCCATGTGCTCTCCATGATTTCTACATGTTTCCATGGTGTCTAGTGGCTCCCTCCCACCCTTCCATTGCCATGTCCTCTTTTTTTTTTTTTTTTTTTATTTCATTTTTATTTTACATTGAGATATTGTTCCCTGGTGTCCAGTTGCACCCCCCACCCTCCAGTTCTCTTTCCCATAATAATTTTGTGTTCCCTGGTGTCTAGTGGCACCCCTGCATCCTCAGATGTGTCTCAGAGCCTGTAAAAAAGAAAACAGTCCCTTAATGTCTTTTTTTAATTTGTAAAAAAAAAAAAGTCCAATGCTTATCTGCCCCCACCCCCCAGCCAGACCTCCCACTGAGCACCCACCACCTCACATCCCCCAGGCCCCCATGCACACCCTCACTCACCTGAACAGGTCTCAGCGTGAAGATCCACTCTTCCATCGAAGACACATTTTGTTGCTGGAACCAGTGACTGCTACATGACAAATAAGGTAAGTACAGTTGAAAATCCTATTGAAATACATTGACTTACCTTACCTTATTTCTCATATAGTAGTTGCCAATTCCAGCAGCAAGACATGTCTTCGATAGGAGACTGCATCTTCACTCTGGGACCTGTTCAGGTGATAAGAATGTGTGTGGGGGGTCTGGGGGCTGCAGGGTGTAGGAGCTCAGTGGGAGGTCAGGCTGGAGGGCGGGAGTGCATTAGCGATGGATGATTTTCCCAGGATGCTAGTTGTGCCCCCACCCTCCCATTCCCATGCCCCTTAATAGATCATATATCCCTGGTGTCTAGTGACACCCCCATCCTCTGATCATTGCTCCCATATTTTTTATTATACTTGTTACCCTCCAATTGTTGCCCCCTTATCCTTGGTTTCTAGTGGTGCTCTCCACCCTCTGTTTCCCATGGATGATTAATTCCTGGTATCTACTGGCACCCGCTACCCTCTGATGGCTGTCCCCATAATCATATGATGTATCCGTGGTGGCTAGTGGCCCCCCCAATGTTTTTCTCCACTTGTAATAAAGAAAATGGTCCATCCCTGGTGTCTAGTGGCACCCCCACCCTCTGATCATTGCTCCCATATTTTTTTATTATATTTGTTCCTATCCAATCATTGTCCCATATGCCTGGTGTCTAGTGGTGTCCCCCACCCTCTGTTTCCCATGGATGATTAATTCCTACTGTCTACTGGCACCTGCTACCCTCTGATAGCCATCCCTGTAATCATATGATGTATTCCTAGTGGCTCCCTCCTCTCCAATGTTGTTCTCCAGTTGTAATAAAGAAAACTGTTCATCAGTGTTTTTTTTTGTTTGTTTTTTACCTGAAAAGAAAATGGTCCTTCACTGATCAAACCCCCTACCCACCCAGACCTCCCACTCAGCACCCACCACCTAGCATTCCCCCAGGCTCCCCACACACCCTCACTCACCTGAACAGGTCTCACAGTGAACATTTATGGTGATACAGGAGACACATCTTGCTGCAGAAAACTGTAGACTGCACTATGACAAAATAAGGTAACTGCTGTTTAATGCAATTCTATGAGGTTTTTGACTTTGGTGCAAACCTTTGTCATTTTTGTGCACATCCATTGATATTTTGCTACGCTCGCTCATAACTTTCATAATTTCAATACTTTTGGCCCAAATTTTCAACATAGCCTTTTCTTTACATCGCCTCATAAATGTCACAGCTGTCATTTTTCAAATCTTGGACAAAATGTCTTTCAATGCTTCTAACATGCAGTGATGCTGCGGTGACGCAGAACAATGTTTTGTTGGGGATTTGACAATTTTTAGAGCTGGGTGCATGACACGGGGTAATAAAAAGGCTGTGTTGACAATTTGGTTGCTGTTGTCCTACAAATGGAGGCCCTGCACTTCTCTATAATGATATGATTACACTATCTGAAAAGTATGGATGCATGGGACTGCAGGTTCTGGAGGGCCCTGCGTGTCAACAGGCAAATATGGATACAATTATACTATCTCAAAGTAAGGAAATGCTTTGCAAACAACTGCATTAATGCACCATTTAGGGTTCAGGCTAAAGCAGTAAAAGTAGGGAAGTGTGGCTTTAGGGTCTCCAACCCTAAAACCCCACCCCCACCCATTAAAAAAATCAGGGGTGCAGTCTTCCTTGGTATTCTCAACCCTAAAGCTCACCCCATTCTATACACTCCAAAAACATATACACCTAATGGGTTGAGAATGCCAAGGAAGACTGTACTCCTGATTTTGTTATGGGTGGGGTTGGGGTTTTATGGTTGAGCTGCAACAGGGTTGATACTCCAGATAGGGTGAAGAAAATGAGGAGGGACCTGGGGAAGCTTGAGGAGTGGCTCAAGGTGTGGCAGCTGAGTTTCAATTCAAAGAAGTGCAAAATAATGCACCTGGGATGAAGGAACCATGGAGAGAGCTACAGGATGGCGGGAGGGGGGTTGCTGATTGTCACCAAGGAAGAAGGGGATCTGGGAGTTATAATTTCAGACAAACTAAAGGTGTCTAAGCAGAGTACAAAGGTTGCAGGGAGGGCCAGTGGCATGCTGGGGGGCATAGGCAGAGGTATCAATAGCAGAAGGAGGGAGGTGGTGATTCCATTGTGTAAAACACAAGTGAGGCCTCACCTAGAGTACTGTGTACAATTCTGAAGGCTGCATCTTTGTAAGGATACTGACAGGGTGGAGGCACTACAGAGAAGGGCAACAAAGATGGTAGAGGGCTTGCACCAGAAAACATATGAGGAGAGATTAAAGGACCTCAATATGTACTTGCTGGAGGAGAGGAAGGAGCGGGGAGACATGATAGAAACCTTGAAGTACCTTAAAGGCATAAACAAGGTGCAGGGGGGATGACATCTTCCAATATAGAAGTACAAGAACAAGGGGCATGATATAAATTTGAAAGGTGGCTGGATAAGGGGAAATGTGAGGATGTTTTTCTTTATGGAAAGGGTGGTAGACACATGGAATAGTCTGCTATAGGTGGTGGTGGGACCGAGCACAGTGGAGGGATTTATACATGCATTGGACAGGCATAAGGGAACCCTGGAAGTGGAAAGGAGTGGAGAAAGCTGTTGATCAGGTAGGGTCAGAGGCCGCAAACAAGGGTAGGACTTACGGGTAGACTGGATGGGCCTAGCGGTCCTTATCTGCCAACAATTTCTGCTTCTATTTTTCTATTATGGTTTCACCTCTCCTGACTCTTCTCAAATCAGGCATGGGGTGTACCTTGGGGTCATCAACCCTAACACTTACCTCATTCTCACATACTCTACACATCTCAGCTTATTTACTGATGTTCTAGATTGAGGGAGCACTCCCAACCAATTGGAGTGTTCCTTTCCTCTGTGCGTGAGAAAATCTTAGTCTGTGAAGAGCATCTCACATGCAGATGTCCTGGAAATGGACACTTCTGGGAACAGTTTAAAAAATATATATAATTGATCGCTCTCGATCATGCTTGATCATTAATATATTAATATACCCCTCATCACCACTCTTTGCTATATCAGAGTGGTTTCACTTGCCTTCAGGTTGAGCCAGAACAACTGAGCTTCACTTTGCCGTTCTCGCTCCAGCTGAATGCACGTGAAACCACTCTTATACAGCAACAAGTGACTCCAGGGGACATACTGACATATAGAATGGAGTGAGCATTAGGGCTGTCAACCCTAAGGCTCCCACATTCCATCAGTAAATGAACTGAGATGTGTAGAGTATATGAGAACAGGATGATGGTTAGGGCTGACAACCCCAAGGTACGCCCCATGCCTGACTTGCGAAGAGTCAGGAGGCGTGAAACCATAATGGTTTTTCCTGTTGCTGCTTGCAGGGTGGGGGTAGAGTGTTAAGGTTGGGAACCCTAACACCATACTAACATACTAAAATGCCAGCAGAATAGGCCTAATGGTCTCTCTCGAGTCTACTCGATTTTCAGCACCCACACTGAGGGCCGATTTTGGTGTCCCCCCCCCTCCCCCTCGGGTTATACTGTCCCCAGTCCCAGATGTTCCGCCTGTATTGTGCATGGTCAGATTTAACTTCCCCCTGTACCTGTCCCATTCCCTCTTAAACCTGTCCACAGTCTCCATATCTACCAACTCCCTGGGCAGTGCATTCCATTGCTCTACCACCCTTTCAGTGAAATAACATCTCCTCCTCTCCCGTGACATCTTGTTGCCCCACCCTCTTTCCTTTGGAGCACCCTGACTGGGCCTCCTTTATTGATTCCTTTCATGTACCTAAAGACCTCTATCATGTCCCCCCAGTCCCTTCTCTCCTCCAGGGTGTACATGTCGAGCTCCTTGAGCCTCTCCACATAGGTCCTCTCCCCCAGGCCCCAGATCATTTTGGTTGCTCTCCTTTGGACCCTCTCTAGGAGTGTAATGTCCCTCTTTAAATGTGGTCTCCAAAATTGTATACAATACTCGAGGTGTGGCCTAACCAAGCAGTTGTACAGTGGAAGGATTACTTCCACCTTTCTGGAGGTAGTCCCCCTGGTGATGCATCCCAGCATCCTATTTGCCCTTACCGCTGCCCGCCTACAGGTCTCAGAGTTGTTCATTTTGACATCTACCACTACCCCCAGCTCCATCTCACCCTCTGTGACCTGAATCATGTCTCCTCCCAGGGTATACCCATAGCCTGGATTTCTGACTCCCAGGTGCAGAACCTTGCACTTCCCCACATTGAATTTTAGTTTCCATTTTCTCAACCACCTTTCCAGAGCCTCCAGGTACTCCTGCAAGACCATCCTCCCCTCTTCCCCATCCTTCACTGCTCCTAGCTTTGAGTCATCTGCAAAGAGACTCATCTAACTCCTGATCTCCCTCCTGATGTCTGAGATATAGGTGTTGAACAGGAGTGGCCCCAGCTCTGACCCCTGGGGAACCCCATTACTAACCCACCTCGGAGGTGAGGCTAACCCTCCAACCACCACCTTCTGAGTATGCTCAGAGAGCCAATTTCCTATCCATCTTAGCAACTGTCTCCCTACCCCCATTTCCTTCAGCTTAGCCAGCAGGCCACTGTGGGGTACCGAATCAAATGCCTTGCTAAAATCCAGAAAGAGGACATCCACTGAGCTACCCTGGTCCAGGACCCTTATCACCCAGTCATAGAACTCAACATTGGTGTGACACGATTGTCCCGTGACAAAGCCACGCTGCCTATTGTCCAAGCCCCCAGTTTGCTCCAGTAACCCCCTAGCCTTTCCTTGACAACACCCTCCATCACCTTGCCGACCACCGATGTCAGGCTAACGGGCCTGTAATTTTCTGCCTCCTTTCTTGATCCCCTTTTGTGGATCGGCATGACATGGGCCACCCTCCAGTCTTGGGGCACCCACCCAGTCCTCAAAGAGATGTTGAAAAGCTCCGCTAGAGGGACTGCCAGGACGTCTGCCAGTTCCCTCAGCACCCTGGGATGTATCTCATCTGGCCCAGGTGCTTTCTTCATCCAAAGGGACCTGAGGGCTTCCCTTACTATCTCTACCGGGATTTCAGCCTCGTTCTCCCCCTTTTCACCATGCAGTGCTGGGCCCCCACCTGTCTATGGTGGCCACTCCCTTTCCCCAGACCCGTCAGGGCCTTTGGTCTCTACCAGTCTCACCCCTTGCTCCAGTTTGCCCCTGCTCCCCTCGCAAGACCTAGCCCCTCCGTCCCCCCGGTATAAACTGAGGCAGAGTACTCATTTAGGACTTCTGCCTGTTCCCCGCCTTCTGTGCCCAACCATCCCCTACCCTTATCTTCTTGATCTGACCCTTTACTTTCCTTTTTTCCCCCTATGTATCTAAAGAACCCCTTGTCCCCCCTCCGGATCCCACTGGCCAAGGACTGCTCCTTTTTTGCCTTAGCTGCTCTCACCACCCTGGTGACTCTCTTGGCTGTCAGCTAATATTCCTCCTGATCCCTTTCACTCTTTGACCACTTGAAGCGCCTATAGGCCGCCTTCTTTTCCCTCACCACCTCCTGTACCTCCTGGTTCCACTAGCAGGGTTTTCTTGCCTTGCCAAACTTACGCCTTTCCTTTGCGCAGGATCTGGTAACCTCCTGTATTCCCCTCATAATGATCCCCCACCTGCTGTCAGCATCCATATCTGGCCTTATCCTATCTAGATGATCTTTAAGGATCCTTCCCATCTCCCTGAAGTCTGCACCTCTAAAGTCAGTTACTACCATCCTTGTTCAGCTTTCCTTCCCTCCTAGGTCCAGGAAGAACCAGACTGTGGCATGATCACTCCCAGCCAACACGTCCCTCACCTCTAGGCCACTAATCTGATCACTGTCTGCCAGGACCACATCCAGTATCTGGGCCTCCCTAGTTGGCTCACCCACCTGTTGTTTCAGAAACGCATCCTGGAAGACATTGAGCAGCCTCTGCTCTCTGGCCACTGATGATGTCATAGTTCCCCAGTCTGTTCCTGGCATGTTGAGGTCCCCCATTACTATTACCCTTCCCTTTCCTAATCTACAGTGTACCTCAAGATTTGCCACCAAACTTTCTTCCAGGATCTCTGCCAGTGCTGGTGTTCTATATACCACTCCAACGTTTATTCTCTTACGCCGTTGCATCAGCAAGGTGACCCAAATAGCCTCCACATTCCCCTCTGCCTCCTCTACCCCTCTAATACCCACACCATTTCTGACTAACAGTGCTACACCACCACCCCTTCCCTACCCCCTATCTTTTCTGAACCTAGTGTAGCCCTCCAGATTTAGGTCCCACTCCTGTCCTTGAGTGGCCCAGGTCTCAGTGACTGCTGCCACATCTGCCTCCCCCTCAACTAGCATTGCCTGGAGCTCAGGCATTTTATTTTCTAAGCTCCTGGCATTTATCAGGACCACTCTCCACCCCTTTTCCCTCCTCTCCTGTCTCCCCCTTGAGCTCCTATTTCTGAGCTCCAGCACCCTACCTGGTGACCCAGTTCCATAACCATACTTCCCTACTTTTGTCACTTTAACCCTAACTGGTGCATTAAAGTTTTTTGCAATGAATTTCCTTACATTTTGATAAAGTATAATCATATCCTCATTCCTGCAGGTCCCAAAGGGACCTGCATGAACATATCCATTTCCCTGTAGATGTACAGGGCCCTCCAGGCCCTGCACTTCAATCCCTCTGTAGATACCTACACCCTCTGTGCCCTGCAGTTTCATTTCTGCTGAAAAGCAATTTACTTGCTTGGTTGTATGGCTTGTTAAAAATTCCCATAGGATAACACTGGAAGTTTATGTTTTACATTTTGTGTTTTTTTTTTTTCGTTTTTTATATACCCTCTAATTTATTGAGGGGGGTTATATATTATGCTTGTGGTACTCATAAAACCTTTGTTTTGACATAAAGAGTGTCCCTTAACTGCAAATACTGAGGGAGTTATGGCTTGTTGAAGTTGAAATGTGGGACAAAAACTAAGGTCAAATTCTTTTGCATGAATGGATCCTTTTACGTATGAATGAAAGAGCCATACACAAAAGGATTCCTTCATACGATAAAAGAATCATTGAAAAAACTAAGTTCAAAATCTTTTTTCACATGGAGGCATCCTTTTTACTGTATGAATAAAAACTCCATACAAAAAAGGATCTCTTCATAGAAAAAAGAACTGTAAAAAAAAACCTAAGGTCAAGGTATTTTTTCATATGAAGTAATATGAAAAAGGGTGCCATACAAAAAAAGAATCGGAATACAAACTAAATCCATTTTTTTTTTCATATGAGTGCATCCATTCTTTTTTGTATGAATGAAAAAACTTTACAAAAAGGATCCCTTCATACAAAAACAGAATCATATACATAGTAACATAGTAGTTGATGGCAGATAAGGACCGCTAGGCCCACCTAGTCTGCATGTATTCCTTGCCTGCATCAATGGCCGCCGACCCTAGTTGGTCATTGGCTTATGCCTCTCTTCCTTGCATCTAGGGTTCCCTTATGTCAATCCCATGCATGTTTGAATCACCCACTGTGCCAGCTCCCACCACTTCCTGGGGTAGGCTATTCCATGCATCTACCACCCTTTCTGTGAAGGAACAACTTCCTCACATTTCCCCTAATTCTGTCCCCCTCCAGTCTTATGTCATGTCCCATATAAACCAAAAAAATACGAAAAAGGATCCCTTCATACAAAAAAAGAATTTGGACTTAGTTTTTTTCTGATTCTTTTTTATATGAAGGAATATTTTTTTCATATGTTTTTCCTATTCACATAAAAAAGGGTGCCTTCATACAAAAAAGAATCTTGGGGGGGGGGGACACTAAGTCCAGATTTTTTTTTCATATGAAAGATCCTTTTTCATATGGCCACATGATAAAAGGAAACTGAGTCACAAAAAAGGATTTTAAAATATATAAAACTAGAGTTGGATGAGCCAGTGCAGCCTCGAACCAAGCTCAAGCCAAAGATGTGGCTTGACTCAGTTCAACTGCAGTGATAAATTCTGAGTCTGTCACAAGTTGAGCCAAGGCATGCAGACCCCAGTGATCAGCTATTTCATTGCTTGTTGCCATAGGCACCGACTATCAAATCACATTTATTTCTGAAGCGCTTTTCAAAAAAACAAAGTGCATGTACAATATAAAACAGGCCTACAATCAGATAAAACATATAAAATAAAAAGGCAGCAATAATAAACTAGACATTATCCTCAAATGCCAGGCCAAATAAATATGTTTTTAATGAGGATTCAAAGGTCTCGGTGGACATTGGCAGGCACTCTTTAATCCGACGAAGTAGAGAGTTCCACACGGGGAGGATTGAGGGGCTGAAGCCCCCCAGGAAAATTAGATGGGGGCTCTACCCTTCCCCCAAAATTTACACTGCTCCAGGCAGTAGCTGGGGTTAAATTGAGGCAAA
Source organism: Neoceratodus forsteri (assembly GCA_016271365.2). Lineage (NCBI taxonomy): Eukaryota > Metazoa > Chordata > Ceratodontiformes > Ceratodontidae > Neoceratodus > Neoceratodus forsteri. The sequence goes on along the minus strand of CM028133.1, from coordinate 44,179,554 downwards.
ATGGTCAAAAATTCTATTCTGACACATCCAGCCAGTCACCGGCACTTTGACATTCCAGCCCAGCCATTCAGTGTGTGCAGTTGCGGCGGGAATCAGGATTGGTGCGGCACTGCTGCACTGGCATTTGCTCATCCACTCTCACTCAGGCAGCATCAGGCCCTAGACCTAACAGATAAGCATGGCACATTTTCTATTGTCGGTCAAGGTGTCTGGGGAGGGTCCCTTGCTTGCTCCCTGACACTCTTGTCATTTCCTTAGTTGGATGTCGGTGTCAGGACATCCTCATAGTTCCCATAAGCAGGAGGCACTCCCCAGGCTCGGTGGTTGGGGGAGCGCAAACACACAGCATGGAACTGGAGACAGAGATGGCAGCAGACACAAGGAGCAACTGGCTTAGGATCAGACTTGGAGGCTCGGGAGGTAGTCAGACGACAGAAAGCCTGAACTTCAAAGTCAACAAAGGAGGTAGGATGAATTAGAATCAAACTTCCAAGTTCTACTCCTATAGGACTAAGAGTCAGACTTGGGGACATGTGGGGAGCAGAGCGGAGGGCTGGATTTACTATGCTATCACTTGCTATGGTCGGGAGAGTGCTGAGGTTCTTCTGCCAAAAGAAAGGGCAGACTGCACTATGACCAGTCCGGTGCTGTTCCCACATAAGTCGGGAAGGCTGCCAGTGGTTCAAACAAGAATAATCTGAACATGAGGGCAGCAGCAGAAAAGGAAATCTGCACTGTAGTAAAATGTGTATTGTAACTGAAGTGAAGCTTGGGGAGTGGAACTGTCAGAGGCCTGCTGTTGATGTTGAGGGGATAGGGGAAAATAGGGTGGGACAGGAGGGAAAGTAAATAACTGTGTACACTGAGTACAGGGGAAGAATGTGTCAGCAGGGTTGTTGCCAGATAACAAAAATATGTACACCAGGATAACTATGTCTGTTGCCCTATTTTAACTATTTCTATGCATAGGACCCATCAGATTTTCAGGGGAGCTGTTTCCTGAGCTGACTGAGCATAGTTAACACTGGCTGGCTTGGCTACAAACTAGTTGCTGCCATATTCAGTGTTTAATTTTCAATTCTGTCATGTATGCAATAAAATGATGGTAATGAATAATTTATTTAGTTTTTGTTGACCGGGTAAGTGCACTAAACAGAATTCGCCTATTTTTCAGACACACGACCTGGAGTGCGGGGTGCACACAGATGAACACCGATCAACCTTGAACCAGGTTAAGCTGTTAGTGGTATTTTTAGTGACTGAAGGAAATTTGGTCAGGGCACCAGGAAAATTTTCCTGCTCTTTTGAGAAGTGCCATGGGATCTTTAACACCACTTGAACTATCAGCTCTGTATGGGTTCTGTTGTCAGAGATGTGCTGATATCTCGACTTGGGCATAAGGTGGTACTACTGTGTATGTGGGGCTTGTAGTTTCTACTGTGGGGGTGGCTTGCAGTTATTACCGGGGGTTTAGAGGAGGTGTTGCTGTCCAGGGGTTGGGATGGTCATCCTTAGCAGATGGCCAGGTTCATTGTGCAGGCATGGTATGACATTGTGAGCACTTTGGTGTATGAAGCCCAAGTCTGTTTTCTTTGACTGATATTTATTTATTTAAGAGATTTACCAGGAAGGCATGTTGAGCAAAGTACCGCTCGATTCCAGATGCGCCCTGGGGTTAAGAGGTTGCATTGGAACATGATACAATCAGAACAAACATACGTAATGTGTTTAGAACAAAACAGTGGTTTACATACATAATGTGAATAGAACAACCGAGGATAAGCAGTTGTAGTACAGTAGGTACAACTATTTGTTTTTTACATTTCATACAAGGACCCAGACCGACAATGATATCACCAAGACTCAGGCTTCAACATGCATTGTGGAGACAAACTTTTCTCCGGGGGTGGGCACATAGAAGGGCTGCTTTGAATAACAGTGAAAGGCTGAAATAAAAAAAACAAAAACACAGCGACAAGGTAAGAAGAAAGACTTTATTAAACTGCCACAGAAACATCAAATTAAAAGTTGGACACTGCTCGCTCGGGTGACGTTCCTTTTAAATGGCCAGTGCATCTGTACTACTTAATTCTATGCCTCTTGTGTGTTCACTTTTTTCTCATGATGTAGTGGCAGTGGCGCAACATTTTTGTTTGCTGATACTTATCAGTGGCAGCAGAAACCGCAATGTGGCAGAGAATATGCAAAGTACATTGTGTAGGAATATATTGTAGTATGAAAAACTAAGAAAACAGCTCAATGTTTGCATTTCCAATACTCTTTGGCTCGGCTCTTCTTCAAAAAAATCAAGACTTGCCCAGGTTTATATAAAAAACACATTTCTGGGTAATTTTTCCAAAAAGTAAGTGCAGAATCCACCTAACTGAGGCCTAATTACCAAGATACATGTGTTAGTGTGTCTGTAGGATGTCATTTTGTGAATTTTAAATATTATTTTTTGGAAAAAAAAAAAAAAACAGAAACAAGATGGCGGCCATATGAAAAAAGATTACTTCCTCATGAAAAAGGATTACCCCCATACGAAAAAGAATCCTTTTCGCAAGGACCAAATTCTTTTTTTCATTCCAAGCAGCTATCCAAAAGACTGTACTGAGCGTACTCAGAACTAACATTTAAAAGTGTAATAACTTTGGAACAGATTAATATTTTGTCACCAAACCAGTGAAAGGCAGCACTGTGGACCAAGCCCTTTTTTTCTCTGAAACTTTCCGACCAAAATTCCAAACTGTCTGGGCACTAGGCAATGACAAAAAAACAAACAACAAGAAAGAAATGAAACACCAGAAAACCCTGGGGGTCATTCTCAAAGGAATGGCGCAAGTTTCGGCAAAGGTGACTTGCACCAAATGCAGATGTGCTGGGGACCCTGCACCCGATTCTGTATTGGGCAGGGTCCCTGCAGCTAAGTCCTGTGGTTTGCGGCAACCCAGAAGTGCGCCTAATGGAGGGCACACCTGAACAGGTTGTCGCAAGCCTGTGGGATTGCCCAGTGAAAGGGTGCAAGTGCCCCCCAGTCCCGATTCTGAAGTGGGAAGGAGAGCCCTAGTGGGCTAGCGGACCGTCAGCCCGATCCCTGATAAGTATGTAATGCAGCCCCATCCCATAGTCTTCTGTTATTTTACATACATTAATGTACTATGTATGCCTGTATATAAATATCCCTTGTGATCTATTGAACCTCCCCCCACCCGATACCCTACCACCCCCTCCCCCTGACCTGTACCCAGCTGGCAAATGGCATGGCCCACCTCTTGCCACCGCTGCCAGCAGCCGACTGAGCTCTGCATGAGTGCATAATGTAAATAGTACATGCTCAGTGAATGACAGCTCCTGTCATTCACTGAGTGCGTACTATTTACAGTCCGCCCTCCAGCACAGCTCAGTCAGTGACTGGCCATGGTGTTGAGAGGTGTGCTGTATCAGTACGGGTCGGGAGGGAGTGGGGTGATAGGGCACTGTCATGTGGGGGGATGGAGGTCCACTAGATCACCAGGGCAACATTTATATACAGGTATGCATACATTTATGTATGTAAATCATAACAGAAATATATTGGGGATCAGGGCTGGGGGGGGACTGCATACTTATATTGGGTATCAGGGCCGGGGGGTCCAACAGCCCACTAGGGCTATGTATTACTCATGTGTTGTGGAACAGGGATAGGGGGGCTGCCTGCCAATGGAGACTCAGATGGGGGTACATTGGCACAACCCCCGGTGGATAGCAACCTACACTTACACCAGCTCCTAGCTGGTGTAAATGTACTTTGATGGATGTCCTCCTGTGGTTGTTTGAGAATGCCAAGTTAGGGGATGAGGTAGCTGTTCTTTGAGAACAGGGCTCTGCTGCTGCCATGATCCCCCTTGTGCCATGCCACATCCAAGTGTTTGGTGCAATGATGGCGCAAGTCCACTTTGGCGCAAGCAGCCTGTGTGTTGTCTTAGGCGACTTTTGTGAATCCTGCATGGCGCAACTATTGGTGCAAAGTGCTAGTTGCATTATTCATGTTGGATGCAAGTCACTTTGCACCATGCACATCCTTTTAAGAATAGGCCCCCCAGATTTTTTCACTTTTTTGCTACCCACATCTCGTAAACCACACATCTCACCAAAACAAAACTTGGCAGGTCAGGAGCTCTACCCCCGAGACTGTGCATTCAAACTTTCATGCAGATCTGTTGAACAGGTACAAAGCTATTAACATGCAAAGTTTGACGTTTAACATAGAAATCCCTGCTCAACCTTAATTATAATGGCACTAGCGTGCCACTTTGATATGGTGTATATATGCACCATAACCTCCTCCCAAAAAATAACGTTGTGAGTTAAAATGTGTAATACATTATGAAACCAAGGTCTATATTAAGCCCAGTGTTTTTATTGTTCAGAAAATTGATTAGGTTTTAACTAAGAAGCTTACCTTTCTTGTGTATTCTAGGGCTGGGGAAACTCAGTGAAGTTCTGACCCTTATTAATAAGAACTAATTAATAAAAGCTCTGATTTGCTCCAATTTGTTGACAAATATTTGAAAAAATGCAAAGAAATGCATAAAAGTGGCCAAAGTCAGTCACATTTGACAAGAGGCCCAAAGGAAATAATTTAACAGATTATTTGTATAAAAATGAATGTAAAACTGCTAAATAAAGAAAGCAGTCACTCACTAGTAGCCCCTTCATGGCTGGCTTGTAATGGTGGCATAGCCTACTCGGGCCCGTGACATGAGTGTGCTGGGAGAGACAGAGAGAGAGAGAGACAGACAGACAGATGCAAATACCTACATCATTAGTATTCAAACCTGTAATAAAAGCTAAGATCCCTCTAACTAATGTGATGTCCTTCTGATGATTCCCACCCACACCCACAGGTCAGGCACAAATTTACTGTCATGACTCATGACTGTCTACAGCTGTCCACCACCACTTCCTTCCAGGATTACCTGACTGACTCCTACAGTACAGTTACTATTAAGTGACCAAATTCAGCAACTGTTAAGTGTTCCTCAGAATTTGAATTGGAGATGCAAACACATCTGGTGCATAGCCGCACACAGCACAGTACCACGCTGGGGTTAGTTAATGCTTATATATAATGTAACACAATATACTATAAAACTAATGGTAATAAGGAGAAATAATGGAGAATGAGTGATGATGATGATGACATGTGTGTGTAGTTGTACTTTACTTGTGTTGTAGTGTTAACAGCCTGCTATGAGTCACAAAGTCAGACCTGATCCCCTGGGCCACCCACAGCCAGCAGCACAGGTGCATCAACTTGTATGTTGTCCGAACACTATTTTTTCTTTTAATACATAAAATTGCGAATAAACATTAACAAGTGATTGTGATTGGATGGCACAAGTCAAAGATTTATTTTGCCAGCCTGCTGCCCTTGCCCTCAACATACAGGCACACTGAATCCAGGAAAAAAATATTTGGGATTTCGGGACTGTTACATTTCTTGTGGCCCCCTTACTCTCTTTCTCCCTCTGGACGAAATGTGACAGAACATTAACAAGTGATTGTGATTCGTGATTAAATGGCACAAGTCAAAGATTTATTTTGCTAGCCTGCTGTCCTTGCCCTGTACACACAGCCACATTGAAGCCAGGAAAAAAAATGTATTTGGGACATCTGGGACTGTTACATTTCTTGTGGGCCCTCCTGCAGTCAGTCTCTCTCTCTCTCTCTCTCTCTCTCTCCCCCTCTCCCTCTCCCCTCTGGACGAAATTGTGAATGAACATTAACAAATGATTGTGATTCATGACTGGATGGCACAAGTCAAAGATTTATTGTGCCAACCTACTGTCCTTGCACTGTACACACAGCCACACTGAAGCCAGGAGAAACATTTTTGTTTGGGATTTTCTGTAACTGTAAAATTTCTCTTGGGCCCCCAGTAGTCTCTCCCTTTCTCCTCTGGATCTGGAATGGCACAAGTCAAAGATTTTGCCAGCCTGCCCTTGCTCCTGTACACAGCTACACTGTCCGAGGTCAAGAAAAGAAAAAAAAACTTTAATTTGGGATTTTCTATAACTGTAAAATTTCCCTTGGGCCCCAGTAGTCTCTCGCTCCCTCTCTCCTCTCTCTTCTGGATCTGGAATGGCACAAGTCAAATATTTTACCACCCTGCCCTTGCTCATGTACACATAGCTACACTGTCTGAGGCCAAGAAAAGAAAAAAACTTTCATTTGGGATTTTCTGTAACTGTAAAATTTCTCTTGGGCCTCCAGTAGTCTCTCCCTCTCTCTTCTGGATCTTTATGCCACAAGTCAAAGATTTTGCCAGCCTGCCCTTGCTCATGTACACAGTCACACTGCCTGCCTTTTGGCCCCCCCCCGGCAGCACCCAGGCCACCACTATCTTCCCAGTACCTCTGGATTCCTTCTTTCTCCAGTCCCGACCCATTACTCTCCCTCAACGATCAGTTTCTCTCCCACTTCACACAAGTAAATATAGTTCTTTCTCTCTCCTTTCCTCTTCCCTCCAAAAGGTATATATATATATTTTTTTTAGAAACTTCTGGCAGCTGCTGCAGCGATAAGCGAGGTGCTCCTCTGACCCGTCCTCCTCTCATCTCGGCCGCGTTGTGAACTCAGCATGGTTATATACCGTGAGTGTGTCACGTGACCATCTGTTGTGTGACTGGATGCCACTGGCCACCTGTACATGGAGCGAGCATAATGACGGCATCCCCATGGCAACAATACACACAATGGCACAAATGGCACTTCCATAGACCTGGAACGGAAACAAATGCGGTGAAGTCTGTATTTATCTGGGTTCATGGATTGCGGGTTCAATCCGGGGGTCCGGATCTCCCATGAAACAGTCCACCCAGCCCTAATGTATTCCTGAAGTGTCTTTTGAGAACCAGGACACAGAGGTCAGAGATGGAGTGATCAGATTGGGAGAAATGCTATCCCATTGGTGTTTCAGTCTTCTTCTCCTTGATGGTGTGCCTGTGTGGGTTCATTCAGGTTCGAAGGGGCAGGCTGGTTTCACCCACATATCCTGTACGTAGACACTTCTTGAACTGGATATAATAGACAGCATTCTGGGATCCATGTGTGTCACTCCCTCTGTGTAGTCTGAAAGCGTATGTACTGAAAATTCTTGTTGTTCCAATAAAATGTATCAAATCACCTACTTTGTTCATCTAAATAAATAAACAAAAAATAAATTATTCCAATCTGTATTCGGCACAGTTTTGGTAAATGATTCTGTGATCACGGTGGGCACCACAAGGCCACCACTTGAACGTTGGGCTTGTGAGAGCCTCCTCCATTCTCTCTCTCTTTTTCTCTCTCTGCCCCTGTTAACACCCAGGGCTTTCTAGATAGATTACATGGTACTCTATAGAAAGGCATACTGGCAGCATCTACCAACCCGCTCCTCTTAAACCAACTGTGGATCTTGGTTGAAGGTCCCTACTCCACTCCTCTTTCTTCACATCCTGTCCTCCGTAGAGACCCTCATTCATGGGGGACTACAGGGGCTCAAATATTTGTAGACTGGGAGCTAGAAAGATGGGCACCACTTCTGGCTCCAGGTGGGGGCCCACAGACAGACAACCTTCGCCAGCACCCAGTTACCTAAGTGGCACCAAAGGTTGGTGTCAGAAGGGAATAGCGGTTTGGCAGACCATCATGCCCCAGACAGCTGTACTACCTCATTGCCAATCATCCTTCTGTTTGGTACCCTTCCACCCAGCTGCTGTTGGGGCTGTTCCAGTGCTCATGGCATATTGGTTTTTCAACCCAACTCCAGTTTTCCCCAGCAGTCCGGGAAAAACCCATTCATATCTTCCTCACCTTTCTCCTTTTCCCAGAATAAACACAAGCCTGCAAGAACCTATCAAGGGTCCTCTTGAGGGAGCATGCTCACTCTTTAATCCTCCATGCTCCTCTTCACTCTAAAGAATAAGGTGGGGTGGGCAGACTGGATGGGCTGCTGGGCACTTTTCTGCCATCAAATTCGATGTTTCTCTGCTTCACTCCTACTCACACTGCCTCCTAGCTCCCTCCTACAAAAATAGGCGCCAAGCTCCTCCTTTTAACAGTGGCAATGTGACAAGAGCTGATTCTTCCTAAAACTGAACCCCTTGGTGATAGAAGTACCTGGGAGCTACAAATGTGAAAGTTACCCCACGTTGGGGGCTTGGGGGGGGGGATGCACTGGTTCTCAATGTTGTTAACTGTGTCACCTGTGGAATATGGCTGCCAAGTCTGCATGTAGTACAGGTATCTAATACCTTGCTTTGTAAACCACTGTGAGATGTGAGAGGCAAGAATAATTGAAGAATGCCACCAGATTGTAAAATTATATCTTATAGGACTCAACCCATTCACTTTTTTGTTGTTTAATCCCCCATTGTACTATACTGTTTTTAGATCTCTACTCCCACATCAACTTGTCCAATCTCCTTGTGTGTTCAGTAGTGTGCAGTGATAGCCACGGTAGCAGCAGAAGGTGGTAATGTATTGCTCTTGCATGGGGTGATACTTGCCCTGCAATTATTTTTATTTTTATGTATTTATTTCATCAGGAAAATGTTCCATTGAGCAGACTCATTTACAAGGAGGTAGGGCAGCATACACAAGTCAGGAAGCAATGATTCAGAATACAAGGTATACAGAAGATATATGGTAAATTACATACAGTGATACAGTCTGGGAATAATATACACAGTTAAAAGTAAATTTAAAGAATTCAGCAGCTGTCAGGAACACTCAGGGGGAGCAATACTGTCTAGCCAGGCAACTCGGGTCACTGTTTTAGCTCTCATCTTTCAGTTTCCTGACAAAGGTGGGGACCCAGTCCTTTACAACGCTCACTAAATGGGCCATGTCAGACTTAAGTGAGGTGATGGGGTCCTAACCATGGAATCAAAGACAAAGAGTTAATAGTTTAAAAGGTCACAGATTAGGTCTCCCTCCCAACCTCCTTACTACTAACTGTCTGAACCTAATGTTGGATCAATTTCTGTAAAATGAACCGGAAACAAAACCCTTAAGAAAAGAGTTCCTTTCCTCATAACCATAGTACTTTTAAAAGTAAATACGATCTTTTACAAAGGTTAAAGGTTGCCAGGTGTTTGTTTTGGTTCAAGAGTCCCATAAAAAGAATTGGCTGAGAGCAGCTTGAAGATAATAGTATTTCATATCCTCTGAATTCCAGAATGACCCAAAAGATTGAAAGCTAAAAACCATTCAAGGTTGGTTAGAAACATTCCTGCATCTGGCCTTGAGATATACTTTGGGTTCACAGCACAACCATTCTGAGAGGGGCCTCAGTGAAGTGATACACATTCTGCTGTAAAAACCAGCAACTGAAACCCCAATAATGCGGGGTTGCTTTTGCAAAGGATTTCCTCACAGACTGTACTGGCTGTGGATGGTCAAACATTTATGGACACCAGAAAGATAATTTTTGGAGTTGATTGTTTCTTTATGCTCCCCCTGTCCTGGCTGGCCCCTTTCTCACTGCCCCCAGCCCCAGCACCTGTGTTCTCCCTCGATGTAATATGTCCACATCTGCCACAGCTCACCCTCTGTAGTGGGGTTCTGGGGAGCACACTCAACCAGCACTTACAGGATCCAGATGGGCTGAGCTAGTGCAGGGCCTTTGAGTCAGTGGGCTGGGGGTTGTCCTACCGGACAGGGTGTTTTTCCCTGTCACGTGCTCCCTGGAGGAGTGGAGGTACAATGTCATCAATGACTTCACAGCGCACACTCCCGTGTGCAGCGCGTCAACAGCTGCCACTCCTAAATCCTCCATTCCGTAGTGTAGTCCTGAGTGTTCTGCTCCCAGATGATACTAGGGGCCACACTTGTGATGGGTGCCACAGTCCTCCCTTCACTGACGACTGGAGTCTGTTGGATGCTCAATCCTCCTCCCAGCCGACCCTACAGAGTCCCATTCTTGCTGCCAAACTCAGGCCATCATTGTCACAAGAGTAGAGCTACTGCCGCATCTAAGGGCTGACTTTTCATCCTAGTAGAAATGACAGTAGTCCCCCAGAGGAGCTAACATTTGCCATTGAGGAACTGAGCTCATAACATAGTTGACATATTAATTTAAAGACCCACCGATGCCTCAAGAAAAACCTTGAAAAACACACTATTTGGACGAAAAGTAGCTTTAAATTTCTCATTGACTTTGTATTTTTTATCCCCATTATTTATTGCGGAGGTCATAAGCATGAACACAGGATTTTTGTTCCTTGAGAGTTCATCAACTCCTATTGTTTCATGCCAACTTGATATCGCAATATTCTGCTTGTGACATCAGTTATTCCCATGGCAACAGACTGTGGTGTCACAACAGAGCATTATAATTTCATGTAGGGAATATGTTATAGAGGCAGATGAACTCTAATGGATACAGATATTGTTTTTGCTGGAATTTCTTCTGTAATAAAGTACGGACAAGAGAAATCTATAGAAATGTATAGAAGATATATGAAATAACAGCTGAACTGTGTCTGAATATTATGTTTTTTAAAGTTTTCCCAAAGACGTCAGCTGCTCTTTGAGGTCTGAATGGACACTAGGTTCATCAGATCAGCCTCCCCATGCGTCATATAATTTGGCCAACAAGTATGCTGTGCAAACATATATTAATAATAAGGACTTCCGCACCCATCCTATTATCCAGGGTACCCTGTGATTCCCTTGATAAGCCAATATTTGTCCAGGCTTAGCTTAAAGCAGCAGTGCAATGAAAAATATTTTTCCAAAAAAGCTAGTTTCAGCTACAGTTAAGAAAAATATCATACCTGTCAAGTGTACTTATCTAGGTACCTCCTGTGCTGCATCATGGGTATTTTTTTATCTTAACCCTTGCCAGGTCTACGATGCAATTGCTATGCAAAATGTGGTGGTCAGCTTTTCTCTTAAGTAAAAAACAAATTAAAACATTTACAAAATACTCAAATTCTGGTGGAATTAGACAATTGCACCACCAAATAACACTGGAAGATGCCTGGAATCTTTTATAGTGAAAAAATAAGGTGAGATCCGATTTTTATTTTTGTCCAATTACATTGCACTGGTACTGTCTTCGTGTCCGCTGTCTGCACTGGCAGGCTGTTCAGTGGTATTACCACCCACCGGGAGAGGAAGTGCCCCTTAATGTTACCCATGAATATACAGTGTCACCTTTAAGCTGTAAGGCATGTTCCAGGAGCCTCCTGCTACAGCACACCAGGTCAAATGTTTCTGCCTCTCTGACCTTGTCGATAGCCTTCAGTATGCAGATCTGGTCCAACAGTAAACTACATCCATCTCCAATTAAGCTCTGAGCCAGCCTCATCCTACTGCAAACTGTGCAGTCACACAGCCCTCCCCCAAGCAAAGGGGGGCCCAAGAAGCTGCAACTGTCCAAGTGGTCTTCTTTCTTCATGGGTCTCCGTTTTGACATCTGGTTGTCTCAAGAACTTATTTCCTATTCTACGGATCTTTTAATTTCTTTAAAGTTACATTATAGTTCAGGAGAAGTGTAAAAGTACACAAAACTATTTTAAACTAACAAAGGTTCAAGGAGGGATTTCAAATTGCAGGGATGAAGATGTTTCTGGGGGCTGTTCTCTCCTGATATGGGGTCCCATTAAGAAGGTATACCCAGTGCCCTGAGAACACAAGGGCTGATACAGTATTCACTTACCCAGCAGTGTATAAAATGTGTCTTTCTCCATTTTTCTCATGAACAATGGCTGCATTGACTTCCTAGCCAGTTTGTGCTTCGATTGGAAACGTAGAATTTGTCAGCAGAAATAGAGAGGCTGCCAGCCAGTCATAGCAGCTAGCCAACTGCCTGCCCCCCCCTCCGAATCTGGTAGGTAAGAGGGGCCTCCTGTTGGGGGAACACTGAGCCTGGCAATGCCCCGGAGGAGGTCCCCTGCTGGCTGTCCACAGGGAGGGATGGCATGGCTGGAGGGAGGAGACAGGGGAGACACTTAAGGAGCTTCCCAGCTCAGTTTCCCACCCTCTCTTCCTTTCAGTGGATCCCCACCCACCTGCGCTCGTAAAAGCAGGGCCAGTGGCCAGGAAGGTAGTGCGTCCTTTGACCATCTATGGGTAACTACATTAGGGGCTGGGGCGACTTTTCCCAGTTTTTCCCACTTAACATCAAGGTTTTCTGGGTTTTTTTTGCCTCCTCCAAAGGGATGTTGTGTTAGTTAAACAGAGGCAAAGGCAGTGTGGTTCTGCAGATTATGACAGAACTTTCGCAGCCATGTGAGGTGGCTTGGGAGGAGCACACACCCGAGGTATCGTTGGGGGGGCTCTTGGGGGACAAGCCCAATTCTCATGAAGGACTCATTGGCCCTGGTCGGCATGAGGCCAGGGGACCACTTGATAGGACCCTAATGGGAGGGGTCACAGTCCAGCCCCATTGGGTCACCGCAAGGATTACAGGCAGCACCAGACAGGGGGAGGCCGCCAGTGCCTTGGCCATATGACCTTTTCCCCAGGGATCAGGGGCACGTCCCCTCAGCAGCGCCTGCGCTCAGGATGAGGTGCTGTAAGTCAATAAACACATGGCTGTGGCCATTTCCTCCAAGATTTGGTGTTTGTGTCTTCTTTGGGAAAGGGAAACATGGGGGGTACCAGGCAAAGGCCCACTAGGCCCACCCACTGTGCCCAAGGGGTCCCTGCTTACTGCCTATTGTTAGACACAAGTTCCACATGGAATGTATCCACACTTTGTATATGAGTATGATGACCTACTCTATGATATATAGTGTAATGCCTGTATAACTGCTACTCATGTACTTTATTAACACTTATAATCTTGTGTGCTCTTATTATATCCTTCAGTGAGTCTTCCATTATATGTATCATAGGACCGCCTTGTGAATGAGCTTGCTCAATGTAGTTTTTCCTACAATAAACTTGAACTTCAACTGCTTATTGTACCTCTGCAGACCCTGACTGGTCTCTGGGGACCCTCCCTACCTCTGTCCTAATATGCCCTTTTGTCTATTCCATGCATGTTTGAAACCTTCCATCAGCCCGGTCCCTCAGCTTTATTTACTTTGTTTTTGTTAACCGGGTAGGTACACTAGACAGAAACTGCCTGTTTTCAGGTACGACCAACCAACCTACTGTAGAGCTAACCTCTAATCAACCAATAAACTGCACCCCTTTGGATGAAATTCTGGAGCGATAGATAGATGGAGAGAGAGAGAGAGAGAGAGAGAGAGAGAGAGAGACACACGGGGGGGTGGAACAGAGACAGCAAGAGAGGGAGAGAGAGAGACAGATGTCAGAGAGATGTCTTAAACTGTGGAAATTAAGCAATAAGGCATGAACTGGTGTGAGCTACTGTGGGATAATGGTATGCTTCAGGAAGTGAGCCACATGAGAAAACTGAGTGCCTTACACAACCAAGAGGTGCCATTATCCCACAATTACGCACATCCTGGAGTGCCTTACTGCAGTTATAAAATAGTTCTTCTTATTTTTATTTTAAAAGCTGAGTAATGAGATTCAGAATGTTAAGTATTTCTGAACTGTGTTGTTTTGCTGCCTGGAATAATACTTGGTCATGTGATCACATCTGACCAATCATAGGTCTTGTTTTCTCCTGCTCATTTATAATTAAGTAATAATACAGCACTGGGTGTGGTATATTATGGGATATTGGCACAACTTGGGTGTATTGTGAGTTACAAGACCACATACCAAGTAACTCATGCACTCAAAGTGACCATATCCTATGATATACCGCACCCAGGAATGTATTGCTGCTATTATACAGCAGATTTAGAAAAATTAAAAATTGTTAAAGTAAATTTTTTTTTAGTTAAGGTGATGGCAAAAAAGTTCATTTTAAATGTGTTGTTATATCCAGTAGCTGGTGCTATGTTTTTGTGTCGCTGTAATATGGCAATAGTGTACCCTGTCGTCTTCCCACTGCTCTCCCACCTCCTTTATTCTGCTGTAGAAGGTTTGCCTGTACGGGCTGGCTGAAACAAACGTGACTTGTGGTTCAGCAATATATAGGATACAATTTAGGTAGTGGGAGCAGGACTGGGAGTGGAGGCAGGAGGGACTGAGATTAGTACCGAGCTGCCAACAGGGGTGAGTAAGTGGGTTGCCGGGAGGAACAGATGAAGATGGACTGAGCCATTACAACGGTGTTCTTTTACAAAATAGAAAACAGCGACAGCAGGCATGTGAGGAAGCAAGACAGTGAGCAAGTAAGTGGGTAGGTGGGTGGGTAGGTAGGAGTGGGGATAGGATCGAGCTACAGATGGTAGGGAAAAAATGAGTTGGAGAAAAACATAGAAACATAGAAGTTGACGGCAGATAAGGACCGCAAGGCCCATCCAGTCTGCCCATTTCTTTTTCTACTTTATAAATGTGCCATCGGCCTTTGCTCTGTCAGTGACCTATCTATACATAGTCATTTGTATTGCTCCCTTATGCCTATCCCATGCCTGTTTGAAGCCCTGCACTGTATTCATAGCCACCACTTCTTGTGGTAAGCCATTCCATGCATCCACCACCCTTTCTGTGAAAAAGAATTTCCTCACATTCCCCTTAATCGGCCTCCTCTAATCTCATGCTGTGTCCTCTTGTCCTGCTATTTTTCTTATATTTAAACATGTTAGACTCTTTCACCTTGTTTATCCTTAAGGTGTTTGAATGCCTCGATCATATCACCTCTCTCCCTCCCTTTGCTCAAGGGTATACATTTGAGCTCTGTTAATCTGTCCTCATATGTCTTCTGATGCAGTCCCTGCACCATTTTGGTTGCCCTTCTCTGGACTACCTCAATTTGGTTAATGTCCTTGTGAAGGTGTGGCCTCCAATACTGCACACAGTACTCCAGATGGGAACTAACCAGTGTCTTGTAAGAGGATTATTACCTCCCTCTTACGACTTGTGATACCCTACCATACATCCTAACACCCCCTAGCCTTACCTACTGCTTTAGAGGTCTGCTTGATGATTTTAGGTCATCAGTGATGATGATGCCCAAGTCTCTTTCTTCCTTTGTGACTGCTAGCAACTCCCTCCCAGCCTATAAGTGGCTTCAGGGTTTCTCTTCCCTATGTGCATGATTTTGCACTTCTTGCATTAAATCCCAGTTGCCACTCTTCTGACCATTCTGCTAGTTTATCCAGATCTCTCTCATTCTGCCCACCCCATCTGGCTCATCTACTCTGTTGCAGATCTTGGTGTCATCTGCAAACAGACAAGCTTTACCCTCGAGTCCATCTGCAAGGTCACTAATGAAGATGTTGAATAGGACTGGCCCAGGACTGATCCCTGAGGTACCCACTTGTGACTTGCATCTCTTCTGACTGTATACCATTTACCACCACTCTCTGTTTTCTGCCAGTCAACCAGTTTGCCACCCAGTTGACCAACTTCTGACCCACCCGAGCCTACCCAGCTTATTTATCAATCTTCTATGTGGAACAGTGTCAAAAGCTTTGCTGAAGTCAAGGTAGGCGACATCAACTGCTCCCCTTGGTCCACCACTCTGGTTACCCAGTCAAAGAAATCTATGAGATTAGTTTGACAGGACCTTCCTTTGTAAACCCATGCTGTCTTGGATCCTGTGCCCCTATGGATTCCAGGTGTTGCACTATCCTTTCCTTAAGGAGGTGCCTCCATAATCTTGCCCACTACTGAGGTAAGACTGACCGGTCTGTAGTTCTCGCCTCCTCCTTGCTACCACTCTTGTGGAGCGGGGATCACATGAGCCCTTCTCCAGTCTTCTGGGACCTCTCCTGTGCTCAGAGACTCACTAAACAATTCTGCTAATGGCTCTGCTAGTTCCTCCTTTAGCTCCTAAGTACCCTGGGATGTATGCCATCAGGTCCCATTGCCTTATCCACCCTGAGCTTAGCAAGCTCTTGTAGGACCCTTTCTTTTGTGAAGGGAGTAGTGCTCACCTCCCTCCCCCCTGTGTCCATGATGCTGAGCTGTGGGCCCTGCCCTACCTTCTCTTCAGTAAATACTGAGCAAAAGTATCTATTTAGGATAGATGCCTTTACAGGGTCCTCCTCCTCACATGCTCCCTTTTCTCCATTAAGCTTAGCAATACCCCCTCTGGACTTTCTCCTTTCACTAATGTATCTATAGAAAGTCTTGTCACCTTCTTTTACTGTTCGTGCTAGTGTTTCCTCAGTTTGGGACTTTGCCTGCCTTACTGCCTTACCTGCTTCCCTTAGGGCAATTTGGTATGCCTCCCTATCTTCATCCCGCTGTGTTCCCTTATATTTCCTGAAGGCCAGCCTTTTGGCTCTGACCTTTTCTGCTACTGTATTTGAGAACCAAAGTGGTTTCCTTCTTCTTTTGCACTTCCTTTTCTGTCTAACACAATGGGATGTTGCTTCAAGTATTGCATCCTTAATGCTTGCCCACTTTGCCTGTACCCCCTCACCTGTGTTTCTTTTTGCCAGGGCTATCTTAACTCTGTTGGCCATCTTATCAAAAAAACAACTGACTAAAGATGTAGAACCTGGAAAATTTCTACATAAATTATATTCTGGGTAGCCCCTCAGTTAAAAAGAGTGTGACATAGTTATATGCAATTGCAAAGAAGAGAAAATTGTTATTTGTGGGCTGTGTGTGGGCTGAGAGTGTAGTGATTCTGTTTTAGGTACCAGTGACAGGATTTACAAAGAACTGTATTCGTGCAAAAAATGCTTTGCGCAATAGACTGTAATAGTGCCAGAGCAGGGCAGTGTCATTCACAAAGGTATAGCGTCAGAGCCAAACACATAGTGAATGGGGCGCAATGCCAGCAGCATGTATCACCTGGCCTTGTCACGACAGGCACCACAGTAAGTGGAAGACCAAAGGGACTACATGCAAACATGTCAGCAGGGGATGGAGGGATGTTGGTAGATGTCCAAAGTGGTCTGCAGCAGTCACATGGGGGGCACAGCCTGCAACTGTGGCAGTGCACAGCCCATGGGATGCCACACCCAGCAGGCCACATGTGCATGCCCCACACTGAGCATGCCACCAATGCCGTGGCAGAATTGGCCAGCAATGTTCTGCCCAAAACCCATTAACAACACCCGTAACAGAATCACAGAAGCCCAAACCACCAGCACATATCTACCACACAGACCAATACAGAAGGCTGGAATGACAACTACCCAGGGGGTAACAGAGCGCCAATTGGCAGGGAGACATGGGGAATTGGGGGAAGGGATCATACATCAAGGGTGCTGATGGTCAATGACTGAAGACTGCAGGATGAACAAGGGCAGGAGTTAGTGCTGGCAAGAGGGAATACTGCATGGGCCCTGGCCCAAACAGCTACAGACAAGTGGCTGGGGACATGCTGACAGGCAAGTGCAGGAATATGGCTTGCAGCACAATGATTGTGCTGAAGTGTTGCACCACTGCAGAGGATGCGTGCATGAATGGTTTGAACACATGGGCCACGACAGCCACAGGCCAGCACATAATGAGAGACCCCCAAAGACTCTGTGAGCAGAGGCACAACCAAGGAGCACATGGGCCTGAAATGGGAGCACACGATGTGGGAACACCACACCCATGGAGCATCACATCAGGACCAGGTCGCTGCAACCTCCATGTACTGAAGTCCCAGGCACATTGCAGATGTGTTCCACGGAGTCTAGCATGTGGCAGGGTCACACCACACACATGATGTCCCCACGCTGGACATCGGAGTGTGTAGTATGCCATGTGGCTAGTCACTCCAAGGCATGCCCTGGGGGTTGCAATGGGGATGTGGGGCACCAGGGCAAGAACACCACCTACCATTGTGATTTCAGTCCACGCACCCAGAATTACAGGTCCCCAGGAGATGGCGGATGCCACACAGTGCATGGTCACTGCAAGTGAAGGCAAACAAAGCAGAAGCTGAAGGCATACTCAAGTGACTGGTCACTGCTCCGGGCCTGGAACACAAGATCTGTTCTCCTCCAGTTGGTGGTGGTGCTGCTCTCTCTCCTGCCCTACCCCTCTAGTGGGCTGTGATGGCCTCTTGGTCTGCAACAAAAAAAAAAAAAAACAGAAACTGTCAGTGGTATGCATCAAGCAATATGATCCTAATACCCACCCCAGGACTATGCTGACATGGTCCATGGTTGATGAGAGACATCTGTAAACCACCAGAGCCTGTACCATGTGGTGCTACAGCTTTGTCACATGCATGCCCACACACTCAAATCTGGCCAAGGCATACTATAGATCACTGCTGGTGACAGGGGTATGGCACAGCTGATGTTGCAGACACCCTATTAGCATAACACGCAAACTAAGCATGCACAAGATCAGCTGTGGCACTACCCTGCTGGCTGCCAACCATGCTGCGGGAAGACCCCACGCACTGGTGGACAGCCACAGCACCCTGTGGCCACAGCCAACATCTCCCACAACACACACAACCTGACCATACCTGGCAGGTGTCATGCACCTGCAAGGATGTGAAGACAAGGCCCTGCCTGGTGCCCAGGTGGCAGCCATGTGGGCATGACAGATGCGGTTGGTAGGCATGACAGCTGTGTGACCCATGGGTAGCCCATGTCTGGCAGAAGGGCTCCCACAGGCTGCTGTGTGCAGTCATGCGACGTACCAGACAACTGCTGTGGCACACATGGGAAAAGAAGGGTTGCATGGTATGTGCAGGGGCGGGAGTGTACAGGTGAATGCACACAACACTAACAGCATGGTAAACACAGGCACATGTCAGGGCAGGGGACTGCATGTGAGAACACATCTAACTGGTACATATCAGGACCCACCCTCCAGAAGTCTCATGCAGGCTCCCCCCACTAACCAAAAAGCAGAATGGCATCAATGGCAACAGGCACATGGGGTCACATCGTGTCCCCAGTAACATCACTTTGCACATGGGGCCACATTATGTCCCCAGTAACATCACTTTGCACATGGGGCCACATCGTGTCCCCAGTAACATCACTTTGCACATGGGGCCACATCGTGTACCCAGTAACATCACTTTGCACATGTAAGTGTCCAGCATTTCAGCAAGCCAGTAATGTAAACACTGACACCGACATGTCAGGACAGAGTGACAAGGATGTGGAACTGTGGCCGTGACAGCACATTGTTTATGTTGTGATGGGCACCCACTTGACAGCACATTAGGGAATATTCCATACCCCTGTGGCAGTCCACAATGTGTGGTGGTTACACCGTGTGCATGTCACTTCAGGGTGTCCATGGTCAGGCAGAGGTGCGGGACCCTGAAACAGGCATATACTGGCATACACCATGTGGGGCATGTCAATGGGGGCATATCATGCAGTGAGATTTACAAAAAAACTGCCCCAATGCAACCTGATGTGTGGGGAGATGGACAGACCAGCTGAGTGGCATGTCCTGTGCACACACAATGACATATTGAGTGGGCTGACAGTGTAGCAGCAGTGGCACACCACCAGGAGGAGGGCATGCATGGGGAATACTGGGCATGTAGGCGGACAACATGGCAGGGCACTGCGATGAACATGGCATTGGACCACAGCAGGTCAGATCTGCTTGGGGAGTGTCTGCTGACCACCTGGACGGCTGCACATGGGATGGGACATTTTGTTGGGGAGCAATGTTGCCATAACCAGTGGCAGTTCTGGCAGTCATGGTGATGCAGGCTGCACTGGGGTGCAGGACTCGGTGGCCATATGTGCACCATCTGGATTGGGGTGTGTGGTGGGGACCCAACTGTACCGAGAGGTCCTGTCCAGTCATGGTCATCACATGTCACTGTACAATCAGTGGCGGGCATGCATACCAGGAATGCCCCTCTGCCTGACCTGTCTCGGACAGCATGTTGTCATCATGTACCGTGTGTGCACAACGTTGGCCCATCTGCACACCACAGATCACTTTCTGCAAACTGCAGGATCCCACAACAGGGCATGTTGGTCACAGCATATGCTGTGTGGACCTTGTGGTAAGTGGCATATGGTGTACCGCGTAGGCAATGTGTTCTGGCATTGCCCATGGCACACAGGTGGATGCGACTAGCTGGGTGGTGGTCAGTAAGATATACTTAATTTCTTGTTTCAAAGATGTTGCTGAGTAGAAGAAGTGAGAGAAAACATGGCCACCTGTTGGACCAGGTAGTGTACTGTACCACACAGCATGGGGCATACAGTGCAGCTGCATCGAATGGGAAGGGTGGGTGGGCTCTTAATGCTGCTCTTTTTTTGTTAATAATTTTGTTTATTAAACAATAAAAGCATGTTATTATAATCACTTGTACAGTCAGGGAAGTCTTGTACAGCATATCAGAGAGGGTGTGCATCTATACATTTCTCTTAAAATTAAATAATGCAAAATTTCACACTGAAGTTTAGGCATCCTGTGGCATTATGTGCTGAGTATTCTAGGTATTGCCAAAGAAGTATTCTCAGTAAGTCAGATATCAAAGTTTCATCTGGGACTTATTCGGAAGCAAAATTCAAGTAAAATCAGTATCTTGTGACATTATGCATCACTCAGCTTTGCCATTTCCTCTGGAAACGTGTTTGTGTTCCATCCTGTAAATCTCAGTTACTATTGCCTGCCAGGAGGCTCTTGTGGGAGACTCTGGCTGCAACCATTGTCTGGTTATGGCTTTCTTTGCTGCCAATATATAGATAATGGCCAAGGAAATATGAATAGCCTTTAGTGGGGATTGACTGAAGCACAGTTTTGGGACCAATCAGTTCTGGGGATAGAGAAAACTGTTCTCTTTGAAGTGCTATATCACTCCAAAAAGCAGAGAACCAGGGACAGGACTTAAATATGTAGGCTTGATCTGCAATTTGAGTCCCACAGTTTCACCAGCAAGAGCCTGTAGTGTGAGATGAAAATTTGGTAAACCTAGCTGGGGTATGAAAATGTTGGGAGCAGCATTTCCAGGCAAATTCTCGCCAGACGGTGAGAATGTTACTTTAATTGCTGATGTGGAATACTTGATCCATTCTGAGCAGGAAATGGCAAGAAAGAATTATTGCTGCTCATTAGCAATTTTTCTGACCTGGTCTCCTCTGCAACAGCCATGGAAATAATATACCCAGCATTAATAAAAGTATCTTTGCTGCTTGGTATTGGTTGGTAGATACAGTAGTAGGTTCCTGCATCTCTCTCTCTGCCAGCACTCATGGGTCCAAGCAGATATGCCACCAAGGGAGGCCATGAAGGAACTATTGGTTACTTTAGCAGTTATACTTTACTTTTCCTACAAATTAAATTATTCTCTTTGGGCATCTGCTTCAAATGTTACAGAGTTTGGCCCCTTTTTATGCATTTTATCACATATTTTTCAAATAATCAGAACTTATCTGGACTAATCAGAATCCCCCAATATTCTGGTTTCTATTTAATAAGGGTCAGAACTCCACTGAGTTCTGCCAGTCCTACCACATATGCAAGGCTGCTTTCTTCCTGATCAAGGATGTACTGCTGCCAGCAAAACTCCTCAATCTCAACCACCTGCTTGCTCGCTCTTGAGCCCAGGTCACCAGCTTGGTAGTGTGACGCACTACCACTGGCTATCAGGTGGCCATAATTATTTTACTTAATCAAGGTCTTTTTCTCCCCTTTTTTCACCAAGCTGCCCCCATGATGTCATTCTTTGCCCCCAGCCTTTACGACTGCTCTCTTTGGGTCTTGCCCCTCCATTGCGCTTCCTCAGTTTACCCATTGTGGTTGGGTCATTGAGGTTGGCCAGGCCCCTCTGATACAGAATCCAATTACAATTATTTTCTCACTTATTTTGGCATTGCCCTCCCCCGGGATGCTGCTAGCTGAAGATGCTCAAGGCATGCACACATGTTGATGCTTGGCTGTGTCAACATCAGGTGGTGTCCACCCTCCCATAAGTGGGACCAGCTCTAACATTACCTGGAAACATCCACATGGCAGGTGTGGTGCTAAGCACATTGCCCACCCTCTCGGTGGAGGACAGCAGTTCTAGGTTTGCTCAATCCTCCTCCCCAGCTGGCCCTCATTACCCTGAGCCCTCTCCTGAACATGGGTCATTGGCTGCATGAGTTATAGTGCTACTGCTGTGCTAATGGGCTAGCTGGAAATAACTTTTTAAGAAAAGAAGGAAGCACCTCCATAAACTAGTCCTAACAGTACGCAGAGTAGAGAGGACTGCTGCAGGAAGAGACCCAGATGGAAACTAGTATCGTCTAGCAATAGTCAGTGGCTAGAATTCCCCTGCAGCACCTTTTTGTTTTGTGGGGGATCTTTTCAGACTGCAGGAAAGTTATAGCAAGCATGCTACAACTTTGTCTGTGAACATTGATCTTTAACCCGCAGTGCTGCTGATTCTTCTGGCTAGAACAGGAAGCTACATCCCACTGCCCAAGCTGTTTATTTATTTATTTACTTTTTGTTGACCGGGTAAGTGCAGTAGACAAATTCTGCCTATTTTCAGGCCTGACCCGGGGAAAGGGGGATTCAGATGAATGTCAACTGTCCTTGAACCAGATTAAGCTGTTGGTGTTATTTTTGTGAATGGGGGGAAATTTTGGCCAGGGCACCGGGGAAATTCCCCTACTCTGTGTAAGGGGGTGCTATGACTGGTGCTGCAAAGACCAGTCTCCCATTGCTGGAGAAGAGGATGGATGCTTGCAGGGCCGAGGAGCTGGTCTCCTCCCTGGTCCTTTTGCCTTCAGAGATCGAACTTATAGAAACTGGAAACACGGATGTCTCCTTACTGGCAAAATCTGTCCTTGATGGTTATGCTGATGAGTCAATAGATGTGTGGCCTGCCCTGGAACCAATTTTAAGTAGCTTCTTGGTAGAGGATCTCTGTGAGCAACTAATAGCAGAGGAATTGAATTTCACCAAAAGACGGAACCGATTACAAGTGGAATTACAGAAACAGGAACTATTGAGAGTGAAGGACCGGGAGGTCTGGGTGCAATTTGAAAGCGACACGGAACAGCACCAGACGTTGGAATCACGGCCTGTGTGCTCTGTAACTACATCTGCCAGTAACAAGGATTAGGATCCTAGCTCTCCAAATCAACAGGTAAACCCTTCTTTTGTTGAAATGTTGGATGGAAACGAGCTTTCTTGTACGCAGAAAGATGTCAGTAAAGTGGCAAATTCTTTGAATGTAGAAAACAGTGTTTTGTCTAAGGATGTTGCAGGGGTGCTGTCTATCCTCTCGCGACTGGTGTCCTTTTTGATTGGGGTGTCTTCAGGGGCACCAGGCCGAAATCATACTCGCTCTGAAAGGGGTAAGGACAAGAAAGGGAAAAAGGGAGGTGGAGTATATGCCAAACCAATGGATGATGTTCTGGTGGCTAGATCTGATGGATCAGACTCTGATTGGGATAATAAAGCTATACAGGGAGCTGGATGGGTGCATAGTTCTGACAACAAAGGAAAGGATGCTAATTGCCCAATTGTGACAGACACTAATCCTCCTTCAACAGAAATGTTGGAAGATATTTTAAGTATAAACCTGACTGAATCAGATTATATAACACCAGGGCAGGCTGCAGGGACTTCTGGTGTGGATAAAGAATTACCGAATGTGCACTCTGATATTCTGGCTAATATAAAGCAGCTGGAAGGAGATTCCAACACACAGGCCTCTAGATTAGAGGATCCCTCCCTTCTATCACTGAGTCTACCTCAATAAATGTACCTTCAGTACCTTAGCTTAATTCTCAGACCCATCCAAATGTATGACATTCAGATGTTACCCAGCATTTATTTCCAGAGAATTCAAGAAGTTTATCTGAGCCTGCCACTAGACAAAATGCTGTTCATCTAAGATTTCGGGGAGACATGAATGATATCCCTGACAGAATTTTTGGGGGCCGTGCTCTTCTGAAGAATAACATGAAGTATTATACATATGAGATTTATGCGTTAATTCATATGCCGGGAGACACAATTTTTGATATAAGTTTTAAACACCCTGCTGGATTGGATAGATTCTGGAAACAATCTCAAATTCTAAAATCTACTGTCTTATGGAAACCTTTTTTAACAATACCCCTGACAAAACCCAGTTTTTTAAAAATAACTATTCTTTTTCGTAATGAGGGGTTCAACGTTGCTGGTATCATGTACTGGCTTAAATAACATTATACAGTAAAAGGATATCCAGAACCCATTCTTCATGAGGAACATCTGTGGACTGATGGATGGAAGTATAAGATTATGTTGAAGCAAGAAAATGGTGTCCACAAGCATTTGCCTAACTGTTTCTTTCTGGGTCGAGATAGAGGAGTGCTTTTTTATCAGGGTCAGCCTAAAGCATGCTATAAATACGGGGATGTGGTGCATATTAGTAATGCCTGTGAAAAACAGTGATGTGGGTTATGTGGAGAGTTGGGGCATGTTGGAGTCCATTGTCGACTACCCCCAAAGTGCAATTTATGCGATGAAACAGGTCATACATTTCGTAACTGTGTATGGGTCTCACAGAACAGTATTGATCAAACTATCAGAGCTGAACAGGATGTGTGTGTAACCAACGCACAGAAAGAAAAAGCAAGATTACAGGAAATTATGATTCCAACTGTCCCTCCGGTGCTCCTAGCTAGAGAAGATGCTAGGATTAGGGCACATACTGAGAATCGTGATGAACAACTGGATGATCAAATCAAGCTTAGTGAGGCTGCACACCCCGATCATCTGGAAACAGTAACAACGCCTACACCTGCTGCACAGCAAAACCCCATACTCACGATGCATAATTTGGAACAACCAGTAGTACAGGGTTTGAATGAAGACAACACAAATAGGAATGCCCCAGTGGAAGAGTCAGAAGACACTATTGCCAATGCAAGTCAGATGCGACCTCCGGACTCCACGGATCCTCCTTATGTGAGAATCACAAGATCTAAGATTTATACGAAGCACCTGTTGGGGTCAGGTAACACTACCTGTATGACTGCTACCTCTGTACAGAATTCTTATACTGTCCTGATGGACCTGGATGATGAAGATAATAAAGATTCTGAGGTCTCTTCAATAGCATCTTCTCAACCTGATGTTGCATGTGATGTGATGGTTAAAGAAGGTGTAAAACCAAAGAAATGAAAGAAACATAAGTGACACTTTCTGTTTAAATCTCTTTAAGGTCTTATTTCTCCCCTTTGTTATTACATAATGGATCTGTCGATATTTACTACATCTGATGTGAATAGCTTTAAATCACAAGAAAAACGGCAGATCACATTTAGTAGTTTACAGGAGGGGGTGGCAATGTTTATTTTCTACAAGATACGAGATTACATACTCTTTCTGAAATAACACAAGCTCAGAAGGATTGGAGATGGGGTCCATCCTTATGGTCAATAGGAGACCTTATGTGCTCAGGGGTTGGAATTCTTTTTCAACACATTGATGTTAAAATATCTAAAGTATTAGATGTGTATCCTGGGCACGCATTGTTGGTTGATGTTCAGATCAGTACTGTAATGTATAGATGTATCAATATTTATGCGCCACAATCTAAGACTCTCAAGGCTGAACTATTTCGACTGATAGAACCTTTTTTGCATACATCGAAATTGATTTTGTGGGGTGGAGACTTTAATTGCGGGCTTAGTTCTAAGGACTGGGGACGCAAAATGGAAAAGCTTTATTGTGATACTAATGTTTGTTGTCCATTCTTATTAAACATTCTTTAAAGGATGTTTATGACATACTGGAAACAGATACATGTCATACATTTTATAAGGGTCATCTGAGTACAAGGATAGATTTTTGGTTTACGACTGACAGAGTTACATGTAGGGATATTAGAGTAATCCCTTTGGAGACTTTGGACCATCTTGCCTTGCAGTTGACTGTAGGATCCACTCACAAGATTACTGTCGGTAGGGGTTATTAGAAGATGAATTCTTCCAAACTTCAAGATGACTTATACAGATTTAGGATACAGGATTTAATTACTCTTCGTTTAAGTCTTGATTTTCTTTATGACAGTCCAATTGATTGGTGGGAAGATACCAAAAAGGATATTAAAGAATTAATGATTGTGTTAACTAGTAGAGAAGCACGGCATAAATATATTTTGTATTTAAGGGCAAAATAAAGTTTTGGACACAACCTATTGGGACAAGTAGAGAACAAATTGCTACTATATCATGAATAAAGGACAATATGGTAGCCTACATTAAAAAAAAGAATTATCACACAGGCTTACAACAGACGTTTTTAACTAGGGGCCGAAGCGAATTGGTGAATCCCTATGATCTCAATATCACTGGTAAAACACATACACTAATTACAACGTTACTGGCTGACAATGGGGAAATAGTAGATGAAGAAAGTACTATACAACAAGCGATACAGCAATATGTACATGAAACTTTTTCTGTACTCCATGATCAACAAAGGGAGTCATTTGAGTTATGGGACATGGCTGTTCCTGTTATACTCAATTCTGAAAAGGAATCTTTGCTACAACCTATAACTTGTGAAAAAATCAGGATGGCTATTCAAGGATTGTCATCTGGTACTGCCCCAGGATTGGATGGCATACCAAATGAATTTTATAAGATCTTTATTGACAATTTGACACCTATATTACAAAAGTTATATGAAGCTATACAAGGAAAGTATAGATTCAGTCATAGTATGACTGAGGGTATTATGATCTTTTTATATAAAATAGAAGATGCACAAAATATCTGTAATTGGAGGCCATTGTTTTTACTTAATTCTGATTATAAAATCTTGACAAAATCTTGACAGTACGACTGACTAAGATAGCACAACATATAATTCTTCCAACACAAACTTGTGCGATTCCTGGATGATCAACTTACCAAAATTTGCAACATATTAGAAAAATGATGGAACAAGGTCTGACTTCTACTACTAATGGATATTTATTATACATTGATCAAGAAAAGGCCTTTGATGCTATTTATCATAAGTATCTCTGGACGGTACTAAGGGCATATGGTATGCCAGCACAAATGGTTGATTTTATCCGACTTCTTTATGATTCAGCTCAAGTGATACCATTGATCAATGAACACCTAGGAATTCCTGTTTATGTTAACAAAGGAGTAAGACAGAGTTGTCCTTTAAGCCCTCTTTTGTATATTTTTGGTTTAGATCTGCTATTGAGATTAATTGAGGCTTCTGGGGATATAGCTCCAATGATGAGTACTTCTGGCATAAGATATAAAAAAGTAGTGGCTTATGCACATAATTGTGTTCTGACAGTAGCACCAATGGAGGGTGGGATGAAAGCTTTACAACTTTTTAATGACAAGCATTGTTATACAGAAATAAAACTAAATTTGAGTAAAAGCACGATACTGCCTTTAGGGAACGTACCTTTGGAATTTGATTTTCCAATTCCCATGGCAACAGACTCCATAAAAATTCTGGGATTATGGCTTGGTACTTCAGACACTGGACAACTGAATTGGGAAATTGCTTATAATCTGGCTTTACAGAAAGTTCAGGCTTGGAAGTCTTGGAAGATGACACAAAAAAAGAGTTTTTCTCTTAAAAACATATATTGCACCTCTCTTTTTACATGTGTCTCATATTTATCCATTACCCTATGGAATGCATATGAAAATACGTTTGTTTCTTTCCTTATTGTGGGGCAGCAAGCTAAACCCAGTAAAGAGGGTGCATACTTATCGCCCATGGAAAGATGGGGGTCTGGATATGTTGCAACCACTTGTATTTTTTCTTCTCACTTTTTTTTACACAAATGTGCAACCATTAATATTGGGTACTGAATCTGTGGGGACAGAACTTAAGAAGGAATGGAGTACAGGTTTTCTAACTGCTAGGGGAAGGGGAAAATGGCATCCGTTGGATAAATTATTACCATTAGATGTACAGACTGCTTTAAAGTATATCAGAACCTGGAAAATCAAATTACTTTGGTTTCTAAATCAGCCATGAAAAAGTTTTATTTTACTTTGGTTGAAAAATGCTATTTTGAAACTCCAGTATTTGTCCTCAATGAAGGAGTTGGTTGTAGTCAACTCTTGGAATGTATTACAGAACCCAGAATTCCTAGAAAGATACAAGATATAGTATGGTTGTGTGGGCATGGAAATTTGAATGTAAAAGGGAACCAAAAACATAAATGTATGGAGAAAGAATTTGTTTTGAAAAGGGATGCAACGACAAGATAGAAAGAATGAAGCACATGTATTTTGACTGTGCCAGGATACTGGGCTTTTGGTCTGCTTTGGTGTCCATATGGGGAGCACCACCATTTGCCAATATGACTTATGAAATTTTGGTGCAGGGACAGTTAACTGAACATTGGAAAATATGGAATAAACATACTGTTTATGTGATATTGGCATGTATAAAATGGGTTCTCTGGCAAACTAGATGTCAGACAGTATTACAAAATAAAAAAGTTCTTATACAGGATATTATCTTTAAACTGCAAATAGAATTAGAGAAGGTGTATACATATGAAAAAACAACTATGGGTGATATTACTTGTGACCATTTTCAGGACGGTGTTACTTGGGTTGGATGATATGACATTCTAAAATAAGTTTCTTTTTTGCATCTTATTCTTCATTTGTACCTTATTTTGGCATGTAATGTATAACTTTCATATCTTAGTTTTTACTGTTGATTATGTTGACTGGATCTGTGGTTTTGTTTTGAACTTTCACTGTATCCTCTGTCACTTGAAAATGAATGTTGATTTCAGTTTGTTTTTGAATTTTGCAATAAAAATTTCCCCTACTCTACAGCAGGGGGACCCTTTGGCCATTTGGTTGCTTGCCAAGATGGCTGCCATCCTGGACCCTGGTGGAGATGCTGCTCTCTGTCCCCAGGTTTTTGTTCCTGACTCTCAGCCTGTTATTCAACCCAGTGCCTGCAGAAATAGTCGCTCAGACTCTGTGGCTAGCTTGGACTCTCCATCTGTGGTGTTCCCATCTTTTAATGCTGCTTTTGCTTCGAACTCTGAAAAACCTCCTTTGGACCACCCTGCAGTTGTTGCTTCTGGGGCCTGTGCTACTCCCTTGTCCTCATCGTATTTGCACCTACCTTATGACCAGCATCGCTCCCTTTTATAGCGATTTGTACAGGAAGAAGACGCCTTACACACTAACCTGCCACCTGTTTCTGCTCAGTCTGCTTTCCTGACTGTGCTACCTCCAGCTGCCTCACAAGGTTTGATTACTGTTTCTACCTGTTCTGCCATGCCTGCTTCTGATCCACTCACTCCCAAGACCGTCCACAGAAGTACTTCCTCTCCTGATCAGTCTGGTCCCCGGCTTCTGCTCTCAGAGCCGCGGGTTGGACTCAGCAGCTTCCTGGTGCACTGTGGACTTCTTCTCATGCAGTCAGTGCTCAAGACATCATGCTGGACAACTCGGTTCACATTTTGCCCACTGCTGCTAACCCCATGCCTGTTCCGTCTCCTCTGTTGGAGTTGCATCATGATTCTTTGGCTCCCTCCCGAGTCTCTCCGGTTGGTCAACCACCGATTCCTTCTACAGACACTGAGCTCATTCAGGACTTCTCTTCAGTACCGAAACCTTCCATTTCTGTGCACTCCTCCTCGGACGACGATTTCTAGCACCATATGGATGACTCTGCCTTGCCTTCTCTGCCTGCAGGTGAGACTTTAAAGGACCATTCCTTTCACCTCAGTGACCTTTTTCAAAACTTGGGTGCATCAGCTCAGTGTAGGAATGCTGTTTTTTTAAAGTTTTTTGGTGATCTTTCTACTGCACCCGATAGGAAAACAATACTGCAAGACTCTCTGGGTAGTTCTGCTAGTGAATTGTTTGCCTTTATATACGTTAAGGGGGAGTCTATACATGATTTAAGCTTTAAGACTGTTTATACTTTGGAAAGATTTCGGACCAAATATGAAATGGTGAATTCTCAGCCTTTATGGACCCCTTTATGCTCATTCCCCTTACTAAACCTACGGTAAAAATTATTACCCTTCTTTTTGTAATGAAGAAGTGAGCATAGCTGACGTTCAATACTGGTTTAAGCAGCGCTGTGACATTCTCGAGGCTCCTCGTCCTATTTTGGATGAGGACCTCATCTGGACAGAGGGCTGGAAAGTTAAGGTGCAATTAAGGCAGACTGACCTGGGTATTACACACTTGACCAGTAGTTTTATATTGGTAGAGAACGGGGTTTATGCTTTTACCCTGGGCAGCCTGCATTTGCCATAAATGTGGTGCCCAGACACACCTCAGTCATACCTGTGACAAGCCACGGTGCTCTATTTGCTTAGCCTATGGTCATGTTAGCCTTGGTTGCCCTAACCCACAGAAATGTAATCTCTGTGATGAGTCTGGTCATGCCTACCACCAGTGTCCGTGGGCTGATCATAATCAGTTGGATCACCCCCCTCAAGACCAGGTGGCCCTCATATCTGACTCTCAAACTCAGGTACTTAGTCAGCATGAAAGGGAACACCAGGAAGTGTTCCCCCCTGAGAGTCCTATACTGCAGGATCATATCCCTCCCTGTGTGGACCCAGTCCTGGAGGTTGTTACCCCCTCTGACCCCATGCCCCCTCCCCCTCTGGACCAGGACCCCTTCATGGAGGTTTCTCAGGGCAAGAGGGGTAAGTCTAAAGGTAAGCGGAAGGCTCCCTGTCCCCCCCAGGCACTCCATTCTGACCAGGAATCATTATCAGACCTTGACTAAACAGAAGCAGTGGAGTGACATAATGGATGAGGAAAATGATTCTCAATCCTCTCAGGCCTCTTTTCTCCATATGGACTACTCCTCTGATTCCCAGCGTGAACCCTCCCCCTCTAGATCTGACACCAGGCAGCAATCTGCAGTCACTTGACACATTCTTGTTTAGTTTTTCCCTGTTTTTTCCTATGTTTTTATCGTCTTCTCCATTTTCCTTATGCCTGTGGGTATGAGCCTCCATGGCTTCATGCTTAATGTGTGCAGCATGAAATCCCATAGGAAACTTCTTACCTCCTTGCAGTATCTTTTTGAGCTCCCACATGATATCTACGTCATCTAGGATACTAGGTTGAAGACTCGCTATGAGCTGTCCCGGGCTTCTGCCGGATGGACCAAAGGCCCTTCCTATTGGTCCTCTGGTGAGGATAAATGTGATGGCTTAGGTATTTTGTTTTCTGGTTTTGAATGTGCTGTTACGAGACTGGTTGATATTGTCCCAGGCCGTGCCTTACTGCTTGACTGCACTTTCTGTCACCTGAAGCTCAGGATTCTCAATGTTTATGCGCCTTAAGGTATTGCTGCTCATTCGAACTTGTTTCCGGTTGTTGCAACCTTATTTACACACCTCCCAGCATCTTTACATGGGAGGGGGATTTCAGTTATGGTCTTACCCTGGCAGACAGAGGGGGCTCCACTCAGAAGCTTTTCGGGGACTCTACTGCATTACCGACTATTCTTCAGACTGCTTCTATTACGGATGGCTACTGTGTGGTGCATCCTAAAGGAGTGAAGACCTATCACAGAGGCCTTCTGGCCACTCGTATTGATTTTTTCTTCCTTTCCCAGAATGTTATGGTTCAGCAGGCCAAGGTTATTCCTTGCGAAACCTCGGATCATGTGGCTATTTCATTGCTTTGTTATCCTTCCATGGCTTCCCCATCCTCTTGTGGTTTCTTCTCATTGGAAGTTGAATAGCTCTTTGTTGTCTGATGGTTGCATTGTTAGGGACTGTCGAGAATTTTTGTTGGCCTGCATTTCGGTTCTGGATGCTTATGCCTCCCCCTTACTTTTGTGGGAGGACACCAAATTGGATCTTAAATGTTTCTTTCTCAGGCATGCTAGGAGAAAATCTGCCTCCTCTTATCATCAGTATTTGCTTTTGAGGCAGCATCTACAGGATACTGTCTCCAGGGCATGTGAATCTGGACATAATTACTGCCCCCTTATTGCTTCTCTGAAGACCCAGATGGAAGAGCATCAATATGACAGAGCTCGCTCCTTGCGTCTTGAGGCTTCTTGCAGCACCCGTTCCTCTAAGGCCTCTTTTTTATGTTTATAAGCGATGTTCTGACAGGGTGATGGCCATGCACATCAAATGTCTTACTGACCCTGACTTCTCAATGGTCCATGACACTATAGCTTCTCTCCGGCAGAAGGTTTTTTCCCACCTGTCCAGTGTCTTTGGGACCCCTACAGTGACCTGGCCAGCTGACGCTTCTTTTTTGATTTCCAGATCCCTTCTCCCCCTCTAGATCTCTGCACCCGGTTGACTGCCCCGATTTCCTTGTTAGAGGTGCAGATAGCCGTCAAGAAGCAGAAATGGTGTACTTCTCCAGGGCAGGATGGCCTTATGGCAGAGCTTTACTAAACATTTTCTGACCTTTTTTCTCCCATCCTAACCTTGCTCTTTAGTAATATCGTTACTTATTCTGTTCCTCAACATTTTTCAGATGCTAGCATGTTTCTCTTGTTTAAGAAAGAGGATAGGGCGGACATTCGGAATTGGAGACCATTGAGTCTCTTGAACGTGTACTATAAGACTTTTACGTTCGTCCTGCTCCACCGACTCCTTCCTGTTGCGTCCCATGTTATTTCAGATGTTCAGACTTGAACTATTCCTCATTGCACTATTGTTTCAAATCTTTCCCTTCTAAGAGATGTCTCTGCCTTCAGCTCTTCTTCTTCTCCCTCGCTTCTCCTTTCTCTGGATCAGGAGAAAGCATTTGATAGGGTGAATCATGTCCTCTCTCGCTATGGTATTCCACAATGTTTTATCCAATGGATTAGATTACTCTATTCTACTGCTTGGATCCAGCCTTATGTGAATGGCATCCCTTGCCCCCCCTTTATGAGTTGGACCAGAGTTCAGCAAGGATGCCTTAAAGTTCTCTTCTTTACATTTTTCATATTGATCCCTTGCTTTGCAGGCTTTTATACCATCCATCTATCCCTCATCTATGTTTTCCTTCTGGGTGCCCTATTCCTACGGTGTTGGCTTATGCGGATGACCTCTGTATTCTCACCACTCCTCAACTTCAAGAGACGGATTTGCTCCTCCTTCTTACAGATTTTGAACGGGTGTCTGGTTCTAAGTTGAATTGCAGTAAAAGCTCAAATTTGTACCTCCGGATGTTGCCACCCCTGAATCTCCTTGCCATATTGCTGGGGTACCTTTGCACTTCACCCCGATCAATGTTTTAGGATTAACCATTGGCGCCACTGATGACGCACTCACCAATTGGACTGTCGTTCTGGATAAGGCTTTACACATGGTTGCTTCCTGGAAGGGTCATACTATAGTGAAACGGAAACGGGTTTTGTTGTTGAAGACTTTTGTTCTTCCCTTGTTTCTTCATTTAGCTTCAGTCTTTCCAGTCCCCCTTTTCCTTGGAAGCCTGTTTATATAATGTTTTCTTTCAGGGATTCTGGGGCAGTCGTTTGAGTCCAGTTAAGCGGAATTATACATATCCTGATTATTGCCATGGTGGAGTTTGGATGTTGAACCCCTAGGTGTTTTTTCACTGTTTGTTTCTAAAATTCACTATTCCTTACCTTTTACACACCCCGCTGTTTTTTTTGGTTATCTCTTCGCCATCATCGCGTTGCTCCATTATGCGCTGCATGGTGTCTTCCTCCTATGGAGATTCCTCGAAACTTTCATAAATATAATTTCCCCCATTATATCATCCCCACTTTTTTGAAGATTCATCAGTGGTCTTTAAGCCCCACAACGATTCTCTCTCTTCCTCGAGGAAGCATTTATATCAGTCTATTTTGGGGTCATCTTTTTTGGACCTTCCTGTGTTACAGGATTCCCTTGGCACTATTTTGGACTCCTCCAATATTTTTCTCCAATTGACTGATCCCCGCATTCCTCAGCAAGTTTGGGATATTACCTGGTTATCATGTCATGGAAGGCTTGGCGTTCATGATAACCTGAAACATAAGGCTCAGGAGGAGAGAACTTGTCCTCGTGACTCGTGCCCTTCAATTCCTGAAACCATGTTGCCTTTCTTTATTGGATGCCCCAATACACAACCTGTATGGACTCTTCTCCTCCATAAGTGGAAGGAAAAGGCCCTTCCTACCCTTACATATGATATTTTGATTTATGGTATTTATCCCCCTGGTCTGCGTCATTATCATCCCAGTACTCTACGCTTGATTTTTACACTTTGTCGCTATTATTTGTGGCAGGCCAGATGTGCATTTTTGCAGCAACAGAAAGTGTGTAGTCCTAATAAGATAGTCTCTCAGATTTTACAGGGTTTGCACATTGTTTATTGTTCCGAGAAAACCTCAGTATCACCTGGGGTTTTTCGGCGGTACTGGGATTTGTGATCATGGATTTTTTCCTAAATATGTTTTGTTTTTATTGTCCAGTTGTTTTTCTCCTTTTTGTATTTGATTTTTCTTGTTACGTGCTGAGTTGCTGTTCTTCGCCTTTGCTTTTTATGGTTTAAATTGTATTTTTTGTTTTTCTTTTTTTATGTCCTATACCTTGGTTTTTGTATGATTTTGTTTCATGATTAAGGATTGCTTTCTTTTTTGAGTTTTTATGTATGATGTAATTTTTTTTT
The DNA here is from genome assembly GCA_016271365.2 of Neoceratodus forsteri. Lineage (NCBI taxonomy): Eukaryota > Metazoa > Chordata > Ceratodontiformes > Ceratodontidae > Neoceratodus > Neoceratodus forsteri. The sequence goes on along the minus strand of CM028133.1, from coordinate 44,145,064 downwards.
CTGTTTTTGACTTCTCTTCCTATGATTTGTATGACTTAATACACTGTTGTATGTTTCGTTTAGAAGTTTTTTAATAAAAAATTCCCCATCTCTTTTAGTGGGGATGGGATGGGCGTTATGCACAACTTCAGATATTTTATGTTTGTAGTTCATGTATGCTGTACTACTTCTTTCTGTTTTTTGCTTTTATTTCATTATGATTTTGTATGCTGTAATTCAATTTTGCATATTTTGTTTTAAGTTTTTCAATTAAAAAATTCCCCTACTCTTTTCGAGAAGTATCATGATATCTTTAACATCTACCTGAAATACCACCAGAACAGGCAGATGGGACCTCCGTTTAACATCTCATTCGAAAGACGGCACCTCAGAAGTGCAGCACCCCCTCATGCTGCACTACAGTGTCAGTATTGGGATATTAACCCAAGTGCCTGTTGTGGGGATAGAACCCACAGCTTTCTGATCTCCCGGCCATATGGTTACATACGGTAGCCCAGAAGTGCAAAACACAAACTAAACACAAAAATAAAAAGCGCAAATAATAGAACAGCACAAACCAAAAACTTAATGAAAACAAAACAAAAAAGAAATTGAAGCAACCAAGAAAAATCTGGTAAATACAACCCTCATAAAAAACTAAATAAATCAAAAAACAAAAAAGTTTACACAACAGAAAATGAAGCACAGCCCCAAAATGTAAGAAGAAAACAAACAAATGTTTGCAACCCAAAAAAGTAAAGTACAAAGCCAAAATGTTAAAGGAACAAAGAGGAAACCTACAACCAAAAAAGGTATATAAATAAAAAGTTGTAAACCAAAAAAATGGAACAGAATAGAAATACAAAGTACAAACAAATAAAAAAATGCAATGGAACTAAAGAATTAAAGCACAATAAAAAGGTATCAAAACTAAAAAAGGAAATTGTAAGTCCCAAAAAGTAATGGAACCAAAAAAAAGTGAAGCGTAAAATATGCAATCCAAACCCAACCAAAAGTAAAGTATAACTAAGAAATGAATGCAAACAAAAATAGGAAAAAATGACTGAAACACACAAAAAAAGTTCAGAGTGGAAAATGACAAGCAAAAGGAAATGTGTGCTTAATTAATAATTTACAACACTCATAAACATTTAGGGGGACATATTCAGAGCCGTCTGGTTGCATGGGTGTAAAGATGTGCCACGCAGAATTAGATGCTCTGGCCAGTTTTGAGGGTATATTCAAACAGTATGTGCAATTGGGACTGATCGCACATACTGTCTGAATATACGCTTTGGATGCGCATCCCATAGCGGGCGGCCACCGAGTCCCATGCAGCACAACCAGGGACTGTGCCACATACTGCCAGTGGGCTATGCGCCATGACCCCAAGCACAATATTCAGTCAGAAAATGCTAATGAGCTCATTGGGCATGCATGGCACAAAGGGGACCCATGCATGCTTATTACGGGACCATTAGCATGGCTGCACCCAGCGGAATGTGCCTGGAGCCCTGTAGTCACCGTGTGATACACAGCGCACTCCACAACACCCTGGTAGTTTAGTGGCCCCCCTCCCAGCCCTGATTGTACAATAGATATCCAACCCAAACGCTCCCTGGTTGTCTAGTGGCCCCCCGCGCAGCCCTGATCGGAATGTAACACATAATCCCTAAAAGATCCCTGGTAGTCCAGTGGGCCCCCCACCCACTTAGGCACCCACGCCGTACCCCGCTCCCCCCATCCCAGCATGGCCAAAGGAGCCAACGGGCAGCAAAACCCACCCGGACACCTCTATGGCTGCCCGCCGACTGCGCTGTCACAGAATGACTGCTTACAGTATGCAATACAATACCATTGGTTGACACAGTGTACCGTAAGCTTTGTAGTTTTTTTTGTTATTTATAATAGCATTGACGTTTTTTCCCCATGTCATGGGATCCTAAGAGGGTGGTGAGGGAGTAAGAGATGTTTACGCTGTAATTGTTCTGAGTTGTGCAAGATGATCCCACTGGACATATTGCTAATAGACTTGGGGTTCTTTTAATTTTTTTGTTTCAGTAATGTCTTGTTTTCTTCATTCTGAGGAATAAATTTGTTTTTTTCTCCCCTCCTGTGGCAGTGTCTGCTTCCTGATGCCCCAGAAGAACTGTCAAAGTCTGAAGTTCAGTTTGCCGTCATTTGTGATAACTACCTTTTCTTTTGGTTTTGGCCACTTTTCCTTGTTTCTATAGCATTGGCATTGATCAGTTTTCATCTTATATTCAGAACAGAAGTGTTGAGTAATGTTCCCCCTTTTGGCAGTGTCTGCTTCCCGATGTCGCCTCCCCCCCACTACCATCACCATTTCACAGGGTAGAACTTGGTTTAAGTACAGCTTGCCTTACTTGTAATAATTTGTTTTTTTTGGGGGGGAGAAGGTTGTTTTGATATTGTAATTTTTTTTCTGTTTTTATTGGCAGTAATGGTTCCTCCCCTGGTATGCTATTGTAAGGGTTATGGGAGGGAATGAGAGACCTTAGCTTGTGCTGTTAGTAGGGATAGTATTTCATTGTGCGGCATGTTTGTAAGGGTTTCACATGAAGCAATGCTTTTTCTTTCAGATTTGGAAATGTGACCAGCAGACTGACATGGCTGCTATGATGTTATTTTTTTTTCTTTCGTTTTTTTGTATGTCTGCTTATCTTGATTTTTGTTGCATTTTGGAGGAGACAACACGTTTTTACATAAATCCTGTGTGTGAGTGAAATGGGGGTACTGCAGAGTGTAACAATAAACTTACATACTGTACATCAGGAAAGGAACAAACAAAATCTGTTGTTAGCAACTCTGCCATCTGTTAACATTTCATTCCGATTTCACCATGTACAAACCATGTCAGCAATATGCACAGACACACAGCAAGGTTTGCAATTTCTTCAGGTAATTAATTCACTGGAGAGGATGTGATTCATTTTATGACAAAAATGCCCGTATGTGGGGCTTAGCCTGCTACGGTTTTGTTTTGTTAGCTGGCAAGACAGGGACGTATACAGCAGTAAGATGAAGTGCTGCTTCCCCACTCGCCACTAGAAAAACAGCCGACGGTAGGAAAGAGACATGACCTGGTAATGGGCTGTTAACATTTACAAATTATATGAATAGGCAAATTCAGCACACCATAAAAAATGAGTCAGTGTTCATTGTTAAATGTTTTGGCGAGTAACTTGATTTCCATAGAAGTATTCATACAGTTCAGCATTGAACAACATAAAATTACATATCAGTGATCTGCAGTAGTAAAATTGTAAAATAGATCTGATGGTTTTATGCAAACCTGTGTAACCCCTAGGTGGTGCTATCCCAAGGGCTACTACCCCTGCCTGCTTGGCTAGTAGCAGGTTAGGGAGCCTGAGTTCTGAAATGGGTGCCTCCACCCGGAGGTCAGGGTTGGTAGTGGTCAAGCTAACCTTGGCACAGCCCTCCAGGACACTGTAACCCCCCTTCTTTCCTTACTGGTGGCTGGAACACTACACAACAATCACTTTCACAATACCGCTGATACACCACACAAGTACCCACACTGTTTGCACTTACCCCCAGGGCTTTCCTCTGGCTCGTCCCTGGGGACCCCCTGTAAAACAAGGTTATACACAGCAAATAACAGCAGTACAGTACTCTTGCACAAACTGGAACCACAGTCAGGGTAAATGCAAAAAAGAGTTAGATCTTATTTATTTAAGGGACTTGATCAAGGGAGGGATGTAATCAGGTTAATTTGCTTAAAGACTCTATCATTCAAACAGTTATGCATGCTCTTCAGGGTCTATAAACAGTCACACACTCTGGGTACCCAGATGGAGAAAGGTGGACTAGCCAGGAATGTTGCAGCTGGTTGGGACCCTGTGATGGAAGAAAAACAATATACAGCACACGCACTAATTGTAATCCGGAGCCAGAAGGCTCAGTTCCTGAAAAGAAAACAACAAGACAATCAGATGACACACTTTTAGATTAGGCTGTTGCTGCAGGGAGCTAACCTGATGATTATTCATGATACCCAAAACTGGACACAGACTGGATGAAAATTGAGACTGCAGGTGGTTGATCTGGAGTGCTAGGAGAAGCAGAGCCCACACAATTCGCCGAGGCATCATTCCTGTTCATGCGTAAAGCAGGGGGCTGACCCCCAGCCAGGTCTCTTGTTGATGGCTTTCTTTGTGCAGCGGGTAGTCTGGCTGGGCCAGTGTGGCAAGGCCCGGCCAAATTGAGGCAGGTTCGGATACAGTCCGTTTTGGGTTGGATACAGCTTCCAGCAAGCAGAACACAGTTCACACAGTGGGGAACCAAATCACAACCCACTAACAACTCACAGCACATTTATATGTAAGGAAATTCTACTGTACCAGGCAAACCACTCTTCGGTCATGATCGCAGAGTCTCTGAACAAACCGGGGATCCAAAAGCAGCTAGAAATCCTGACAGGCTGATTGCATTCAGTAAAATCTTCGGTCTTCTTCAGGTATGAGCCTGGTAGAAAATCAGTGGTTTAATTTGTTCTCACAAACTTGGATTTAGTCCAAAATAATTCTCTTTTCTCCCTGTCAGGGGCAGCAGGCAGACATGCAGGCCAAAACTCAGCCCTTTCGGAGTTCTCCCATGCAAATCCACTCAGGATTGCTGCTCAAAATCACTTGAGCTCTTTCTTCTTCAGCTCCCAACTTAAATTTGCCTTAAACAGCAGGCAGCTTGGGGATTTCCCTCAGATCCAAAAGGTTCGCTTGGCTGTTCTGTCTTGTCAGTCACAACAAGAGCTCCCCCTTCAGTTGCAAAAAAGTGCCAAAAGCCCAAAACTACAATTCCTACAGGTTTTGACTCCAGACAGCTCCTGTAATTCGGCTCCATTTTAGGTCCCACCAGACTGATTGGTCCAATTCAGCAGTCCAGGACCAAGATAGTGGAGACAAACAAAGCAGTCCTTGCTGCAAAGAAGGCAGGTTAGACAAACCACATTATCATTATCACTGTAAATTATTTTCAGTAAATAGTTAAATCTTTCAACAGAGTTCCCTCTTAGATTACTTATGACTCCAGTCCAGGCAGCTCTTAAAGAGACAGTACACAGAAGATATACAGGCACTCTCTGGCAATCACATTTAAACTGCTAAAACGCAGTAAGCATTTAGGCATGCTCAAGGAATACTTTTCGGGAACCCCCATTTGTAGGGGGGTTACACCTGTAATAAACAAAATGGTCCCTTAATGTTTGTTTTTTTTAAACCTGTAAAAAAAAAAAAAGGTTCCTCACCAGTCAGCCGCCCCCATCTCCCACTCAGCACCCACCATCCCACATCCCCTAGTACACTCCCAGACACACCATCACTCACCTGAACAGGTCCCAGGTTCGACATCCACTCTCATTTGGAAGACACGTCTGGCTGCTGGAACCAGTGACTGTAATATGACAAACTAAGTTAAATGCAGTTCGATGTATTTCAATGGGGTTTCAACTTTTATGAATAACTTAGCCATTTTGTGAGATTTTGGCCCCAAATTTTCAACACCACACCTTCCCAAACCAGATAGGAGATCAGATGTGGGGTGTGCCATGGGCTTCTCAAGCCTAACGCTCACCCCATTTTCATGAAGTCTACACATCTGACCTGATTTGCAGAAAGAATAGGATGAGCGTTAGGCTTGAGAAGCCCAAGGCATACCCACACCTGCTCTCCTGCAGGTTTGGAAGGATGGGGTGTTAGGGTTGGAAACCCTAACACCTCATTTCCGAACTTTTGTTGCTTTGACACTAACCGGAGCCTTAAAGGGACACTTTTTGAACCATACTATTTCAAGCTGAAAACCCACATTTTATGATTACTTACCTGCTCTAAAACTCAGTGTTGCTGGGGTTTAATCTGCCTCATTTCTTAGTAGAACTGAAATGCATGGTAATTATGTAATTATACTCAACTTTGTTTTGTTTCAAATCCTTGATCTGCTCTTATTGCTCACTTCCTGAACATTAGGAACACCCCAAAGTGGTGCAGCCACTCATGATGCAATAGTCTTCTCTGCTCCTGCTGCATCTTGAGTGGTTAGACTGTGTTGGGGGTGTTCCCAAGTCCAGGAAAGATGCAGTGGGAGTTGATTATGCCATCTTGCTCACTCCAACCTCAACAACGTCTTGTGGACTGCTCAACCCCCCCAGCTGCTCCTGCCTGAAAATGTTTCTGCCCTCATTATTACTGCATTGCAGAAACATACATCTCCCATTTGTATCGCACGTTACCTGTGTAAATTGACTGTACATAATGCCCTGTATCACTGTAACCTATGTATTTTATGTATTCGCTGTCTGTATTTAGAACTTTGTATTATTGTTTTGTCCTCACTGTGACGAGGTGACTTTGTAAACGAGTCTCTGACTCAAAGGTTGTAAATCCAATTGTACAAATAAATAAATTAATTAAGGAATGTAAACATACAAATTTTGGTGTGGTAACACCAGCAGGGTGGGCAGTCTGTTTTACACTTTTAAAAAGAAAAAAAGGAATCTGAATCAAACTTCCAACCACATCAGCATATTTTACAGAATGCAAACAATCTTAATGTATGTGTTTTAAACTAGGTACAGTTTAGCCAAGTTTACACAGTGGCAGAGCTGCAGCATGTGCACCGCTCCCTTCCCGATGTGCAGGGATGCGCCAGCTCAATAACCCTTTACACAGCCCACTCTCGCAACACTTCAGGTTACTCCAAGGAGGGGCTGTTAATTCACCTGGCAGCAGATGACAAATGGCATTGTAGCAGAGTGACTGCAGCAAAGCATTCACACTACCCTGTCATGTGCTTGCTCCACTACTGATCCCATAACTGAGTCAGATCCAAACAAGTATTTGTCAATGCCGAATGTTTGCTTGCTGGCATTGGTAGTGTAGGAGTTAGAGAGCTGCATAATAGGAATGGCAGTGAAGTACTGAACTGAAGCCAACCCCACCACCACCCTGCAGATACTGACAGGCATTGGGGTGTGCCTTTGGGTCATCAGGCATAACGGCCACACCTTTTCATCACACCCTACCCTGCAGACACTGACAAGTGTCACGGTGTGCCTTGAGGTCTTTGACTCTTATGCTCACCCCATTCCATCCAGAAATACAGTGAGATGAGTCCTGTATAGGAGAGTGGGGTGAACTTTGGGGCTGAGGAGTCCAAGGCACACCTCGATGCCTCTCACTGGCTGCAGGGTGTGGAATGGTATGAGCATTACAGGCGAAAATCCCAAGTCACATCCCTGATGCCTTTCAATCTCTACAGGCTGGGGCGTTATGGTCGGAAACCCTTACACCTCAGACGTTTGTTGATGTTTTCACTCCAAATTTTCAACATGTTTTTTTTGTGACTCCCACCTTATGAACAGTGGCAATATCAGTTTGTTAGCCGAAAGCCGATTTCACACAGCGACTATGCCTTTTGGCACCACAGGTACGAAAACACATTTAGAACTAGGATGTGAAAAATGACAGCTGTACTGTTCATGGGGAGGTGCAAAAAAGGGCAATGTTGAAATTCTGCAGTGAAAATATAAAAATAACTGGTGAAGTCATGAGCGTGTGTAGAAAATGCACAATGCACACCCGTAATGCAATTAGTTTGGAGATTTTTTTTACAGCAGATTGTCAACACAGGGATTTTGTGACCTCTGCTCGTGAACGGTGTCACTGTGATTTTCTTAATCTGTCCCGAACAGTGATTTCCCACAGCGACCATGGATTTCTGTGCTGGAAGTGCAAAAACACATTTTGGCCATGGTGTGAAAAATCTGGACTGTAAATATTAGAAATCCATGAAGTTACGAGTGTGCTTGGAAACTGTGCAATGGTTGCTCATAACACAGTCATTTTATGGATATATTTCACCAAATTTTTAACATAGCCATTTTAACACCTCTGTTCATGAACAGTGTCACTGTGATTTTCTTAATTTGTCCCAAACATTGATTTCGCACACCGACTGCGCCTTTGTAACGTTACATGGGCGGAAACACATTTTGGCCAAGATGTGAAAAATGACAGCTGTATTGCTCATAAGGAGGTGTGGTAAAATGACAATGTTTAAAATCTGGAGTGAAAATATTGAAAATTCGTGAACTTACAAGTGTGCATAGGAACAGTGCAATGCACGCTCGTAAAACAGTAATTTTTGGGAATTTTTTCACCAAATTTTTAACATAGCCATTTTAACACCTCTGCTCAAGAACAGTGTCACTGTGATTTTCTTAATCTGTCCCAAACATTGATTTCGCACACCGACTGCGCCACTGTGCACTACATGCATGGAAACACATTTTGGGTCAGACGTGAGAAATGGCAGCTGTACTGCTCATAAGGAGGTATGGTAAAATGGCAATGTTGAAAATCTGGAGTGAACATATTGAAAATTCGTGAACTTACGAGCGTGCGGGAACAGCGCAACACATGCTCGTGAAACAGTCATTTTGGGGAATTTTTTCACCAAATTTTCAACATAGGATTTTTGGGGCCCTTCCTCCTGAAATGTGGCACTGTCATTTCGTAAATCAGTCCCAAAAGGTGGTTCCATGCAGTGACCATAAAATCACCTTTTGCGGCCGATTAATGCCGTGACAGTGACAGAATTCATGAGGTGGGGTCCCAAAAACCCCATGTTGAAAATTTGGTGAAAAAATTCCCCAAAATGCCCGAGATATGCACTAAAGTTGAAAAAAACCCTATTTATTACATTATACAGCTTACCGACATTACCTCAGTTCGCGGTCGTCTTTGAAGAGTGCAGACATGTTCCCAGTCCACTGAAGAGCATCGCGCCAAGCTCCGGAGGGATGGGGTAAGGAGAGGGTGTGGGGAGGCAGGGTGCTCAGAGGGTGGGCGCGGGTGGGGGGAGATTGGGTCAGGACAGTCAGCGAGGGAAGGTTTTTTTCTTTCAGGTTTCTTTTTTAACTTAGATGACATGGAACTTGTGCCATGCTGTGGTGGGCTCCCAGTTTGGCAGCTGGAAGGCTGTTTGGGGGGGGTGGAGTCGATGGAGGATTGGGCACTCCCATCGGCCATACGGTCTGTTGCCACGCTGGGGTGGGCTCCCAGCGTGGCACCCTGTAGTCTCTTGGGGGAGAGCACAGTGGAGCCGACGGGGGATTGGGCACCTCCATCAGCCATATGATCTGTTGCCAAGCTGGGGTGGGCTCCCAGTGTGGCATCAGGAACTCTGTTGGGGGGGGCAGCACAGCCGGCCAGATGGGCACCCCGCCGACTGCCACAGTGTGTGCGTGGGGGGCATGGCGTGCAGTATGCGTGCGTGTGTGTGTGTGTGTTGGGGGAGCACACATGGCGTGCAATATCTTATTGCTGCTCACTGAAGCGTGGCTCTCCCTTTCAATTGTACACCACTGCATTTTCAACTGCTGTCATAGACAGCCGCAGCATTCATTGAAGAACTGCGTCCACATCTGCAAACATACTGAATTGGAAGATGGGTGCCCCACCTCTGAAAACTCGGATGATGGCACTATGTTTCCTGCACATGCTTGGAAGCAAACATAGAAATGATCTGAGGGGCAGTTGATGCATTCCCAACAGTGTTTACACTGTTGACTTTACAGCGCATCAACCCATGTGCATAGGTTGTTGGGCTGCAAAGTCGGCAGTGTAAACAGGGCTTTTGAGGCCTAAAGGGGTCGACAGTGTCCCTTTAATAAAGTTTTTTTGCAAGATATATATGTGTGTGTGTGTGTATATATATATATACACATATATATATATATATAAAATGGATAAGATATAAATGGTCCAAATCCAATGTTCTGATTGTATAAAACACATCACATGACCATGAGTATATCAAAACGCGACTGCACACCTGCACTTTTACCCCCCCTCAAAACAATTTTGCCAATTTATAAGATAGATAACCCACTCTATGGTGTGCAGTTGCACTCTGATATACGCACACCTTGGGTGGTTGATGCACTTGGCCTATGGCCTCGTGCGCACAACATACACCAAGGTGTGTGTATATCAAAGTGCGACCGCACACCTAAGAGTGGGTTATCTATTACATATATGTATGTATGCATATATGTGTGTGTGTGTGTGTGTGTATGTATGTATGTATGTATATATATATATATATATATATACAGTATGTATATGTGTGTGTGTGTGTGTGTATATATATATATATATATATATATATTATGGTACAGTAGTGCTACCACAGTTAGCTCATTTAATGTTAAATGGTGAAATGTTGCACCTTAATAACTTTGCCACCGTTCAACGGATCTGCCTGAAAATTGGCAGGCACGGGGCATAACCATAGATCTTGGAATTTTGCCAACCTTCGTACTGGTTGGATATACAGCTGCGGAGTTATTAAGCAACATTCTGGGGCACATTTATGTTTGTTTGCGCATTCTTTGCTTGCACCTACAGGTTGCACGGTTTTGCGACTGGTCAGAAAACTTCAGGGAACATGCAGCCAGGGTCCTCGATGTGCCTTTTGAAGATTTGGTGAAAAAATATTGAACGGTTCAACAGTTATTCAAAAAAACAAGTTTCCCATTATAGTCAATGGGAAAAGTTAACAAAAAGTTCAACAGTGTCGCAAATGCAGTTTTTAGTGTCCAAATGACCCTAGTAGTGTTGCAGATCCGATTTTTTTTTCAGCTACTGATCACAGAAATGCTTGGCATTTAAAATTGGGACCCTCTAGGGACATAATTATTTTTGTGTTTACCTAGTCGAGCCCTGAGGATGCTAGCCATGTCTTTGTTTTGGGGTTGAACACCCCAGAAATATGTTTTTCAAATTTTTGGGAAAAGTAGTGTAGCAAAGCAGTGTCTCAGCTGTGACACTGTTGCACTTTTTTGCGAAAAGTGTTGCAAATCATGACACTACTTTTTAACACTATGGCCAAAATGACAGGAATTCTTTGCCACCCTGCTGCAAAACAACGGTTTGGTCTTTTAGGATGAAATTTTGGGGGGAGACAGCTAACATTCCACAGATTTGGTGACAAAATATTGCATGGATGGAAAGTTATGGTGCTCCAAAATTGACACTTTTTCCCATAGACTAACATTACGGCATTCGTCACGCCTTTCAAGGTCCGTATCTCGGAAACTGTGTGAGATATGGACTTTTCATTGGAAAAACACTTTACAAAACTAGCCAGGAAAGTCATAATTCATATGAAATTGTATTTTTTTTTTTACGTCGTACGGCTCCTGCGATATAAGCAATTTAGTATTCCAACTCCTCATTTTTTGCTCCAGGCCCCATTATTATGCATACATTCTTTGCACTCACTGTGTTTCTCTATGCAGCTCTTGGGGACAACCAGGGTGTGCGCTTCCATCACTGTTACCCTTAGTGTTTCCACTTGGGTTTCCTTACCCGTTTGTGTTACCGTTCCCGTGTATGCCACCGTGTGCCTTACCCTTTGCATTTTCATTTGCGCTTGCATTACTGTTACCATTTGCGTTTCCACTATTATTTGCGTTTGCATTTACATTTGCGTCACCGTGTGCATTTGCGGCTGCCCTTCCGTTTGTGTTTGTCTTTTGTTTGGCATCATTGTTGCTGTTACCGTTACCATTTGCATTTCCAATTGCGTTACCGTGACCGTGTGTGTTATGGTTTGCATTTCCGTACATGCTTACATTTCTGTTTCTCTTTCCTTTGGTGTTATTGTTGCTGTTACCATTACCATTCACATTTCCAATTGTGGTACCATGACTGTGCACATTACGGTTTGCGTTTCCACATGTGCTTGTGTTAGAGTTTCTGTTTCTGTTTGCTTTGCTGTTATTGTTGCTGTTACCATTATGATTTGTGTTTCCAATTGCGGTACCATGACTGTGCGCATTACCAGATGCGTTTCCGCATGCGCTTGCATTTGCGTCTCTGTTTGAGTTACTTTTCAATTTGACGTCACTTTGCGCTTGCTTTTCTATTACCGTTTGTGTTACCATTTAGGTTTGCATCATGATGTGCGTTACCATTAACAAAAATCACATGGTGGGAGTGCGGGTCCCGAAGGGCCCGCGTTCCCACCACCACATTCCATTCACTATTTATACTCCTCATTCTTAAATAGAAGGGAAATTCATGGCAAAAAATTCTGTTTATTGCATCAGTTAGGGTTGTTCCACAGCGACAAAAGTAAGGAAATTCGATGTTAGGGTTGAAAACCCCCCCTGTCTCACCCTACCCAGCCACCTCAACCAGCATCAGGGTGTGCGTTGGGGTCGTTGGTCCAAACTCTCATCCCATTCTCCTATACTTCACCACCTCAGCTTCTTTACACATGGAATGGGGTGAGAGTTAGCACTGATGACCCCAATGCACATCCCGATGCCGGGTTAGTGGGTGGGTGGGGGAGGCAAGGGTTTTTTTCAACCCTAACATCGAATTTCCTTACTTTTGTCACTGTGGAACAACCCTAACTGATGCATTAAATGGAGTTTTTTGCCACGAAAAAATAAAATATATATATATATATATAGTATACACACACACACACATACACTGTGTGTATATGTATAGGTATATACAGTGTGTGTATATGTATATATAGAGTGTGTGTATATGTATATGCATATATTGTGTGTGTGTGTGTGTGTGTGTGTGTATATGTGTCTGTATACTTCTACAGCCTGATTACACGTTTACTGATTTGCCAGGTCCTATCTTATATCATTCAAGATTCTATTTGCATACTAACATACATACTAAGATGCCAGCAGAGTAGGCCTAAAGATCTATTAAGTCTGCTCAAAAATCAGCACCCAGTTATGACACCGTTGCTCCTCCCTCCTGTCTCTCCTGTAAATCCCCTCAACACCATCCCCCAACAGAATTTCCCCTCCAGATTTGGCATTCCTCAGCTTTACCTTACCCCTATACCTGTCCCAGCCTCTCCTGAATCCCTCCACTGTATCAAAAGCCACCAGTTCCACAGGCGGTGCATTCCATGGGTCCACCACCCTCTTGGTAAAGTAGCGCCTCCTAGTCCCCCAACCTCCTGCCAACCAGCCTCATGGAATGCCCCCTTGTGGCCCCTTCCTCCCTCCCTCAGCAGGAACACCTTATTTGGGCTGACCCTGTTCGTTCCCTTAAATTATTCCCCCTGTCCCTCCTCTCCTCCAAGGAATACATGTTCAGCTCATCAAGCCTCTCCTCATAGGATCTTCCCCCAGGCCCTGTATCCCCCTGGTCACCCTCCTCGGGACCCTCTCCAGTGGTGCAGTGTCCTTCTTCAAGTACAGGTGCCAAAACTGCAGGCAATACTTGAGGTACAGTCTAACCAGGCAGGTATACAGCAGGAGAAGTACTTCCCATCTCCTTGAGGTTATCCCCTGGCAATGCAACTGAGCATTTTATTTGCTTTAGCCACAGCCCTCCTACACTGCTCAGAGTTATTCATTTTGGCATCCATGACCTCCCCAAGATCCCCCCCCAAAAAACCTGCAGTTTTTCCCCACCTAAAAAGTACTCATGACCAGGGTTTCTAAGCCCCAAGTTGAGAACACTGCACTTTTTGGCATTTAACCTCAATTTCTAAGTAAATGACCACCTCTTCAGAGCCTCCAGGTTCCCCTGTAGGGTTCTTTTATCCTCCTCCCTGTCCACCACCACCCCCCCCAGCTTCGAGTCATCAGCAACGAGGCTCATCTCACTCCTGTTACCATCTCTAATGTCCTAGATGTATGCATTAAATAGGATTGGGCCCAACACCAACCCTTGTGGGACCCTGCTAATGACCCTCCTAGGAGATGATACCTTACCCCCGATTACCACCCTCTGAACCCCCCAGATAGCCAGTTCCTTATCCACCTTACCACCCTTTCCCCCACTCCCATTTCTGCCAGCTTGTCACGTAATCCTGAGTGCGGCACCGAGTCAAACGCTTTGAAGTCCAGAAAGAGGACATCCACTGGCCTTCCCTAGTATAGTGCATTTGTCACCCAATCGTAGAACTCCAAAAGGTTAGTCTGACATGATCTGCCCTGAACAAAGCCATGCTGGTGGTCATCGAGATGGCTCCGTGTCTCTAGTAACACCTCCAGCCTCTCTTTCAAGATGGCCTCCATCATCGAGCCCACCACTGACGTCAGGCTGACAGGCCTGTAGTTACCCAGCTACTCCTGTGAGCCACTTTTGTGGATTGGCTCAACATGGGCCCTGTTTGCTGAACCCTGAGCCACCATTACACCCACTAATAGACCCAACAGAAAGCACAAGCAGAAACTGCTTGCAAAAAAATGAAAGCAACTCACTGTTTTAACTTTTCTGAGTGCAATGCTATATCTTACTGTTCCTGTCTTGCACTGAGTTCCCATCAGTCACTGTGCATGTTCTGTCTCCTTATTGCACCGAACCTGGTAGTATGCTGTTATTTACAAAAAAATTGTAGATAGTGATTTCAGTAAACTGATGCCTGCAGAATATCTTCATAACTCATGCTGCAGTACATTTTTTTGTTATACAAGCAATAAATATTTCAGTCTCGGTGCTTAGTATACCATAGCAACAGCACACATCACAGCAATGTGTGCATGTTCACCTCGAGCCCTGTGCACCTGCTTCTCACACTTTGACGCCATTAAGGATCTCATTACTAACAATAGTCTTGGCGAATGTGCCACTTCACGATCTTCAGGATCACAGTAGCTCCAACACGTCCATCCATTCTTATTTCCATTTGAGATTTATTTCTTTAAATTAAAAAAAAATATGCTGGTGAGATTGCCATTCGTTACAATGATGGGGTCCCAAGGATAATCACTTCTGTCAATGGTATTTTGTGGTGGAGCGTACCAATTTCTGGGACACTTCTTAATGCAGAAAAAAGGATTGGTTGCTCTGATTTAGAATGAATTGTTTTCAGCACTAAGATTTCTTTAAATAAAAAGTCTTTATTTTCTTATTTTTTTAGCAATTATGGCCAGCCCCAACATTTTGCCAACTAGGCTTCTTCGGGGAGCTATAAGTAAAAATAAATATAATTTTTTATAATTAATGAATTCATACATTTTTTTATACAGTCAATTTTTTTATATAGGAATTACTTTTATCACTGTTATCAAATTACTACCTATATCCACTCATCAGTTTTCATGATTAGATCTACAATGCAGTTTCATACAAATTCAAATATTTCTTCTAATGCATGCTTACAGACATATCTGATTAATTTCAACATACATTTAACATTCATTTTTTTATACTTAAACCTTTAATCAGTAAAACTGATTCATCAATACACCTGTAGTAAAGCATTACATTACATAACACAAATCAACAGATGAGCACTGAAAACAAAAAAGCAACAAGGTTAAGCAAACCCATTGGGTCTACATGATAGGGAGTACATAAATAAAACTAGGCTTTGGCAGTATACAGACAGTGAAATGTCCTATGGCTACAACAAAACACATACGTAAAATTATTTCCCAAAAAACAACAATCATTATTTAAGTGGAGTTACTCTAAATGGTACCCTAAATTAGGTAACTGACTGGGTTAAAAGCTACAAAAGAGGTGGTGAATTAACCAGTACTTCTTCTTTTTTCTTTCATTTGTAATTTATGGTATTTTTGATTCCCCCCCCCAGGGCTATGGCGTGTGTGTGGAGGAGCATACACATGCCAGGATCTGGTGACCCCTTCTGCCTCTCCCCAATCTTGCGTCGCTACTCCAACCACCCATGCTGCCCACCGGACCTCCACCTGGTGGGAGCGAGACTAGGGCAGAGCGGGCATCCACCCCTGTGGAGAGGAGAACCACAGCTCAGTCCCACTATAATCCCCCCGAGCTTGCTCCCTGGCGACTCTAGGTCATTCCCAAACCCAGGATGCCGGCATAGCGCAAGGTGTGGTGTCCAGTGCCTCAACCCTCAGTGCCACCAGGCTGGCTAACCAATACTTTTTCAATTCATGAGTCTAACCCTGTATAAAGTTCCCAGGGTGTCCATCTGTTCTGGAATTGTGGGAGTTTTTGCCGTAAGATAAATGTAATTCTCTCCATTTTACATATCAAATAAATTATCTCCACCCAGTCTCTTATTGTTGGTTGGTTCAGAGAGAAGCCATCTCCTGGTTATCGCTTTGTGTGCAGTTGCTGTCAGGATAGCTCAGAGGCATCTAGACTCCTTGTCCTTCAGCTCCACCAGTAGGAGGCCCAGCAGTAGATGTTCAGGGCTTAAAGGGAAAGTAAGACTCACAATCTGCCTAGATCGATCCAGAACTAGGAATACTAAACTGTTGCAGTTTAGTACAGGACCAGAAAATATGGGCCTGGGAGGCTCTACCTTCTCCACATTCCCTCCAACATGTGGGTGGAATCTGGGGATTCCATTTAGAGACCACAGACAGGACTCTGATATACCACATCATAAGTTTCCACAGGAATTCCCTTCAAGAAGGGGAAGAAGATGTTGACCATGTGTAACCCCGCATTCGGGACCATTGTTTGTCATCTAACTGTATTTGCAGTTCGTCCTCCCACTTTTGCCTTATTGTGGTGGTTGTTGGGGTCTGATCTCTAATAAAGGTGGCATATAACAAAGTGACTGCCTTCTCTCCCATTTTAGAATTAAAATTAGTTAGAATGGAGGGTCCAGTAGGGGTTCTCCGGTTGCCAGCGTGGCTGCCTGAGGTCAAGAATTAATATAATCTCTAATCTGATAGTATTTAAACCTATCAGAGGGTAGTCAGCCACAATGTTCTGTACCATTTCAATAGGGATTACTGTGTCCCCCTGCATGCGCTGCAAGGGAGCACATATCCCCTAAGGGCTTGTCACTGGAACCAAGGGTCAGACCAAGCCGGTGCAAATTCTGGGTCTGCAGTCCACCATTGGTACTTACAAAGATTATGTTAGGTGTTACCCTGATTTATCCCATTCCTCCAACCCTCCAGCACCACCACTGTACACAAAAATGGGACCTGAACCCTGAGAAGGAGGGTGTGCAGGTTAAACAGCCATGCCTGTAGAGGAGGGGAAATAATGATGCTCAAGTCAGTTGTTTTCCAGTGGGATTTAAAGGTGGGGTGTCACCATAATAGAGCCACCCACATTTGTGCTGCTGCCCAACATCCTGAAAGGTGAGGGACTGCTAATCCACCTTGAGATTTAGGGAGAAATAGTATGTGTTTGCGCACTTTAGGCCTCTTGTTGTTCCATATAAAGGCCAGGGAAGAGGTCAGCCTGGTCTGCAGGTCTCTAGGAGGCACTATACAAGGGACACTTTGAAACAAAAATAACAGTCTTGGGAGAGCAATCATTTTCACAGCCTGCACTCTTGCATGTGAGGGAAGGGGAAGCAGAGACCATCTCTTCATATCCATTTGTGGCTGGAAAACAAAAGACGTTTAATTCTACTGAAAAAAATGGGACACTTTGTAATTGGGTAATAAATCACCCTTCTCTGGTTCTTGTTTGGATCTGCACAAAGGTTATGAAACAACAGAGAAGTGGTCTCCACTGCAAGGGATTTATTGTTGGTAAACAAAGCAGGCTTATTACCAAATCACAGTGAAAAATCCACTGGGGAGAAAATACTTCCAATGTCTCATAGCTTACCTAAACAAAGCAGTAATTTCATCTCTTCTCAGAGAAAATGCCTAATGCAACAGGTCTTATACCCCTGACAATTACTATAACAACTACTAAAAAGATATATAAAAGGCACATTATTGGCTAATGACGCATAGCCTGATGTCTTACTAGCCTGGGAACATATGCTGAGTTAGCAAAAGACAAGATATTATGAAACAAAGAACCTGTCTTATAGTCAAGGTCATAATAGTCACATTAGTAATAGGTACTGTGCACTAAGCCTAAAGATAGCAACATTGCATAAATAATGATTGTACAATAGTCCAAAAATACTCCCCAGTGTTACATTAGAAATAGCAGTAATGATTCTTAGCAAATACATCATAACTATAGAAATATCAGTAATAAAAGCATTATACTTGCATTATAATACTTATATAAAGCATTGTGATATTAGTAAAAATGCAGTAATAGATATATAATTCTTTGGTAAAAGTACAATAGAACAGTAGAAATCAGATCCTGACACTTATGCTTCTATGATAAGTGCCTGTTCTCTAAGTATTGCTGTCTGCAAGGTAGGAGGCCAATCAGGGGTGCTGGTCCATGGATAACAAATTGGATTGCTAAGTGGATCCCCAAATACTTCAAGGATGAAAGGTCCCACTTCATGGGGAATGTGGTCTTTAAGGTGGGGGGGGGGGACAGTATAGTAAAAACTAAGAATCTTTGTCTTATTAGTATTAAAGGAGTATCTCAAAACATATGAGAACTGTGATATCTGATGAAATATTGCTGGAAGGGATTGCTGTGGGTTGGATAGATATAAAAGAATGTCATTTGCATATACGGCCAGTTTATGAACTGTCCCAGCTAGCTGCACTCCTTATCTAGCCCAGTTCTCCCAGATGCTCTGAGCTAGAGGCTCAATATACAGGTCAAACTATAAAGGAGAAGGGGGACAACCCTGACATGTGCTCCTAACTAGGGAAAAATTGCTGAAAACATGTCCATTGGCCCTTGTTTAAGCAACTGGGCTGTCATTCAGCTTAAAAAGAAAAACAAGAAAGGAATCCAGAAGGCCAGACCTGGAAAGGACCGCATGTAGGAAGACCCAGGAGACCTTATCAAAGGCCCTTTCAGTGGCAAGACTGAGTAGAAGGATTGGCTGCTTAAGTGACTGTAGATGGTCTATAGTGTGCACAGTGCACCTTAAATTATCCTGCACCTGATGGCCGGTTATAAACCCTGATTAGTTCATATGTATTAATTTTAGAATAACCTGCTGTAGCCTTCGTGTCATTAGGGATGTCAAAATGTTAGAATCAGTGTTAAGAATGGAGATGGGCTGGTATTTAAAGTCATAACGAGGGATCCTTTCCAGGTTTGGGAATGATGGAGATAATTGCCTGGGACCAGGAAATAGGGACCTTCCTGTCATTAGACAGAGCTTCTCTATAGATCCTTGTCAGTAAGGGAAGTAACATGTCTCTGTGAGTTTCATGGAACTCTCCTGACAGGCCATCCGTTCCCAGACATTCACTGGATTTGAGCATGGTTATTACCTCATTTAGCTCTGCACTCGAGAATAGCTGGAGCAGTGAGTCTTCCTGCTCATGAGACAATCTCAGGAGGGTTAAGCCATCCAAAAATCATGTTATGGCTGTTTCCTCTACATGTGAACCCAGGCTAGGTTGATCAGAATAGCATGATTTTAAAGGCATTTGTTATGTCAGGGACTATTTGCTAAATTTTGAGGGGACACTGGATATTTTAGGGCTGTAATACAAGTTTTAGCATTTTGGAGTTGTAGTTGACCTGCTAAAAGACAGAAAGTTCTAGTAGCACCCCCCTCATCATATTTCTGCTTCAGAAATAGTAATTTTTGTTTGACTTGGTATTCTACGATGGTACCTAGCTCTTTTTTAAGGGCCACAAGAGACTTGTAACAATTTTTGTCTATTTTGATCTTTTGTAGGTTTTCCAGCTGTTGTTTCTGGGACATTAGATCCATCCTCCTTGTTTCTTTTTTTTGTGGGTGGAGATTGCTATATATTGTCCCCTCAAAATGGCCTTTAAGGTGTCCCACAAAGAAACAGGGGGTATTTCTGGAGAATCATTATCCAGTACAGCCTGGTCAAAGGTTTTTTAAATGGATTCCTGTACTTGCTCATCCTGGAGCAGGGAGACATTCAGGTGCAAGAAACCGTTTTTTTTTTTGTATTCCCTAAATTAATTTCCAAAAATATAGGTGCATGGTTTGACAGAGTTATATCACCAATCCAGCAATCATGAGCTTTGCCAGCAGTTTCTTTCAGTATAAAGACGTAATCTAATCCAGAATATATCTGGTGAGGAAAGGAGTAAAATGTGTAGTTCCTACGGCCTCCATTATGAAAAGTCTAGACATCTACATAACACATCTCTCCCAAAAATTTAGAAAAAACTCCTCTAGCAATTCTCTGCTCCCTCCTGGGAATACCTGAGGAAGTGTCCAATGGAGGATTCAAAGTTAAGCTGAAGTTTTCCCCATGGATATCTCTCCTTCAGTCCAGTTTTGCAGGGTCAAGAAGAAAGAATGAGCTGGAATTCAGAACAGGGGGGAAATAAGCTGTGGCCAATGTAACTAGGTTACCTAGCTATCTGCTCTTTAATAAGACAAATCTGCCTTCTTTATCACTGAAGGTGTCCAATTGTTTGAAAGAGACTCAGGCAGGAGCCAATACTGAAACCCCCACTACGCCTCCCATTTTTATACTTCGAGGCTGACG
Source organism: Neoceratodus forsteri (assembly GCA_016271365.2). Lineage (NCBI taxonomy): Eukaryota > Metazoa > Chordata > Ceratodontiformes > Ceratodontidae > Neoceratodus > Neoceratodus forsteri. The sequence goes on along the minus strand of CM028133.1, from coordinate 44,124,735 downwards.
CTGCTGTCTTGAAATCATATTTGCCCAATTTAGCATGAGAGATGGGTTTCCTGAAGAAACAGAAAATCTGCCTTTTTTTTTCCAGGAAGGACAGGATTTTGCTGCATTCAATTGGGTTTGTTAAGCCATGGATATTAAATGAATATATTGGAGTAATGTTGTTCATCATTAAACAATAAATCTTGCCAAGGATGAAAACTTGTCACTTTAAGTTCCTGTAAAAAAAAAAATATCTGTACTGCCTTATAAAATCTTGCCACATAAGAATAGACATCTGTTGAACAGAGACCCAATGAAAACTGATATAACATTGCCAACTTGGTGACCAGAAACTGGAACTCAAACATTAACTCTCAACGTTGGAAGTCTGTCATGACAGACTTCTGTACCCTACCTAATACTTCAGATGGTATAGCATAGAAAAGGTAGGGAAAGGAGAGGATATTATGTCTCAGGTAGGTTGGACCCTCTCCTCGATCAACACTATCCAGGAGGTGGCCCTACTGGCAGGATGCAATCCTAGACAAAGAAGTCACAGGGGAATTGAATGCATGAGAATTGGGCAAGGGAAAGTGGAAAAAGTAAATAACACCTATACATGCCCGGCCCCATCAGAAGGCACTGTTTTCCTTTGGTAGGAAAGAAATGTTCATATGGGCAAAATGTTAACAGAGAACCTGTGACTGGACAGATTACTATTAGATTCTTTGGATCACCACCCTCTTCCACCACCTGTCCACATTAGGCCAGGATATGCAGGAACCTTCCAAAGATATTAAAAAGACATATAAGTGAGGTATCGTAGCTAAAAATTTAGATCTGATAGTATATCTCCTCTGTCTGCACAGAGTGTAGGAGAGGATGGGATGGGAAAAGGGGGATCGGTTCCCCACTCCTCATCTTCATTGCACCCTGAGGAAGTGCAGACAACTGAGGTATTCATAACGGCTCCAATCGGGATAATAAATAAGGAGAAAACACCAGGCACTACAATTGAAAACATGATACTCAAAGCCTGAAAAGAGGAGCACTTGATCATCTGTTCAACAAAAGGTTTTGTTCCTTTAAGCAATTCCTCCCTCTCTCTTGACAACAGTGGTAAAATAAAACTGAGGCAGAGTCACCTTCTCGGATGGTGCTGATAGAATAAAATCTTGGTTGAGAAGGTATGAACCGATGGAGCTTTCTCAGTCCAAATATAACTGCCACATAACAGTGAGGGCAAACTTCTTAATGCCATAATGAAAAAAAACAGTTCCAAAGAAACATAAATATTGTGTGTCTGTGAGTTCCTGAGAGCTATGGGGGCTGCCCCAGTATAATAACCACCTCGCAACAGAGGCGAGCAGAAAAAGTGGAAACTGTTCACTCATGGTTCATATATACATCCTCAGTGGTCCATTTCAGCAGAGGCAGGCAAGGCAGCACTACTGGTAGTATGTCTTTATGCATTGAACTTGTGGATTGCCTCTTGGGTGAGCTGAAGAGAAGAAATACCTCTTTTCCTTTGTGCTACAGAAACACAGTCTGGCAGGGAACTATACTTCTTTGTTATACGTTCTACATCTTGTTGTGGTACCGAGTGTCCCTTAGCTTGCAGAGCTGCTAATGTCTCATTTGAGGGTCATCTTCCCAGAAAATTTTCAGCTGAGCAGGATATGGAGACTGGAATCTTATCCCTTTCTCTTTATGATGCTTGATAAGCGGGGTTTACTGCTGCTGAGCTTGCTGCACTTCTGGGGGATAATCATGATCAAATGAATCCTGAGAGGACAGGTAAGTCGAATCTTTTTTAGCCCAAGCTCTTCTCTGTGTGCTGTCTTTGATTTTGTAACTACTAAATTTTATAATGACAGATCGTGGTCTAGCAGTCTAATCTGAAGACTTGGGTATTAAGGAGCAATGACTTGCTCTGTGGAGACCATACAGTCGGATAGAAGCTGTGAGACATCTTTCAGTAAGATATCCAGAAAAGTGGTCATCAGAGCTATTTCATTTCCCTTTGCAACGCCATACATTTTTAAGTTATCTCGCCTCGATCTCCCTTCTAGATCTAGGCATTTAGCCTGCAAAGCAAGGGTATGTGGAAAAAGTGAGTCCACAGTGCAGCCGAGGTAGTTGGTATCCTCATCTGTTGCAGTAATGATCCACTTCCCAACATGGTCCAGGCATTCCACAGTTTTAGTAAACATTTAGGAGAGATTCTCAAGTTTTTTATTACTCCCTGCTCTTGAGCTTTTAATTTTTTTCAGCAGTGTTTTAATCCTGGAACACGAAAGATGTTCTGCTTCACCGTCTACATCGTACTCGGATTCTCTAGCACTAGAGGGTGTGGGGCTTCTGCTATGGACCCTGACGTCTATTTGAAATCCCTCAACATCAGTAGTTTTGTGAGGTGTTTTTAGTTTAGTTTTGCTGCCCTTATTTACCTTGCAACCTCCTTCAGACATGTCGTTTTTGTTTTCAAGGCTTTGGTTTGATTAAGAGGTTAAAATTATTCCAATGGGAATGGAGCTCCAAGTTTAGACTGTCAACGGATCTGTGACGTCACCGGAAGTTCCTGTTTTCACATTCATATATCAAATACTGACTGTTGCTTTAACTGGCCCGTGGGCTCACTCTGGTCTGCTCCATCAGTGAATTATTCTCTTTTATTAGTGCAACCTTGTTAGATAGGGATAAGTTATCACATACAGGTTATGCCAGAAATATTGGTCTGGAATGTTTAAATAATTCCTTCAATACCTTATTTCTTTACAATATCAGCACACTGAAAATCGGTCACATATTTTTTTCATTTTCATGTTCTATGTAGAGGTATGCAAATAAAATTCTACCGGTGGAATTTCCGTGAAATTGTGACTTTCGCTTCTCCGAAAGCTGGGAAACCATCTTGGCAACTTTCGTAGAAATTCCATCTTAAAATGGCAGAATGAATGTATGAACTGTGGATTAGTGTATCACACAGCGACAAAAAATCTGCAGAACTGAGCACTGTCAATGGTCAGTTCTAAGGCTTTTTTTCCCCTGCAGTTTTATGCATTAACATTAATCCACCCCCCCACCCACTGATCACAGGTCCCATTATGTTCCTGGTGGCTAGCAGTACCACCCCTACCGGCTGATCGCATGTGCCATTATGTTAAAAAATAAAATGCTCCTTGGTGGCTAATGGTCCCACCACCACCCTCCGATCGTGGGTCCCATTATGTTAATGAAAACACTCCATGGTTGCTAGTGATCAATCCCCTCCCGCCAATTGTGGGTCCCACTATGTTAAAACAACATGCCTCCTGGTGGCTAGTGGTCCCACCTCCACCCGCTGATTGTGGGTCGCATTATGTTCAAAAAAACACACTCCCTGGTGGCTAGTGGTCCCATCCCCACCCGCCACTCGTGGCCTCCAAAAAGTTATAATTCTGTGGTGTCTAGCCGACCGTCCCATCCATGATCCTCCCCTTAATAAACAAAATACAGTCCATTGCCTTCATCTAAATTATTCCCTGGTGTCTAGTGGACCCCCTCCCTATCCCTGGTCCCCGGTAAAAAAAAAAAATAAAAATCCCCATTCCCGGTTGTCTAATGGACCCCCACCCCAACAGTTGGTCCAACACCATGTATATACTGCGGGTTAAAGTATTAAACTGTGGCAAAAATTCCGCAGATCACCATCAGTGGTCAGTTCTGAGACTTTTTTCCCTTGCAGTTTAATACATTAACTGATCCACCACTCTACCCGCTGATCACCGGACCCCCGCCCGCCAATCACAGATCCTATTGTATTAAAAAAATGCTCCCTGGTGGCTAGTGGTCCCACCCCCAGCTGCAGATCGTGGGTCCCATTACATTAAAAAAAAAATCTAAACGCTACCTGGTGGCTAGTGGTTCCACTCCCACCCGCTGATGGTGGCCCCCCAAAAAGTTATAATTCCCTGGTGTCTAGCGGACCTCCCTCCCTACCTATGATCCCTCCCCTTAATAAAAAAAAAAACAGTGCAGTCTATTGCCTTCATCTTAATTATTCCCTGGTGTCTAGTGGACCCTCCTCCCTATCCCTGATCCCTGGTTAAAAAAAAAAGTAATCTCCATTCCCTGGTGTCTAGTGGACCCCCACCCCAACAGTTAGTCCACCACCAGCCCGCTGCCCCCTCCTGACCCTAAGCAGGCCACCAGTGCAGCCCTCCTCTTTCCACCACAGCCTGCCATCCACTGAGCTGTCAATGATTTGTGCACGTGCTTGTACAAGCACTCTCTCATCATTGACAGCTCAGTGGGCCACTGGATGATAGAGGAGGGCTGCTGTGCTCGCAGGGGTCGGGAAGTGAGGCTGAGGTGATGATGGACTAACAGAGGTGAATACTCTAGACACCGAGAACAGATACACAACGAGATGAGGGATAGGGAGAAATTCCCTGAACACCGAAAACTGAAACGGATGGTGATGAACTGCGACTATTAAAGGAAGGGTGTGGTGGGGTCTGCTGAACGCAGATAATTATAACTTTTGTGAGAACCTGATTAACGAGTCGAGGATGGGATCACTAGCCACCAAAGCACCACAACATAATGGGACATGTGATGCGACAGATGAGAATAATTCCACCTAAAGTTTCTTTACATGATGGTACGCCCATGATCAGGCGGTGGGGTGGGACCAATAGCCAACATTCTCTTTTTTTTTTTTTTTTTTTTTAACGTTGGACCCACAATCGGCAAGCAGGGGACGCTGGACACCAGGGTTACCATATGAAATAATATATCTAAACTGTGGATGGAATAAATTACATAGTTTAGATGTATTATTCTGCAGTTCAGCGAAAACGACAGTAGAACTGGGCAAAAATCTACAGACTATCCTAATTTTGCCGATGGCGAAAGTTAACAAAATTCTGTGAAATTTTTGGAATTTTATGGAACCACTAGTTTTATGAGATGGTTAATCGATAAAAAAAATGCTTGTTATTATCGATAGTCATTCATAGCTTTTTTTAAAAGCATTTTTTTCTTACTTGTATATATACTTTTAAAGGAAGGTTCTCCTGAAAATAAGTTATCCAGAGTTTAACATGCCTTTAAGCATTTGAACATAAAAGGAACTTGCATGCCGATAATGATAGTAGAATTTTAAGATCCTATGTTATTAAAATGTAGTGTGAAAGGGTAGAAACTGTGATGCAGTAAACAAACGAAAATACCAGTGAAAGCATTTACAAACTGCCTTATGTTCGGAAAACTGCGATATACTGTTATGAAGCAAATCAATGAAGGCATCAGAAAGAAAATCTGTGAATATATAAACTTCAGAATATAAAGCTTTAATTAGCTAAGGTATGCCATAACGCTAGATGAATGCTAGAGAAAGACAACACATGAAATACAGTGAAGTAAAGTTAACACGGGAATGCATCATAAAAGCTAAGCCAGTTTAAAGGTAGAGACAAACAAACACAGCTACATAAATAAAGAAATCCAACATTTGTCTTTGCAGAGAAAGGCAAGAAAAGGACAAACCTATTAAATGTATGAATACAATATAGGTAAGAATTCTTTAAAAAAAATCTATGAATGACTATGGATAATAACAAGCACTTTTTTGTTGATTAACCATTTCACAGAACCTGAAAATGAAAGAATATGTGACAGATTTCTAGTGTGCTGATACTATAAAGAACTAAAGTATTGAAAGAAATATTTAAAAATTCCAGACCAATTTTTCTAGCATAACCTGTATGTGACAACTAAACACCCGTACATCTCAATCTAACAAGGCTGCGGTTATTAAAGAAAATAATACACAGATGGAGCAGACCAGAGTGTGAGAATAAGCCAGTTAAAATGAGTCAGTATTTGATATATGGAATGTGAAAACAGGAGGCTGTTAAAAGTATGTTGAAATTAATCACATATGTCTATAAGCATGCATTAAAAGAAATATTCAGATTTGTATGAACTACATTATAGATCTAATCATTAAAACTGCTGTATATATAGATAAGAATTTGATAACATTGATAAAAGTAATTCCTATATAAAAAAAAATTGAAAACTGTATAAAAAAGTATGAATTTATTACTTGTAAAAAATATATTTATTTTTGCTTATAGGCCCCCAAAGAAGCCTAGCTTGGGGCTGGCCAGAATTGCTGAAAAATAAGAAAATAAAGACTTGAGGCCCAATTCTAGAAGGGATATGCCTGGTTTAACATGACTTGGGGCAAAAGAAATGGCACAAGTAGCAAGTTACACCAGCAGTTGTAACATTTGCTATTCTGTAAGGAAGCCTGTGACATGCCTCAGGCTGCTTGCACTGAAGTGGACTTATGCCATCAGATACGCCCTAAACCCCCTGCGACATAGTGCCAGTGGGTTTACGGCAGCAGTTGCTCCCAGTTCTGGAAGGGCAGCAACAAAGTCCCCAATGTCGTGATTCTACAACAAGCCTTGGAGGAGAATCTGCAACATAAGTTACACCACCAGTTAGCTGGCATAATTGTACATATGCGCTCTGGGGGTTGTGTAGCCCCACCACCAGACCACACCCTAGCCATGTGCCCTCCTCCTATGCCCAGAACACCTCTGTAGGTGCCCCACTGGGCATCTCACACAACCCCAAAGCCTCCAATCGCCCATACTGTACGTGCCCCACAGGGCTTCTTGCACCCCTGGATCCCCAATCCCCAGAACTGTACAAGCCCCACAGGGCTGCCCACACACCCCATGCCCCTGAACCCCCACACCATTAAAAGCCCTACGGGGCAGCTCTGTCCACCCCCGACCTGTGCCCAGACCCCAAGACGCAGTGCTGCAAATGGTAATTAAATACTGCACAACTAGCCCTGGTAGTCTAGTGGTCCCCAACCCAGCAGTGCCAGTCCACCCAACACCCCCGACACATCCCCAGCCAGCAACTGGCACAGCCCACCTCTCACCTCCACAGCCAGTCACCAACTGAGCTCCCTACGAGAGCTTACTGTATAGACACACTCATATTGTTTGTTTTTGTACTTTGTGAGGGTGCCCTGAACCTTCAGGGAAGGGTGCCCACAAGAAATAAAATCTGCCACTACTACTATACAAGACATGAAGACTGAGCACTGAGGCAGCATGCAGCTACTTAACTACAACACTTGCAGCACTATACAATAGCAGAGGAATTTTCTCTCTTTAAGTGGGGCTTCAATTCAAAAGAAAGCAAAAAATACAGTCAGGTAAAATAACTGTTGAACCCATTTTTATATTTGCTTGCATGCACGTGCAAGAAACATAGTGCCATCATCTGAGATTTCGGAGGTGTCACCCCCTCTTCCAATTCAGTCAGTGTGTTGGCAGGCACGGCCCCTGTAAGCCAATGCATGCTGGAGCTGTCTGTGACAAGCTCCAAAATACAGTGGCATACAGTTGAATGGGGGAGCTACGCTTCAGTGAGCAGCGATAAGATATTGCCTGCTCATGCGCAGCTCCCCCTACACGCACACATGCACACACACACACACACACACACACACACACACAAATGCACACGATACTCGCGTGTTGCCCCTCCGCACACACGTATAGCCACGGGGTGCCCATCCCATCGGCTGTGCTGTGCTCCCCAAAGCCTTCCAATGCCACGCTGGGTGCCCACCCCAGCAAGGCAAGTCGATGGTATAGCTGACGGGGTGCCCAATCCCCGTCGGCTTCACTCTCTCCCCCCAGTTCCAAGGTGCCATGCTGGAGCCCACGCCAGCGTGGCAGCAAATACCATGGCGAAGGGGTGCCCAATCCCCATTGGCTCCATGTCCCCAAGCTGTCCTTTTGCCATGCTGGGAGCCACCCCAACATGGCAGCTCCCCGTCATCTTTTTTTTTTTACCTGTAAACAAAAAACGGTTCCATGATCTTTCCTGCCCCCACAACCCGCACCTACCCACTGTGCACCCTGCCTCCCACACCCCCCATCCCATACTTACCTCCGGACCTCGGCGCAATGATCTTCGTGGACCTGGAACACATCTGCACTCTTCAAAGCTGACCGTGAACTGAGGAAATGCCAGTAAGCTGTATAATGGGCTAGATAGGGTTTTTTTCAACTTTATTGCATATCTCAGGCATTTTTGGGAATTTTTGCACCAAATTTTCAACATGGGGTTTTTGGGACCCCTTCTCATGAATGCAGTCACTGTCATGGCGTTATTCGGCCCGAAGGATGATTTCGCAGTCACTGCGTGAAATCACCTTTCAGGACTGAGTTATGAAATGACACTGCAGTGTTCATAAGGTGGGCTCTCAAGAAGCCTATTTTGTCAATTTGGTGAAAAAATTCCTAACAATGACCGTTTACAGCGTGCGTTAGCAGTTCTCGCATGCTCGTGGAAGTTTGCAAATTTTCAATATTTTCACTCCAGATTTTCAACACTGCCATTTTACCACACCTTCTTATGAGTAGTACAGCTGTCATTTTTTAAATCTCACCCAAAACATGTTTTCGCACATGTAGCGCACAATGGCGCAGTCAGTGTGCAAAATCAATCTACGGGACAAATTAAGAAAATCACACTGACACTGTTCATGAGCACAGGTCTTAAAATGGCTATGTTGAAAATTTGGTGAAAAATTTAAAAAAATGACTGTTTTATGAGCGTGCGTTGTACAGTTCCTACATACACTTGTAAGTTCTCGAATTTTCAATATTTTCACTCCAGATTTTCAACATTGCCATTTTACCACACTTTCTTATGAGTACTACAGCTGTCATTTTTTACATCTTGCCTTAAATGTGTTTCAGCCCATGTAGCGCGCAATGGCGCAGTCGATGTGCGAAATCAATGTATGGGACACATTAAGAAAATCACAGTGACACTGTTCATGAGCAGAGGTCTTAAAATGGCTATGTTGAAAATTTGGTGAAAAATTCCTAAAAATGACTGTTTCTGACGTGCGTTACGCAATTCTATGCATGCTTATAAGTTTGCGAATTTAATATTTTCACTCCAAAATTTCAACATTGCCATTTTATTACACTTCCTATGAACAAGCACAGCTGCCATTTTCATATGCCACCAAAATGTTAAGACATGTAGCGCATAATGGTGCTGTTGGTGTGAAAGCAATGTTTGGAACAGAGTAAGAAAATCACAGTTACACTGTTCATGAGCAGAGGTCTTAAAATGGCTATGTTGAAAATTTGGTGACAAAAGTCCATAAAATGACTGTGTTATGAGTGAGCATTGCACAGTTTCCATGCACCCTCGTAAGTTCATGACTTTGTAATATTTTAAGTCCAAATTTTCACCAGTGGCATTTTTCCACAGTTCCATATTTACAGTACAGCTGTCATTTTTCACAACATGGCCGAAGTGTGTTTTCACACTTTCAGCACAGAGATGCGTGGTCGCTGTGGGAAATCATTGTTTTGGGACAGATAAAGAAAACCACAGTGACACTGTTCATGATCGGAGGCACCAAAATGCCTGAGTTGACAATCTGCTGTAAAAAAAAAAAAAAAAAAATTCCCCAACCTCATTATATTACGGGTGTGCGTTGCACAGTTTCTATGCACACTCGTGACTTCACCATTTTTTTAAATATTTTTACTGCAGATTTGCAACATTGCCATTTTTTACACCTCCCCATGAACAGTACAGCTGTCATTTTTTAAATCCTGTTTGTAATGTTTTTGCACCTGTGGTGCTAAATGCCATAGTCGCTGTGCATAAGCAGCTTTCGGCTAACAAACTGATATTTCCCCTGTTCATGAGGTGGGGTCACAAAAAACATGTTGAAACATCTGGAGTGAAAATACCAACGAATGCCTGGTGTATTAGGGTTTCCAACCATAACGCCCAACCCTGTAGAGAATGACAGGCAGGGTGTGACTTGGGATTCTTGCCTGTAATGCTTATACCATTCCACACCCTGCAGCCAGTGAGAGGCATTGAGGTATGCCTTGGACTCTTCGCCCCAATGTTCACCCCATTCTCCTATATCGCACCCATCTCACCGTATTTCCTAATGGAATGGGGTGTGCATAAAGGCCAAAGACCCCAAGGAACACCATGACCCTTGTCAGTGTCTGCAGGGTGTGGTGTGGTGAAATGGCGTGGCCATTATGCCTGACGACCCAAAGGCACACCCCAATGCCTGTCATTCTCTGCAGGGTGGTGGTGGTGGGGTTGGCTTCATTTCTATACTTCACTGCCATTCCTATTACGCAGCTCTGTAACTTCTACACTACCACTGCCAATGCCAGCAAGCAAACATTCGGCATTGACAAATGCTTGTTACAGCTGGTTGGCAACAGCTATGCAACCTATAATGTATACAAACTGTGTAAAATCCGATGACAAGATATTTATACGCACTGTTAATGCAAACAGCTCTGTGGGTTTTGAAGTATGACAGCTTACTAAAGTAACAAAACTTAAATCTTACTGTTGGTGGAGTGAAGTCGCTATTTGTAGATACTGAAAACACCTTTTTTTTTCTCTTTTTCAAATTATTTTTGAAGGTCCCTTATATTCTACTACGCATGATGATTAATTCTTAGAGAGGAAGGCCGCGACGGAGCTCACACCAGAACGTCTGCTCTGCTCACTGACATTGGAATAAACTCTGAAGGAAATCTTGTGGACATGTTACCAGAATTTAACGGACAGTAGTTCTGAAGAAGGGGACTCTCAGGAATCTAGTGCAAAAAGAAAATAAATAAATACAGATTCCCCTGTTACCATCACTCACTTCCAAGCATTAATGCAAGAAATAGCAGGGATTAAAATAATGCTGGGGTCCATGTCAGAGGACTTAAAAGGGGTGAGAAATGAGCTACAGGTTCATGCTAGAAGAATTCAGGAGGCAGAGATCAGAGTTAGCAGTTTAAAAGATGATACTAGTAAAGGGCAAATTAAAACGGTACACAATACTAGAAGAAATACGCTCTAGAGAGTAAAAATGAAGATCTGAACAGCAGAAACAGAAGAAATAATTTAAGGATTTTCAGTCTCCATGAAGGAATAGAAGGAACAGACCCAGAAGGGGTTGCAAACAGGCTTTTTTTAAGTATTGCAGGAACTCCTCAAGATGGTCCAAAATATCTAATTGAACGAGCTCACTGCTCTCTTAAGCCGAAACCGGGCAAAAATGAGAATCCCAGATCATTTATTCTAAAGCGGTTGAATTTCCAACAGAAAATTCATATACAGAGAGCCCTTAGAAACACTGTCACTATCTCGTTTGAAGGGTGTTCTCTCAAGATATTTAATGATTTGCCTCCAGAAACCATAAAGAAGAGAGATGCATTTTTTTTCCAGTCAAAAAGAAACTAGGTGAGGCAGGTTTAAAATACGGACTGTTTTTCCCCACTAAACTGAGGATCTGGCCACCTAGTGGTGTGACAGAATATAATGGATATGAAGCATCTAAAGTTGGTCTTGGCAAAGACTTTCCTCTTATCTTTAAAAATTTTGTTTTTTAAGACTATTTTAGTTGGGTATATGTCGGACTACTGCTGCATGATGCCTAACATTTAGTGTTTTGTTCGCTAATTCACTAGGCTGTATCTGCCTCTTCCTTTATCTTGCACTGCTTCAGTTCTGTTAATAACTTCACAATAACTGAAATACCTTTCCTAGGTAGATTTGTTCATCATGGTGCACCCTGTGTGTTCAGTCTTGGGGGGGGGGTACTGCTTTCAATTACATAGCTTTATGAACCTTTTTGGTCGAGGGATGCTGTGGTTTGGCCATGGGGAATCTCTCTATGTTTTCAGATAAGGGCATGCTGTTTACTGGAGAGTAGTTTGGCAATAGTATTTCGACGGGTTATCGTCCATGTGCACATTGTACTATCAGGATCTAAACCTGCCGATTAGGCTTTGCTCAGAGGTTTTTATGGGGATTAATCTTTGTTAGTTTGACTGCCCCAGGTCTTAAGATGGAGGTGACATGGACACCTTATGTGCAAACATTTTTCCTCTGTTTGTGTGCAGTGTGCCCTTATATGTTCATTGAACCAACCCACAATGGTTTATGGAGCTTTTGGGACTAGCCAAGATCAGCCAGCAGTCATAATCCCTGTTTTCCAAATATCTAACATTTTACTATTTCTAGCGCTGGGTGGGTTCTCTTATCCTCTGGTCTGATTCAGTGGGAGTGCACCACGATTATGTATCTTTGGTATTCACAAACTACCGAGGGTGGTGCTCTGATAGGGAAAATTCAGTTTCCGCCATTGTTTTTACTCACCGTGATTCGTTTTTAAATCATTCATAACTGTGAATTCTGGAACTTTTCTCTCATGCTGGGGCAAAGTAGAATGACTGGAGTCCTCACGCGCCCTGACTAGAGTGCATGTGCAGAACAATACATCTGGGCCATTGTATAAACTTGCCAGACGCATGTTGGGAGGACAGACCGAAAAAGCATGGACTCTTGTTTTACAAATTAGACACAGCATTTGTTGAAATGTATTTCTTTAAATATATTGTGCTCCTGCAAACATTATGTTTTATTTATTATGATTTTCAATTTTTCAGCATTTAGGGACGGTGTATGTGGTGTGATGGGGGCCTTAAAAATAACAGAAACAAACTGGTGAGTTGCTTTTTCTTCTACTCATAGGGATATGTTTACTGTGAGGGTTCTTAATATATATAGACACCAATATCTTTAAAATCTATTTATACAGCACTGTTAAATATTTTTTACTTGTTTCATTTCATTAGAACCTAGGGAAAATTGGGTATGTTCGCTGGATTCACAATTTTACAGGATCTTGACTATGTAAGAGGTTCTACCAATATGTCAGTATATATGTTTTTTTAAGGGGTTCATTTACAAGTGTTTAGAAATTTTTCTGGAGTCACAAAGGTCAATGTTGTGCCTTATGTTTAATGTTAGATTAATGTTTATTTGTTTTAGCAAATTAGTCAACTGCATGATAGTCTAAAGATGTTAACTACTGAATAGAGAGAGACTTCCTTTTTGCTTGCTGCATTGCAGTCACATTCAACAATAGCCAAGGGTTTGGGAGATAGAGGGTATATCACTAATATTGATTTGTTAATATTTAAGGATAGCTACCTTCATTGATACGAATGCTTTAACCAATATTTGTTTATTGACATTCTTCTGTTTTTGTCTTTTCTCTTTCTAGCCTATTCATTGTCTGCTTTCATTTTATTAAGAAGGGAGTGGTGCTTTGCTTCAGGAGCCCGCAGGGGGAGGGTGATGGAATTATTAAGCATAGCCTTTCTAACTATTTATTTATTTTGTTGTTGTTTAAATGACAGCAAATAGTTTGACGTTGATTACATGGAACGTAAGGTGTCTGAATCACAAATTAAAAAGGTATTCAGTTATTAGACACCTCACGAAATTAGATGCTACAATTGCTTTCATACAGGAAACTCACTTAACTAAAGAACACTACAGCTTAATGAGGAGGGAATGTGTTGGTCAGGTTTGCAAAGTAGGTAATAATTCTAAAAAAGCCGGAGTCTTGATTCTGTTTGATAGGAGCATTCAATTTCAGATATGTAGCCAGATATCTGACCCAGGAGGTCATTATGTGCTTATTTTCAGGTATAATTTATACTTTTATTAATATTTATGGGCCATCCTCACAAGACCATACTATTTTTGACAAAATATTTAACCTAACCGTAAATTATGGGAGTACTACTCTAATCATTGCAGGAGACGTTAATGCAGTGCGTGACCCTATGCTTGACAGGTCCAGATGCCAATTACATAGGTCTAAAGTAGATAGGGACCTAGATAGTTTATTAATTAATGTTAATCTAGTGGATGTTTGGCGTGTATTAAATCCTCAAGGTTGAGAATATACATACTGGTCTCCCTGTCACAAATCCAGCTATAGAATCGATTATATTTTCTTGCAAGGTAAGACGCTAAATAGAGTTAACTTTGTCAACATTAAAAATACAGTGATTTCTGATCATTCCCCAGTCCTTATTAATTTTAATAAGTCATTGTAGGGCAAAAAGGATAGTAGATGGAGACTTAATCATTTTATTTTATCTGATCTGCAAATTGTTAAGCAGATTAAATCACACCTAGATTTTTTTTTTTTTAAAGATTAATGATCCTAAGGACACATACTGGGATAACCTTTGGGACACTCTGAAATGCTGGCTAAGAGGTATTTTAATTGGGATAGGAGCAAGAAACAAAAAGAAAAGAGTTAAAACTAAAGTTGATTTATTAGCAAGATTAGGGGCAGTAGAACTGACTTTGAAAGATTCTGATTCAGTAGATATTTGGAATGAATGGTCTAAACTCAAAACAGAATATAATGAAAGTATTAGAGCAGAGGCTGAATTTACTATTTGAAAGGCCAAGCTGAAATATGTTGATTCGGCTCTAAGGGCATCCCGGCTTTTAGCTATAAGATTGAAACAGAACTGTGTGTCCACCAATATCCCTTCTATTCATGACCAAGGGAATAATCAGATTTGTACAAATCTGAGAAAGATTAATAATATTTTTTACAATTTTTATCAAAAAATATATGATAGTGACATTGTGACTAGGGACGGTAATCTTGTGGACTTCTGTAAGGGAGTGAATATACCTTGCGTAGCTCAGCAGGATAAACAAAACTTAGCTTCTCCTTCTCTAATAACAGTGAGTGAAGTAATGCAAACAATTAATTCTCTCAATAAGACACCAGGTCCTGATGGCTAGTCTGTTACCTTATATCGGGTTCTTGTGAAGGAGATGGCTCCAATTTTGAAAGAAGTATTTAATGAGGCAGTTAAGAAAGGTAGCTTGTCTGGTGATCAAACCAGGGGATTAATAACTTTACTAAACAAACCGGGTAAGGATTCGCAAGATTGTAATAGTTTTGGTCCCATTTCTTTAATAAACAAAATACAGTACTTGCTAAAATACTGTCAAATAGTTTGGAAAAAAGTATCTTCATATTTAATTTCACCACAACAGATGGGGTTTATGAAAGGAAGGTTATCCTCTGACAACACAAGGAAGCTTTTTCACATTATGGAACGAGTAGGAATCTATACAGATCTGTGTGGTCTGTTGCCCCGGGATGCTGAAAAAGCCTTTGATTGTATTCTTTGGCCTCATATAATTAATGTCTTGAGAAGCTCTTTCAATTTCTGGATATGTTTATTAATTGGGTTAAGATATTCTATACAAACCCTACATCTGCTGTAATTATGAATGGGATGATCTCTCCTTCCTTTCAGGTTAAAAGGGTGACTGGGCAGGGATGCCCACTTTCACCTTTACTATTTAATGTAACTATAGAACCTTTATTTAGGAAACTTAATACTAACAATAGATTGAAAGGCTTGATTATAGGTTCTTTAGACCTTCGCACTTCGGTTTATGTAGATGAATTGCTTATTACCGTTGTTAATCCTAGCACTTCTGTTCCTCAGATTCTAAATATTTTAAGGCAATTTGGTAATTTTTTAGGCCATAGATTAAATTTAGGAAAAACTATAGCTTCTTACCCTTAAATAGAGTGTGTATCAAAGATGACATAACTAAACATGGTCTCTCTTGTATACTTGGGCATTAAAATATATAAAACTATTACTAAAACAGTTTCAAAAAATGTGACTTTACTTAAAACAAAAGTATTAGACTCCTTAGAAATTACCATTAGGAATGTGGGGCAGACTTGAATCAGTTAAAATGAATATTTTACCAAGAATCTTCTACATCTTTAAAATGCTCCCATGCTATATCACTAAAAAATGGATTGTTTATTTATTTTTATTTATTTTTTGATGACCCGGTAGGTGCACCAGACACAAAAGTGACTATTTTCAGGCATGACCCGGGAGGTCAACAACACAGAGAGATACAGGCACATGGAATACAGTGTCAAGAAATATACAACACATCACATTGAGAGATTAAATTAGCAGCTTTCAGGATATATTTGGGGTTACAAAAAAGTCAGGATGGCTTATTGTAAGCTTGCTAGAAATAAAAAAAATGGAGGTCTAAAAGCTCCTCATTTATTTTTATACTACTTGGCAACAAGGCTTTCACAGATTTTTCATTGGATGCATTCAACAGAGAGTGGTGTGTATATTTCAGAATAGGCTGAAACTGAGAAGCACTTATTGATGCTCCAAGGAGTAAGTTTACATTCCATAATATATGCTAAGAAAATAAAGGTCAAAAACTTAAAGATTATACAGGACTTGCTTAGGGTAATAAGATGTGCTTACTCATCTATTTCCTTATATCTCTGGAATTCTAAAAAGCAGCCAATTTGGGATAACTCGAATATTACAAAGGAAGGTATTGCCTTTCACAACCTTGAATGCGTACAAAAGTGTGTGGTGAGAGGTCAAGATATTATTAGGCAGGTGTCTTTTTCTCTTTCTCTTGGTTAAAGGAGAAATATGAGTTCAAAGAAGAAGACTCCTGGTTATATGAAGAACTAAAATTAGCTTTTGACTGTGCTATTCAGTTAAATTCTGAACCTGATATGAACACTAACCGCTTTCTGGGGATTTTATAGTCTTCTCCATCAACATCAAATATGTATGGCCTTCTGTTAGGCTGTTTCGGAGGTCGAGCAACTGAACAAAGAAGGTGGTAAAACCAGGACTTAGGGGTTAATGCAGACAATCGGGATTTGGAGAAAATTCGGAAATTTTCTGCGAAGGCCTTTAATGCAGTAAATCTTAGACTGACCCTTTACCCTACACAATTTGTATTTTACACCACATCTTGGGTTTAAATTGCAACCCTCTCCTAATTGTTCTAAATGTGGGTTAAAGACTGGGACTCTGGGGCTTATGTTCTGGGAATGTTCTTTAGTTAAACCCATATGGGAACAGATTAAAAATTTTTTTATGAATTCTAATATGATTTCTGATAGCTTAAATATATAAACTTGTATACTAGGGCATTTTGATGAAAAGATCAATTGGAGATCAGAACAGAAGTACTCTATTTTATTAGCTGGGGTCTCAGTTAGAAATCTTTTACTTAAATATTGGATAGAGGAAAATATACCTTCTTTTCAAGAAATTAAAGCTCAGATAATTGAAAACATTAAAGTTGAGAAATTGGCTCTGGGAATTAGAGACTTAGGGGATAAGTTCAGTTCTAGATGGGGTACCTTATATAAATTTTTTTCAGACAAATAATCTCACAGCATAATGGCTTTAAGTGTATTGTATCATACACTTGTATTGACTGATTTTCGGGAAGTCCCATCTCCCTGTCTATTGATTTCATGATTAGAAGAAACTGAAGCACTAGTACCACTCCTTCTTTCTCCTTTTTTTAAGTCTTTCTCTTCTTTATAGTATCTTCTCTTTCTGTGCTTTATCTTCTCTTTCTTGCTTTTTCTTTTACTTTCCCTGTGCTTTTTGTGGAAATAAACAGTTTATGATTAACTAGAAAATTATAATTCATTTATAAGTAATTGTATGGTAATATATGTATGGAGACTTTTTCAGGAATATTGACATTTTCCTTATCTGTATTACCTCAAATGGATTGTTGTTTCTTGTTTGAGAATTGATGTTGCATATTGTAAATTATTAATTGTATACAATTAATAAAAATGTTATTAAAAAAAAGCTATGCAACCTATTGCTGATAGAGTAGGAGAAGGAGCAGGGCCAGGAAGTAAACAGCAGGAAGCACACTGCTGACTGCCATCCCTTCCTATGGGGGTTATTCATGGGGGAACAAGGAAAGTAAGGCAAGTCACACAGATGGCAGCTCATAGGGATGGGCAGTGTGGTGGACCAAAGTGGGTTGGTTGGCACTGGAGAAAAAAGTATAGACAATTACAAAAAAAAAAAAATGTCTGACCATTTTTAGCTGTGGTTGGACGTAGTACTATGGTCAGCTCCTTACTTGGGCTTTTTCTGAAAGTAGAGAGGAGAGTGAGTGAGTTAGTGAATTGATCTTTGATTGTGCGAGTGAGATGGTCAGTGAATGGGTCAGTCAGTAAGTAAATGAGTCAGCCAGTGACTGAGTGAGTGTAGACTGCCAGAGATGTTATGCCATACAACAGAAAATGCTGGTGGCTGCCACTCCAGGCCTATGCTAGAATGATGTTCAGATCTTTCTAGTGACATTTTATATGGCATTTTTTAAATAACTAATTGTAATGATTGCTTAGTAGCTGTCTGGTGTATGAGATGTTCAAGAGTGGGACAGAATCATAAGCTAACTGTGTTTGTATGTCTTCTCTGCCAGTATATTTTGTGTAAAAGGGAGGGAACCTCTGGACACTAAGTAATATGTGGCATGCAATAAGGTGAGTTGCGCTAGATGTGCTTTTGGTGAGGGAAGGACATGCCAAGCACCAGCAGGGTGTTCTTGGCATAGGAGTGGATGAAAGAGGGGTGTCACTGGGCATAGGAATTGCTTGGCATGGGACAGGGTGAGCAAGGTGAGCCAGTTGATACCATGGAAAAAGGTAGGGGTTGGTACTGGACACCAGGGAGTGCTTGGAATGGGCCGAGGGAGCGGTGACCCTGGACACCAGGGAGAGTTTGGCATGGGACAGGATGAACCAGTGGTGCTATTGGTTACATGGGAGTGCTTAGCATGGGTCAGAGTAAGGATGTGCCACTGGAAACCTGAGAGTATTTGTCGTGGCAGGGGGACAGGTAAGGGGTGCTACTGGACACTAGGGAGTACTTGGAATGGGGTGATGGACAGGTGATCCTGGACACCAGAGAGTGTTTGGTATGGGACAGGCTTAGCAAGGGGTACTACTGGATACCTGGGAGTGCTTAACACTGGATGGTGTGAAGATTGGGTTGTCATGACACACAAGGGGCACTGTGGAGCAGCAACATAGTGGCAGCTTTTGGAAAGAGCTCTACCAACGAGTTATGAAAACTATAAAAAAAACTTTGGAAAACTCAATGAACTTAGAGCTTTAATTGCATTAACTCTAACTGGAATATACTGGCTACAAAATTAGCCCAAAAAAGTACTCTAAATGCCCAAAAAAGGACCCTAAACACACCTTGCAGAACCTGGATATGTACTTGTCAGCTTAGAGTGCTGCAGCCAGTTCTGGGCCTCCTTTTGCAAAAGACCTGGTCTCACCAGAGCTTCAGATGGCCCAGATCTTAGTCATGTTCACTAAAATTCTGGATACGGGGGATGAGACCAACAAGCGCCTAGCAGCGGTTGAAGCTAAATTGTCAGAAAACGATTGCTTGATCCAGGATAACGCGGCTGCAATTAAAGACCTCATGGTGGGCAGAGATCATCAGTCAGAGTGCAATGCGGCCTACATTAAAGACCTAAACCTCATGAAATCCAAAATCGAGGCCATGGAGAATGTGCAATGGCAATCAAACATCCAGATTGTGGGTTTCCCATCTAAATATGCTGGCTCAGTGGATATATAGCCTGCAGTTCAAAGATTAATATTTCAGGACTTGCAGCTGGTGCCGCAAGATGCGGGGATTCAAATCCTGAAAATGTTTTCTATACCACTATGGCAAAGATCCTGAGGAGTGGCACAGCAACCACTACACACTGCAATAGCTACTTTCTCCTCATTAGTAAGTAAGTAGGTTTTTATTTATAAGAGGTGCTCTTCCAACATTCAGAGTGCCTGTACAATACAGTACAATAATAAAATATCTAAAACAGCTCATAATTAATACAAAAGACATATAATCATAACACAGTTATGTCCCCTGAAAAGCTTTCTCAAAAAAATATGATTTAAGGGATTTTTTAAACCCCTCCATGGTCAGGCTTTCATGTATTTGACGAGGGTAGGAGCCATAAAGGCAAAGGCTCTTCCTCCAAAGTTCTTCAAATGTACCCTAGAAACCTCTAGCCATCCCTCATCAGAGGATCAGAGTGAGGGGGCGGGACAATAGGGGGGTAGGAGGTCTTTCAGGTATTGGGGTCCCAGTTCATGTAAGGCTTTGTATGTCAGCAACGCAACCTTGAAAGGATTTTGTCATTGTATAGGCAGCCAGTGCAGTTTGCGCAGCACAGGTGTTATTGTGTGTAACCCCCCTACAAATGGGGGTTCCCAAAAAGTATTCCTTGAGCTTGCCTAAATGCTCACTGCCAGGCTGGTGTAATGCATTTTAGCAGTTTAAATGTGATTACCAGAGCCTGTATAGCTTCTGTGTACTGTCTCTTTAAGAGCTGCCTGATTGCAGCATAAGTAATCTGAGAGGGAGCTCTGTTGAAAGTTGTAACTATTTGCTGAAAATCATTTACAGTGATAATGATAATGTAGTTTGTCTAACATGCTATCTTTGCAGCAAGGACTGTTTTGTTTGTCTCCACTATCTTGGTCCTGGACTGCAAACTGGACTAATCAGTTCTGGTGGGACCAAAAATGTAGCCGGACTGCAGTTGTCTGAAGCCAAAATCTGTAGGAATTGTAGTTTTGAGCTTTTTGTGCCTTTTTTGCAACTGAAGGGGGAGCACTTGCTTTGACTGACAGCCAAATCAGCAAACCAAACCTTTTGGATCTGAGAGATTCCCTATGCTACCTGCTGTTTAGGGCAGATCTAAGTTGAAAGCTGTGGAAGAAAGAGTTTAAAGAGATTTTGAGCAGCAATCCTGAGTGGATTGGTATTGGATGATTGTCTTGTTGTTTCATTTCCTTTTCGAACTGAGCCCTCCATCACAGGACCCCAACTAGCTGCAACCCCAGGCAACAGTCCTGGCTAGCTCATCTCTTCTCCACCTGGGTACCCAGAGGTGTGACTGTGTGGGGGGACTCAAAGCACATGCATAACTAATTGATTGATATAACCTTTAAGCTAATTAACCCGATTTTGCCCTTTCCTTGTTTAAGTCCCCTGAAAAAATCAGATCTAACTTTTTCTGCATCTAATCTGACTGTGGTTCCAGTTTGTGCTCAAAGTACTGTACTGTTGCTGTTTGCTGTGCATTACCTTGTTTGACAGGGGGTCCCCAGGGTTGAGCCAGAGGAACCAGCCCTGGTGGTAAGTGCATACAGTGTGGGTAATTGTGTGGTGTACCAGGGGTATTGTGAAAGTGATTATTGTACAGTGTTCAGACCACTAGAGGGGAAAGGAGGGTTACAGTGTCCCGGAAGGCTATGCCCAGGTTAGCTTGACTACTACCAACCCTGACCTCTGGGTGGAGGCCCCCATTTCAGAACTCAGGCCCTTTAACCTGCTACTAGCCAAGCAGGCAGGGGTAGTAGCCCTTGGGATAGCGCCACCTAGGGGTCACATGTGACTGGATCTAGGGGTTCCAGTTAACAACTTGGCTGCTGCATTCTGCACCAGCTGCAATTGGTGAATATTCACTCCCGATAACCCCAGGTAAAGGGCATTACAGTAGTCTAGCCGAGTGGAGATAAAGGCATGGACCAGTGTTTGCAGATCCTCAGACAGAACCAGATTCTTCACCTTAGCAATATTTCTGAGGTGATAAATTGAGGACCTGACTAAGATTAACACCTGAGCTTTCAGAGTCAGGCCCTCACCAAGTACCACCCCTAGGCTATGCACCTGGTTTGAGTCCCTGAGCAGGCTACCCCTGAGTTGTAAACTGGATGGTTTTCCCACCTATGACCCAGCCATTCTCAGATCTGGGTCCATGACCAATACTTCAGTTTTCTCCAGGTTTAGACAACGCCAGCTAGCACTTATCCAGTTCTGTATCTTCTGCAGGCAGTTGTTAAACATCGACACAGTGTCGTACTCCTGGGCAGGCACAAAGGACATGTACAGTTGAGTATCATCTGCACAGCAGTGAAAACTCAATCCGTACTGCTTAATAATATCTCCCCGTGGTAGCATGTACACTGCGAACAACATGGGGGACAGCTCAGAGCCCTGTGGTACCCCACAGGGCAGACATCGAGAGGACGAGGAATAAATTCCTGATATCACCCTCAGTGATCTGCCCTCCAGAAAAGTTCAAAACCAATTGAGAACTGCCTCATCCAGTCTACAAAGGAACCACGGGCATTCCAGCAATACTTCAAGATACATAGTATCAAAAGCCACTGAGAGATCAAGGAGAACCAAGATGGAATGGGCTCTCTGATCTCTTGCCATCAGGAGATCATTAAGTACTTACACCAGGGCAGTCTCGGTGCTGTCTTTTCCAGAAACCAGACTGGAGAGGGCCATAGATACTGTGGCTAGATAATTGATCTTCCAGCTGCAGAGCGACCACTTTCTCAATCACCTTCCCTACAAAAGGTAGGTTAGAGATTGGTCTGTAGTTGGCAGGGCAGTCTGGCTCCAAGGATGGCTTTTTCAGCAGTGGTATAACCACTGCTACCTTTAAGGTGTCAGGAAAGATCCCTTTCTCCAAGGAAATTCAGACTATCCAAGCTAGGACAGGGCCAATAACCTCAACACACCCCACCAAAAGGTATGTTGGGCCCAGGTCCAAACTACAGCAGGTTGGTCGCAGAGTCTGGATAATCCTCACTATATCCATGACTACCGGCTGGTTGAAGGTAGACCAGGTAAGTTGGGTGTTAGTACCACTCAGAAGACCACCACCATGCCCTATGGGGAGACACTGGCCGATCTCTATCCTGATAGAGGACACCTTCTCAGTAAAGAACTGAGAAACTCTTTACACTTTTCCTATGACAACGCTCCTCCAGCTCGTAGACAGACTGGATTGCACAGTCTGTCCACAGTCCGGAAGAGCTGAGCTGGTCTGTTCTTCACTGCAGCAATTTCCTTGGACAGGAACTCTGCCTTCTTATGGGAAATTGCAGTTTGGTAGATCTCATAATGGTCAAGCAATTTAAGTCTGTCCATCTCCAGGTGAGTTTTCCGCCAATGTCTCTCCAACCCCTCAGTGAAGTCTGAATACTATCTTTTTGTCTTCTTTTTGTCATATTTGCTATTATTGCAATAGTAATTTTATAATAATTTTGGGTAGTATTCTGTAGCAGTAAAGCAGTCTGCCCAGGAGCCAAAAAAATTAAATGAGCTATCTATATGAAGATTAACTTAGTAATAATTAAGTATCTGATGAGTAGTTGGGTGGTCTTATATGCAAATTAAGGCAATGTTGTGAAGATTAGATGATTACCTAAATGATTACTTCTAAATTGTTTAATAATATCAATGAAGACTATTGAAGACTAGTTGAATACTTCTCAATAGTGGTAAAGTAGTAGTAGTACTGTAGTACTCAATTAGTATTTATACAGAGCCATGTATGAAATGTGTGCAGCATAGGCCGCGCGCTGTGCTCCAGCTGTGCTTGCACCTAGCCCAGCTGTAGATGCGGCCCATGGGAACAGGTTTTGAGCAGCAGCATGCATATGGCCTATATACAGTGCCAGTGCGTGGGGGCAGGCTAGCTAGCTTGCTCCCATGCACTGGCACTGTATACAGGCTCACATGCATGCTGTCCTTACTCAAAACCTGTTCCCATGGGCCGCATCTACAGGTTGGCTAGTTGGTAAGCACAGCTGGAGCACAGCGCATGGCCTATATGCCTACAGGAATCCTACTGTATGCCCCTCAAAGCAGAGGATATCTCATCAAGGCTTGAGGGTATCCCAATCCTGTTTTCCCCATCCCTCCGTAGTGTAAAACAAACAAATTGACAGTATGCAATTCTGAATGCTGCAGGTGTGACTGCACTTTATCCTTCTGTGGCACAGAGAGTCTGTATGCTGCCTTTGTAATTCTCATTTTTGCCAGGGTTTCATGTTGAACGACAGCTTTGGGCTGTACTAGATTGTTGCTCAATATGTACCCATCTCCACATTGAAAATGTCAAGCAATACAGAAATACTCTTGCCTACATTCAGGGCTAGAAATTATTTTTTTGAGATGCCTGTCCGAGGGACAGGTGGAATGTAAATGTTGCCTGTCCGGACAAAGTTTTACCTGTCCACATTTTTGTGAAGTGAATTTTAAACTTAAAACATAAAATGGACTGTAAAGTGGAAATAGAGAGAACTGTTGCTTTTTGGGGGGTTATTTTTCAGGGTAAAACACTGATTGAGTCTAGTCCATTTCTGAATCAGAACTTGAATCTAGTGTGCAGCCATATGGTCTCACATGAGGTCTTTTGTTTTCCAGATTTCAACCATAGTGTTATGGCATCCTGCAGGTCAAATGTAGCAACGCTAGCATCTGACAGCTTGACACGCATTAGTTCAGATGTAGTCATAGGAGACAGACAGGACCGCCAGTCAGACTTCACTCTGCCCATCAAGCTGAATCCTCTCTTAACTACTGCAGTTTGGGTTGGGATCAGTAGAGCTATTGTGACTAAGACCAGAATATCAGGGAATCACTGTTCATGTGCATCATTATAGAGAATATTTTTTGCCAGAAATCCAAATGGTGAAATTTCGGAGAGAGCTCATTCAGTGATTTTTTCATAAGTGGTTTAAGCTCTAACCATTGCGCTTCAATCACGTTTACATTATGATTGTGTTTCTTCAGTAGGTCACTGTAGTGCTCTGTGAGGGTTCTGACTTCCTCATTGCCATTAAGGGCTAGTTGGTCACTATCTGGTAACTGTAATGGGTTAAATATACTGAATGACCGTAGGACTTTGTCCGTTTTAAAATTGGAAAATCGTGAGTTAATACTTTCAATTGTTGATGAAAGAAGGCTTGTAACATCACGCAACACTGCCTGTTTGGTTCTATCTATAGAATATCCCCCTTTCTAAGTTAAGGAAGATATCAGATCCACGGTACTGAACCTGAGTACTGGCTGAGCCTGTCAGTCGACTTGTGCTAGTGTCACTGTCAGCTGTGTCAGAGTCAGGGAGCAAGAGCAATTCGTTACAGACTTTGTCAAGTTTATCCTGCACAGGGTAGTTCTCTAGCCAGAGCACCGTGCTTTCAACCTTACTGACTATTGTTTCTACTGTTGAGCTGTCTCTCTGTAGAGTTAGACTGAAGGCCATCATGACAGAAAGGTATTCAGCCAGAAACTGAGAAAAGAGGACAAATCTCACAGTACTTATTGTTTTGAACAGCCCACTGGCCTGATCTTTTGTTTGCCCTGGTGAGGAAGCAATGTGCTGTAAATGTACAACTAAGGCCTTGTAGCTGGACAGAATAACAGACAGAGCCCTTTCTCTGTGTGCAACCCACGGGTCCCTGACATGTTAACTGGTTTGTGAATGGTGTACCTCATATTACTGGCTAACTCTTTGAGACGGCCCAGTTTTTGGGAGACTTATGGTATATTTTATAGATACCCATTAAGACTTCATCTGTTGTTTTCATGTATGGAATAGATGTTGCTGATTGCTTTATAGCTAGCTCCAACATGGGCACTGCACTGAATCCCTAACAAATGAGATCGTCTTTCAAAATCCTGCCAAACACCCCAGTCACTTTACCCAACATGACGGGTGCCCATCAGATCCAAAAGCAACAATTTTTCTTTCCAGTCTTTCCAGTCAAGGTGAATTCTAAGGCATCACCTATTGAGTTATAAATGCTTTCACCATTTGGAATAGAGACTGGCTGAAGGAAACAAATTTGTTAACTGAACGGAAATTTTCCATTGTCCTAATATAGACTGCCTCCTCTTCTATTACTGAGGCATCAGTGCTCGAGTACATAGGACAGAGATGAAAGTGTTACTATTAACCAGTTTTGCATCTTTTATCCTTATTGATTCTGAAATAAAATGTGAACGTTGCTGCCTGTTTGTCACTTCTATAACTGACTCCGACATTTGTACCATTTACATGTTGTAATTCTAAGATGCCAGGGAAATCTGTGAATGGGCGTTCTGAATTAATCAAATAAAGAGTTGTTCTAAACAAATGTTCTACTTGTGTCCCCTCATTTTTTTCCATTTGTATTATTCCTCGTTTTATTGCTAAGTTGGAAGGTTTAGTGTTACACACACACTATTTTTTTCATTGGCTATTTATGAGGTTTGGAGAGTTCATGAGCACGTACATTTTCAAGTCTCATGCTCTTACAGCCACTCATGAAAGTGTTTGTCTCCCTTAAGTATTTTTTGCAATATGAGCAGGTCATACCCACATCAGGCTCACATAGTAGCCACTCCCTATTTTTCTTCCAGGTCTCCTGGAACCCCCTTTTTCTTTTTGTCCCACTTTCAACAGTAGTGAGAGTTGCTGGCATATCAGCAGTGGCACTACAAGTTGTCACATCTGTGGCCACAATGGTGGGGTCAGGGTGAGTAGTTGGTGCTACTGAGTCTATCGGTAATGGAGAAGCAGTACACATAGAGGAACCCGAGCTTTCTCCTCCCTCTTGGCTTGAAACTGAAGGCTTTCCTGTAATTTTTATAAAGCCAAACTTTAACAAATTCATGTTCTCCCCTTTTTGGTTTACTTAGCTAAGAATACTTAAGTTAGTAGTACGAATTTAAAGCACAGTAGGCAGTGAGGCACTCTGGAAGACAGTGGACACTACAGTTAAGTGATGATCAGAGAGATATCAGAAGAACCGTCTCTTTAGTTTTCTTTCCCTCCCTGTAAAAAGGAGTTTTATATTTATATTTTCCTCCCGCTCAGATTTCACAACTGTTTTGTAATTTAATCCCCTCCTCTCCCTTTGACAGTGCCTTGATGTCACTCACACTCACGCAGTATTTTTTTAACCCCCCACCTGTAACCCTTTTTTTCCACACCCAAGCAGCCTGCTATGATATTGTTGTTACTCTTGGGTTTAGTTTAATATTTTTTAATCTGGGTCACGGTGACTCAATTCAACCCCCCTCCTCTCCTCCTTGTTGTCACTGTATTTTTTATTAGTTCTCCTCCTCCTCTCCACTCCTCCACATCCACAGAGAGCCTTATCTCTCAAGCAGAAGCACTGCAGGCACTCCTTATACTTGTTTTAATTTAGTGTTTCTTTTTTATCCACAAAACAAAACCCCAGAAACAAGCTGTTTTTTTTTTTACTCCTTGTTTACTTTGTCTGAGTCGCTCAATTCAGCCCCTCTCCTCTCCCTTTGACAGTGCCTTCTTGTCACAGTCACCCAATTTTACTTTTATTCAGTTAGTCCACTGGCAGAGCACAGCAGCAGACTGACAGGGCTAGTTTAAGTTAGCACAGTCAGTCCGTCAGTATCTATCTCCAAGGTTCAAGCTGTGGAGCAACAGCTCTGGAGGGCTTTACACAGGCTGAGTGAACAATAAGCTTAGAGCCTTGCCTTCACCTCTCCGCACACTCGCACAGTCAAGATAAATTTTTTTTATTCAGAATCAGAACACTTGCAGATCACACGGCTTTTTGAGAGAGTGAGTTAACAGAGAATTTATTCAGGTGTACAACAGTACAGAGTAGTAGTGACTTCTGTTTCCTTCTGACAGCGCCAGACTGCTTTCTTTTTTTCACTCCCTCTCCCTTCCCCTGAACTCACCTATCCGCACCACCAGAAGTTCAGTCAATACACAGACTCTAGGCAAGCATTTAGTTCTCACCACAATACCCCTGGGATAGCCTCCCTAGTTTTACTCTTCGTATTTTTTAAATTGTTTGCTTTTGTTTTCTGGTTGTCCCCAATATTCCCCCACCATACTTTTTGCAGATTGCAGTGCACAGAAATACAGTGGAGGTCTAATTTGATGACTGAGTGATTGATCAACGAAAAGCAACACAGCACAGAGCTCAGCTGCACAGACCGCTCAAGGCAGAAGTCTCTTTCTTTTTCAAAGTTCAACCAGACCAGAAGCCCTTTTTTTAATCCCACCTTGAGAGCAGTGACCTCAGTGGAATAAAAGAAGTGGACTGAAGTGAGCTGCTCTCAAATGAATTTGAACAGAGGAACTGGGGTTGATGCTCAGTATTCATGGTAATAGAGGCACTGTCTTTTATTGAACTTATTCACTACCAGAAGCCCTGATTAAAATGTTTTATTTTTATTTCTCTCTGTCTGACTTTCTGCAAATCAGCACATAAAGTGGAGTATGGATGGTTTGTTTTCCACCACTATGAGATTCTGCAGCAGACTGCACTACAGAGCCCTCAATGCAGCCCTGAGCCCGGTGTGACTGATTCATTTTTATGTTTGCTTGCACACATGTGCAAGAAACATAGTGCCATCATCGGAGATTTGAGGTGTGTCACCTCCTTCTCCAATTCAGGCAGTGTGCTTGCGTGGCGCCCTGTAAGCCAATGCATTTTGAAGCTATATGATACGCTCCAAATGCAGTGGCATACAGTTGAAAGGGACTACGCTGAGTGAGCAGCGATAAGAAGCTGCTCACGCACAGCTCCCAGCCGCAGGCGTGCTTCTGCACGATGTGTCTAGCCGACGGGGTGCCCAATCGTTGGCTGAACAAAGCTCTGTCTCCTCCACCTCCTGTACTTGATGCCACGCTGGGGCCCACCCCAGAATGGCAATCCGTCATGTTGCAGGCGGGGTGCCCAAACCCCTGTCGGCTGAGCACGCCCCTCCCAAAGTGCTTGTGCCACGCTGAGGCCCACCAGCGTGGCAAGCGGTCCCTGCGTTTTTTGTTTTTTTTTTGCGAAGGGGTGCCCAATCCCCGTCGGCTGAACGCCCCAAAGTCCTTGTGCCATGCTGGGCCCACCCCAAGCGTGGCAAGCGATCCGCGATGTCTTTTGTTTTTTTTTTAACCTGTAAGAAAAAATGGTCCAGCTGCGTCTCCCGACCCCCTCCCACAACCGCACCCACCCACTGCGCACCCAGCCTCCCCACCCCACCCCATACTTACCTCCGGACTCTGGCCCGGCGATCTTGGTGGACCTGGAACCGTCTGCACTCTTCAAAGCTGACCATGAACTGAGAAATGCCGGTGAAGCTGTATAATGGGCTAGATGAGGGGTTTCAACTGTGTCATATCTCAGCCATTTTGGGAATTTTTGCACAATTTTTTAAAACATGGGGTTTTGGGACCCTTCTCATGAATGATGTCACTGTCATGGCGTTATTCAGGCCCGAAGGGTGATTTCGCGCAGTGACTGTGCAGTGACTGCAAATCCCCTTCAGGCCTGAATACCATGACAGTGACATCATTCTGAAGAAAGGGCCAATTATGTTGAAAATTTGGTGCCAAAATTCCAAAAATGACTGTTTATATGAGCCGCAGTATATGCAGTTCCCACGCACGCTCATAGGTTTGCAATTTTCAATATTTCCACTCCAAATTTTCAAATTGCCATTTTCCACACCTTCTATGAGTAGTATAGCTGTCATTTTCACATCTCACCCAAAACGTGTTTCCTATTTCATGTAAAGTATAATGGCAGTCACAGTTAACTCTGTGTATGGGACATTAAGAAATCACAGTGTCACTGTTCATGAGCAGATCTTAAAATGGCAATGTTGAAAATTAGTGACAGAATTCCTAAAATGACTGTTTTATGAGTGTGCGTTGCACAGTTCCCACGCACGCCAGAGGTTTGCGAATTTTCAATATTTCCACTCCAGATTTCCAACATTGCCATTTTTCCACACCTCCTTATGAGCAGTACAGCTGTCATTTTTCACATCCTGCCCAAAACGTGTTTCCGCCCATGTAGCGCACGATGGTGCTGTTGGTGTGCGAAAGCAATGTTTAGGACAGATTAAGAAAATCACAGTTACACTGTTCATGAGCAGAGGTCTTAAAATGGCTATGTTGAATTTGGTGACAAAAGTCCATAAAATGACTGTTGTACGAGTGAGCATTGTGCAGTTTCCACGCATCCTCGTTAGTTCATGACTTTGTAATATTTTCAGTCCAGATTTTCGCTAGTGGCATTTTTCAACACTTCCTTATGAACAGTACAGCTGCCATTTTTCACAACATGGCCGAAGTATGCTTTCACACTTTCAGTGCAGAGATGCGTGGTCGCTGTGGGAAATCATTGTTCGGCACAGATAAAGAAAATCACAGTGACACTGTTCATGATTGGAGGCACCAAAATGCCTGAGTTGACAATCTGCTATAAAAAATCCCCAACCTAATTATATAACGGGTGTGCATTGCACAGTTTCTATGTGCGCTCGTGACTTCACCATTTTTTTAAATATTTTTACTACACAATTGCAACATAGCCATTTTTACACCTCCCCATGAAAGAGTACAGCTGTCATTTTTTACATCCTGTTCGAATATTTTTGCACCTGTGGTGCTAAATGCCGTAGTCACTGTGCATAAGCAGCTTTTGGCTACCAAACTGATATTCCCCTGTTCATGAGGTGGGGTCACAAAACAAACATGTTGAAAATTTGGAGTTAACATACCAACAAATGCCTGAGGTATTAGGCTTTTCAACTAAATCGTCCAACCCTATAGAGAATGACAGGAATCAGGGGTGTGACTTGGGATTCTTGCCTGTGATGCTCATACCATTCCACACCCTGCAGTCACTGAGAGGCATCGAGGTATGTCTTGGACTCTTCGGCCCCAAACTTCATCCCATTCTCCTATATCACACCCATCTCACCGTATTTCCTAATGAAATGGGGTGTGCATAAGGCCCAAAGACCCCAAGGAATACGTGACACTTTCAGTCTCTGCAGAGTGGGGTGTGGTGAAATAGCTTGGCCGTTATGCCTGGCGCACCCAGCACACCCAATGCCTGTCACCGGGTAGGGTGGTGGGTTGGCTTCAGTTCAATACTTCACTGCCATTCCTATTACGCAGCTCTGTAACTTCTACACTACCACTGCCAATGCCAGCAAGCAAACATCCGGCATTGACAAATGCTTGTTTAAACTGTCACCAGAGAAGCACTGAAAGCCTTTAAACTTATTTATTTCCAGTTGTGGCTTCCAAAACAAAATATTAAGTCCCCACTCCTCTCCCTTGTCCTCCTCCTCCTTAGGTCCCGTCTGTCCCCCGACCCAGACAGCAAGATCAGTTTCAATTGTTTTTTGATATTGAAATAAGAAAAAAGGTCAGAGCCCTGAAAAGGGCTTTTGTGTATAGATTGCTGCTGCACAAGAAATGCTCTGCACTGACTCGTGCCCCCGATATACAAGGCAGCACAGCACTCACTCTCCTACTCGCGGAGCTCCTCACCATACAAAGGCTAGAGTGAAAGTGAGGAGAGCGAGTCAGGATACCCAACTGCGCATGTTCAGCGCCCATTAGTCTTCCCGCCCGCTGAGAGTGGTCAGGTGACACTAGTAGCTGCAGTCACTTGACCCTCAGTGGGAAGACTGAATGGGCGGGCAGAGCTGCACTTTTCGGCAGGTGGAGCTACGCGTCATGTCGACATGACGTCATCAGGATACCTGCCATTTGCTGCTCGGTCCTAGTGCCCAATACTGTCTGGCTGCATCAATTCAAAACCGCCTGTCCAGGGGACAGGCGGACTTCACAAAACGGCTGTTCCAAATGAAAAACGTCTGTCCGGGATGGGTGGACAGCCAGTTATTTCGAGCCCTGCCTACATTCTTCATATTCCATTGTATCTGCCTCTGTTAGTGGTCTAATATGTACTGGCACTTTTACACACTTAATTACTGTAAAATGTACTGGTACGTTTACACAGCTCCTTGATGTAAGAATATACCAGTACCCACAATTCCCATCTCTTCATGGCTTGGGGGATCCAGTCTTCAGGCAGAATGGGAATCTAACTGGATGCCCGCTGGCATCTTCCACTCCACTGGCATCTGGCTCCCTGTCCCAGCTGCACTTCTATGCACACGTGGGAAGGGGCAGCAGACCCGCACCCTTTTGAAACACGTAAACAGATATTTGCCCAGCTTCTTTAACTCCCAAAATGGAAGTATTTATTAGTAAAAATTAACTTAGCTTTGCTGGCATTCTACTGACTTGAAGAAGATTACACCAAACGGAGGGTCTAGATCTTTCGCTGTGTAGAACCACCTAAAACGGAAAATAATTATTGAAACTGCATAGGCATGTTACTTTATGACTAAAATGAGTAATGAATAAACTTGAACATTAAAATACAGCTGTAAAACCTTTTTTATTTTCATTAGAAAAAACTGCAATAAATTTACTTTTTTCTAATTCCAATCTAAATCATGCTTATAGGTCTCACAGTATTGGAGTACATTTAATATTACATATCTGTGCTTACACCTTAAAGACGGCAATTATGATACTCTTGTCTTCACCCACTATAGTTACTGATCAGTAAACAAGTTATTACTGGATATATTTGAAATTCGTTTGCTCAAAGCAGACTTGACAACAAAAACAAGCATTTGTCAATGCCAAATGTTTGCTTGCTGGTATTAGCATTGGAAATGCAGGAGTTAGAGAGATGCAGAATAAGAATGGCAGTGAAGTATTGAACTTCATGCCAACCCCACCTCCACCCTGAAGAGATGGACAGGCATTGGGGTATGTGTTTGGGTCATCGCCCATAACGTTCATGCCATTTCACTTCACCCTATCCTGCAGACACCAACACATGTTGAGGTGTGCCTTGGGGTGTTCGGCTGTACAGTCACCCCATTCCATAAGGACATACACTGAAATGGGTGCAGTATAGGAGAACGGGGTGAACTGTGGGGCCGAAGAGTTCAAGGCACACCTCAATACCTGTCACTGGCTGCATGCAGGATGGTGGGGTGGGGGTGGAATGGCATGAGCATTACAGTGGGCAATCCAAAGGCACACCCCTGATGTCTGTCAGTCTGTACAAGGTGGGATGTTATGGTTAGTCACCCTAACGTCCCGGGCATTTGTTGGTATTTACACTACAAATTTTCAACATGGCCTTTTTGTGACCCCCCCCCACCTCATGAAAGCTTTTGGGACCTCTTCTCATGAACAGTGGCACTGTGATTTTGTTAATGTGTCCCAAACTTTGAGTTCCCACAGTGACCGTGTCATTCTGCGCCAGATACACGAAAACACAGATTGGGCAGGATGTGAAGAATGACAGCTGTACCATTCATAGGGAGCTGTGAAGAGATGGCAATGTTGAAAATCTATAGTGAAAATATTAAAAATACTCAAACTTCCGGGCTTATGTGGAAACTGTATAACACATGTGTGTAACACAATCATTTAGTGGAATTTTTTCATCAAATTTTCAGCATAGGCATTTTGTGACCTCTGCTCATGAGTCTGTCACTATTATTTTCCTAATCTGTCCCGAACATTGATTTCCCACAGCTACCACACTATTCTGCACCAGATGTGTAAATGCATATTTCGTGCAGGATATGAAAAATGACAGCTGTACTGTTCATAAGGAGGTGTGAAAAAAATGCCAATGTTGAAAATCTGGAGTGAAAATATTACAAATGCATGTAATTACGAGCATGCATGGAAACTGCGCAACACATGCTCGTAACACAGTCATTTTATGGACTTTTGTCACCAAATTTTCAACATAGGCATTTTTGGACCTCTGCTCATGAACAGTGTCACTGTGATTTTCTTAATGTGTCTTGAACACTGATTTCCCACAGCGACCGCGCCATTCTGTGCTGACAGTGCAAAACTACATTTCGATCAGGATGTAAAAAATGACAGCTGTACTGTTCATAAGGAGGTGTGTTAAAATGTCAATGTTGCAAATCTGGAGTGAAAATATTGCAAATTCACGAAGTTATGAGCATATGTGGAAACTGTGCAGCGCACGCTAGTAAAACAGTAATTTTTTGGATTTATTTCACCAAATTTGCAACATAGGCTTTTTGAGAGCCCACCTCATGAACACTGGCACTGTCATTTCATTACTCGGTCCATTATGACCGCAAAATCACCTTTTGGGACAGAATAACATCATGTCAGTGCCTGAATTCATGAGGAGGGGTCCCAATAACCCCATGGCGAAAATTTGGGCCAAAATTCCCCAAATTGCCTGAGATATGCACCAAAGTTGAAAAAACCCTATTTATGTCATTATACTACTTGCAGGCATTTCTTCAGTTTGATTTTGAAGAGTGCAGACGTGTTCCCAGTTCACGGAAGATTGTAGCGCCAGGCTCCGGAGGCAAGTATGGGGTGAGGAGGGATGTGGGGAGGTCGGGTGCATAGTAGGTGGGTGCGGGTTGGGGGAGAGGATGGCAACCAGTGTGGGACCATTCCCTTTGTTTCAGGGAGATAAAGAAAATAAAAAGACGTTGCGGAAAGGTTTTTTTTTTCCAGGCTTGTCTCCAGCACACTGGGTGGGCTCCCAGTGTGCCACCTGCCTTTTTGAAGCCGATGTGGATTGGGCCACCCATTGGCAAAGAATAACTGTTGGGGGGGCGATGATGCTGAGGGGGATTGGGCTCCCTCTTGGCACACAACAAATGGGGAGGGTTACATCATGCCGATGGGGTGGGCTCCCCGTCAGCAAATTAACTGGGTGGGGCTGCCGGTAAGAGTTAGCCACCCCAATCGGCTTTTATAGGGCCTATTTAATTTAATTGTTACGCGAGAACATACCACCCTGC
Source organism: Neoceratodus forsteri (assembly GCA_016271365.2). Taxonomy (NCBI): domain Eukaryota; kingdom Metazoa; phylum Chordata; order Ceratodontiformes; family Ceratodontidae; genus Neoceratodus; species Neoceratodus forsteri. The sequence goes on along the minus strand of CM028133.1, from coordinate 44,090,452 downwards.
AATGGTCACTCCTCATTGCAGCGGAATAACTGACGCTGCAATGACGAGGTGGCCCCTCATTGCAGCGTCGAAAATGTTTGAACTTGGTCGCACTTTTGGAGACCAGTGTCATCGGTGCACTGTGCCTGCATTGGTCCACCAGTGCCAAGCCACCAAATGTAGTGCCTCCGTTGGCTGCCACAGTGCCGCACCTCCACAACCCGTTTCTCTCCTAAGCTGCCGCATAATGTTTCTTGCGCATGCGTGCAAGCAAACATAAAAATGATCAATGTGTGCCTTAATTTCTCAGACACGTAGAAAATATGGCAGAAGTAGACTAGGTGGCACTGTACGTGCCCCCCCCAGTCACCACAAAAAGAATCTGTAAATATATACAACCACCATGTCAGCAGATAGTTGCCACCACCTCACCTCTAATCCCTGCCAAAGGTATCGACTCTTCTTGTTATGGGCTACCCAGGCCAGCCTGCCTAACCCCAGCTCCCATATCACTGCCCCAGGATAACCCAAGCTTCCTCCTACCTTAGCACCAGGCTACCCTAGATCACCCTGACCCTCTCAGTTCCCATAGATCTTCATCTGGACCACACCGGTTCCCCTTGTCCCAGGCTTACCTGTCCCCTCCAGGCTCTCATGGCCCTACCCCTGTTCAGTACCAGCACCAGTCTATCATGGTACATGCTGTCCCACTGGGCCACCCTGGTTACTTTGATACTGCCTGTGGACCACCCAGCTCCTCTGCCATGCCTGAGCCACCACCCTTTCTCCCCCACTGCCCTAGCTCCCCCACTGGCACCTACCTATCCAAGTTCCACCCTGCACAATTGCTAGGATGTCCTGGTCCTAGTTGGCCCCCATTTCCCTTGACCCTGCCCCTAGAACACTGCATTTCACCTTGCACCAGCCACCATCTACCTTGGTTCTATCCCTAGTTCACCCCTGCCTCAGACTTTCCTGGTCTACTTTGCTTCCAAGCTCCCATAGCCTTGCCCCAGGACAACCTCAGGTCTGGCTGCTCTAGCCAACCTTGGCACTCTCTGTTCCCATGACAGTTCCTCTTGACTACTCCAGATCTCCCTGCCCTGGACTTATTTACCTGGCCCACCAGCTCCCATGGCCTTGCCTCTGTTTCAGCTCAGCTCCCCACCCTCATCCCAAGCAGGGCTCTGCAATCCCTCCCCTGGGAGGAGAGCAGTCCTTTAGATGTTCGACCCCCCCAATGACCCTCCAACACCCCGAGTTTGTCAACACCAGAATGCTACCACTGTACTGATAGGCTGGCCTTCACTGAATTTTCTGAGATGTTTCTGTCTCATGCTCCCAATTCAGGGGCTTAAGATAAACCTGAGGATCTTGGTTTGAATCCCACAGTCAATGCTTATATACTGTGTGACCATGAGCAAGTCACAACTTCCCTGTGCTCTCAGGACACACCTGAACACAAACCTTGTCTTAGTGGGTCTTTCCTGGGCCAAAGATTGAAAAACAATAAGTAGTGAGACTTAAGAGGGAGAACAGGGCAGCGAGGAGGATGACAACAGTAAAGCTGACATACTGAACAGATGTTTCTGCTCAGTCTTTACTGAGGAAGGGGTGGGAAATGGACATGAAAGGAGTAGAAGGTGTAGGAAGGGTGTAGAAATGGACACAACTCCCTTTACATGAGAAAGGGTCCTAAAGAAACTGGAAGGAATGAGCAGATAAAACAATGGGGCCAGATGGGGTGCACACCAGGATCCTAAGAGAAGTGGCAGCTGAACCTCTGACAATCCTGTTTAACTGATCACTGGAAACAGGGGAGGCACCCAAAGACTGTAGGACAGCAGATGTGGTCCTGTTATACAAAAGGTAGCCCCTTTACATAAAAGTGGGAACAATGAGGAAGCGGGGAACTACAGACCAGTCAGCATGACATCGGTAGTGGGGAAGATCATGGAAGCACTACTGAAGGAGAGACTGGTGGAATATCTGATTGCCAACAGACTACAGGACTCAAGGCAGCATGGTTTAACCAGGGGAAAGTGATGCCAGACCAACCTCATTGAATTTTCAACTGAGTGACATAGGAGGTGGATCAGGGGACAGTAGTGGACATGGCATATTTGGACTTCAGCGAGGCCTCTGACACAGTGCTGCTTAGAAAGCTGTTATACAAACAGGGAAATATGGAAGTGGCAGGACAGTAGTGATGTGCGTGGGTAATTGGCTCGGCAGCAGGAGACACAGGGTGGTGGTAAATGGCTGTCACACCACAGAGGTAAGAGTGACCAGTGGGGTACCACAGGGATCAGTGCCGGGACCAGTCCTATTCAATGTCTTCATTAGTGACATTGTGCAAGACTTAGAAGGCAGAACTTGCCTGCTCGCTGATGACATGAAGCTCTGTAACAGAGTGGACATACCAGAGGGTGTGGACAGAATAAGGAGGGATCTGCAGAACCTTGAAGAGTGGCCGAGGTTTTGGCAGTCAAAATTCAATGCAAAGAAGTGCAAAATAATGCATATGGGGCAAAAATAACTCTGGAACAACATATCAGTTGGTGGTGAGGATATAGCACGCACCAAGCAGGAAAGGGACCTTGGGGTTATCATCTCTGATGACCTTAAGGTAGGAAATGAGTGTGACAAGGCAGCAGGTAAAGCATATAGGATACTTGGATGGCAGGGGCATCACCAGCAGGAAAAAGGGAGGTCATAATTCCACTATACAAGGCACTAATGAGGCCCCACCTGGAATACAGTGTATAATTCTGGAGACAAAACCTACGTAAGGACATGGGCAGGGTGGAGACGAGTCAGAGGAGGGCAACAAAATTGTATAGGGTTTGCATCACAAGTCTTATGAGGACAGGTTGAAGGACTTAAATATGTACACACTGCAGTAGATGAGGGATGGAGAGAGGGTATATGATAGAGACATACAAGTACCTTACAGGGAGGAACGGGGTGTAGGAATACACTATTTTTCAGCAAAAAAGATGTCCCAGAACTAGAAGGCATGGGATGGAGTTGGAGGGAGGGTGATTCAGAGGAAAAGTGAGAAAGAATTTCTTCACAGAAAGGGTGGTAGATAAGTGAAATACCCTGCCAGAGGAAGTGGTGGGAGCTGAAACAATCATGAGATTTAAGAATGCATGGGATAGACATAAGGGAATCCTGGAGGTCAGGGGGTAAAGGGCAACAGACTTCTAGAGAAATGTAAAGGGAACTTCCAAGCTCAAATGGGCAGACTGGGTGGGCCATAAGCCCTTATCTGCCAACAGTATCTATGTAATAAAAAGAAAACATTAAGGGATTTCTCTGTTCGGCAAGTCTGTATGCACTAACAAGCCACCTACAATTCTTTTTTTTTTTTAGCTAATTTGTTTCTCCATGGGTCCCACCAGTCAGCTATTTTCTTTCAGCCACCCACCAGTCCCTGCACTCTACATCAGACAGCTGGTCCCTGCTTCACCCATGGTTTACCCTCTGTGGCAGGGTGGTGAAGAGCTCCCTGCCCAGCTCAACTCACCTTGAACAGGATCTAGTTCTGGGGAAGTGCCATTAAGGGTTGGGGCCTACGAAGGTTGGCTGCTTACATCCTGCTCGACCAGGGACCTCTGTTTTCCTTGTTTGGTTCCCCTGAGTGGAATGTGCAATGTGGGCAGTGGCCATACTGTGCGTACTTCTGCCCACAGCATGCCAGCTGACTGCACCCCCCCTTGTGTGTGACAAGCTCATGGTGAGCCTGCACCCTGCCACTGCTAGGTGTCTAGGTGTCAGGGAAGCACTGAGCCTGAACTTCTATCCACCCCGCAAGAGGAGAGCTTTCCTTTGGATGTTCAATCCTCTCCCTACCCAGCTGACCAGCTCACACCAGGAACACAAGTCACCGGCGTGGCAGGAGATAAGGCACAGATGCCTCAGTCTCCATGCCACTGTGCCAGCTAGCCGCCTACAATTCTGAAAATAAACATTAATAAGAACAAAATGCAGACATACTTATTGTGAACACACTACAGCATGTTCACTAAAAACCAGCAAACTCCACCAGCAGCATCCAGGCAGAGCCCACACTGCAAAACAAAAATGAATGGATGTTTACCCCACAGTGACTAACGAGATTAATGCAAAGTACAGTAATAAGAATAACCACTCCAAGAAACCAGCAGACAAAGTCAAGAACAACATGAAGATAACGGAACACCACAGACCCGCTCAATGGTGGTTTTGTTTTTTTAAATAGCCTTTTCTTAGTCCTCAGACAGTGACACCCTCCTTCAAGGCTCATGCTGCCCATCCGGTAAGTGTGTCTGTTTCCATACCACTACCACCCAACTCTGCCCCAGCTTCATCATACAGCTTCCTCCCACTGCAGCACTTTCCACCCACCTCCTAAAAGTCCTGACCTAGTACCAGTCACTTTCCAGCGTCCAGTGGAAACTCTGACCCCTCCCTAATGTGTGCAGTCCCTAGTGCCCAAAAGTAGGCCCACTTACTCTCCCAGACTGACAAACAGCAGACATTGGTGTCCACCAGTCTACCCTCCCTGTCCCCAACCTTTTCCAAGCAGTCCCTGGCGTTAAGTGGTACCCCTCTGACTGATACCAAGCAACACCTCCTCTTTCACCCCAACCTGCACTGAGCAGTCTTCTGGTGTCTAGTTGTACCACCTCCTTCTCCTAGGAACTGCTGCACCACCCTGTACCATCTCTGGTGCTGTTTGGGTAGAAGGATCATGTCAGACCATTCCTTCAATAAGTAGTGAAGTGTGAGATCCCATTTGGAGACTTCTGCAGTATGTAACGGTAATTAAATTGTGTACGAATATATGTGCACATATGTACAGTGTGTGCATGTATCTATGTTTGTCTGTGACACCACTGTTCTATGCATGAGACTGTGGTACTGAGTAGTGGTGTATGTACATGTCTACATGCACATATCTGTGATGTCATGTCTAGAGAGTAATCTGAACATGAATATAAATGTGTGTGTGTATATATACATATCGTATATATATATATATATATATGTAATAGATATACCATTCTGAGTGTCAGTCACTCTCTGATACTCCTTGCGCCCTGTATGCGTTATATGCATACCAGTGCATGAAGGCTGAGTCGTCAACACGTAAGGTGTGCGTATCGAGCGCCTAACTCACACCTCAGAGTGGTATATCTATCTTATAAAATGTCAAAATTGTTTTGGAGGGGGGTAAAAGTGCAGGTGTGCGTACGCGCTCTGACATACGCACGGTCACCTGATGGTGTTTGTCCAATGATATTGATCCCATCCATCACTTTTTTCTCACCCATTTTATAAATATATATATATAGTCAGAGAACCTTAGTGTGCAAGCACTGAGGCAAGGGTTACCCCAAAGGGCAGTTGACCGGGAAGCCAAGTTTCAAAGAAATATAAAATCACACAAGCCCCCACAATGCAAAGCATCATGGGCTGCTTATGCAAATCACCACAGAATGTTATGCTGGTTCAACTTTAAGCAGAACTGCATGGTGCCGAAAGGCCTCTCACACAGTTTGCAAAGGGTGCCAACAGAAGACATAGACACGTGTTTTGTCCTACCAGGACTCATCAGTATGCCTCGACTGTTTGACACCCCAGTGGAATGAACCAGTGTATGGTGGAACGTTGTTCTCATTAAAAAATCCCACCATACTGAAAGGCTGTTCATCCACAGAGTCAAAAATGAATGGAACAGTGTACTGACTGTACGTGCTGAACAGCGTTCCATTCATTTGGAATGAGAGACTGTATCTTGAAATGTAAGCCATGCGGCACAAGGAACTACTGTGAATCATACGTGGTTCTCGTTAAAAATCTTACCATACACTGTAAAAAATAATCAATCTCACTAAACCAGTGTGTTTTAGCCACCTCAGGGTTTATGATTATATCGGACCTTGAGGTTGCATGGAATCATAAACCCCTCTGTGGCTGAACACACTGGTTCAGCATGATTGCTCAGGCAGTATAGCGCAGTTGTCTAAGGCTCTGAGCTGCAAATCTGGTGGCATCCAGCAGGCCAGACTTGGGTTTGAATCCCACAGCTTCCACTTGCATACTGTGTGATCCTGAGCAAGTCACTTAACCTCCTTGTGCTCCCAGGTCGCCTCCTGTAAAAAAGCTTTCAGATTAGTGTGCTACACCTGGCTAAACAACTAAAAAAAAATAAAAAATATGCACGGACATGTGTGTGTAAACATGAATTTGTCAACTGTGCCTATGCTGTGCCGGCATCTGTTTCTAGTGGTGTGTGTGTGGGTGTGACTGTTTGTGCATCTTTTCAGATGTGAGGATCCAAATGTGTGTGTGTTTCTAACACTATATTAACTCAGGATAGACTCTGTGATACAGTATTTGTCTCGCTCTTACCCATTTGACTAGTTTTGACTGTCAGTCCACTTGAATGGTTACACCATCCATGTGTATATGGTGGGGTGGGTTGTGTGTGTGTACTGCTTTGTGATCTGTGTGTAACAGTAAGTGAATGCTTCTGTCTACTGTTGTATGTGTAATGGTGTGTGTGTGTGTGTCTCCATACAGTGGTTTACACATTAACCACCAAACAGCCATTTAACCCACTAGACCATGATAAATATTATAGGAAGGCACCACTGGGAGAAGATGTGGTCCAATTGAATTTTTTGACTGGGTGACTAGGGAGGTGGATCAGGGGAGGGCAGTGGACATGGCCTATCTGGACTTCAGCAAGGCCTTTGACACTGTGCCACATAGAAGACTATTGCACAAACTGGGGAATATGGGTGTGGGCAGGATAGTAGTGCGGTGGGTAGGTAACTGGCTGGACAGCAGGACACAGAGAGTGGTGGTAAATGGCTGTCACTCCACAGAGGGAAGAGTGACCAGTGGGGTACCACAGGGATCAGTGCTGGGACCGGTACTATTCAATATCTTCATCAGTGACATTGCACAGGACCTAGAAGGCAGAATTTCACTGTTGCTGATGACACAAAGCTCTGTAACAGAGTAGACACACCAGAAGGTGTAGACAGAATGAGAAGGGACCTGCAGAAACTTGAAGAATGGTCAGGGGTTTGGCAGTTGAAATTCAATGCAAGGAAGTGCAAGATAATGCATAAGGGCACAAAAACCCTGGCACAATATATCAGTTGGGGGTGAGGATATAGCATGCACCAAGCAGGAAAGGGATCTTGGAGTTATCATCTCTGATGACCTCAAGGCAGAAACAGTGTGACAAGGCAGCAGGTAAAGCAAATAGGATGCTGGGATGCATAGGCAGGGCATCACCAGCAGGAAAGGAAGGTCATAATTCCACTGTACAAGACACTGGTGAGGCCCCACCTGAGTACGGTGTACAGTTCAGAGACCATACCTACGTAAGGACATAGACAGGGTAGAGAAGGTTCAGAGGAGGGCAACAAAGATGGTGCATGGATTGCATCACAAGTCCTATGAGGACAGGTTGAAGGCACTGAACATGTACTCCCTGGAGGAGAGGAGGGAGAGAGGGGATATGATAGAGACATACAAGTATCTTACAGGGAGGAACAGGGTGCAGGAAAACACTATTTTTAAGCGAAAAATATGTTCCAGGACTAGAGGGCATGGGATGAAGTTGGAGGGAGGACGATTCAGAGGAAACGTGAGGAAGAATTTCTTCACAGAACAGGTGGTGGACAAGTGGAACACCCTGCCAGAGGAAGTGGTGGGGGCTGAAACAATCACGGGATTTAAGAATGCATGGGATAGACATAAAGGAATTCTGGAGGTCAGAGGTAAGGGGCAACAGACTTCCTGGAAAACATAAACTGAACTTACAAACTTAAATGGGCAGACTGGGTGGGCCATAGGCCCTTATCTGCCGACACTGTCTATGTATGTATGTATATAAAGCTGGTATCACCCCCTAACTGCACCTTCTGTCTTCTCCCTTTACTTCTCTTCACCAGTTTTAATTTCCTTTGATTACAGTGGTGTGTAGTGTCATGTTCCTTTGTAAGTCATGTTGTGACACTACTGCTTAGATGCCAAGTGATGACTGGGGCTGTCAGTATAGCCTAGAGGTTAGGGTAATCAGCTGTGAATGAGTTTGGTACAGTACATCTACCAGGCCTGGGTTTGATCCCCACAGCCTGAACTAGACTCTGTCCTTTCCTGGATGGAAAAGACTAGTCCCTAGGCCAAACCCTCCACACTCCTGTGATTTACCACCCTCACTCCTTCCCTGTTCTTCATGGATTTAAAAAAAATTGCATGCTTGTGGCATTTTTAAAAGCACTCCTCCTTAGCCAGAATCCCATTCCTAAACAGTCATTATTTAGATGCTGGGCTCCGCTCCTGACCCCCAAACCATAATGGTGGGGGCCACATAAAGCAAGATATCCCAAATAGCATGGTCCCTTCCCCTCCCGAACCTACAGCACAGTCTGCCACCAGCTCTAACAGTCCACAAGCTGAATGACAGAGCGTGTCAGTGTGCATGATTGGGGGAGGAGGCAGGTCAGAGTATGTCATTCGTGACGTTTTGCAGAAATCAATCTTTCCTAGCATTATCAATGACACTCACCATTCTGGGCACTCCCTCTCATGCATTGGTGCTTTCATGCTGTATTGAGCAGCTGACTGACAGAGTAGGGGCCATGCTCTGTGTGGGATCGGGGGGGGGTGCACAATTGGGCTATCCTGAATATCAATACAAAGCCAGTTTCTGCAGTGGTTTCTAAACCCAATAATTCACTGGGGGGGGGGGGTGTTACGTGGTAATTGAGACCCAGTAATTCACCTTTTACAATGTTTAAATTATTTCTCTGAACGGCTGCGCAAATCATAGTTGTGCCAGACACAGGGCCTGGAGTGCAATCTGATTAGAACAAGCAAACCCCTTCCCAAGAGCCAATTTCAAAGTAGCACCCAGTAAAAAAAACAGTACTAGGTGCTGTTTTATAAATAGCACTCATGAGAGGGTTTGCCTGTTGCTTGTATGTTTTAGAAACAGCCCGCTCATATCATTATATATAATGAACCCGTCTCCTTGCAGAATGCACTGGTAACCTCACAATTTGTGAGGTTAGTGACATCATGAGGGCACTTGAGCTTTGCTGTCATGCCCATGATGTCACCAGCCTCAGTCAGTGTGACTTGTTCTACACGAAGGGGGTTCATTATTCCTTGTATGTGCCTACTGTCAAATCTCAAAACAAGGTTGGACCTGGTCAGTGGAGACCTCCAACAAATGCTGGGTAGGTTCAAATCTGAAAATAGCTCTTGTTTCCAGGCTAAAATAAATAAATAAATACCCACCATGTCCATTAACGGTTGCTCAGACTAAATAGTTCCTCTCAGTTCACCTGGTTTATCCCTTTCAAGGAAGTCCCTAGTGCGGGGCACAGGGAGGGAAGTGGGTCTAACAGCACATGGCCAAGAGGTGGTACCTTGCGTCCTAGGGGTAGTAGAGTCTTTTCAGCAATGTCTCCAAGCTTTATTCACTTATGCTTTTGGGGTTTGATCTTCCTCACAGTTAAGTCACGCCAGTTTTTAAGTAATAATTAAAAAATGTATTTTGCTACTGTTTGATATTTGAAATGGTGCCTTGAGCCTTGGAGGAAGAGCGCCACATAAAATAAAGGCAACAACACATACTACTACAACAACACTACAAAGCACTACTGCCACCACCACCACCACCACCACCACCACCTAGACATTAACCCCTAGTGCCACAGTCCCCAAGCACCGAGTTACCCATTTTCCACAACCTCAGATACTAGCTCCCCACCCCAGACACTAGACCCTTCTCCTTCCTCAACCCCCCAACACTATTCCCCCTCCAGCCAACACTAGCCCCTTTCCCCATCAGGCCTCCCCCAACAGTAGTCACTCTCTCTCTTCAATGCCCCCCACACCGGTCCACCTCCCATTAAAAGCACCTTACACTAGCCCCACCCTTCCCTGCACAATACTTAAAAAATATGCCATCTGCCTCCAGACTACCCAACACTAGCCTCCTCTCTCAATGGCTCCAGACACTAGCACCCTCCCTGTACAGTACCCTGCAGCAGCCCACCTCAGTCCGCAGCACCCTATACCATTTTTTTCTGTCCAGAGCACCCAACACCAGTCACTTCCATCCACAGCAGTCACCGCCCTCAATGGCCCCACAAAACTGACCCCCTCCCTCCACAGCCCCAATATAAACGGTCCTCCCTCCACAGCTCTGGACCTTAGCCTGTCTCCCACCATGCCCCAACACTAGCCCCCTTCCTCTACAGCACAAGACAGTTGCCCATCACAGCCCAGACACTAGCCCCCACCCTGCACAGCCCCTAAACTAGCCCCTTCCTCCACAGCACAAGACAGTTGCCCATCACAGCCCAGACACTAGCCCCACCCCACAGCCCTCAAACTAGCCCCCTTCCTCCACAGCACAAGACAGTTGCCCGCCCCTCACAGCCCAGATTAGCCTTCACCCTCCAAAGCACCCTAAACTAGCCCCCAACTCGACTGTCCCAGACAGCACCCTGCCTCCATGACCACCACAAATATCCCCACCTCCACAGTCCCCCAAACTGCCCTGTTTTCTCCAAAGCTGCACTACTAACTGTCTCCCTCCAAGGCCTGACACACACACACACACACACCCCCGTCCCACATGACCACCTCCAACAAACAGTGTAATGGACACGGCAACAGCATTACAGCCAGTCCACGTATAGGTAGAAGTTGTCTCTTACCTGAATAATACAAAAAAGGGGTCACTAAGGATCCACAGTTCTTCTAAGAGTAAATAGGGTGGAAAGAACAAGCTAGGGATAGAATGATACTTATCTGATGGGGAAAGAAAGAGTTGGTGTCCACTCAGATCTGTAAAATAAAGAAAATTGGGTTAATATGGAGAAACTACAGTAGCAAGAGCAGAAACAGAGCTAAGAGATGCAAGAGGTATAGAACAGCACAGAAGTAAGGAAAAGGGTGAATTTAGAATTAAAGGGAAACTCTCACCATACCAGCCTCCCGCCCCCACAAAGCTTACCCTCTGGTTAAACCTTTTAAGTATGTTGTGGCATTTTCTCCTGCCGCAGCATACTTTATTTTAATTGCAATAAGTCCACTACCTGGAAGTATGGTGGACACTAGTGGGGCTCCATTATCTGTAAAGGTACGGCGTTGCACCATGCGCTTCAATGCACCTGTTGGAAGCATGAATGTCACGCAACCTTTACACATAATGGAACCTCACTAGTGTTAATGGCCCAGCTTTAGTGAATAGGGAAAGGGGAAATTGTCTAACCAGGAAAAGCACGCTAAGCTGAAGCTTTTTTTCAGGTGCAACCTGGGGAGCACAGGGAAATTAAGTGACTTGCTCAGGGTTACACAGTGACCCAGATATTCAAAGGGGTTGTGCCTGATGCAAAATGCACCCCGGGACAATATTCAAAAGAGGAACTTGTGCAGCGCAAGTCCCGATGCACCGGGGAGCAAAGATAATGTATGCAGTGCATCTCCAGGGGGTTGTGCCCATGCATATGTTACACATCCCGATATTCAGCCTGGGATGTATGGCACCTATGCTAGCACATCTCTGAGATGGGTAACGTTGAGCCTGAAAAAAAAAAAGACGCAAATGGTGGCAACCCACAGGTGAGTTGCTGCACTGCAAGGAGCAACACAGCAGCCGCCAGCCATGGGCAGCCACCCGCCCACCCAGGACACTGTAGAAGCACCCGTATGTCCCAGGTGGTCCAGTGGACCCCCCCTCAGTGGTAATCACCTAAAATAAAATATAATCATATCCTTGGTAGTCTAGTGGCACCCCCCCCTTCCCATAGCTGCAATTGCATAAATGAAATGAATCACCTATTCCTGGTAGTCTAGCGGTCCCCCCACCCTCCCATTACCCAGATCACCAAATGTCCAGCAACTGCCCTTCCCAGGTGGTTCAGTGGCACCCCCATCCCCAGGACCCCAGCCACCAGCTCCCCACACTAGTTATTCACAAAAATGTGAATGGATGCCCTCATTAACATTTGTGTAAATGACTAGTACAGTATACACTACAAGCCCATTGGACCACACTGTGGACCAATGGGATTACAACCATACAATGGCTGTCGACACGGGCAGGCACGCAGACATATGTGGGTGGGTATGCTGCCCGTTGCTGATGGGGGCTTGGTTGAGCAGGGAGTCCAGTGTGGGGGGTGCCACTTAACCACCAGGGAGGGGTAGTTACTGGACATTCAGTGATTGCGGTTACGGAAGGGTTGGGGGGTTTGCTAGACTACCAGGGATAAGTGATTCATTTCATTTATGCAATCACAGCTACAGGGAGGAAGGGGGTGCCACTAGACTACCAGGGACATGATGTTATCTTTTATTTTAGGTGAACACGCCTATGGGGAGGAAGGGGATGCCACTAGACTATGAGAGAATATGTTTGATATATTTTAGGTGCTCGCCAATATGGGCTGAGGGGATGCCCCTAAACCCTCTCTGGCAGCACCACATGCTGTGCAAGGTGCCATGCGCATTTCGCTGGCCAGCCCTGCACAACTCGTGCAAATGGGGCCATAATGACATGCAAATGGCCCCACTTGTGCCATGCATACATTATGGCCCCATTTGCATACTGAGGCTGAATATCAGGAATTTGCATACAGTGTAACTCTGTTGCACTGGCTTAGTTCCTATTCCTGGTATTTAGCCCTGTCTGGGGGGGAGGGGGGATGTGCCAGCACATCCTATTTGCGCAGTGTGCATTATCCAATATATTCAAAGGTGATAAACCATGGCTTATCTCCTTTGAATATATTTCTGTGTTGCACCAGTGCAGCTCAGATGTACTGCGCCACCACAAGCTCATTGCCAGGTGCAAGTCTGAATATCGGGGCCAGTATGTAAATGAGGTCTGTGTGATCATAGTCAAGCCAGAATTCTTTTACCCAGAACCAACCCAGAGCTAAGCCAAGGGTCTGGCTTGACTCTACGAGCCAAAACCTGGCTACTGCAGGCTGTTTTCTGAATAGGAGTTGAGTAATTCAGACACTTTACTGACTACTCAGGCTGACAAAATGCTTACTTTGACCAGAACTGACTTGGCCTTGGCACTCAGTTGGCTATAGAGGTTGAGGCATGCTGAGCCAGGCATGAGTCTGCTCTGGCTTGTCCAGCTCCAGGGCTGTGAGATGTAAACCCATGTTTGCAGCTCAGTGCAAAAGATGACATGTGGTGCGTACTTTGCCGTGCCGTACTCGGCACACAAGAGTGCTGAGCACGTCCATAGTGGCTATAAGTTTTTCAAGCTAAAAATTGCCATTTTCACAGTGAACACATCAGGAAAAATGATAGTTTTCACAGAAGCAAGTCTGCTTTTGATTTTGTGCACAGTTGGCAGCCAGTCAATATGTGGAGAAAATTAGCCCCTTTCCCATCTAGGACAGATGTGAGACAGCAAATATTTGGACTGCATTCCTATTTTAGCACAGTTGGCAGATGAACAGGACTTGGAGCAACAGCCCCCACCTTTACAGCAACCTGATGCCTGTGCTCCCATCCATCCAGCAACTAGAGGCCGAGCGGCTCCACGATGCAAGGCTGCATTCCTTTTTTAGCACAGTTGGCAGCCGAACAGGACTTGGAGCAACATCCCACACCCTTCCAGCAATCGGAGATTGAGCGGCTCCACGATGCAAGGCTGCATTCCTTTTTTAGTACAGTTGGCAGCCGAACAGGACTTGGAGCAACATCCCACACCTTTCGAGCAATCAGAGGTTGAGTGGCTCCACGATGCAAGGCTGCATTCCTTTTTTAGTACAGTTGGCAGCCGAACAGGACTTGGAGCAACATCCCACACCCTTCCAGCAATCAGAGGTTGAGTGGCTCCATGATGCAAGGCTGCATTCCTTTTTGAGCACAGTCGGCAGCAGAACAGGATGTGGGTCAAAACCACCAACCTTTCCAGCAACAGGAGGTTAAGCGGCTACATGAAGCAAGGCTACAGGACAGAGAAATAACCTTGGTTTTTAGCTGCAACAAGCATATTAGTTAACAAACATGGCAAGTTAGGACTTATGTAGTATTTCATGGAGACACCTGGTTTCACCAGCAATTGTGAAATCCGTGCGCTGCATGAAGAACTTACAGCCTTATCCATAATGTGACCATGTCCTGCAGACTGTCACCCAATCATTTGCCCAGATGCATGGGTCAGGTTTGTGACAAGAGGGCCCCCCCCACTGCATCTACTGGCTCCCTCACCTTCCTCCCCACTGGCACCTACAGGCTCCCTTGGCCCTTCCCCTTCAGCAACTACAAGCTACGTGCAACCCCTCCTCCCCAGCACCATTTACTCCATCTCCCTCCAACCCCCAAGCTCTGTAGTGAACTCCTGTAGCCCACACATCACTGCTATTTAATGGGAAGATAGATCTACAGATTCATAGCTCAAAGTTTAATTCCAATACTGCAGTAATTAAATCCAACTCCTTTCTTCAAGTTTGAATTTTAACAGAACAGCAGCCCCCTCAAAGATCTAAGTCTTTTCTTCTCCCTTACTTAATCTCAGGTTTGAATTCATAGGCTATAGTACAGACCCCTCAAAGCTATCCTCCATAGCTCAAAGTTTATTACTAATAAACCCAACTCCCTTTCCCCTTGCTCAGATTTGAGTTTGCAGAGATGCAGCAGCCTCTTCAGGGCTGGGATTGTGGAGCAAGACCCATTGACTTTTATGTATATTATTTTCAAACTTTTTGTGGCCCCTCCTTCAGATCTGACAGATCTTGCTCTGTAGGTACAGTTTCGCCTAGATGTTTTTCATCAAATTACTGTTTAAAAGATTACAAAAATAAATTAATCCTACCTTTTGATTCTTGCACTCAGCCTGCTCCAACTTTTTCTTCTGTTTGCAGACCATTTCTTGTTGCTTGGTGTAAGAATGCTTTGAAGTCTGTCTGTAGTAGCTGGTCTCACATTACTCCCTGAAGCATGCCTTTTCCAACGGCTCAGAGCTGTGCAACCACATTCCATCTGAGCACTTCTGGTTTTGTGCCACAATGAAAAGGTTCCCCACATGCACAGCTCCTCTGTGGAATATTTCTACTGGACCTAATGTTTGTGTTGCTGTTTCCAAGCTGGCATATTGACAATGCAACACCTTCCAGTGTACTTAGAGATTACCCATTCATTGTGATTTTTTTTCTTTGTCTCATAGTTTGTTTTTTGCTGATTATTATTTTTTCTATATTTTGCTGTGTTTGTTAGAAGGAACCTAAATAAGCCCCCAACAGAAAACAAGCATTTGTCAATGCCAAATGTTTGCTTGCTGGCATTGGCATTGGTAGTGCAGGAATTAGAGAGCTGCATAATAGGAATGGCAGTGAAGTATTGAACTGAAACCAACCCCGCCACCACCCTGCAGAGACTGACAGGCATTGGGGTGTACCTTTGGGTCATCAGGCATAACGGCCATGCCATTTCACCACTCCCTACCCTGCAGACACTGACAAGTGTCATGGTGTGCCTTGGGGTCTTTGGCCCTTATGCTCACCCCATTCCATAGGAAATACAGTGAGATGGGTGCTGTATAGGAGAATGGGGTGAACTTTGGGGCCGAAGACTCCAAGGCACACCTCGATGCCTCTCACTGGCTGCAGGGTGTGGAATGGTATGAACATTACAGGTGAGAATCCCAAGTCACACCTCTGATGCCTGTCAATCTCTACAGGGTGGGGCGTTATGGTCGTAAACCCTAACATCTCAGGCGTTCGTTGGCATTTTCACTCCAAATTTTTGACATGGGTTTTTTGTGACCCCCACCTTATGAACAGTGGCAATATCATTTCGTTAGCCAAAAGCTGATTTTGCACAGCGACTATGCCATTTGGCACCTCAGGTGCGAAAACACATTTTGAACAGGATGTGAAAAATGACAGCTGTACTGTTCATGGGGAGGTGGAAAAAATGGCAATGTTAAAAATCTGCAGTGAAAATATTAAAAAAACTGGTGAAGTCATGAGTGTGTGTAGAAACTGGGCAACGCACACCCATAATGCAATTAGTTTGGGGATGTTTTACAGCAGATTGTCAACACAGGCATTTTGGAACCTCCACTCATGAACAGTGTCACTGTGATTTTCTTAATCCGTCCCAAACAGTGATTTTCCACAGCGACCACACATTTCTGCGTTGAAAGTGCGAAAACACATTTCGGTCATGGTGTGAAAAATGACAGCTGTACTGTTCATAAGGAGGTGTAGAAAATGCCACTGGTGAAAATCTGGACTGAAAATATTAGAAATCCGTGAACTTATGAGGGTGCGTGGAAACTGCGCAATGGTCTCTCGTAACACAGTCATTTTATGGACTTTTTTCACCCAATTTTTAACATAGCCATTGTAACTCTATACAGCTGTCACCTCCAAGAGGGACAGGGAACCACTTTGATCTGCCTGCCTTCCTTGAGGAACTGAAATGCTCTGTGTGTTGGCAGGATTTTTACCTGGCCAAGTCAATACAGCTGGCCTACGAGATCTTTTCCGAAATCATGACTGCGGCACTAAATAAATATGCACCACTTATAAAAACCAGGGTAAGGGGAAAAACCTGTCGCTGGTTCACACCTGGTCTCAAATCAGTTTTACTGAGTAGGGACAAGTTATGGAAAAAAGCACGATCGACCAAAAATCCTGTTGACTGGTGCAACTTTAGAAAAGCCAGGAATGAGTGCACCAAACTGATAAGAGATGCTAAGACTTCCTACTTCCGCACAGAGCTGGATTCTGCCTCCAGGAACTCCTCCAAATTTTGGAATACCATTAAGGACATGTCTGGTCACACCCCGGTCAACTCCTTGCTGACTAAGATCATTGCTGGCAGTGTCACTCTCTGTGACAAAATGGAAATCCTAGACAATTTCAACAACCACTTTGCCACTGCGGGCCTTGCTTTCAACAACTCACCCGCAAATTCCTTACACTCCCAACTGGCTCCTCACAGCTCAGAACCCCCCTCTTCCAACACAGTTTTCTCCCTCCAACATACTTCCGTGAAGGAGGTCGGAGAACTTCTATTAAAGCTGGATGATAGGAAAAGCGCAGGCACCGACTCTCTGGACCCTTACTTTTTAAAAGTTGCCTTCCACGTCCTGTCCGCACCTATTACCCACCTTTTCAATCTTTCTCTTTCCCACGGTACATTCCCATCATTATGGAAAACAGCCCATGTCATTCCTTTGTTCAAATCTGGGGATCCTTGTGACCTAAACAATTACAGACCAATTTCATTACTACCTACGCTGTCCAAATTACTGGAAAACATTGTAAACAAGCAATTGAAAACATATGTAGAATCCATGAATCTTCTACATCCTATGCAATCAGGCTTTAGAGCACAGCACAGCACCATCACGGCCCTGGCTAAAGTCACCAATGATTGGCTCTGTGACCTGGAAAATAAAAACTTTGTCTGTGCCATGTTTCTAGACCTGAGCAAAGCTTTCGACACTGTTGACCACGACCTGCTCCTCTCCTCCCTCAAAACCCTAGGACTGGACCCACTGTCCCTTCACTGGTTTGCCGATTACC
The DNA here is from genome assembly GCA_016271365.2 of Neoceratodus forsteri. Classification (NCBI taxonomy): domain Eukaryota; kingdom Metazoa; phylum Chordata; order Ceratodontiformes; family Ceratodontidae; genus Neoceratodus; species Neoceratodus forsteri. The sequence goes on along the minus strand of CM028133.1, from coordinate 44,072,882 downwards.
TCTCTGACCAATGGCAGCAAGTTAAGTCAGATGGTGAACTATTCCCCCTTAAATCTTTGCTAAGAAGGGTCCCCCAGGGTTCGATCCTGGGTTCATTATTGTTTGCGATTTATGTGAACAACATTGACATGAACATAACCATGGCCAGGATTCATCTCGTCGCAGATGATACGGTCCTCTACCTTAGTCGCTCTTCACCCAAAACAGCCTGCAAAGACTTACAATCGGAGATCAACATTCTCCAGCGCCAACTCCTTAAGAAAAAACTCTTATTAAATGCTAAGAAGACTAAGGCTATGCTTTTCTCTCCCTTCCTACTGGATACAAACCCAGCCACTGCCGGCACTGTCCCACAGATCAATGCAATTCTGGGTGAAAACCTAGAATTCGTTAGCCAGTTCAAGTACCTAGGGGTCTGGCTCGATAACAAATTCTCCTTTACGGTCCATATCGAAGACCTCCTAAAGAAATTAAGACAAAGACTTGGTCTTTAATAGGATTAACAACTACCTCACCAACAATGCCAAATGACAGCTGGTTCAAACTGTTTTTCTCTCCCTGGTCGACTATTCTGACTTCCTTTATAGCAATAGCCCAGGATCGCACCTTGCTAAACTGGATACATTTTACCACAGGGTATTGAGATTTATCACTGGCCTTCCTCATGCCACCCATCATTGTGATCTCTATACAGCCATGGGGTGGCCCTCCCTCCACTTCAGGAGAAATAGAAATGCCCTAATCTGGACGTTCAAAGCCATCATCAAGAAACTTCCCCCTTACATCTCCGATTGTCTCCCACTCTGCAAACCTGGAACCTATGCACTAAGAAGCTCATCCTTTATTTACATGAAGGTACCCAGGTTGAAAACACGTCTGGGGAGAATGGCCATAAGTTTTGCACTACCATCCCTATGGAATACAGTACAAAAAACTCTGAAGCTTAACTCCCTGATTAGTTTATCCTCCTTCAAGACCCTTTGTGGCTCTTTAGTTAAAGAATTCTGCAAATGTTTTCACCTCCACTAAATAACCTACATGTTGGTTGACCGTGGTATTCGCCACCATCTATGCTATGCTATATGCTCCCTGTATTCCCAGCCCTGAGCCTCCCCCCATGCTTGTCCTTTCTCGTTGGAATCTCTACCACCCACCTTGCGACCTCGTCACCTCTTCTCCCCTGTACCTCCTGCCCGCCGGCCCTCCAGTGGGCAGGCTTGACAGCCATATGCGTCTCCCCCAGGGGTGTAGCCAGAAGGTTTTGCTTTGTACACAGTCTCCAACAGTTGCACACCCCCTATTAAAAAATGTACACATCCTCTCAAAATGGTACCCCCTTCCAAACAAGTCAGGATTGTTGTCAGATGATTCCTCTAATCTCTAAAGAGGTTATACGTGTATCCGTCTCCTAAACAACAGAAGTTTAAACAGAGATACTCCTCAGTGGCCTAATACTACAGATTAGAATGCAAATGTTAACAGAAAGGCATATGGTTTGTGACAGGCACTCAACAAAACTGTACTCAAATGTGTACATTGAGTATGCCTGCCTACACCCTTGGTCTCCCCTCAGACCTCAGTATGAACTTATCCGCCCTGTATCTGGGGTGGTACCTCAGCCAATCCAGCCTGAATACACTTATTTTCTTATGCCCTATTCATTTAATCATTGTTTGTACTATGTGTCCCTTGTATCGTCTTTAGCTGTAGTTATTTTCGTTAAACATGGCATGCGCAGGCGTTTTTGAAGGAAGCACACTTTGGAGTGTGCCCCTCCCTTCAATCCACTGCTCCATTGAGCAGGCGTGGCGATCCCTGCACCAATGGAGTGCGGGAGCTGTGTATGACAGCGGTGGTCTTAGCCAGAAAACCGTTTCATCGCCGAACGCAGCGTCACGCCACCCCCAAATCTTTGGTGCCGCTGAGAGCCACCCCAGCATGGCAAATGTCCTGCGTTGTTTGCCAACAGGGGTGCCCAATCCCGTCGGCTCCACGGCCCCCAAGCCATCCTTCTGCCATGCTGAGCCCACCCAAGCGTGGCAAATGTCAGCGATTGTTTGATGATGGGGTGCCCAATCCCGTCGGCTCCTTAGCCCCCAGTCATCCTTCTGCCACGCTGGGAGCCCACCCCAGTGTGGCAAACTTCCCTAAAGTCTTTTTTTTCACCTGTAAACCAAAAACAGTCCCACGGCGCTCTCCCAGACCCTCCCACAACCCGCACCCACCCTGCACCCGGCCTCCCCACACCCCTCACCCCATACTTATCTCCGGAGCTCGGCGCGACGATCTTCGGTGGACCGGGAACACGTCTGCACTCTTCAAAGCTGACGTGAACTGAGGAAATGCCGGTATGCTGTATAATGGGTTATATAGGGGTTTTTCAACTTTATTGCATATCTCAGGCATTTTTTTGAATTTTGGCACCAAATTTTCAACATGGTGTTTTTTGGACCCTTCTCATGAATGATGTCCTGTCATGGTGTTATTGGGCCGAAGGGTGATTTCACAGTCACTCCAGCGAAATCACCCTTGCGGAATCCATGAACCAGACAGTGACTCATTAAAGAAGGGGTCCCAAAACCCCATGTTGAAAAATTTGGTGCAAAATTCCAAATAATGTCTGTTTTACGAGCGTGCATTGCGCAGTTCCTACGCACGCTCGTAAGTTTATGAATTTTCAATATTTTCACTCCAGATTTTCAACACTGCCATTTTACCACACCTCCTTATGAGCAGTATAGCTGTCATTTTTCACATCCTGCCCAAAACGTGTTTCCACCCATGTAGCGCACAATGGCGCAGTCGGTGTGCGAACTCAATGTATAGAACACATTAAGAAAATCACAGTGACACTGTTCATGAGCAGAGGTCTTAAAATGGCTGTGTTGAAAATTTGGTGAAAAAAGTCCTAAAAATGACTGTTTTACGAGCGTGCGTTGCGCAGTTCCTATGCATGCTCGTACGTTTGCAAATGTTCAATATTTGCACTCCAGATTTTCAACATTGCCATTTTACCACACCTCCTCATGAGCAGTACAGCTGTCATTTTTCACATCCTGCCCAAAACGTGTTTCCGCCCATGTAGCGCACAATGGCTCAGTCTGTGTGCGAACTCGGTGTATGGGACACATTAAGAAAATCACAGTGTCACTGTTCATGAGCAGAGATCTTAAAATGGCTAGGTTGAAAATTTGGTGAAAAAATTCCTACAAAGAACTGTTTTACGAGCGTGCGTTGTGCAGTTCCTACGCATGCTCATAGGTTTGCGAATTTTCAATATTTTCACTCCAGATATTCAACATTGCCATTTTACCACACCCCTTATGAGCAGTACAGCTGTCATTTTTCACATCCTGCCCAAAACGTGTTTCCACCCATGTAGTGCACAATGGCGCAGTCGGTGTGTGAAATCAATGTATGGGACACAGTAAGAAAATCACAGTGACACTGTTCATTAGCAGATGTTTTAAAATGCCAATGTTGAAAATTTGGTGAAAAAATTCCTAAAAATGACTGTTTTACGAGTGTGTGTTGCACAGTTCCCACCACGCTCGTAGGTTTACGAATTTTCAATATTTTCACTCCAGATTTTCAACATTGCCATTTTACCACACCTCCTCATGAGCAGTACAGCTGTTATTTTTCACATCCTGCCCAAAACGTGTTTCCACCCATGTAGCGCACAATGGCGCAGTCGGTGTGTGAACTCAATGTATGGGACACATTAAGAAAATCACAGTGACACTGTTCATGCGCAGAGGTCTTAAAATGGCTGTGTTGAAAATTTGGTGACAAAGTTCCTAAAAATGATTGTTTTACAAGTGTTCATTGCGCAGTTCCTATGCATGCTCGTAAGTTTGTGAATTTTCAGTATTTTCACTCCAGATTTTCAACATTGCCATTTTACCACACCTCCTTATGAGCAGTGCAGCTGTCATTTTTCACATCTTGCCCAATATGTGTTTCCGCCCATGTAGCGCACAACGGCACAGTCGCTGTCCAAACTCAGTGTATGGGACACATTAAGAAAATCGCAGTGCCACTATTCATGAGCAGAGATTTTAAAATGGCTGTGTTGAAAATTTGGTGAACAAATTCCTAAAAATAACTGTTTTACGAGCGTGCGTGGTGCAGTTCCTACACACGCTCGTAAGGTTGCGAATTTTCAATATTTTCACTCCAGATTTTCAACATTGCCATTTTACCACACCTCCTTATGAGCAGTACAGCTGTCATTTTTCACATCCTGTCCAAGACGTGTTTCCGCCTATGTAGTGCACAATGGGAGTAACAAAAAGGTCATGCTGAAAATTTATTGTGCAAATACCAGCAATCGCACAGGGCATTAGGGTAAAGCGCCATACGTGCCAAACACCACTGCACATACCTGCAAGCGAACGTTCGGCATTGAGAAATGCTTGTTTTTTATATTATTAGAATGTGCTGTTTTTAATTGTATGACTGTATCAGGTCCATCTTGCAAATGGGCTTGCTCAACGGTGTTCGCCTGAATAAATAAAGATTTGATTCATTGATTGAACTCCTCTAGTCATGAACAGTGTCACTGTGATTTTCTTAATCTGTCCCGAACATTGATTTCACACACCAACTGGGCCATTGTTCGCTACATGCGCGGAAACACGTTTTGGGCAAGATGTGAAAAATGACAGCTGTACTGCTCATAAGGAGGTGTGGTAAAATGGCAATTTTGAAAATCTGGAGTGGAAATAGTGAAAATTCACGAATGTACGAGCGTGCGTAGGAACAGGGCAACACATGCTCGTAAAACAGTCATTTTGGGCAATTTTTTCACCAAATTTTTAACATAGCCATTTTAACACTTCTACTCATGAACAGTGTTACTGTGATTTTCTCAATCTGTCCCGAACATTGATTTTGCACACCAACTGTGCCATTGTGCGCGCTACATGCGCAGAAACACATTTTGGGAGAAATGTGAAAAATGACAGCTATACTGCTCATAAGGAGGTGTGGTAAAATGGCAATGTTGAAAATCTGGAGAGAAAACATTGAAAATTTGCGAATGTACCAGCATGCGTAGGAACAGCGCAACGCATGCTCGTAACACAGCCATTTTATGGAGTATCGTCACCAAATTTTCAACATAGGCATTTTAGGACCTCTGTTCATGAACAGTGCCACTGTCAGTTTCTTAATCTGTGCAGAACACTGATTTCCCACACCGACCCCCGGAAGTGTGAAAACATATTTCGTCCAGGGTGTGAAAAATGACAGCTGTACTGTTCACAAGGAGGTCTGAAAAATGCCAATGTTGAAAGTCTGGGGTGAAAATATTGCAAATTCACAAAGTTACAAGTGCGCGTAGCAACTGCGCAATGCACGCTCGTAAAGCAGTAATTTTTGGGATTTTTCCCATGAAATTTGCAACATAGGCTTTTTGAGAGCCCACCTCATGAACACTGGCACTGTCATTTCGTTAATCGGTCCTGAAAGGTGATTCCACACAGTGACTGCAGAATCACCTTTCGGGCCGATTAACACCATGTCAGTGACAGAATTCATGAGGAGGGATCCCAAAAACCCCATGTTGAAAATTTGGTGGCAAAAGTCCAATAAATGCCTGAGATATGCACCAAAGTTGAAAAAAACCTATTTATTCCATTATACAGCTTACCAGCTTTTCCTCAGTTCATGGTCAGCTTTGAAGAGTGCAGACGTGTTCCCGGTCCACCGAAGATCATCGCGCTGGTAAGGTAGGTAAGTATGGTGGGGGGGTAAGGGGAGGCAGGGTGCGCAGTGGGTGGGTGCAGGCTGTGGGAGGGGGGCCTGAGAGACCACCGGGGGACCATTTCCTAAGTTACAGGTAAAAAAAAATAATAAAAGACATTGTGAGACTTTTTTTATTTACAGGGCAATGTGGCATGCTGGGGTGAGCTCCCAGCATGCCAACTGAGTCTTTTTGGGGCACGCTGTAGCCGATGGGGATTGGGTACCCCCGTCAGCACACTAACAAGGGTACATTTTGCCGATGGGGATTGGGCACCCCATCGCACACAAATAAAAAAGGGGGGACATTATGTCGACAGATTAAATTTCGCTGGCAGACAAGAAAAGCGAGGGGGGTTACATACTGTTGACGGGGAGTGGGTTCCTCGTCGGCAACATACATCTGCAAGCCGCCGCCATGTTCACAAACAATATCAGGGCTGCAAGGTCCCACCCTGCAATGATGGGTCACTCCTTCATTGCAGTGAATGGCTAACGCTGCAATGATGTGGCGGCCCCTGATTGCAGTGGCTATTTTTTCACAAGTTGGTGGCAAGGTTCCAAACTATTGTCACCGTCTGTGTCCCCTATTATTGGTGGACATCACACATGCCCCAAAATGCCATGCCGGTATTGACCTCAACAGTGCCGCATCTCCAGAACCTCCTTCGGCACCAAGCTGCTGCAATATGTTTCTTGCACTGCATGCAAGCAAACAAAAAAGTAGGAACAACTAAAAGGTAGGAAAGCTATGTGCATGACAATTAATATTGTTGAAATGAATTGTTCTGGGCTACTGAAAATCTTGTCAGCCAGATGGACTTCTCCAGTCAACTAGCCCTGCCTGCTATAGTGGCTGCAAAAGTTACTTTCAGCTACTGGAAATGACAAAGGGGACGACGGCAAAAGGAGGTGCAGCACAAAAAAGGAAAAAATATGAATGTGGCTAAAATGGGGACTTAAAGAGAGAGAGGGTGCAACAGTGAAAGGGAATTGGAACTCAGTGTAATGGAGAGGGGAGTCAAAGAAATTAAGCTGGGACTACAAAGAAAAATGAGAATATGGGCATGAGATCCAGGAGGGCAACCACAGTATTCCTCCTGTGGGGTGGGGGGCTGACTGCCATCCGACTGAGGAATTTTCTCCAGCTTCTGCACCCTCCCAGCTTCCCTCAGTGGCCATCTACAGTTCGGGTTCCATGGTGTTGTATGGTTACCCACAATGTCACAGCCATCACCAATCTGCCACAGATGATGCTCAAGCTATGGGAGAATTTACTGGGCACAGTAGTTGTTAGTGGGGACTACTGAGGCTACTGGCAATTTGTTTGGGCAGAATATGCCTAAAGTAAACATATTTTTCTCTCCTGCAGGCAAACTAAATTGGTCCAAAGGGGTTCACACACACCCTATCATGCCCTGCCTGAGATCCCTGGCAAGCAATTTATTTTAGTAGGGCTCCTGGACACTGCTACTTGGAGGCACTGCGTACTATATTCTGCCTCACCCAACAGCAGGAACCCCTTTCCCATAGACAAGCTACCCCCTGCAGCTGCCACTCCCTCTCTCTCATTGGGACAGGCCTGGGGACTGGAAGATCTACAGCAGAGGAGTGCTGCTCAGCTTTGTGTACTGGGAGGGGGTGCTACTTGGGTGGGGGGGAGGCTGTTTGGGGGGGTCCAGACCAACAGACTGTGCTTTGACTGAGGGATGCTACGTGTCTAGCAAGTGTGCAAAGTAGCTCATGGGGACAGATACAGGCAGCTTAAGGTAGTAGACGCCATCCTCGAGTGACACACGTACCTCAGGCTTATCTCACCTTCAACCAGTTCTCCCAGCATATGTAATGGCCACTCACCCCCGATTCCACTCGGCACAGGTGGCAGGCTCCTGAGACAACCCACCCTGGTGGCAGGCACTACACATGTCATTTCACTGTAGTTGTATCGCATGTGCTTCCACACCAGTGTCACTGCACTGTCCCTACATGCTCTGCCAGTACCATGCTGTGCCATGTGCAGTACTGTTACTTTATTATGCAACATGTGTTACTGATACTTTGTTGTGCCATTAGAACTGCTGTCACTTCCCTGTGCCACATGCACTGAAAAAAAAGCTATGCTCTACAATATGAAGTGCGGACATTGCTGGGCCACGTGCGGTGACAGCCCCGTATTAGGCCACGTGCAGTGCAGACGACACAGTGTGTCACAAACAGCACTGACTCGGCACTATGCCAGTTGCAAGACTGACATTCTGCAATTCAATATGCACTGCTAACACCGCACAGTGCCATGTAGAGACATCGTGTTTTGCTAGATGACATGCAGATACTGTGCGGTGCTACAGACACTGCCAACCCCACACTGTGCACTGTCATCAGTAAGCTGTGCCATTTGCACTGCTCGCACAACACTGTGCCACAGGCAATGCTGACACAACAGTGCCATGTGGCATACTACTGTTTAACACAATGTTGTGCCATGGTGATGCTGACACAGCACTTTGCCTCATGCAATGCAGACACTGTACTGTGTCACATGTGATACCAACATTGTGCTGTGCCACGTAGGGCTCCTGATAAGATATATTCAGAGTGGGTACCGCTCACTTTTGAACACTGATGAGTAAAAACAAATATTGATGCATACAAATGGCAAAATAAGGTGTGTGAGGAGCATACATTAAAATGCTACAAAAAATCATTTGTGTTATTTGCCTTATTTTATTATTGTGTTTTTGTCAATATTGCCAGATGAAATTAACAAAGAGCACAGCTGAGCACTTTACAGTTAAACTTTGCTGGCCTGCCAACACAGCGGTAGAGCTTTCACTTGTGACATGACATTCTGGGTTTGGAAGCGAGCCCAGAAGGTCAGAGGGATATCTGGGGAGAGGAGGATTGAATGACTCATAGACTGCTCTCCTCTACAGGGGTGAAAAGCTCATTGCTCAGTTTCAGTGGTTACTAAACATGCCATTAAAATAGCCTGATACAAAATTTAAGGGGCATACCATACACATTAAATACTTAATGGATACCTGTAGCGGTTAATTTATGGCATGGGTGAGTAAATTAATGGTTTGCGCCTATGAAACATCAACAATTAATGGAAATGTAATGGGAATAAACATTGGCCATTAAAAAGGGTGATACAAAATGTAATGGTGAAAAGTAATGGGTCTGCATGAAGAAAATGAAAGATTAGTGGAATTTAATGGAATTTTAATGGATTTCAATGAAGCAGTGAAATCCCATTCAATTTGGGAACTTAACTGAGGGTTGTTGTTATTGTGATTTGCATATATTGTGTCACAAACACACTCAGCAGGTCAGGCCCTCTTCTTCCACAGTGCCAACCTCTAAGCGTAGTATTGTGAGCAGGTAACAGAATGGGGCAACCCTCCTGTCTGCTTGTGGGTCTGCATCACCTTTAGTCTCAAGTTCTGGGGTGATTCAAACTGTGAACCTTATGCTAGCGTACCCAAATGTACAGGCTCAGATAATCTGCTCTTCGGGGGGATGCCAGATATCTTTTACCTAACAGCACCTAACCAGTTTTCCAAAATGAACCCTTAAAACTCTGTAAAAGACCTTAGGTATATTCTTACCTTTTCCCAGTTCGGTAACACCATCAAGCTTATAAACAGCTGTCAACTTAACCACATATACATCACATGCAAAAAGAAACTTCGAAGACACACCCAGGCAGTCTTTTTAAATGTTAGGTTTACTTAAAAATGGATACAAATACGTAAAATGTAAACACAGAACAATATATCACAAAGCATACAATCACTTAAAAAGGTTAAAGTACAGAACATAAACTCCTACCACAATACATTTAGACTTTTTCTATCTAATGTATTACCTCTGTATAGTGCTTAAGTTAGTTCTTGTTTCTTAAAAGCCCACAAAGAAAAAATGTCCTTGTTGAAACACAGAATACAGGTTAAAAACTCTGTGTTCCTCCCCCTTCTATGATGTCATCTAGCTCCTCCTATTAGAATATAAAAATTATACAAACAAGTATCTTCCTGTCAGGAGATATTTTAAATACTGTGACTTCTGCAAAAATGAATTTCCCACATTATGACTTTAAATCAAGCCTTTCCTTTGATCTTCTGTGGTTTCCTGTTCCCCTGGCAGGTCAAAGATTTTACAACTTTTCACAGCATCTTGTTATAACAATGTTTTTTTTTCCTCTAATGTCATAAAAGTTTATGATCCTTATATCCTGGTAGCTGGGTCAGTTCTAATTAAGTCTCTCTGGTCTTTTGATTACCTCCTGGTTTCAGATTAATATATCCTGTAGCTGAAACCTTGGGGGGGGGGCACCCATCCCACAGGCTATCTCATGAGAGACACTCACATACCACATTCTAAATACAAATATCATAGAACAATCATAACCAGCTGGCTAAGCGTCACGTACTGTACAACTCATGATGCATTTCTTTATCAGTGTATGTTTCATTTTGTATTTCTTTCAAACTTTGTTTGATTTTGATGTGTACCATGTTGGTACCACAGTGGTATCATATTTCTAGATGCACTGATACCACAGTGATACAAAATAAGCTTGGGATTTATATGTGCACCAATCTGCTCCTCTAACGTAATACCCTTGTGGTGACATTACAAAATACTGATGCCACGGTGGTACCAAATAAGTCTTGGTGGTATATAGAAAACAGTTTCGTACTGCCATTGCAGTATCATTGGGCACTTCTGGGCAACATAGAGTCCCACATGAAAGTGGACTCAAAGTTACATAATACCACTGTGGTACCATTACCCATTTACCAGTCTGGGCAACCTGCCGAAATTGCCATAGGGATGCCACTGTGCCATGGCACTACCACTGAGGCCAGAAAACTGACTGGGTTGACACCACTGTACTATCAGACTACCACTGGGTAGTACCATTGCACAATTTCAGGCATACCCAGGTATTGCTATTGATAGAACACTGTGTTACTATTGCAACATATTTAGTAAGGGGGAACATCTAATGTTCACCACACAAACTTGTAAAAGGAGGGACAAACTAAGAAAGCAGCTTCTGTTTTCACTTCAGGAAACACTGGAAAATGAGATGAGGGGAAGGGGAGGTCATTTGAGATTTACTCAGAGCTCCCTGCAAAATGTTATGCTTGTTAGAAAAAAAAGAGAAAATGCAGTATGCGTTTGGCAGCGTTATGCAGTTTCCCATTTGCTTGACGGGGGTTTGAGGTGATTGTGTGCAGGCATTTAATTGGGTGCTATAATCCTGAGATGTTACTCAGAAAGGGACTAATGACAAGAAGATGGGAAAATCTGGCTGGCAGACCCCATGTTACTATGCAGTAGCAGACATTCCTGTAAAAGGGAAACTGAAGTGCAGCTTGCATTTTTTTTGCCTCATTCCACTGTTTTCAATCTAGTTAAAAGTACAGGGGCATAAAGAATAGGATTTGGCTGGGCATGCAGCTTTAACTGCACGGAAACTGTTTAAGTAAGCTCAGGGAAACTAGGAAATGTTGCTGAAGGGTTTATTGATTCAGCACCTCTGCAGACAGCTCCTGGACCACCCATGATAAGCTGCGTGCCCTGAGGAAAGATTGTCAGCTGTTCTTTCACCAGTAGCAGCTTTCTCTTCACCGGAAAGGGATCATGGTTCAGTTGCATCCTATGAGCCCATGGCTGTCCGTGCCAGTCACTGTAGCTGCCAATGATACTGTTCTGAAATATATGGCAGGCAAATTATGTTAGCTACATATTTAGCTCTGCTCACTGCAGCTAACTTTTGCGATAGATTTCTAAAGACTTCTACTTACAGAGCATCAGGCAGCCCTGGATCTGTCTGATTACTTGTCTTGAAATGGTGTTTGAGGCATTGCGGATGTTTCCCTGGGCTGTTTCCATCTAGAAAAGCTTATGGGTGTTCCTTGCGTGCCTTTTCTGCTGTCAGTTTTCTGTAATAATATGCTCAACTGCATCAAACCTTAACAAACTACTAATACAAGCTTTCAACAGCAATTTGAGTTTATGCTTTCTGAAACTTTTAAGATCTCAATCTGTGCTCAGCTATCTCTAATTAACATATTCTAAAACTAAAATCCTCAACCAGTACCCATCTACCAATTTAAATATTCAACAAGCATTCAACTGCATGAGTTGAGTTTTTGTTGAGTGCTGGTTTAGTTCAAGTGCTCAACACCTAGCACTCAACTAAATTTATCATTTCAATGCATTTTTAGTTGATGCTTAACCTACTGTGGGTGAAGCATTGGTGAATGCTCAACCACACATTTCTTTATGGGACGGTAGCCTATAGGGACAGAACTACCTTTGCAGAATGCTCCTGTAAGTGAACTACCTCGGCTTTCTACAACATACATGATCCACAGCTCCACGATCATTGCCATCACCTCCTAGCAGCTACAGGCTTGGACGTACACAAAATAGCTGTAACCGGCCACAAATCTGAGACTTACTCCAGAGCCATGCAAGAAAGTAAACGGCAACCTGAAATTCTGGCAGGCAACAGCAAACAAACACAGAAAAAGACCTGCAGCTCTTCTACCCAGAGCACCTTTTCTACGTGGCCTACAAATCCATAAGAGACTACTAAAAGCAGATGTAAGTCTCCTACTACCCCCAGCATGTCATTTGACAACACGTCTGCACATATAGAGCTGAACAAGCAGGCAAAACAGCTCTGCAAGCTGTGCTAGTCACTAGCCCAAAGCAAATTAAAACATAGAAACATAGAATTTGACGGCAGATAAGGACTGCTTGGCCCACCCAGTCTGCCCATTTCCCTACCTAATGGATAAGCTGCAGATCCTAGTTAACCAACAGCCTACTTCTTCCTACCCCTATCCCCTAGAATTGCCTTATGACTGTCCCATGCGTTATTGAATTCCACCACTGTTTTTGACTCCACAACCTCCTCAGGAAGGCCATTCCATGCATCCACAACTCTCTGTGAAAAATACTTTATTACATTACCTCTGAGCCTTCATCTTCAAATTGTGCCCCTCGTCCTTGCACCTCTTTTTCTGAAGATGCTACCTCTTGGACTTTGTTGATTCCCTTGAGGTACTTGAAAGTTTCTGTCATGTCCCTCTCTCCCTCCTTTCCTCAAGGCTATACATATTAAGCTCCTTAAGTCTCTCTTCATATGTCTTCTGGTGCAGACCCTGCACCATTTTAGTTGCCCTCCTCTAGACTGCCTCCATCCTGTCTATGTCTTTGTGGAGACTAGGTCTCCAGAACTGCATGCAGTACTCCAAATGGGGTCTCATCAGCTGTCTGTACAGAGGGATAACAACTTCTTGTTTTCTACAGGTGATGCCTCTCCCTATGCATCCCAGTATCTCCCAGCCCTCCTTGCTGCCCTCTCACATTGCTTGCCCACCTTTAGGTAATCGGATATGACTACCCCCAGGTCCCTTTCCATTTTTGTTGTTGTTAGTATCTCAACCCCCATTGTGTACTCTTCCCCTGGGTTTTTGTTTCCCAGGTGAATTACTTTGCACTTCTTAGCATTGAATCTAAACTGCCATACATTTGACCATTCTTCCAACCTTGCCAAGTCTCTTCTCATCCTTTCCACCCCACCTTGTGTATCAACTCTGTTGCAGATCTTTGTGTCATCTGCAAAGAGACATACTTTTCCTTCCAGTCCCTCTGCAATGTCGCTTATAAAGACATTGAAGAGGACCAGTCCTAGTACTGAACCCTGCAGTACTCCACTGGTAACCCCCCTTTCTTCAGAGTGACTCCATTTACTATTACCCTCTGTGTCCTGTTCTCCAGCCAATTCTTTACCCAGGCTACCATCTTGGGACCCACTCCCAGGCTGGCTAACTTGTATATTAATCTTTTGTGTGGGACTGTGTCAGAAACCTTGCTAAAGTCTAGGCAGGCCATGTCCACAGCCCCTCCCTGATCTACTACTTTGGTCACCCAGTCAAAGAAATCTATTAGATTCATCTGGCATGACATTCCCGCTGTGAATCCATGCTGCCTTCGGTCCTGTGCCCCTCTGGCCTCTAGGTACTCAACAATTCTTTTCTTCAGAAGTGATTCCATCATTTTCCCTATCACGGAGGTCAAACTGACAGGTCTATAGTTTCCTGCTTCTGCCCTGCTCCCACTTTTGTGAAGTGGAATAACATGTACTACCCTCCTCCAGTCCTCAGATACCACCCCATCCTCCCATGATTTGTTAAAGGGGGGTAGTCAGTGGTGTCACTAGTTCTACCCTTAGTTCTTTTAGAATTCTGGGATGACTACCATCAGGCCCCGTTGCTTTCTCCACCTTCAGTTTTAAGAGTTCTTTCAGAACCCTTTCTTCTGTGAATGGGCTGGTATCAACCCCCGTATCCAGAGTGTTTCTGTTGTTTGGTTTACGTACTTCCCCCTCTTCATTTATGAATACCGAGCAAAAATATTTGTTTAGTATATCTGCCTTTTCACAGTCACCATCTGTGCAGAGATACTACACGAATATGTTTGCTCAGTATTCACAAATGAAGAGGGGGAGGCACTTAAAGCACTAAGAATTCACTGACGCTTCCCAACACATGTCCGGCAAATGGCAGCAAAGTAGAAAACAAAAGCTCCTAACCCTGCCCCTGACTTTATCCCAACCCCGCTTAAAGCTATCCACTGTCCTCAGTTCGATTAACTCCTCCAGCAGAGCATTCCATCTCGCCACCACTCTCTTTCTGAAGTAGTGCCTCCTCATTTCCCTCCTGAACCTTCCCCCTTCTACTTCAGACTGTGACCCCCTAGTAACCCACCCTTCCCCTTTAAGTTGAAAAATTCCCCCTGTCTGACTTTATGCCCTTCAAGTACTTAAAGGTCTGTATCGTATCCCCCCTTTCCCTTCTGTTCCTCAGTGAGTACATGTTGAGCTCCCTCAATCTTTCCACAGAAGGCAACTCTTCAAGTCCCATGATTATTTTTGAGGTCCTGTTTTGCACTCCCTCCAGTAATCTCATAACCCTCTTGAGGTACAGGCACCAGTACTTCAAGTGCAGCCTTACTGGTGATCTATACAAGGACAGGATGATGACCTTCTTTCTAGAGGTGATCCCGCTGGCAATGCACCCCAGCATCCTGTTTGTCCTTGCTGCAGTGCCCCTACATTGTGCTAATACCTTCATGCCCCTGTGACTATTACCCCAGATCCTTTTCCTCCTCTGTAACTTCTATCTGCACTCCCACCAGCCAGTAGCTGGATTAACCCACCTGTTATCTCTGTGTCCCCTTTCACTCCTGCCCTGTCTCCCTTGTAGTATTGGGCCGTCCCTTTCTTTCATGAACACTGAGCAAAATTACTCGTTGAGTTCCTCTGCCTAGTCTTCCCCTTTTTCTGCCTATCCACCCTCCCTTTTGATTCTAATAGTGTCTTTATGCGACGCAACCATTATGAAAACGGGGCCCATACTTTATTCAATCAGTTAGAGTAACTGATTGTGTTCCTGACACAGTGCAAGAAAATGTTTCGTAATTTTCTGTTTAAGATTCTTTTCAACCATGGGAGATACTCTTGTCACTCCTATTGAGGAAATGGCCCCAGAATATCTAAATTATCTGAGAAGTTAAAAGCACATAAAGGGCTCAAGAATTAACAGTATAAAACTCTTCAACTTGAGAATGTATGTATGCATGCAATGCGTGTAACCATTTGACAGAGCTGCATCAATGTCTTTCTTAGCATTCTAGATAGAGCAAATCTTACTGTAAAAGAAGTGATCAGAATGAAAATTAATTGCATATAACACAAACAGAAGTACTGAAAAGTCTTCATTTACCATTCGAAAGTATTCAAAAATGTGTACTTTCAAAATATGTGTATAATATTCATTTAGTAATATTTTACTCTTAAGAAACAATCACAGTGGAATACTTCTGAGAATTAGTATTCTTACAGGCAGTATTCTTCTTCTGATGATTACAAAAGACTAAAGATTACTAAGCTTAGTCTTAAAAGATGAATTAATTACTGCTTTAAGACTAAATCTAGTATTCCACTTCAGTGAGGGATCCTTCGCCCCTGCCTCTTTAGTTCCCTTAGTGACCCATCAAACCGTGGAACACCTAGGCGAGAGGTCAGGGAAGGAGTGAACATGAACTGGAGCAATGGTATCAAGGACCTCTGCCACTTCCCTATTACAAGCCAACACCAGGGGCCCTGGGTCATCACTATCTAACGGAACACCTGAAAGGTTCAATATCAACATAAGGCCTTCAGGCGTTACCTGTCTTAAAGGCCGGTACTGTACCATTTCCTTGGAGGCAGGCCCTTTTTGGGGGATCGTGAAACTAAATCTCAGGGAGTGATTGTCTGAGCATCCAATAGGATCCACCTCCATATCCAAGATCTCCAGCCCCAGGTGGAACACCAAGTCCAACGAATGCCCTTTCTCATGTGTTGCGGAGGTAAGAACCTGTGTCAGGCTCAATGAATCCATTAGTTGGAGGAGGTACTGTCCAAAATGCGAGAGTTCATCATCGACCCAGGCATTGAAGTCCCCCAGAATTAACCATCTGGAGGACTCCAATACCGTCTCGGTGATGAAGTCTGCAACGTCTTTCAGGAATACCCTCCCATCCCTGGGGGACAGTAGATGAGAAGGATCCTGAGTCCTGCACCCGCAGCAACCATGCACTTGAAGGAGTTGGTGCTCCCCACTGGCACTTTCCTGAGGCTCAGTTCCTGTCTAAAACAGACTGAGACCCCCGGCCGCTCTGGTCCACTCTTGGGTGGTGTACCACTGAGAACCCTGCTGGAATTGCAGCAGCCAAAATAGGTCCTGCATTTTCATCCAGCCAGGTCTCGGTGATGCAGGCCAGACCTGCAGAGGCTACTAAATCTGCAACCACTGCAGTCTTATTCTTAATTGGCTTGGTGTTGCATAACACTGCCTGAGAGGGACAGGATTCCATAGATGACTGCAACACCTGACTGAATTCCTCAGAGCCCTTGGGTATGGGTACCAGGCAAAGGGGTCCTTGATTCTGGTCCCATTTTGCGCCAGGCTGCCTCGTAGTCCCTAACTGTCTCTATCCACTCACCCTTTTCCCACCCCTACTGAGGTCTCCAGGACCCACATGTCCTCTGCCTTCTAATCATCCTTAAGACCCTACATCTATAATATACTTGTGGTGAGAGCGGGGGACACTCAAAAGGTCACAGGTCCCTCAACCTTGAGGGGGCAGTACTGCCTGACCGTGGCCCGGATTGCTTTGTTACAGGCCATACGCTCTTGAGGTGATATTATCTGGGAAGGGCATCGCCTCTTCATCTTTCCTGATCTCTCTACGCAAATGCAATCCCACAAGAAGTTACAGGTTATTAAAAAAGATCTCCTTCAAAATGGAATTGAAGCCTGGCTTCATTTTTCGGCGAGGCTGTTAATCAAGCACGCCCTTCAAAACCCATGTTTGTGGACCCTGCAGTGACATTACTTTTTGCCGAAAAGCTCATCAAAAGTCTGAAGCCTGCAGTGGATACCTCGGATGAGGAAGGACGATGGTATCATCGCGCTATAGCTCTTTCTAACTGAGGCCTCAACACTCGCGGTAGAGACTATGAAAAATGTTGACTTTATCTCTGTTGAAACAATGGGACTATTGACTGGATTTTCCTTTTACATATGTTACCTTATTTAAGGGACTGCCCTTTGTAATAACGTGGTTAATGCTAATAATGTGTGCTCCTGATGCAATTTGAGTTCTGAATCAATGTTACTGCTCCACATATACTGCTCTTTGATATATCCTTGAGGCCAAAACTGTAAACTGCCCTATGTCAGTGCAGAGAGCACGTCTCCGTTTGTAAGCCGATTTTAGATTCTTCTTTAAAATGTTACCCTTTAGGGCAGGTTGCCATGCCATGCAAGAGCCTAGGGGTTGTAAATCAACTTAATTGAGACCAGTCTAGTTTAAAAGACAGTCTGCGTACAGTATTTTGACCGCTTCTCTCCCTCCATACACAAGTTCTTCAAGGGAACTGGCTCCTTGGTTTTATAGATAGGCTGTTTTTCAGGTTGAGGTGAGAGGACCATCACTCTACAAGGAGTACGGTTCGGACTTTACTCCTACAATTTCACTGGCAACCTTTCCAGTGCATGGACTCATTATCTGTTTTCTAAAAGTGTGTCTTAATGTTCTCTCTGTACATGTAATGCAGGGGTCTGGGTACCTTAATTCCTTACTGTCTATGAGATACAGTCTTACTGTTATATCATAAACTCTATAAATAAAAAGTTAAAAAAGAAAAAAGAATGGGTTGCCACCAGACACCAGAGAGATCACAGCAAGTCTTCATCAATGACATTGGGGATGGCATTAAGGGCAAAATGTGCCTATTCGCAGATGACACCAAGCTCTATGGGAGAGTGGACACAGCTGAAGGGATACGGGACCTACAGGAAGATCTGGAAAAGCTGGGGAGGTGGTCCAGGATCTGCCAGCTTGACTTTAATGCCAAGAAATGCAAAGTTATGCATATTGGAGCCAAGAATCCCAGGACAGAGTATTACCTGGGTGGAGTCCGAGTAGCTGCATCAGAGGAGGAGAAGGACCTGGGAGTGATGGTCACTAGTGACCTGAAGCACTCTGTTCAGTGCAAGAAAGCAGCAGCAGAGGCAAACAAGATGCTGGGATGCATAGCTAGGGGGAGCAGTAGTAGGAGAGAGGAGGTTATGCTGCCCTTGTACAGGTCACTGGTAAGGCCGCACCTAGAGTGTGGAGTTCAGTACTGGTGCCCACACCTCAAAAAGGACATTAACCTGCTGGAGAAGGTACAGAGGAGGGCTACAAAGATGATAGGCGGTCAGCAGGGCAAGGCATATGAGGAGAGGTTGAGGGCACAGAACATGTACTCCCTCGAAGACAGGAGAGAGAGAGGGGACATGATTGGGACATTCAAGTACTTGAAAGGGATAAATAATGTTGATAAGGAAAGTCTCTTTAAGCTGAGTGGCAACCATATCACGAGGGGGCACAGTTTTAAGCTGGAGGGTGGGAGGTTTAGGAGGGATGTCAGGAAGCACTTCTTCACAGAAGTGGTGGTGGACACTTGTAATACACTGCTAGAAGAGGTCATTTCATTGAAGACAGTGGGCAGCTTTAAGAGAGGCTGGGATAGGCATAAGGGGAAGGTAAGGATCATGGGTAGGGAGGATGGGAGGAGTGTGGAGGGAGGGCAGGGACATTAGCTCAAGCTGTGGACCCTGCAATACTAGCAGACTTGATAGACCAAATGGCCTTCTTCTACTGGCTTGTTTGTATGTTCATATGTAAGGGGCAATGTGAGATAAAGTATACTGGACACCAGGGACTGCTTGGTTCAAGATAGGGTGAGGGAGGGCACCCTAATGAAACACCATTTGAATGAAGTACTGGGGTACCTAATATTTGTGCTGCTGTATTTGTCATCATTGTACCTGCCTATTTGCTGTGTACTCACAGTGATGTTTGGTTTCTACATGCTAGGAGAAATATTGAAATACATTTTCATTTGGAAGCAGTAATGTCTGGTATGCCTCTCCGTACGGCGACACCAACACAGCGAACTACGCTCCTATCGGCAAAATCGTCACTCTGCCAACAGGTCACTCTGTTGGTGTGCCCGAGACAGGGGTATGCCATCTCCCGGTCCTGCAGCCCCACCCCAAGTTAACTCCGACTGGAGTTAACAATCTTTTAGTCGGGGTGTGCACGGGCAGAGCCCCCCGCATGGGGGGTTGGGGGGGGTGAAGCCTCCCGATAGAAAAACAGGACCGTGAGTCTGCAAGGAATCATGCTAATCATGATTTGCGGTCAACATGATTCCTGTCGCTGTAATGCTAGTGGAGATTAGAGATGTCGAACCGACGTGGTAGAGCCGTAATGTCTCAGAGGTTCTGCTTTAACCTGAAGGAATCCGGGATTGAGTTTGGAGTGTACTGACTACTTGTCTCTTCTGTGTTCTGGATTGGCAAGCAACCCTGTGTCACTGTACCCAGGTTCTGGTTTGAATTAGCTAACATTTTAGCTAAATTCAGGGGAAGAGGTCTTGTATTTTGGCCTCATTAAGGTTTTTAGTTAATGTTTAGGTTAGGGGAAGTAGCATTAGGCTTTGCATGCAAAGTGAGGCAGTATAGGAGTTTTAGGTTTATTTTTTAGTCAGGGGACATGCTCATTAAAAGTTGCTGCAGGATATCGATACAGCTGGTGGCTGTGCGAGGTTGCAGAGGAGCTATTTGAAGTCTTGGTACTCACTGCAGGGCAGGAGGAAGAGGAGCAGGTGCTGTTGGGGGACTGGAGCATTGGCCATCTGGTTGTGGTTGGGGACTAGTAGCCATCTATTGTGGCAGAATTTTCGAGCTGATGTCCTACGCAACAAAGGGACTCTGTACTGTTACCGGAGGCTGCCTTGTGGGCTTAGGGGATCCGCAGTGCTGGGGCAGTGGTTAAGTGGTGGGGTTAACCGGTGTGGCAGGAGGTGAGAGCTCCGCTGCCTCCCGGGAGAACCTCACCTGTCTCTCGCTGCCCGAAAGTAATCTATGGTGCATATCCTGGGCTGCAGCGAGGCAGCCCTCTTACTTTCATCTGGTTTTGGAAGCAATGTTTGCCCTCCTGTGGGGCTCCTTCTGGTGACTGGTAAATTGCTCTGTCCTTTGCTTTTGGATTAATGTGCACTTCAGGGATGAACTGTGCTGTATCGAGGAGTTAAGTCGAGAATTTGAGGACTTAGGAGAGATGTCCGCCTTTTCATCGCTGGACTTTCCTGTTTGTGGGGTGAGTGCCTTTCCATCTGTAACAGCTTGACTTCTGAAGCTGCTCTGGTGAGAGAAGAGCAGAGCGTGTTTTGGAGGTTTCTTGGAGGTGCTCCTGTCGCCCAAACACTCCATTGTTTGGATGTGCAGTTTGTAAGATCTGGGAACTATGGTGATGTGATTACTTTGTTCCCTCTGCACATAAGTAGCTATGAGCCTGGCAAAGGCTTTGACTTTTGACTGGGTAGTTAGTTCTCTTCCAGTTCTGGACATTGGATGTCTCTTGTTTATTAATCTATATTTCAGCAGCACACTTGCGCACTTGCATTTTTCCCATATGATAATTTTACTGTGATTTTTCTTTTCTTTTATTGGAGGAGGGTGATTGGGTGGGATAGAAGTTAGTGGTTGATGTAAGTGATGTGTGTGGGTTAGGTTTGATTGTATAAGTGTATGATTGCTATGTGTGTGGGTTATCTATTAGTGAAGTTCTCTGCTGTTTTGGGGGCCTTAGTTGGCTGACATGTGTCTGGGGGTCTCCAGGGAGCAGGGATGGGCTAGAGTTGTGTATGGGGCATTCCAGCTCTTTGACTTGCAGCCCTTCACTGACCTCTCAGTGTCTAACATCACAGCATGTCACTGTCTGGAGGTCGGGATTAGGAGATGCCGCATGGGTCGGAGTTGGCATGGTGCCTCATGCACATCGGAAGGGGGCAGGATAGAGGTGGTCAGGTGCAGAAGTTGCCCTGGGTTTTGACAGGCTCTAGAGAGAGGCCAGATGTGTTTGGTTCCCATCCCCAGGGTTCCCATGAGACTGAGTGGGCAGGCAGCCAAAAGGGCTGTACAGTCCACCAGTCCACTGTGGGTGATGCTGTGCAATGCCAGATCGATCAGAAATAAGACCACAATTATTATGGATCTAGTTTCATTGGTCGATCTGGCATGTATTACAGAGACCTGGGTAGGGGGTGATGATGGCCCGGTTTTAGAGGCTGCCATCCCCCCGGGTACTCCATAGCGCACTGCCTCAGAGTGGAACACAGGGGCAGAGGTGCGGCCATCTGTTTTAGATCTTAGCTAGGCTTCACTGTGCACCCAGTGGGAACACAGAGTTCTTTTGAATGTGTGGCCATCCATGGTGGTCCAGGCACAGGTTGCAGGATTCTCCTGATCTACCACCCCTCCCGGGACGGCAGGAGAGTTCCTGCAGGAAGTAGCCAACTTTGTTGTCGGTGAAATGTTGGAGGCCCCCAGGTGTTTAGTTCTGGGGGACTTCAATGTTTGGGCCAATGAGAAATCATCTAGGCTGGGTTATCACTTCCTCCAGATAATGGCATCTCTGGGCCTGTTGCAAGAGGTTTCTACCTTGACCCACCAGGGCGGTCACATGTTGGACTTGGTCTTCTTGCTGGGGCTTGAGATTGATAACCTCAAGAATGATCGGATCGCTTGGCCCGATCATTGCATGGTGGAGTTCATGCTCAGGGCCCCCCCTGAGATCCCTCCTCCTGCAGAGATGGTAAGCTACTGCCCTTTGAGGGGTCTGACCCCTGAGGGTTTTTGGCGGTGGCCAACCTATCTAGAGTCGGCATTGCATGCATGGGGGGGTGTGGGTGAAGCAGTCGCCATCTATAATGAGGCGATGTCTGGGGCACTCAACTCTCTTGCACCAGTCGTGCATGAGTCAGGTCCTCTCACTTGAGGTCCCTGTGGTTTGATGGGGAGCTGAAGGTGATGAAGATCAAGGGTCAGAGGTTGGAGTGCTGCTGGTGGAGGACCGGACTGGAGGTGGACAGACTGGCCCTGCATGCACACTATGTGGTGTACCAGGGGGCAATCAACTGTAAGAAGGCAGTGTTCCTGTCCAGAGAGATTGCCGCCAGGAAGACCTTATGTACAAACTATTACATCCAGCTTGTCTACAGCCAAGAAAAGCATTTTCTGATGCTTTATGCAATGAGTTTACTTGGTTCTTCTTGGACAGAGTGTCCGCCATCAGGCAGGGAATTCCGCCAGTGAGCCACAGTCTGGCTGACTGTGGTCACCCAGATTGTCCGAGGTGCACTCCTGGTTGGGGGGAGTTTAAACCAGTGGAGGTGGCTGAGAGGATGAAATACACATATTGTAAACTGGACCCAGTGCCAACGTGTTTCTTAATGGGATGTGTTGACACTGTTGGCCCGGTGTTCACCTTGATGATCCAGTGTTCTTCATTGGAGGCGGTCTTCCCAGATACCTTGAAGGAGGTACTGGTGAGACCTCTTCTGAAGAAACCATCGTTAGACCCTGACATCATGGTGAATTACCATCCTGTCTCCAACCTTCCATTTCTGGGAAAGGTTGTAGAGAAAATTGTGGCGCAGCAGCTGGGAGAACACCTCGTGGCCTTTGATATCTATGAGCTGCTCCAGTCTGGGTTTTGTGCTGGGCATTGTATGGAAACCACATTAGTTCGGGTGCATAGTGATCTCCTCAGGGCGAGAGATCGAGTAGAGGGGACAATACTTGTTCTCCTTGATCTCTCCTCAGTCGTTGACATGGTGGACCATTGTATGTTACTCAACCACCTGAGGGAATTTTGTGGACTTGCCAACACTGTCATCTGCTGGTTTGAGTTCAGTTTCACAAGCAGGAGGCAAAGGGTTGTGATGGGGAATTTCTCCCCCCCCCAGCCTTCTGTCTTGTGAAGTACCTCAGAGTTCGGTCTTGTCACCAATGTTGTTTTCCGTGTATATGCTGCCCCTGGTGGGATCATTAGGAAGTGCAGTCTGGAGTTTCACTGCTATGCCGATGATACCCAGCTGTATCTATTCTTTGTCCCTGGGACATCTGATGCAGTGGACATACTGAACAACTGCCTGGCCAAGATTAATGACTGAATGGCCTCTAGCTGCTTGCGACTGAACCCCAATAAGATGGAGGTACTGGTGGTGGAGTGGAACAGGAGGCATGATAGGATGGCCTCTGGTGCACAGACTGGATTGGTTCTGGGATCTGTGCCATTGAAAGCCTCCTCTAGGGTGTGCGATCTTGGTGCTTTCCTCAACAGCGGATTGACATTTGAATTTCAGGTGTTGTCCGTTGTCCGGTCCAGCTTTTTCCATCTTAGGAATATTGCTAGGATCAAACACCTGGTTCTGCCCCTGGACCTCCCTACCTTGGTACATGCATTCTTGACATATAGGCTTGACTACTGTAATGTGCTGTACCTTAGGGTCTCTGGAGGTACCCTCCGTTGATTGCAGCTAGTGCAGAATGCAGCTGCCAGGTTGTTGATGGGGCAGCCTAAATACAGTCACGTCACCCCATTGATGCGTGAATTGCACCGGCTGCCTGTTCGATGGAGGATTCTCTTTAAGGTGGGCTTGCTCACATTTAAGGCCTTACATGAGCTGGGCCCTGGCTACCTGTTGGACCTTGTAACACCTGCTGCCCTGGTCTGCTCCCTCTGATCCTCCTCTAGGGGCCTTCTCGCGATTCCCAGGACGAGGTTAAAAACTACCGGCAACAGAGCTTTCAGTGTTGCTGGCCCCATCCTGTGGAATTCACATCCTCCATCAGTAAGGGAGGCCCCTTCAGCTGAGGCATTCAAAGGCCGCCTCAAGACTTTTTTATTCAGCCGGGCATTCCCAGACACTGTTCTTTAGATAATGTCTTGAGATATCTGTATTATGGCATCTTAAAAAAAATTTGCTGACAATTTATACCCTCATTCTTGTGTTTGGATTTTAAGTATTTATTGAAATGCTTGTATTTTATTTATTGGGGTTTAATATTTTGATATCTGATTGTATGGCACCCAGAGCCTCTGGGATTGGGCGTCCAAAAAATAAAATTTGCCTTGCCTTGCCTAGGGCAGACTAGCTAGGCCAAGAGGTCCCTTTTCCGCCAACAGCTTCTCCATTTCTATATTTACTGGACACCAGGGACAGATTGATATAAGATAAAGAAAGTTGAAAGTGGATGCCACTGGAACCAGAAATTGCTTGACATGGAGTTGGGGTGATGAAGGATTGGTGCCACAGGACAATAGATAACATTTGGCTTGTGACAGGAACGGATTGCCTCTTAACACTAGGGAGTCCTTGGAGAACTGGGGAAAGGGAGGATGGTGTCAATGAACAACAGAGAATGCTTGCTGCAGGATGCATTCATCTGCAATTACTTTTTCAGACCAGCTATTTGAGGTTCCAGGTGCCTCTCTGACTTTTAGTTCTTCACTTTTTCTTTTGAAGTATTTCTGTACTTTAGCTTTGCTTTTTGTTTGCATTCACTTTTTAGTTGTGCTGTGTTTTTGTTTGCATTCATGTTTTAGTTGTGCTGTGTTTTTGTTTGCATTCACTTTTTAGTTGTGTTGTGCTTTTTGTTTCCATTCACTGTTTAGTTGTGCTGTATGTTTTTGTTTGCATTCACTTTTTAGTTGAGTTGTGTTTTTTGTTTGCATTCACTTTTTATTTGTGCTGTGTTTCCTTGTTTGCATTTATTTTTTAATTGTGTTATGCTTTTTGTTGGCATTCACCTTTTAATTGTGTTGTACTATTTGTTTGCATTCATTTTTATGTTGTCTTGCACGTGTGCAAGCAACATCTTGCGGTAGTAGCACAATCAGAGGTGTGTCAATGTTGGCAAAAGCAGGGAATGCTTTAGTTGGTGCATCCCTCAGCCACCAAATAGCAAGCATGCTAGTGATGATGTGAAACTTCAAAGAGAACCAAAACCTTAAAAGAAATCTGCTGCTCCATTGAGGTGTAGTTTCCTCACTGGAGCATCAGATGACAAGGCTCCATTATGTGCCTTTCCTGGTGAAAAATTCCAATAAATATGGCGGATCCTGCCGCCCACCACACAATCCTCACAAAGCCGACATCAGAGGTGTCCAATCCCCGTGTCGGCATGTACCCCCAGTTCAATTTGTTTGCCAATGGGGGTGCCCAATCCTTGTCAGCATCATGTACCCCCCCCACACACTTTCTTTGCCGATGGTGCCCAGTCCCCATTGGCATCATGTCTCCCTCAAATTCATGGCACACTGGGAGCTCACCCCAGTATGCCCCAAATAATTTTTTTTTTACCTGTAAATAAAGAAATGCGTCCTCCGCAGTCAGATTTATTTTTTTTCACCTGTAAAAAAAAAAAAGGCCCTGTTGTCCCGCTGCACCACCCTCTGCGCACCCCACCCCCTGAACCCCCCACCTCACCCCCATACTTACTCCGGAGGGCTAGCATTGCCTTCTGTGGAGTGAGAACACATCTGAACTCTTCAAAGCTGACTGGGAACTGAATAAAATGTAGTATGCTTTATAATGGCAGGCAATGGGGAGTTTCAACTTAGGTGGATATCGCAACCATTTTTGGGAATTTTGGTACCAGATTTTCAACATGGGGTTCTTGGGACCCCACCTCATGAACACATGCACAGTCATCTCGTTACTCTGTTCTGAAAGGTGATTTTGTGGTCACTGCACAGAGTCATCTTTTGGGACCTATTAACAAAATTACAGTGCCACTGTTCATGAGGTGGGGTCCCTAAAATTTGGTGAAAAAATTCCAAAAAAATGACTGCATTATGAGCGTGCATTGTGCATTTTCCATGCACACTCATAACTTTGACAATTTCTAATATTTTTACTCCAGATTTCCAACTCTCTGCCATTTTTTCACACCTCCTTATGAACAGTACAGCTGTCATTTTTTCACATCCTGTCCAAAATGTGTTTTTCACACCTGTGGTGCACAATGTTGCTGTATGAAATCAACTTTTGGGACAGAGTAACAAAATCACAGTGCCACTGTTCATGAGGGGAGGTCCAAAAATGCCTGTGTTGAAAATGTGGTTAAAAGGCCCCCCCAAAATAATTGCGTTACAGACACGCGTTGTGCAGTTTCTATGCAAGCTCGTGACTTCACCAATTTTCATATTTTCACTCCAGATTTTCAACATTGCCATTTTGTAACACCTCCTCATGAACAGCGCAGCTGTCATTTTTCACATTCTGTCCAAAATGTGTTTTCACATCTGTGGCACCAAATCTCACAGTGGCTGTGCAAAATCACCTTTCGGCTATTGATCAGATAGTGCCACTGTTCATGAGGTGGAGTCACAGAAAGCCCATGTTGAAAATTTGGAATGAAAATACCACCAAACGCCCGGGGTGTTAGGGTTTCCAACTGTAACGCCCTACCCTGTAGAGACTGACAGGCATCAGGAGTGTGACTTGGGATCATCGGCTGTAATGCTCATGCCCTTTCACCCCAACCCCCACCCTGCAGCCAGTGACAGGCATCAAAGTCTGCCTTGGAGTCTTTGGCCCCAAAGTTCACCCCTTTCTCCTATACTACACCCATCTCAGCGTATGTCCTTAAGGAATAGAGTGCGTGTAAGACCCGAAGACCCAAAGGCACACTTCAACATTTGTCAGTGTCTGCAAGGTAGGGTGAGATGAAATGGCATGAGCGTTATGGCCAATGACCCAAAGGCACACCCCAACGCCTGTCAGTCCCTGCAGGGTGGGGGTGGGGTTGATGTCAGTTCAATATTTCACTGCCATTCCTATTATGCATCTCTCTAACTCCTGCACTACCAGTGCCAATCCCAGCAAGACAACATTCGGCATTGACAAATGCTTGTTTTAGTTGTGTTGTACTTGTTTGTTTGCATTCATGTTTTTGTTGTGCTAATCATTTTTGTTTGCATTCATGTTTTTGTTGTGCTATGCGTTTTTGTCTGCATTCACTTTTTAGTTGTGTTGTGCTTTTTGTTTATGTTCACTTTTTATATTGGCTCGCACCTGTGTGCCAGCCGACATATTGCATTACTGGCAGATTTGGAGGCGCGGTCACTGTTGGGCGAATGCAGGGCATGCAACAGTTGGTGCGTTTCTCATTCCCCAATAAGCCAGCATGCAGGCACCACACCAGGAATACATAATGTGTCGAGCACATCAAACAAAAGGTACACTGCAATGACAGCCAAGCTCGTCATGCAGTGGCACCAAAACACACCCTCCCTACATGTCTTTCCTGGTGAAACCCTTCCAGAAACATGGCGGTGCTAACTACTGCCGCATGGAGAGCCGACTTCAGGGGTGCCTAATCCCCCTGTTGGCATGCCGTCACTCAGTTCATGTGCTGACGGGTGAGCCCACTCCCTATCGGCATAATGACTCCCCCATTTGTTCTGTGCCAAGGGGGGTGCCCAATCCCTCTCGGCTCTTGCACCACCCTTCGCTATGTGCCGACGGGGGTGCCCAATCCCCCATCGGCTAGCCCTCCCAACACTCAGGTGGCACACTGGGAGCCCACCCCAGTGTGCCAAATGCCTGTTAAAAAAAAAAAAAAAAGAAAAAGTCCCGCAATGTTTTGTTTTTTGTTTCCTGTAAAAGAAAAATGGTCCTCGTGGTCTGTCCTGCTCCTCACCAGCCCACACCCACCCTCTCTGCACTCGCCTCCCACACACCCTCACCCCATACTTAGCTAGAGCCCAGCGCGACGATCTTCGGTGGACCGGGAACACATCTGCACTCTTCAAAGTCGACCGCAAACTGAAGAAATGCCAGTAAGCTATATAATGGCATAAATAGGGTTTTTTCAACTTTGGTGCATATCTTGGGCATTTGGGGGAATTTTGGCACCAAATTTTCAACATGGGGTTATTGGGGTCACTCCTCATGAATTCAATCACTGTCATGGCGTTATTCGGTCCCGGAAGGTGATTTCGTTGTCACTGCACGGAATCACCTTTCTGGATCGATTAACGAAATGACAGTGTCACTGTTCATGAGGTGGGCTCTCAGAAAGCCTATGTTACAAATTTGGTGAAAAAAATCCAACAAAATGACTTTTATGAGCGTGCTTTGCGCATTTTCCACGCACGCTCATAACTTCGTGAATTTGTAATATTTTCACTCCAGATTTTAAAAACTGGCATTTTTACACATCTCCTTATGAACAGTACAGCTCTCATTTTACATATCCTGGCCGAAATTTGTTTTCGCACTTCTGGCACAGAATAGCGAGGTCGCTGTGCGAAATCAGTTTACAGGACAGTTTGAGAAAATGACGGTGACACTGTTCATGAGCAGAGGTCCTAAAATGCCTACTTTGAAAATTTGGTGATGAAAGTCCATAAAATGACTATGTTACAAACGTGCGTTGCGCAGTTTCTACGCACCCTTGTAACTTCGCAAATTTGCAATATTTTCATGCCAGATTTTCAACACTGGCATTTTTTCACACCTCCTTATGAACAGTGCAGCTGTCATTTTTCACAGCCTGCCCAAAATGTGTTTCCACACTTGTGGTGCACAATGGCGTGGTCGCTGTGGGAAATCAACTTTTGGGACAGATTAACAAAATCACAGCGCCACTGTTCATGAAGGGAGGTCCCAACATGCCTATGTTGAAAATGTGGCTAAAAAAATCCCCAAAATAATTGGGTTACAGACGTTTGTTGCGCAGTTTCTATGCATGCTCATGACTTCACCAATTTTTCATATTTTCACCCCAGATTTTCAGCGTTGCCATTTTTTTACACCTCCTCATGAACAATACTGTACAGTTGTCATTTTTCACATCCTGCCCAAAATGTGTTTTCGTCTCTGTGTCACAAAATGGCATAGCCATTGTGCAAAACCTCCTTTCAGCTAACAAACTGATTGTGCCGCTCTTCACGAGGTGGTGTCACAAAAAGCCTATGTTGATAATTTGGAGTGAAAATACCAACAAACGCCTACAACGTTAGGATTTCCAACTGTAACACCCCACCCTGTAGAGACTGACAGGCGTCAGGGGTGTGACTTGGGATCATTGGCTGTAATGCTCACGCCATTTCACCCCCACCCCCACCCCCACCCTATGGCCAGTGACAGGAATCGAGGTGTGCCTTGCAGTGTTCAGCCCTAAAGTTCACCCCATTCTCCTATATTGCACCCACCTCAGCGTATTTCCTTATGGAATGGGGTAAGTATAAGGCCCAAAGACCCCAAAGCACACCATGACACTTGTCAGTGTCTACAGGGTAGGGTGAGGCAAAATGGCATGAGCGTTATAGCTGACGACCCAAAGGCACACCCCAATGCCTGTCAGTCTATGCAGGGTGGGGGTGGGGTTGGCATCAGTTCAATACTTCACGGCCATTACTATTATGCATCTCTGACTCCTGCGCTACCAGTGCCAATGCCAGCGAGACAACATTCGGGATTGACAAATGCTTGTTAGTTGTGTTGTGCTTTTTTGTTTGCATTCACTTTTACATTCTTTACATTTTGTTTTGTTACTTTTTTTGTGGCATGACCCGTTATGTTTGCTTTAGTTGCTTTATTTTCTGTTTGCATTTCATTTTATTTTTTTTTGGTTGTTGTGTAACCCCTAGATGGCGCTATCCCAGGGGCTACTACCCGTGCCTGATTTGCCACTAACAGGTTGAGGGGCCTGGATCTAATGGCGGATGCCTCCACCCAGAGGTCAGGGTTTGCAATAGTTAAACTTACTTGGTCACAGCCCTCTGGGACACTGCAACCCCCCTTTCTTCCCACTAGTGGCCCACATAATATATCAGAATTACCTTCACAGTATACACTTACCCCCAGGGCTGGTTCAGGCACTGGGACCTCCTGTAAAATAAGATATAGTGCAACAATCACAGTACAATACTTTAACATAGACAAATACCTCAGGCAGTATAACTTTGCTGAAACAAGCAGCTCTGATTTATTTAGGGGGAATATAACAAGGACAGGGGGAAATCAGGTTAATTAGCTTATCACTTTACTCATCTACCTATGGCTCTGTGCACAGCCTATCCCTACCAGTTACTGTCCCTGGGTACCCAAGCCCTAGTGGCTAGCCCAAACCGTGGCAGCTGGTAGGGGCCCTTTCCCACAGAGAAAAGAAAATTAGTTTAAACAGTCAGCAGTACAGTGATTCCATTCGGATTCAATGTGGCAATTCAACAGGGAGCGACCCTGAATTAGTACTCATGACCTCCAAACAAGATAGGGTCCTTCAATGTCAGCAGGGCTACTCTTGAGCTCCACGAGACTCCTCACACATTTGCATGGCAAACTGCAACAGGCGAAAGTCCTTTAATGGCAGCAGGATTCACTTGAGCTAACCAAGCCTCCTCACACATTTATATGGTGAACAGTAACAGGCAAAAGTCCTTTAATGGCAGCAGGATTCACTTGAGGTACACAAGCCTCTTTACACATTTATATGGTAAAACAGAAAGTACTATACCAGGCAGGCTGCTTCTCTATCCCGATCGCAATTACTGCACAATACCCGGGAGAACACACAGCAGATTGTTCCTGACAGACCGAGTGCCATTCAGCAATTTCTCCAGTCTTCTACAGGGTGAGCCTGGTTTCTACTCTTCAGATAGCCTTTGATTCTCTTCACAGGACGGATTCAGTCCTAACAAACAGTTACACAAGCTGCAGATCGGAACTCTGGGCCTTACACACGTTTCCCGACTAAAACTGCACACTGAAAAAGCACAGGGCTCCTTCCTTCTTCACTGCCAGAGCTCAACTGAAACTCCAACAGATAAAACCGGGCACTTCCTTTGAGTTCTTCCCAGTTCTTGACTGGATTGGCTGTCACTCACAATAGACTGCTCCTGTTGGTCCAAAAAGGCGCCGAAGTCTAAACTACATCTCCCAGAGTCACTGCCCATACAATCCTCTTGGGGCTGGCTCAAATTATGAGTCCAAGTTCCGATTCGTCCAGGGCACCATTTTAGAGCTAGCTTACCCCACACTGATTGGTCCAGTTCAGCAGTTCAAAACCAGAATGGGGAACTAGGCAGACACAGTTCTGACTGCAAAGAAAGCAGGTTAGACAAACTGTAATTTCATTATTACTCTAAATGGTTTCTGGCAAACAGTTACATCTTTCAGATAGGTTCCCTTTGCACTCCTAGTGACTGCAAAAATGGAGTGAATTGGCAGCAGCTCGAGTGGTACTCAATCAAAGAAACACAGTCCCCATACAAACTAATTATGTCTGCAAGCAGACAGCTCTTAAAGACAGTACCAGAGGTTCTAAAACACTCACTGATAAATGGCTTAAGCTCAAACACCATTCAGGCTTGGAGCATTCAAGCAAGCTCCTGAAGTCTTTGGGAACCCCATTTGCAGGGGTTACACCCTTCCTGGCCTGGGAAAGCTTGACGTCCGTCAAGCAAGTACCCCATAGGTTTTAACTGCAACCATATACATTTGCATTAGGCTCACACATGTAATCATCAGTCAATATATAATTTTACCAAGAACACATTTCTGAAACATTGCAGTACGTCACTCTTTACACAGTATTACATACACTGTACCATAACTCAAGTTATTACCTCTTGTACATGAAACCTGATGAGGAGGGCCCTTCCTATCAGTTACCTTGAGGCTGGATGGGGCAAGGGCACCATACTGAAGACAACACAAGTAACTTGGGTGTTGCACTGGCTCAGTTTGGGCAATGAGCTTGGGACACATACACTCCTTTATGGACAACATTGAGAGGCAGATCCACTGGCCGGCCCAGGGAATCATAACTGAGGTGCACCACAGGCTTTACAGCTCGACCAGTCTTTCTAGGGGAACTGTTACAGTCTCTGCACTCTAAGCCTCATTTTCAGCATTGTCCTCACTTGTCAGGGAGTCTCCATGGGGTAGAGGCTAGAACTTGGGGCACTTTCAGCTCCAGGAGTTACAGTTTCTGAGTCCACAACATTTGGCTCGCATGGAGAGCTTTCGGACACTGGCAGTGGACTGTCAGGGCACTCAAAATACTCTTCTTGTTCTGGTGTATCACCAGTCTGACCCAATCCATCATTTTCCTCCCTGAAAGCTCAAACAGTTCAACCATGCACAATGATTCCATTTCATCTGATCTGATGCTTTGCACTTCACTTTCTGGGAGCATTGGCTCCAGGGGACGAAGCTGGGGCTTGGACAGTCCAGAAGGCCCAGCTTCATCTCCAGTATTGACTAGGGATTGCCCGAAACAATTGACTCAGTTAGAAGAAGGATAGTATTCAAAGTCACTCTCACTTTCTTCCGATATGGACTGACAGTCATGCTCGACTGGGACTTGTGGAGGGAACACTTTAACTTTGCTTCTGTAGGTGCAGACTTTCTTGATCTTTTCTTAGCAGCAGCTCTAGTCACTGGTCCAGAGGGGCATCTCCTGAGGGCTCAGACTCAATTAAGATTTGTCCAATGGGCAGTAAATGATTTCTATGCATTGTTTTACATCTTTGAATTATTCTCAGGCCTTACTTTGTACACTGGCAGATCATCTAGTTTGCCCACTACAATGTGGGAGATGGTGCCATCTGTCAGCAATCTTGTGCTTGCCATGCAGTCCCAGATTTCTTAGCAATACCGATCTCCCTCCTGGAGTTCCTGTGCTTTCACCTTTTAATCATACCTTTCTTTGTTGGCCAGATTTCTTTTGGCAGCCATGGTTTGAGCCAGTTAGTACGCATGAGTTAGCTGGGCCTTTAACTTTGCACATACTGTAAATAGTTGTCAGCTTGAACCCCATCAGGAGATACCCCAAAACACACATCTACGGTAGTCGAGCTTCTCTTCCAAACATGGCGGTGGGGAGGAGACAGTGGCATCACTTTTGGTGCAGTTATAAGCATGTACCAGGGTGCTAATTTGTTGGCTCCATCTAGTCTTGTCCTTTGGGTGCAGGGTGCCTAGCATATCTAGCAAAGTGCGGTTGAAACATTCAGGCTGTGGGTCCCCTGGAGGTGGTAAGGAGTGGTTCTGGACTTTCTCACTCCCCACAGAGAAAGCATCTCTTTGATCAGGCGACTCTCAAAGTCTCTCCCTTGATCAGAATGGATTCTTTGTGGGAGCCCATAGTGAACAAAAGTTTTCTACAGTACTTTGGCTACAGTGGATGCTTTCTGGTCTTTGGTGGGGAAAGCTGGGCATATCTCGTGAAATGGTCAGTGACCACCAGCACATTACTGATATTTCTTTGATCTGACTCCAAACTCAGAAAATCAATACAGACCAGCTCCATGGGTGCACTGGTGGTTATGTTAACAAGGGGCAGCCTCTGGGCAAAAGCTTTCCTCTGTAAGAAGCGCATCTACAAGTTCGAATGTGTTGCTCCACATCAGCCCCCATCTTATGCCAATAGAATCTGGATCTCACCAAGTCAAGTGTTCTGTCTATACCAAGGTGCCCCATGTGGTTGTGCAAGGACCTCAATACTGAGTCTCGAAAGGCAGTGGGCAGCACCAGTTGTTGTTTGTCTACTTGTCCCCTCTGTCTACTGTTTCTCTGTATAACAGTTTATTGATCAGTTTCAACTTAGGACCTTCTTTGTATAACAGTGCAGTTCTCAAATCAGTGGGCGTAATTTGGACACATCTTTTCCTGCATGAGGGCTTCTAAAGCTGATTTGATCATAGGATCATGGGATTGAGCCCGCCGAATACTGTCATTGTCCAGCTGAGGCAGTGCACCAATGTCTATTGCAGAAAAGTGGCAATAAGCAGCAGGTATGCAATTCTCAGAGGGTCCCAAGCAATCCACCATGCAGTCCACTGCGTCCGTGGACATTTGTTCCTCCCTGTCAAACTTCCGGCAGAGTGCCCGAATGTCAGGTTCTGCCAATCGGACCCAATCATTCTGGGGAACAGGCCTCCGGGAGAGAGCATCAGCATCTATGTGGTTCAGACCTGCTCGGTATTCGAGAACATAGTCATATGTAGATAATGCAGAAAGCCACCTGTGGCCAGTGGCGTCCAACTTAGCTGAGGTCTGCACATAGGTCAAAGGATTATTGTCAGTTTTTACTAGTATTTTAGCCCCATACAAGTACTCATGGAATTGGTCAACAATAGCCCACTTCAAAGCTAGGAACTCTAACTTATGTACAGGATAGTTCTTTTCGGATGGGGTCAGGCTTCTACTGGCAAAGGCCACTGGTTTCAGGCCATTCTCGTGCTCTTGGTACAACACAGCCCCAACCCTTGCAAGCTAGCATCAGTGTGCAGGCATAAGGTTTTCTTGGATCAGCATAGGCCAGCACTGGAGCATGGGTAAGTTGATATATGATCTCATGAAAAGCAGTCTCACAATCAGAGTCCAGCGGCCCCAAATACTTCACTCGGATGAAAATACACTCTTTCAGTCTTGAGGACGCTGACTTTTGGTATTTTTTGTGGGTTGGGGATACCCTTGAGTAAGGTTAAGTAAAGGCGGATCACTCTTGAATAGTCCTTGATGAAGCCGATAATAACCACAGCATCCCAGGAATCTTTGCAGTTCTTTTTAGATTTTGGGCTGTGGCCAGGTGGTCAAGGCCTCAACTTTACTTGGGTCGGTCTCTATTCCTCGGTGGATACTATGTGTCCCACATACTTTACTGATGTTTGAAAGAATTGACACTTATCAATGGACAGTTTAAGGCCAAGTCCTCCAGTCGGTCCAATACCTTAAATAATCTGCTCTCATGTTCCTCCAGTGAGCTGCCAAACACAATAACATCATCTAGGTATACCAGGCACTCTAGTAAGTTCATGTCCCCACTGCACGCTCCATCAATCGTTGAAAAGTGGCTGGGGCAATTGAAATCCTTGAGGCATCCTCATGAATTCATAGAAGCCAAGCAGACAGATAAAGGCTGTCTTCTCACGGTCCTCTGGGGCCATCGGGATCTGGTAGTACCCATCATGGAGATCCAACACAGAGAACCACTTGCTCCTTTAGGCAGTCCAAAGCATCCTGAATGCGGGCATTGTGTACTGATCAGGGATAGTCCGCGGTTTATAAGCGATAATCCACACACATCCTTACTGTTCCATTCTTTTCCTCACTACCACAATGGGGAAGCATAAGGGCTTCTGGATTCTTGTATTACACCAGCAGCTAACATCTCTTGCAGATGCCGTCTCACGTCATCTATGTCAGCAGGTGCCAGGCGTTGAGACCTCTGACGAAATGGTCTTTAGTCATGCAGCCAGATATTGTGCTCAGCTCCTTGCACGCATCCTACGTCCCATTCCTTTAAAGAAAACACCTGGTCTCTCTGGGCAAGCTTCTCACTGATCCTCACTTTCCATTCAGCTGGCAATGGGGAGTCGCCAAAATCAAACAAGTCGGGCGTTACTCTGTCATTCTTCCTTGAACTCTTGCTGCTGGGTAGCACTGCAGTGTCTGCACAATGCACATTAGCCAGGATGCAACCTCTATTTACTCGAATGTCTCTTTCAGACACATTATGAACTTGGACCATTACCCTTCTGGCATAAGCATGGGCTCTAGCGGGCAAAATACTAGGCTTGACCAGCAGTCCCTCTGGCAATTTTCCATCGCCTGGTGCATCCAACATTAATATTTTATTCTTAACATCCTTTCTATAGGACTTCTCCCTGTAAGGTACACTGGGCATTTGGCGCCAGGATCAGAGACTCAGGATCCTTCTTCCATACAATTCCGACCGGTTCCTCTG
Source organism: Neoceratodus forsteri (assembly GCA_016271365.2). NCBI lineage: Eukaryota > Metazoa > Chordata > Ceratodontiformes > Ceratodontidae > Neoceratodus > Neoceratodus forsteri. The sequence continues at coordinate 44,036,895 of CM028133.1, read as the reverse complement.
GTTCTATTTTTTCAGCATCTCTCTCGCCTCATAGGCCTTCTTAATTAAGCGGAACTCTTAAAGCTCTACTAGTCTTTGACCCTGTTTTTCATAACACAACTGTGCCAGCCTTCCGAACATATGAGCATTTGTTCCAATCAACAAAGGGACACCATCATACAGTTCAGTGGGGGACACACTAAGGCTAGGGTCTCTACTTGTTCGCACTCCAGCCACGGAGGTGGGGAAAGACAGCTAAATTTGGATGTACCCGGAATAGGGGTAGGCCTTCTCACTTAACCCCCATACATGCAGTCCTTCTAATGGTTGTAAGGGTACGTCTGACAAATGCTTCTGATATCAATCTTGGAACATAATTGTCACTTGGGAGCCACTGTCTAATACAGCTCTTGTAGACACTCCATTCACCTTTACAGTGGTCTCCATGGAGGGACCCACTATTCTGGACCAGTTTGGAGAGGTGGTAGTGGGGCCTGGGCAACTGACCTTGCCACAAAAGGCGTGAGTTAGCATTTTGGTGCCCTCACTGGGATCATTTGTGCACCTCTTAACCACTGATTTGTTCTCAAGCTCTCCTTGTAGCCTATGCAACTTTGTCAGTGTCTTTTGGGGACGGCATTCCCTCTTCATGTGCCCATCCTTCCCACAATTATAGCAAAACATACTTTCTGGGTTTGAGCTGGCGGGGGCGCCACACACGGGAGCCAGGGCAGGGGTACTACTAACTGGAAACCTTGGTGCCATCTCTGTCTGCGGCATGATAAGCATTTGGAGACATCTCGTCAGTTTCTCCACTTCCATGGTCAAGGAATTGAGTTTGGAGCTGTTATCAGCAGGAGATACATGGGTGGGTACCCCCACCCCCATAGCAGATGCAGTCGGATATAGGTCAGGGCCCGTACTTGCAGGTGTGGCCTTCATAAAGGGACTGTTTTTGAATTCCCGGATCTCTCTCAACAGTTCGCCCCATTGTGGCATATCTTTTTCCTTGTCAGAGCACTCATTGACTGTCAACCTCTGCCCCTAAACTTCACTTGATGGGTCACCCTCAGTCACTCGGGTCGTAGCCGCAGCTATTGGTGCAGGTCCCTCCCAAGGTCACTTTTTCTCAACTCCTCGAATTTCTCTCATTAACTCATCATAGAAGGGTGGGGATTCCAGTCGATTTGCCAGGCGTAACTGAAGCAACAGCAGTTCTGAGAAGGGGGCAGACTTAAGGATCCTGTCCAGCCTGGTTCGGTCCAGTTCAATCGCTGGCAAACTACCCTTTCTGAGGCATTCTTGCAACAATTTTTCCAGCCGAGATACATACACAGACAACAACTCCCCTTGGTACTGTTGTGCATTTCTTACTCTCCACCATAGATCCTCATCAGAATCTGGGCTCCCATACACATTCTCAAGGCCTCAAGATGAGCTGCAGTCACTTCAGGGTTACTGGCCCGTTTAGCATGGATGGTAGCCAGAGCAGGACCTCGGAGGCTCTCACTAACCCTCATTCCTTTTACGACTTCCGACATTGCCATTCTAGCACTTGAGGGGCAACACAGTCTATCAGGTCTCCCAGTCATCCTCCCTTGGGGGTGGGCGGAGTGCCAGAGAAGATCCTCAACCTTGGTAAGAGTCGTGACTAATGGCAGGTGCAGAAATAGGAGTCTGCATTGGTTCAGCCACCATTACGGGTACTGGAGCGGAGAGGGTGTTGGGGAGAACACCCCCTGTGGCAAGAATAGTTTCTTCAAGTCCTCCACAGTTTCCTTCCCCAGCAACCATTTAGCAAATTTCTCCTCAAAGTTTCAGACAGTGGTGGGGCCCATTCCCCCGGGTCTTTACTGTACTTAGTTATCACTCTCCAGGCAGTGAGGGCTCCTCTGGGGTAATGGTCTGTGGCACTTTGAAGCTATCTATGGGATCCTTAAACTCTACTAGGGCCAGGAAAGTGTGGGTGAGCAGATTAGCATGCCGACCCACCACCACAGGGTTTTGTAAACCTTCCACCTTGGAAAGTACTCCTGTACAGTGTCTGTATTGATACAGGGGATGTCCAGGATATTGATAGCATTTTGGGGTCAATCTCCTCCCCAGTACACCACTCCACCAGCCGTGCACAGCCACTTCTGCCGGGGTACCCATTTTTTTTCTTAACAGTGGGTCGTAAATATGGCCACTAGAGGACACACAATCCCAGCGGTGAGCCTCCAAGATGTAACCCCTAGATGGCGCTATCCCAGGGGCTACTACCCCTGCCTGATTTGCCACTAACAGGTTGAGGGCCTGGATCCAATGGGGTGCCTCACCCAGAGGTCAGGGTTTGCAATAGTTAAACTTACTTGGTCACAGCCCTCTGGGACACTGCAACCCCCTTTCTTCCCACTAGTGGCCCACACAATATATCAGAATTACCTTCACAGTATACACTTACCCCAGGGCTGGTTCAGGCACTGGGACCTCCTGTAAAATAAGATACAGTGCAACAATCACAGTACAATACTTTAACATAGACAAATACCTCAGGCAGTATAACTCTGCTGAAACAAGCAGCTCTGATTTATTTAGGGGAATATAACAAGGACAGGGGAAATCAGGTTAATTAGCTTATCACTTTACTCATCTACCTATGGCTCTGTGCATAGGCCTATCCCACCAGTTACTGTCCCTGGGTACCCAAGCCCCAGTGGCTAGTCCAAACCGCGGGCAGCTGGTAGGGGCCCTTTCCTACAGAGAAAAGAAAATTAGTTTAAACAGTCAGCAGTACAGTGATTCCATTTGGATTCAATGTGGCAATTCAACAGGGAGCACCCTGAATTAGTACTCACGACCTCCAAACAAGATAGGGTCCTTCAATGTCAGCAGGGCTACTCTTGAGCTCCACGAGACTCCTCACACATTTGCATGGCAAACTGCAACAGGCAAAGTCCTTTAATGGCAGCAGGATTCACTTGAGCTAACCAAGCCTCCTCACACATTTATATGGTGAACAGTAACAGGCAAAAGTCCTTTAATGGCAGCAGGATTCACTTGAGGTACACAAGCCTCTTTACACATTTATATGGTAAAACAGAAAGTACTATACCAGGCAGGCTGCTTCTCTATCCCGATCACAATTACTGCACAATACCCGGGAGAACACACAGCAGATTGTTCCTGACAGACCGAGTGCAATTCAACAATTTCTCCAGTCTTCTACAGGGTGAGCCTGGTTTCTACTCTTCAGATAGCCTTTGATTCTCTTCACAGGATGGATTCAGTCCTAACAAGCAGTTACACAAGCTGCAGACCGGAACTCTGGGCCTTACACACGTTTCTCGACTAAAACTGCACACTGAAGAAGCACAGGGCTCCTTCCTTCTTCACTGCCAGAGCTCAACTGAAACTCCAACAGATAAAACCGGGCACTTCCTTTGAGTTCTTCCCAATTCTTGACTGGATTGGCTGTCACTCACAATAGACTGCTCCTGTTGGTCCAAAAAGGCGCCGAAGTCTAAACTACATCTCCCAGAGTCACTGCCCATACAATCCTCTTGGGGCTGGCTCAGATTATGAGTCCAAGTTCTGATTCATTCAGGGCACCATTTTAGAGCTAGCTATCCCACACTGATTGGTCCAGTTCAGCAGTTCAAAACCAGAATGGGGAACTAGGCAGACACAGTTCTGACTGCAAAGAAAGCAGGTTAGACAAACTGTAATTTCATTATTACTCTAAATGGTTTCTGGCAAACAGTTACATCTTTCAGATAGGGTCCTTTGCACCCTAGTGACTGCAAAATGGAGTGAATTGGCAGCAGCTCGAGTGGTACTCAATCAAAGAAACACACAGTCCCCCATACAAACTGATTATGTCTGCAAGCAGACAGCTCTTAAAGAGACAGTACCAGAGGTTCTAAAAACACTCACTGATAAATGGCTTAAACGCCAAACACCATTCAGGCTTGGAGCATTCAAGCAAGCTCCTGGAAGTCTTTTGGGAACCCCCATTTGCAGGGGGGTTACAGTTGCTCTACATCTTAGATTGCATTTCACTTTTCTGGTGTGTGTTTTGTACTTCAGGGCCACCGTAATTACATGAAGATGCTGAATGCATGTGCTGCAGAGAGCACAGCTGTCCCTCCCAGCTCTCGTTCCTCTCTCTCAAGTGCCAGCACTAAAAATACCACAGAATGCCTTTCCATGAGCCAGGCTTTGAGATTATCCATACTTCCAGGGAGCCTCCAACATAAACAGAATTGCAACTATTTCTAATAAAAATTAACCCAAAACTACATGAGTGAGAGGGAACTAAAGTACAGATTGTAGAATAGTGATCCCATTGTTCTCCATGACAGATAGACTTCATAGTGAAGCAGCGAATGTGTGCCAAAGTAAGCCTGGAGAGCCACACACTGATTGTTCAGTCACCCTGCCAAATAAACAAAGAGAGCTCTGGACTCATTCTCTTTTGTCTGGTTCTAATGAACCGTTAAAAATCTCTTCATGCTATTTACTTTTTGGCACAGGGAAGAAGACACATTCTTCAGTCTAGTGCCTCTGTGCTCCTTTTATGTCTCCTAGCACTGACAGTGTAACTGATGGGATTGAGATAATGCTGGGGGGTTCTCATTTAGTTAAGACTAATGGAGTCTAACGCACATATGAGGCATACAGGTAATTGTGGGCAGGATCATCTCTAAACCAGAGTTGTTTTGTGAAGATCAGTGTACTGCCTCAACAAGTTACACTGCAGAGACAGGCTGTGGTTCATTTCCACATATGGGGCTTCATCAGGTGACTAGTTTCAGGGTTACTGCAGTGAGAGAGCATGGTTCTGTTCCATTGTGGTGACAGAACAAGTTAGGTGGCTTCTTTCAGATTAAACAATGGGGCCTAAAAAGAAAGTATTTTGATTGGTCAGTTGACACTTTATGCTGTGGGGGAAATGTTTGCATAATGACAGCATGAAGTTCCAGCCAACTGCACATTTTAAAAAACATAAAGAAAAACCACTCCTTACAGGACCCCTAGCATTCCTAAACATTATCGCAAATCCGCCCTTTTTTTCTCCCACTAACGAATCAACTCCACAAAATCAAAAGCAGTTCAGGAAAAGTGAAAAAAAAAACACTATAAAATCTCAGATCTAAGCTGCAGATTTTAAAGTGGGAGATAACCGAGAGCTAACCAACACATTTCCGGTTTTAATCACTGTCCCACCACGCTCTGCTCATTCACCGTGCTGTCAGCTGGCTTCAGGGGCATGAGAGGGCTTCTGTCCAGCAACAATGATCTGTTTTGTGTAGGGGGAAGGATAGTTTATTAAAATCATCATCTAAATAATTAAAAGAAAGCTTTTCCTTCACTTTTTTTCTGTAATTCTGTTTCCTGATTGTGTAATCAGAATAATCCATGATAGGACGTGGGTTGGGCTGGGATTTATCAACACCTGGCATGGTTGATCACTCAGCCCGTGGCGTCGTGACTGAAAAATGCCAGATGTGGTTAAATCCCAGGCCAACCCACACCCTATCATGGATTATTCCTTAAATGTACTGCAGTGAGACGCCATAGTTCATCATCCACCGTGATGACTAAACAAGCTAAGTGGCTTCCTTCAGAATCTACTGCAGAAAGACAACATAGTTCAGTATCAGCTATGGTGACTGAAGAAGCTAGGTGGTTTTCTTTAGAATCTACTGCAGTAAGACACCATGGTTCTGGTTCCAATGTGAACTCGACGCGCTACAGTAGGCAGATGCCTTTTGAGACTACTGCAGTGGGAGACAGTAGATCTGTTCCTAGTGTGGTATCCAGTAGTACTGAGTTTAGATATGACCAGGAATCCAATTGTGATGTCATTATCTATTGCATTTATAGCTGTGCCAGCCAGGATGCAGTGCAGAAATGCTGCAGTATAGCACAACATGCTGCAGGGAACAGAGTAATTCTATGGCAATTAGGCCCTTTGTCATGCATTCTTTTTTGACTTATCATGTACTGCAAGTTACTGCATTGTACTTTGGCTGGCTCCGCTGTGAATAACACCTTTTTAGATGGGCATCTCAAAGCACCATTATAGTCAAGGCACAACTTAATGCTGAACAATCATTGAAGTGCAGTTACCTCGGGGGTGCAAGGAGATATGGGAATAACCAGATGTTGCAGGGTTAAAGGTCAACACGGTCAGTGTTTACCACCTGTCACCACATTTCTTATTTCCATCATGCATCCAGATTTATTTTACAGTGTGACATTTTTAACTGCATTTTGCGACATATGCTCACCCTAAATATAGTGATAGCAGGATTGGCAAGTGTAAGCCCCACAGTGGGCTTGCCTCTTTGCGTGCTGGCCCTCCACTCCCCCGCTGGCTTCGGTAAGTGGCCCTAGTGGGATTCAGGCCAGCTGGCCTCATTGTGCTCCATGGCTATGGCCGCTGACACCCATCCATTTCTTGGCCATGTAGGATCCCAGAAAAAAGGAGCCGCAGTGCTGATTGTTGTTTCCATGCCTCTAAGCACCTAGAGGAGGTGTTTTGCGGTCCCAGTGGCATGAAAGAGCCAGGTCATATAATGTAAACAAATAAAATAGCGGCCCATGCCCTAATGCACATACATGGCTGCCAGAAGAATAACATTTAAAGGACCCACAGCTGCAACAGTGCCTTTTCAGCTAGGGCCATAATTTATTAATAACCCCATCTCCAGGGCAGGCAGCGGAGTTGGAGATCAGGGGAAATAGTAAGTAGAGTGCCTCCGGGCACAGATTCAGTGGGTGTTAGCCCTAGAAAGGGCATATAAAATATAAAAGGGCTGAAATGTTTGAGGAAGAAGGTAAACAAATATGGCATCCTCTGGGGACTTAAGAAGTATGTGGGTTGCTGGGATATATGTCAAAGGGCACCAGATTTGTCTGGGACTGCAGCGGCCAATCAGGACAAGGGGGGCTATAAACACTATAAATAGGAACACATGCTCGCCAAAATGGGAGATCAGCCAGCAGATCTGAGCAGGAGAGACTGCTTGGGCTACCTTGCCCCGAGTTCTGTTCATCTGTCCATCGGCCAGTTTGTCCCTAGAAGTTATGCCTGGTTAAATAAAGTGATTGATTGATTGATTGATTGAAGTTGCTTGACAAGCAGAGTGCCTCAGAAAGCAAGAGAGAGGAGCTGAGCTGCTGATTTGTTCCCTCTGGAGGATCTGGAGTTTGCTTCAGGAGAGCCCAGAGACTGAAGTTGTGCAGCTAAATAGATTGTGAAGCTTTGCTGCAGAGAGAGTGAGAGACTTTAAAAGATTTTCTGTCAGAGAAAGAGAAGGAGCTTAGAGCAATTGTGGGAGAAGAGACCATGAGAGGTGCAGCTGGGAAAATAGAGTTCCACAGCCTGAAAACTGCCAGCCTGAGCAACTTGTGTTTCCCCTCAATGGGGTAAGTACTGTTGAGATTGCATTCTGCTGCAAGCCTGAGAGACTGTGTGTTTGCTGAGGCTAGAGACTGTGCCAGAGCCCAGCAACTGTTGAGTAAAGAGAAGTGGAAGTGAGAGTGCTGGGGCTAGAGATGGAGATGCAGCCACAGTTGCTAGTATGTGTCCAGAGTGTGCAACAGAGGGGTCAAGGAGACCATGCCTGCCGTGTCCCTAGGCCGAAGAAGAGGAAGACCAGTGAGAAACATAAGAGGCCTGCCTGGTGAAAACTGACTAGAAATGCCTCAGAGTTGAAGCTGGCAAGGCTAGGCAGGTGAAGACCAACGTTCTTCATGTTATCCAATCAGCCCTGCTGCTGTGTGGTGCATCTCCAACAAGATACCTCCATGGTACCATACCAAATCCAACCTGCTGAACCCCCCCCACCCAATGACCTTCTGAACTGGAAGTACCCCTGAGCTGTAGCTTTGGGGAGTATTTAATTAACTAGTTAGCTAGCTTAAAATCAGGGGGTTAGGTCCTGGACAGGACTCTGTCAGAAAACTGAGCCCAGACCTGAAGTTCAAGCAAAGTTGTCTGTTTAAAAGCATTGGGCCCCAACGCAAGCATCCCAGCTTGGAGAACCATCACCACTTTGGTGAGGTACCCACCGCATCTAAAGGGACACTGGCAAGGGTGCACCCAAAGGTGGGAGATGGGGTGTTGTGTAGGGTAACATTATTGCACAGTTATTCTTGTCGTTGCTTTATTCTCCCCATTTCCTCTACCTCCAAAATAAACACCGTTATTGGTTGCGTGTTATATAGAGAGAATAAATGATGGGGAAGTGTGTGTTACGAGAATTTAATGCACACCCGAGATGTGGGATGCTACATAAACCCCGAGGGCGAAGCCCGAGGGGTTTCTTAACATCCACGCCAGGTAATGTATTAAATATAGGATAAAGTATGGGTGCAGTGTTTACGAGAATTTAACACACACCGAGTTGTTGATAGACATAAACCCCTAGGGCAAGCCCGAGGGGTTTAGGATAGCCATCCAACAACAAGGGTGTGTCTTAAATTGAGTTAAACACACTGCACCCCATACTTTATTTTATATAATCAAGGGTTTGCTTTTGTCACTGAAAGATCTGATAAATAAAATATAGACAGTCGTACCTTGCGTCATAGATTTTCTTTATTCGGTAGGCAGAGTACTTTGTAATGATTAGCCATATTAAATTAACTGTTAGAACTGCAATTTCATTAGATTTAACTGAAAAGAGAAAGAAAAAATGTCCGTTTGAATCTTCCGTCTGGCTGTTTTTTTTTTTACGTTGCTACGTGTTTCCTGGCAGTGGAGTCTTGTGATCTGCAGAGGGAGGGGAGAGTTGAAAGATTTGGGAGAAAGCTATGTAGTGAGCGGGAAGAAGAAAATGTGCTTCAGTTTTACAATGGCTGATGAGGTGAGTGTATGTCATTAAGTGTATTTCTGAGAGACAGCATGTTTTTGAAATTCTCGAGCCGCACTGTACTTTCGATTTGAAGTGGGCGCGTGAATGCCGTAACACCTACTCAGGTGTTACGGTATTTAATACACGGTTTTGTCAATGTAAAAAAACGGAACCCATTAATTATATTTGAGTATGCCACACACGTCCCCATCTTTTATTTTTTATAATACACTGAGCAGCAATTTTTCATACACACACACTCACACACCACACACACACACACACTCACACCACACACACAGTCACACACACACACTCACACTCACACACACACACACACACTTCTGCCTGTCTTTAGTGTTCATACACACAAACACACACACTTCTGCCTGTCTTTAGTATTCACACACACACACACACACACACACACACACACACACACACACTGCCTGTGACTCCCTCTTTCTGCTGCCTTCTCCCTTTTCTTTTCTTTTTTTAATTTGGCGCCTGATTTTTTTTTTCTTTATTTACTTGCAGTTTGTCACCCCGAGCTCGTGTCCAGGACAACGCTGCCTGGGCACACTCCGGTGCCAAAACGGTCGAACGGCAGGATCAACCAGATATTTAGCGGGGTACAAGGTTGGATCAACCAGATACATTTTAAAAAATATAGAAGGGCTGATCATGTTCTTTTTGTGACAGGTTCTCGTGAAGCGACAGACGGAGCGCCATCTTTCAAAGACTGTACAGCCTGCTCACATCCATTCCTTAAGCCAATGCAGGAGCGGCATCAGTTGAGTGGCATGGCACGTGAATGTCATAACAACCAGCCGGTTGTTACGGGAAATATCAACTGGTCTAGTCTATAGGAAAAATTGCTGACTAGTTATTATATTTTGTTATTGCACTTCATTGTGAACTTGGGGGGGGGGTTGCTGTTGTGTCAGGAGTGTCTTGGGGGGCAGTTCATGTATTTTCCTAGGGGTGGTTACCTGTCATCTGTGCACAGGTATCCCCTGCCACTACCCCAGGTGGAGGTACCATGCCAAATTTCTTGTCCACCATGGAACCCAGGCCAGGACCCTCAGAGGTGGATACGGTGAGGACCCTGCGGACCCTGGAGCAGCAAGGCGAGTGCAAGGGCTGCTTACACAATAATTGTGTTTCAAGGTGGTCAAACTGGTTGTGAAAGGTTTGACCCCCCCCCAAACATGGACTTCTACTTTAAGAGAAAATAATTTATGTGATATTTTTTTAAATGTATGTTAGACATTTTTTTTTTTTTAATTCCAGTGCCATTTCCACTCCATATGGTCTGGTACATTTAAAGACCATGCTGACTCCGCTTTTGTTTCCATGGTCTGCAAATCAGAATGTATGGCTACCTTTTATAGTAGCTACGTTTCAAGCTCATTACTTCTTATAAATAAACAGTGGTGCCCCCATTGTTTCCAAATATAGGCACAAGCATGGATTAGCACATCCTCTTTGTTCATTTCTTTCAAAGGGTACCATGTCAAGATAGTAACTCCCAAACAGCAAATAGTGAAAACGGCACAAAATCACAGCACGTGCTATATCGGCAAACTTTCTGTTTGCTTGTTTGTGGAGTGGATTGTCCCATCAAACACACACCCTCTACTTAATATACCACCGGGGTTGAATCAGCAAGGGGGGGGGGGAATCGTCAGTCACCGATATGGCACATGCTGTGATTTCATGCCGTTTTCACTCCTTGCCATTTGGAAGTCACTGTCTTGACGGGCTATCCTTTCAGAGTGTTCTATTAAATGGAACCCTGATTAGTGAGAAGGGATCAACAGTGTTTTATCACACACCATCAGTCCAGACAGAAAAGGCTGTTGTGACTGGTATGGCACCTTTTTCCCCAGCAGGTGTGCACAGGCTGCAGATGTGGACACCGTTATTGAGTGTAGATACTGCTGTCTGGCTTTTGCTGTCTTGTCTGATGAAAATGTAACCCCCCTGCAAATGGGGGTTCCCAAAAGACTTCCAGGAGCTTGCTTGAATGCTCCAAGCCTGAATGGTGTTTGGCATTTAAGCCATTTATCAGTGAGTGTTTTTAGAGCCTCTGGTACTGTCTCTTTAAGAGCTGTCTGCTTGCAGACATAATTAGTTTGTATGGGGGGACTGTGTGCTTCTCTGAGTACCCTCGAGCTGCTGCCAATTCACTTAATTTTTGCAGTCACTAGGAGTGCAAAGGAACCTATCTGAAGATGTAACTGTTTACCAGAAATTATTTAGGTAATAATGAAATTACAGTTTGTCTAACCTGCTTTCTTTGCAGTCAGAACTGTGTCTGCTAGTTCCCCATTCTAGTTTTGAACTGCTGAACTGGACCAATCAGTGTGGGGTAAGCTAGCTCTAAAATGGTGCCTTGGACGAATCAGAACTTGGACTCATAATCTGAGCCAGCCACAAGAGGATTGTATGGGCAGTGACTCTGGGAGATGTAATTTAGACTTCAGTGCCTTTTGGACCAACAGCAGCAGTCTATTGTGAGTGACAGCCAATCCAGTCAAGAACTGGGAGGAACTCAAAGGAAGTGCCGTTTTTGTCGGTTGGAGTTCAGTTGAGCTTTGGCAGTGAAGAAGGAAGGAGCCCTGTACTTTTCAGTGTGCAGTTTTAGTCAAAAAACGTGTGTAAGGCCCAGAGTTCGGTCTGCAGCTTTGACTGAATCCATCCTGTGAAAAGAATCAAAGGATCTCTGAAGAGTAGAAACCAGGCTCACCCTGTAGAAGACTGGAGGAATTGCTGAAAATTACACTCGGTCTGTCAGGAACTGAATCTGCTGTGTGTTCTCCTGGGTATTGTGCAGTAATTGCGATCGGGATACAGATGCAGCCTGCCTGGTATAGTGCTTTCTTTTTATATGGATGTGTGAAGAGGTTTGTGTACCTCAAGTGAGCCCTGCTGACATTGAAGGACCCTATCTTATTTGGAGGTCGTGAGTACTAATTCAGGGTCGCTCCCTGTTGAATTGCCACATTAAATCCAAATGGAATTACTGTACTGCTGACTGTTTAATTCTCCTTTTCTCTGTGTGAAAGGGCCCCTACCAGCTGCCACGGTTTGGACTAGCCACTAGGGCTTGGGTACCCAGGGACAGTAACTGATAGGGATGAGCCTGTGCCTCAGAGCCATAAGATAGATTATTAGAGTGATAAGCTAATTAACCTGATTTCCCCTGTCCTTGTTATATCCCCTAAATAAATCAGAGCTGCTTGTTTCAGCAAAGTTATACTGCCTGAGGTATTTGTCTATGTTAAAGTACTGTACTGTGATTGTTGCACTGTATCTCATTTCACAGGAGGTCCCAGTGCCGGAACCAGACCTGGGGGTAAGTGTATACTGTGAAGGTAATTCTGATATATTGTGTGGGCCACTAGTGAGAAGAAAGGGGGTTGCAGTGTCCCAGAGGGCTGTGACCAAGTTAGTTTAACTATTGCAAACCCTGACCTCTGGGTGGAGGCACCCGCCATTGGATCCAGGCCCCTCAACCTGTTAGGTGGCAAATCAGGCAGGGGTAGTAGCCCTGGGATAGCGCCATCTAGGGTTACATCTTGGAGGCTCACCGCTGGGATTGTGTGTCCTCTAGTGGCCATATTTACGAACCACTGTTAAGAAAAAATGGGTACCCGACAGAAGTGGCTGTGCACCGGCTGGTGGAGTGGTGTACTGGGGAGGAGATCGACCCCCAAAATGCTATGTTATCCTGGACATCCCCTGGGTATCAATACGGACACTGTGCAGGAGTACTTTCCAAGGTGGAAGGTTTACAAAACCCTGTGGTGGTGGTCGGCATGCTAATCTGCTCACCCACACTTTCCTGGCCCTAGTAGAGTTTAAGGATCCCATAGATAGCTCCAAAGTGCCACAGACCATTACCCCAGAGGGAGCCCTCACTGCTTGGAGAGTGATAACTAAGGACAGTAAAGACCCGGGGGGGAATCAGCCCCCACCACTATCTGAAACTTTTGAGGAGAAATTTGCTGAATGGTTGCTGGGAGAGGGGAAAACTGTGGAGGACTTGAAGAAACTATTCTTGCCACCTGGGGGTGTTCCTCCCCCAACACCCTCTCCTGCTCCAGTGCCCGTAATGGTGGCTGAACCAATGCAGACTCCTATTTCTGCACCTGCCATTAGTCACGACTCTTACCGAAGGTTGAGGATCTTCTCTGGCACCCTCCCACCCCCAAGGGAGGATGACTGGGAGACCTGGATAGACTATGTTGCCCCCAAGTGCTAGAATGGCAATGCTGGAAGGCGGCGAAAAGAGGGTTAGTGAGAGCCTCCGAGGTCCCGCCCCTGGCTACCATCCGTGCTAAACGGGCCAGTAACCCTGAAGCGACTGCACAGGCCTATCTTGAGGCCTTGGAGAATGTGTATGGGAGCCCAGATTCTGATGAGGACCTATGGTGGAGAGTAAGAAATGCACAACAGTACCAAGGAGTTGTTGTCTGTGTATGTCTCTCGGCTGGAAAAATTGTTGCAAGAATGCCTCAGAAAGGGTAGTTTGCCAGCGATTGAACTAGAACCGGACCAGACTGGACAGAATCCTTAAGTCTGCCCCTTCTCAGAACTGCTGTTGCTTCAGTTACGCCTGGCAAATCGACTGGAACCCCACCCTCCTATGATGAGTTAATGAGAGAAATTGAGGAGTTGAGAAAAGGCGACCTGGAGGTACCTGCACCAACAGCTGTGGCTCACCTGAGTGACTGAGGGTGACCCATCAAGTGAAGTTCAGGGGCAGAGGTTGACAGTCAATGAGTGCTCTGACAAGGAAAAGATATGCAACAATGGGGCGAACTGTTGAGAGAGATCCGGGAATTCAAAAACAGTCCCTTTATGAAGGCCACGCCTGCAAATGCAGACCCCTGACCTATATCCGACTGCATCTGCTATGGGGTGGGGTACCCACCATGATCTCCTGCTGATAACAGCTCCAAACTCAATTCCTTGACCATGGAAGTGCAGAAACTGACGAGATGTCTCCAAATGCTTATCACGCGCAGACAGAGATGGCACCCAGGTTTCCAGTTAGTAATACCCCGCCCTGGCTCCCAGTGTGGCGCCTCGGCCAGCTCAAACTCCAGAAAGTATGTTTTGCTATAATTGTGGGAAAGATGGGCACATGAAAAGGGAATGCCAGTCCCCAAAAGACACTGACAAAGTTGCATATAGGCTACAAGGAGAGCTTCGGAGAAGAAATCAGTGGTTAAGAGGTGCACGACATGATCCCAGTGAGGGCACCAAAATGCTAATTCACGTCCTTTGTGGCAAGGTCAGTTGCCCAGGCCCCCACTACCGCCTCTCAGACTGGTCCAGAATAGTGGGTCCCTCCATGGAGACCACTGTAAAGGTGAATGGAGTGTCTACAAGAGCTGTATTAGACAGTGGCTCCCAAGTGACAATTATGTTCCAGGATTGGTATCAGAAGCATTTGTCAGAAGTACCCTTACAACCATTAGAAGGACTGCATGTATGGGGGTTAAGTGAGAAGGCCTACCCCTATTCCGGGTATATCCGAATTTGGCTGTCTTTCCCCACCTCCGTGGCTGGGTGGCCGAACAAGTAGAGACCCTAGCCTTAGTGTGTCCCCCACTGGACTGTATGATGGTGTCCCTTTGTTGATTGGAACAAATGCTCATATGTTCGGAAGGCTGGCACAGTTGTGTTATGAAAAACAGGGTCAAAGACTAGTAGAGCTTTAAGAGTTCCGGCTTTAATTAAGAAGGCCTATGAGGCACAGAGATGCTGAAAAACAGAACCAGAGGAACCGGTTGGAATTGTATGGAAGAAGGATCCTGAGTCTCTGATCCTGGCGCCAAATGCCCAGTGTACCTTACAGGAGAGGTCCTGATCAGAAAGGATGTTAAGAATAAAATATTAATGTTGGATGCACCAGGCGATGGAAAATTGCCAGAGGGACTGCTGGTCAAGCCTAGTATTTTGCCCGCTAGAGCCCATGCTTATGCCAGAAGGGTAATGGTCCAAGTTCATAATGTGTCTGAAAGAGACATTCGAGTAAACAGAGGTTGCATCCTGGCTAATGTGCATTGTGCAGACACTGCAGTGCTACCCAGCAGCAAGAGTTCAGGAAGAATGACAGAGTACGCCTGACTTGTTTGATTTGGCGACTCCCGCTGCCAGTTGAATGGAAAGTGAGGATCAGTGAGAAGCTTGCCCAGAGAGACCAGGTGTTTTCTTTAAAGGAATGGGATGTGGGATGCGTGCAAGAGCTGAGCACAATATCCGGCTGCATGACGAAGACCATTTCGTGAGAGGTCTCGACGCCTGGCACCTGCTGACATAGATGATGTGAGACGGCATCTGCAAGAGATGTTAGCTGCTGGTGTAATACAAGAATCCAGAAGCCCTTATGCTTCCCCCATTGTGGTAGTGAGGAAAAGAATGGAACAGTAAGGTATGTGTGGATTATCGCACCTTAAACCGCGGACTATCCTGATCAGTACACAATGCCCGCATTCAGGATGCTTTGGACTGCCTAAGCGGGAGCAAGTGGTTCTCTGTGCTGGATCTCCGCAGTGGGTACTACCAGATCCCGATGGCCCCAGAGGACCGTGAGAAGACGGCCTTTATCTGTCCGCTTGGCTTCTATGAATTCATGAGGATGCCTCAAGAGGTTTCAGGTGCCCCAGCCACTTTTCAACGATTGATGGAGCGTGCAGTGGGGACATGAACTTACTAGAGTGCCTGGTATACCTAGATGATGTTATTGTGTTTGGCAGCTCACTGGAGGAACATGAGAGCAGATTATTTAAGGTATTGGACCGACTGGAGGACTTTGGCCTTAACTGTCCATTGATAAGTGTCAATTCTTTCAAACATCAGTAAAGTATGTGGGACACATAGTATCCACCGAGGAATAGAGACCGACCCAAGTAAAGTTGAGGCTTGACCACCTGGCCACAGCCCAAAAATCTAAAAGAACTGCAAAGATTCCTGGATTCTGTGGTTATTATCGCGCTCATCAAGGACTATTCAAGAGTGATCCGCCCTTTACTTAACCTTACTCAAGGGTATCCCCAACCCACAAAAATACCTAAAGTCAGCGTCCCTCAAGACTGAAAGAGTGTATTTTCATCCAGTGAAGTATTTGGGCCCGCTGGACTCCTGATTGTGAGACTGCTTTCATGAGATCATATATCAACTTACCCATGCTCCAGTGCTGGCCTACAGCGATCCAAGAAAACCTTACGTCCTGCACACTGATACTAGCTTGCAAGGGTTGGGGCTGTGTTGTACCAAGAGCACGAGAATGGCCTGAGACCAGTGGCCTTTGCCAGTAGAAGCCTGACCCCATCCGAAAAGAACTATCCTGTACATAAGTTAGAGTTCCTAGCTTTGAAGTGGGCTATTGTTGACCAATTCCATGAGTACTTGTATGGGGCTAAAATACTAGTAAAACTGACAATAATCCTTTGACCTATGTGCAGACCTCAGCTAAGTTGGATGCCACTGGCCATAGGTGGCTTTCTGCATTATCTACATATGACTATGCTCTCGAATACCGAGCAGGTCTGAACCACATAGATGCTGATGCTCTCTCCGGAGGCCTGTTCCCCAGAATGATTGGGTCCGATTGGCAGAACCTGACATTCGGGCACTCTGCCGAAGTTTGACAGGGAGGAACAAATGTCCACGGACGCAGTGGACTGCATGGTGGATTGCTTGGGACCCTCTGAGAATTGCATACCTGCTGCTTATTGCCACTTTTCTGCAATAGACATTGGTGCACTGCCTCAGCTGGACAATGACAGTATTCAAGCGGCTCAATCCGCGATCCCATGATCAAAGCAGCTTTAGAAGCCCTCTATGCAGGAAAAGATGTGTCCAAATTACGCCCACTGATTTGAGAACTGCACTGTTATACAAAGAAGGTCCTAAGTTGAAACTGATCAATAAACTGTTATACAGAGAAACAGTAGACAGAGGGGACAAGTAGACAAACAACAACTAGTGCTGCCCACTGCCTTCGAGACTCAGTACTGAGGTCCTTGCACAACCACATGGGGCACCTTGGTATAGACAGAACACTTGACTTGGTGAGATCCAGATTCTATTGGCCTAAGATGGGGGCTGATGTGGAGCAACACATTGAACTTGTAGTCGCTGCTTACAGAGGAAAGCTTTGCCCCAGAGGGCTGCCCCTGTTAACATCACCACCAGTGCACCCATGGAGCTGGTCTGTATTGATTTTCTGAGTTTGGAGTCAGATCAAAGAAATATCAGTAATGTGCTGGTGGTCACTGACCATTCACAGATATGCCCAAGCTTTCCCCACGAAAGACCAGAAAGCATCCACTGTGGCCAAAGTACTTGTAGAAAACTTTTTGTTCACTATGGGGCTCCACAAAGAATCCATTCTGATCAAGGGAGAGACTTTGAGAGTCGTCTGATCAAAGAGATGCTTTCTGTGGGGAGGCGAAGTCCAGAACCACTCCTTACCACTCCCAGGGGACCCACAGCCTGAACGTTTCAACTGCACTTTGCTAGATATGCTAGGCACCCTGCACCCAAAGGACAAGCCTAGATGGAGCCAACAAATTAGCACCCTGGTACATGCTATTAAAAAGTGATGCCACTGGATTCTCCCCTACCGCCTGATGTTTGGAAGAGAAGCTCGACTACCAGTAGATGTGTGTTTGGGGTCTCTCCTGATGGGGTTCAAGCTGACAACTATTTACAGTATGTGCAAAAGTTAAAGGCCCAGCTAACTCATGCGTACCAACTGGCTCAAACCATGGCTGCCAAAAAATCTGGCCAACAAAGAAAGGCATGATAAAAAGGTGAAAGCACAGAACTCCAGGAGGGAGATCGGGTATTGCTAAGAAATCTGGGACTGCATGGCAAGCACAAGATTGCTGACCGATAGCACCATCTCCCTCACATTGTAGTGGGCAAACTAGATGATCTGCCAGTGTACAAAGTAAGGCCTGAGAATAATTCAAAGATGTAAAACAATACATAGAAATCATTTACTGCATTGGACAAATCTTAATTGAGTCTGAGCCCCTAGAAGATGCCCTCTGGACCAGTGACTAGAGCTGCTGCTAAGAAAAGATCAAGAAAGTCTGCACCTACAGAAGCAAAGTTAAAGTGTTCCCTCCACAAGTCCCAGTTGAGCATGACTGTCAGTCCATATCGGAAGAAAGTGAGAGTGACTTTGAATACTATCCTTCTACGAACTGAGTCAATTGTTTGAGGCAATCCCTAGTCAATACTGGAGACAAAGCTGGGCCTTCTGGACTGTCTAAGCCCCCAGCTTCATCCCTGGAGCCAATGCTCCCAGAAAGTGAAGTGCAAAGCATCAGATCAGATGAAATGGAATCATTGTGCATGGTTGAACTGTTTGAGCTTTCAGGGAGGAAAATGATAGACTAGGGCAGACTGGTGATACACGAACAAGAAGAGTATTTTGAGTGCCCTGACAGTCCACTGCCAGTGTCCGAAAGCTCTCCATGCGAGCCAAATGTTGTGGACTCAGAAACTGTAACTCCTGGAGCTGAAAGTGCCCCAAGTTCTAGCCTCTCTACCCCCATGGAGACTCCCTGACAAGTGAGGACAATGCTGAAAATGAGGCTCAGAGTGCAGAGACTATAACAGTTCCCCTAGAAAGACTGGTCGAGCTGTAAAGCCTGTGGTGCACCTCAGTTATGATTCACTTGGGGGCCTGTGGACTTGCCTCTCAATGTTGTCCATAAAGGAGTATATGTGTCCCGAGCTCACTGCCCAAACTGAGCATCAGTGCTAACTCCAAGTTACTTGTGTTGCCCTCTATATGGTGCCCTTGCCCCATCCAGCCCCAAGGTAACTGATAGGAAGGGCCTCTCTTCAGGTTTCATGTACAAGAGGTATTAACTTGAGTTATGGTACAATGTGTATGTAATACTGTGTAAGAGTGACGTACTGCAATGTTTCAGAAATGTGTTCTTGGTAAAATGATATATTGACTGATGATTACATGTGCGAGCCTAATGCAAATATATATGGTTGCAGTTGAAACTTATGGGGGTACTTGCTTGACGCGGACGTCAAGCTTTCCCAGGCCAGGAAGGGTGTAACCCCCCTGCAAATGGGGGTTCCCAAAAGACTTCCAGGAGCTTGCTTGAATGCTCCAAGCCTGAATGGTGTTTGGCATTTAAGCCATTTATCAGTGAGTGTTTTTAGAGCCTCTGGTACTGTCTCTTTAAGAGCTGTCTGCTTGCAGACATAATTAGTTTGTATGGGGGACCTGCTTCTCTGAGCTACACTTTGTGCTGCCAATTCACTTAATTTTGCAGTCACTAGGGTGCAAAGGGAACCTATCTGAAAGATGTAACTGTTTACCAGAAATTATTTAGAGTAATAATGAAATTACAGTTTGTCTAACCTGCTTTCTTTGCAGTCAGAACTGTGTCTGCTAGTTCCCATTCTAGTTTTGAACTGCTGAACTGGACCAATCAGTGTGGGGTAAGCTAGCTCTAAAATGGTGCCTTGGACGAATCAGAACTTGGACTCATAATCTGAGCCAGCCACAAGAGGATTGTATGGGCAGTGACTCTGGGAGATGTAGTTTAGACTTCAGTGCCTTTTTGGACCAACAGCAGCAGTCTATTGTGAGTGACAGCCAATCCAGTCAAGAACTGGGAGGAACTCAAAGGAAGTGCCGTTTTTGTCGGTTGGAGTTCAGTTGAGCTTTGGCAGTGAAGAAGGAAGGAGCCCTGTACTTTTCAGTGTGCAGTTTTAGTCAAAACGTGGTGTAAGGCCCAGAGTTCCGGTCTGCAGCTTGTTAGGACTGGAATCCATCCTGTGAAAAGAATCAAAGGATCTTGAAGAGTAGAAACCAGGCTCACCCTGTAGAAGACTGGAGGAATTGCTGAAAATTACACTCGGTCTGTCAGGAACTGAATCTGCTGTGTGTCTCCTGGGTATTGTGCAGTAATTGCGATCGGGATACAGATGCAGCCTGCCTGGTATAGTGCTTTCTTTATATGGATGTGAAGAGGTTTGTGTACCTCAAGTGAGCCCTGCTGACATTGAAGGACCCTATCTATTTGGAGGTCGTGAGTACTAATTCAGGGGTCGCTCCCTGTTGAATTGCCACATTAAATCCAAATGGAATTACTGTACTGCTGACGTTTAATTCTCCTTTTCTCTGTGTGAAAGGGCCCCTACCAGCTGCCACGGTTTGGACTAGCCACTAGGGCTTGGGTACCCAGGGACAGTAACTGATAGGGATAGGCCTGTGCACAGAGCCATAGGTAGATTATTAGAGTGATAAGCTAATTAACCTGATTTCCCCTGTCCTTGTTATATCCCCTAAATAAATCAGAGCTGCTTGTTTCAGCAAAGTTATACTGCCTGAGGTATTTGTCTATGTTAAAGTACTGTACTGTGATTGTTGCACTGTATCTCATTTCACAGGAGGTCCCAGTGCGGAACCAGACCTGGGGGTAAGTGTATACTGTGAAGGTAATTCTGATATATTGTGTGGGCCACTAGTGAGAAGAAAGGGGGGTTGCAGTGTCCCAGAGGGCTGTGACCAAGTTAGTTTAACTATTGCAAACCCTGACCTCTGGGTGGAGGCACCCGCCATTGGATCCAGGCCCCTCAACCTGTTAGTGGCAAATCAGGCAGGGGTAGTAGCCCCTGGGATAGCGCCATCTAGGGGTTACAAAAGGAAAAAAATCAGTTGCTACCCCAGTGGACTTGGATGCCTCCTGCTAGGTTGCTGTATGGGAGATACAGGGTTGGCCATGTCCTCAGGTTTGTCACCTACGCAGCCAGTGGAGGGCAGGTGCATCACAGTAGGGACTGGCTCACACACTGATGAGGAATAACTGAGCTGCAGCTTCAGCTGTTTCCCCTCCCCCATCCACTGGCAGCAGAGCAGCAAGCAGGGTCTGCTGGGATATTGGCAGAGACAGCTCTACACCACACTGCTTTCCACTGAGGTCTGGTGCTGTGACATAGTCAGGACATCTGGGGTAGGGGGATATGGGAACCAGGGAAACATAAGAGGTGGAATTTCCATTGGGTCTTCCCTCCCTAAACAGTGCCATCTGCATCGCCGCCAGTATTCACCCAGGTGGCACTTGCATGGTGGTCTCTGTCATTATCATCTGTCATTGTCCCTCCTGAACCTTCCCCCCTCCAATTTCATATCATGGCCTCAGGTGTCCCTCCCCTCCCTTAGTTTGAAAAGCCCCTCTAAATAAGACTTGTTTATTCCCTTTATGTACTTCAAGGTTTCAATCATATCTCCCCTCTCCCTCTTCTCCTCCTCCAGTGAGTACATGTTCAATTCTCTCAGCCTACTCCAGTAAGGTAAGTCCCTCAGACCCTTAAGCATCTTTGTCACCCTGCGCTGTACCCCCTCCAGTAACCTAATGTCCCTCTTCAGGTATGGTCGCCAGTACTGCATGCAGTACTCTAGCTGTGGTCTAACCAGCATTCTGTACAATGGCAGATTTCACCTCCCTCCTCCTTGAAGATATACCCCTAGCGATACAGCACAGCATCCTGTTGGCCATTGCAGCTGCCTTTCTACATTGTGATGAGTTGTTCATTGCTCCTGTAACGAGCACCTCCAGATCCTTCTCCTCCTCAGTCATAGTTAGCTGCTTACCCCCGAGTAGGTAGCTCCTCTTAGGGTTTTTTCCCCAAAATGCAGCACCTTGCATTTTTTGACATTGAACCCCAGCTGCCAGGTATCCAACCAGGTCTCCAGTTTTGAGAAATCCTCTTTCAACCCTTGCCAACCCCCTAGGTCATCCACCACTGTTCCCATCTTGGTGTCATCAGCAAACAGACTGATTTTGCTCTTGATGCCCACTGAAATGTCTGCAATGAATATCCCAAACAACAGTGGTCCCAACACCGAGCCCTGCAGAGCTCCGCTTGTCACCACCCTTGGGGATGACAGTTCCCCAGCCACCATCACTCTCTGCTGTCTGTCTTGCAGCCAGTTCACTACCCAGTCCACTATCCTTGCACCTGCACCTGAACCTTCTAGCTTACTTCCTAGTCTTCCATGTGGCACCGAATCAGATGTCTTACTGAAGTCTAGATACAGGACATCCATTGCATGGCCCTTGTCCAGTTGTCTAGTTACCCAGTCATAGTAATTCACCAGGTTGGTCTGGCAGGATCTGCCAGTGACAAAGCCATGCTGTCTATTGTCCTGCAGTCCATGGGCTTCCAGAAGGGCCACCAGCCTCTCCTTCAGGATTGTCTACATCAACTTACCCATAATGGATGTGAGACTCACCAGTCTATAGTTCCCGGTTCATCCTTTGGGGCCACTTTTGTGAGGAGGTACCACGTGAGCCATCCTCCAATCCTGAGGTACACACCCTGAATTCAGTGAGGCATTGAATAGGTCTGCCAAAGGCCTCGCTAAGACCTCAGCCAATTCCTTCAGGACCCTGGGATGAATACCATCTGGCCCTGGTGCCTTGTTCATCCTCAGTGTCTTCAAGCCCTCCAGCACCCTATCCCCTGTTATTTCCCTGTCCGTCACCCCCTCCCCTCCGTTTCTGACCTCAAACCTCCCTTGGGTATCTCCCCCCTTTTCTGTAGTAAATACTGAGCAGAAATAGTCGTTTAGTGCTTCTGCCTTTTCACCCCCTACTTCCACCCAATCCGCCGCCTTCTTAATCCTTACTGTATTGTCCTTACAGCTCCTTTTCTCCCTGATGTACCTGAAGAATTTCTTCTCCCGCTCCTTAACGCCTTGTGCCAGCTTGAGCTCTTTTGATGCCTTGGCTGCCCTTACTGCCCTTGTCACCTTCTTTGCTTTCTTCAGATACTCCTCCCTGTCCTCCCCGGGAGCGCGACATTATGCTCCCGTCATTTCGCTCCCGCTACTCTCAATCCCGACAGTTCACTCCCGCACTGTTTCACTCCCTATCATATTCGCTCCCAGTCATTATGCTCCCTGAGCTCTGTTAAACTGATTGCCTTTTCCCTAGTAACAGCAGTGGGACCTCCAAATTTAAAAACAGCTAAAACCCTGTAGAAATGTTTATTAAATCATGATCCCAGCTATTGCTGTGTCTGTGTTAGTTTGGCAATGAGTACCTTACCATTCACTGTATGCGCATAAACTGAAACAGTAGAGGGCAATGTAATACTTCGTTGCTGCTTCTAAAACTCCCTCCCACTACCCATTACATGTCAGCAGCGATTGAGCGACACTAGCTACTGATTCTTCACCATCACGGGTGTTTTTTGGTTCGGAATCATTACGCTCCCTGAACTCTGTAAGTAAAACTTAAATGGCAGGTTGTGTCTTTTATTGTTTCGGTGTCATTATGCCCTGTGTCCCTGAGCTCTATTAAACAGAAACATTACGTGTCATAACGGGCATTGTATAAGCTTATTTCACTGGTTGTGTGCTGTCCAGATGCAGGTGATTACTTGTTGTGTGCTGTACAGATGCAGGTGCTTTGGTAATTTTGTGCTTGTGGTTCTTCAGGAAGGAGGGTTAGGTGCTTTGGTACTTGTAGCTTGTGATTTTCAGGGATGGGGGTTCTGTTACTATCTTCAGTAGTCAAATGTGTAGGCATCACCATGGAGAAACTCTTCTGTTGTTCGCTCTGTACTTTTCTCAATAATATATGCTAGCCGTTCCATGTTATCCAGGTACACTTTCTCTGAGCCAGCTGGAGCATTGCCAGCAATTAATTGCTCAATGCTAGCATCTCTTTTTCTCTATTCTCCTTTAATTCCATCAATAAATTTCCATATGGTGGGATGCACCATGCAGAGCGTACACTGCATGCCACGGTGGAATGCCTATACCACATTATTAGTTTTTGCTCTGCGAGTAACTACAGTGTCATGATGATTCCACAATGTAATTGTGTAATGTGGTGCTTAACGCCCAGTTCCTCTCCTATTTCTTCTCCCAATCCACACATTTTATTTATTTAGTTTTTGTTGACCGGGTAAGTGCACTAGACAAATCCTGCCTATTTTCAGGCACGACCCGGGGAAGGGGGATACAGATGAATGCCAACTGACCTTGAACCAGATTAAGCTGTTGGTGGTATTTTTAGTGAATGAGGGAAATTTGGCCAGGACACCAGGGAAATTCCTCTACTCTTTTCGATAAGTGCCATGGGCTCTTTAACATCCACCTGAACTACCACCAGTCCAGGCAGATGGGACCTCAGTTTAACGTCTCATCCGAAAGACGGCACCTCAGAAGTGCAGCACCCCTCTCATGCTGCACTACAGTGTTAGTACTGGGATATTAACCCAAGTGCCAGATGTGGGAACTGAACCCACAGCCCTCTGATCTCCTGGCCTCAGAGGCGAGTGTGCTACCTACTGAGCCACTGGCGAAGTATCTTCAAAGTAGTCAATCAGTGGCTCCAGTTCAGGTGGGAAGATTCCAGGTGCCTCATCTGTGATTTCTTCAAATCGGGTAATGACCTCCTCTGGAGGACAAAAGGCTAGAGCTGGAAGGTATTTGCTCTTGAGCACAAACTCTGGATCTTGGGAGTATTGTGCAGCTAATCCCTCACTCCGAATTTTATGGTATATGCACTGACTGAAGTGGAAGAAGCAGCCTGTTTGCCTGGCTTGTGGAAAGGCATTTTTGAAGGCATTGATAGTGGCCTGTTCAAAATTTGTCATAATTACCTCAGGCGACAGATTGGGATTTAGAGTTTTCAGTGCTGTTAACATTCTTTCATAAATAACTCTAGTTTTCCCAGGCAACAATCCATACACTGCGGGCTATACATTTTCAAAACGTTCACCGTGTATCACATACATCTGGTCGAACGGGGGGGGGGGGATGCACTAAATGTACCATCAGCGTACCAGTTCTTTGCAAGTTCAAGAAATGCTAAGTTATTTTACGTGCCAAAGATTAAACTCCTATCAGTGCCAGGTCCACTGTCAAAAAGCAGAAAATTCATTACTGTTTCTCCTCCATTAACACTGTACATTTTGAATGATTCAGGAATCACTAGCTTGTTCAGATCCTTTGGATTGGGTGGGGCACCATGCACCCTAACACGCTGAATAGTTCTCTTTATATTTCTATCAATTAGTCTGCCCTGTGTAGCTAATGAAACTTTGTCTTTTGTATGAATCAATATTTGCGCTGCTGTGTCCTGAGTTGAGGACGCTCTTTGCTTGGCCTCATTTAAAACCTCTGTCTTTTCAACAGCACTTGAGTCTGGGGCATGTGCATGCTCAGAGAATCTATGAATAATGGTTGGGTCTTCTTCACTTTTGGTGTGCTCACGGGCATTACAGCCCTTTGGCTTTCTAACAGCCCATTCACACTGCCATATTGCTTTTCCCTCATGACTCTCTTATGCAGTGTATAGATGTAGTTACCCTCACCCACAAGTTTTCTTCGATTACAAACAGGCTGAATAAAATGGCAGGCCATAGTGGATGAAATGCAGCACAGAGACAGCAGACAGCAGACAGCAGCACAGAGCAGTGCAAAGTAACAGCAATGAATGCTGGGTACAGACACAACAGCCTTATACTCCACTGATTGCCAATTAGTGAGAGTGAAATGACCAGGAGTGAATTAGTGGGAGTGAAATGACCAGGAGTGAATTAGCATGGGAGTGAAATTGACCGGGAGTGAAAATGGTGGGAGTGAAATGACGGGAGTGAAATGTCGTAGACCCGTCCTCCCCCCTCCCTGTTCTTTTGTACCTCCTGTATCCGGCTCTTTATTTCCTTACCTTTACCATGACACCTTTGCACACCCAGTTAGGTTTCTTTGCCCTCACCTTCTTACTTTTGGCCTTGCTGCAGGTTTTATTTGCCTCCACTACCCCCTGTTTTATGAGCTCCCACCTCTGGTTAGTGTCCATGCTAGGCTGAATTTTGTCCAGGTACTTTTTACTACTTCCAATATCCTCTTGAAATTGGCTCTCCTAAAGTCCAACACCTTTGCATCGGATACTACTCTTTCCTTACCCAAATTCAACGTGAACCATACTGATCGGTGGTCGCTCCCTGCCAGTGGTTCTTCCACCCTCAGTTCTCTCACATATTCCCCATTTGCCAGCACGAGGTCAAGGGTGTTCTCTAACCTCATTGGTTCATTGACCATCTGCATCAGGAAGTTGTCCAGGAAGGAGTCCAGCAATACCTGCTCCCTTCTATTGTTTGTGGCTGGGGTACTCCAATCCACACCCGGCAGGTTGAAGTCCCCTACGATCACCACACTCCCTTTCCACGGGTCGTCCGATCTGTCCCGCTAGTTCCCTGTCCATTTCTTTTGACTGGGAGGGTGGTCTATACACCTCTCCTATCCTATTCCTGGAGTCCTGGATTTGCATCCATAGTGACTCCATCCTGCCCTCCTCCCCCTCCTCCCGTACACTTGTCAGTCCTTCCCTCACATATAGTGACACTCCCCTTCCCTTTCCCTTTACTCTATCTCCATGGAATAACCTGTATCCTGGTATAGCCTGTTCCCAGTCATGGTACTTGGTGGCCCATGTTTCGGTAATGGGTGCAATGTCCACCTCCTCCTTCACCATGATGGTCTGAAGCTCCGCTGTTCTATTCCCTAGGCTTCTAGCATTAAAGGTGACCACCTTCCACCCCTTTACCTCCCCCCTCCCCTCCTTCCATCCCTTACTAACATCCTCCCTAGTACTTGCCCTTAATCCATTGTCTCTGTTATGGTGGGTAAGCTCATCTGTCCTCCCAACCTAAGGCCTCTGCATGCCTCCTGCCCACTTGTCACCCCCCCTCCCAGTTTAAATACCCAGCCTCATCTATGTAATCACGTTACCCCTTTTTTGTGCCCCCCTCACTTAAGTAAAGTCTATCCTTTGAGTAAAGACTACTGTCTTCCCAGGTCCCTCCTACCCCCTCACCAGCCCATACCCCTTGGCCCGACACCAAGTTCCTAGCCATTTATTAAATTCCTCTGTTCTCTGTTTTCTTGCAGTGTTCACCCTGGGAACAGGAAGTATCTCTGAGAACGTTACTGATCTCCCTGCCTCCTCACACATTGGTCCTAATTCCTCAGACCTCTTCTGAACTACATCTACCATCCCATCAGCCAGGTCGTTTGTCCCCAACTGCTGCATTAAATGAGGTTTCTCCCTACCCCTTCTAGCATACTTCAAGACAGATTGTCCCACTCTTTCTGCTGTCATTCTTGGCATTGCCTCCACCCATATGTGACTATGCCTCTCCCCCTTGCTACCCCACCTGACTCCCCTTAGTATTAAGTCCCCCAGCACTAAGCCTCCACCCTGTTTTCCAACGTCTTGTTCCCCTTTTCTCCCTTCCCCCTCGACACCTCTTCTTCCTCCTGCACATTAGTTCCCTCTTCCACCTCTATTATAATTCCCCCATCCATACTCCTCCCATTCCATTTTCATCCTGGCTACAATCAGTTACACCTCCAAGCTCATCCTCCTTCCCTTCTTCCTTCCCTTTCTGAACTGTGTGCTGTTTTTCCAAAGACCTTTCTCCTAGACCTATACAGTATCTACATCCCTCATGCTAGTCCATCTCCTCTTCCAACTTCTAGTCTTTCACCCCTTCTCCTCCTCCCCTGCGCCTATTTCTTCTCCCTTCCGCTTTTATCTACTCAACTACCTTGGTTCCCTCGACTCATTGACCCCTAGACTGGGTCTCCCTGGCACAGGGCCTTCTCCTCCAAACTTTTCCCTGTCCTCCCCCCTGTCTGCTTAAGCTGCCCTCCCTCCTCAGCTCCCCTTCTATCACCTCGCACTGTTGGATCATAACCCACCACTGCCCTTCTCACCTGCCTCAGTTCCTCTTGCAGGCTCATGATCTCTTTTTTAAGCCTTCCTATTTGGCTGCACACTAAGCATCCCTCTGCTCTCCATGCAACTTTAAGAAAGATTGGTGCTTCACAGTTGTTGCAGCCCACCACCCTTCCCATTTCTCTATTCGTCCACCAGCGACTCCCCCATTTTATCCGATGAAGGATCCCTCTCCCTCCCCCAAGCCTTCTCCTCCCCTGCTCCCCTCCTCCCCTCCTCTACCATTCCTAAACATATTCCTCCCAGTTTCCAATTCCTTTCCCTCCTACACTAAATTAAGTGATTGGACAACTTTCCTTAACCCTTACTCCCCGAATTCACACTTAAAGCTGTTGAAGCTTAAAAAGCAGCCCCCTTTTAACAGTCCTTTCCCCCTTTTCACAAATAGAGCATGTTAAAAACTAAAATATGCCTACCTAAGTTCAACCTTAGTTTGCCCCCATAAGCAAAACAAAACCTACTGAGCAGCCTCTTTTTTAAGAGTTCTATTCCCCTTTCTCAACTCGAGCTTGTTCAAAACTAAACTAAGCCTATCTAAGTTCAGCCTAGTTTAACCTAAACATGTACTCACTGGAACAAAGGAGGGAAAGGAGGGACATGATTGAGACCTTCAAATATATCAGAGGTATTAACAGGATGCCAGTAGGAGACATATTCCAGCTTAAGGAGCGATCGAAAACAATGGGGCATGATTTCCAGGTAGCAGGGTGGAGGTTCAGGGAAACATTATGAAATTCTACTTCACAGAGAGGTGGTGTATAACTGTAACAGACTCCTGAGGAAGTAGTGGGGGCAAGAACAGTGTGGGGGGGTTAAGAGAGTGTGGGATAGGCACATGGGTCTCTTAAATCCAGGGGTTGGGGGGACGGTAGGAAATAGCAAAGTTCTAGCAGCTAACTAAGTATACTGGGCAGACTGGGTGGGCCTGGCGGTCCTTTTCTGCCATCAAATTCTATGTTTCTATGTTAGTTCATCCTTAAAAACTAAACCAAGCCTACCCACAATTGTGCCAGATGGCTACCTAATAGACTTTTGACGTTTTCCTCTGTGTCCCCCTTATTGTCCTCCTTCTCTGTTTTGTTGTGGGGTATTTCCCTGACACAAATGTCTAGATTCGCTACTGTATGTTTCACCACTCTGTATCAGAGCAGGGTGTTGCAGTTCGTCACCCTGGTGTGCATCTATAAATCAGGACCAGCATGGGGAGGGTAGGGTGGGTCTAATCCCCCAGAGGAGCTGTGTGGAATCAATCAGTCACTAGCTCCTGTGTACTCGCCCTCAGACCCCAATGGCTTCTGCCACCTACAACAAGGAAAACCCCTTGCAACCAAGATGGGAGAAAGCCCTCTACCACAAAAAAGGTACCGTGCTGATTAAAAGTTGTTCTGCAGTACCTGTGCGCCTGTCACTGCGGCTCTGATCTGTCTTCCCTCAGCTGAACAGGACTCAGCATTCTCCTCTTTCCCTCTCCGTAGTGTCGGTTGCTGCAAAAAAGGAAAAAAAATAGAAGAAAAGAAAATCTGTTCTGTAGGAGCACAGTCAAGTCCTCTGACCCCCTTCTCGATCCACTGGCTAGAAGGACTGTTGAACAAGCCTTACAGAGGGCTATTTAAACTCCTCCAGAAATTCAAATCCAGCATCTCTGGCCACCTGCAAGCCAATTGGCTGGCCTCTAATCCCCCGGAGGAGTTGTGTGGAGTCAATCAGCCACCAGCTCCTGTGTACTCACCCTCAGCTCCCAACAGCTCCTGCCACCAAAAAGAATGAAAAACCCCCACAACAGCTCCTGCAACCAAGAAGGGAGAAAACTCTCTACTACGAAAAAGGTACCGTGCTGATTAAAAGTTGTTCTGCAGTACCTGTGCACTTCTCACTGTGGCTCTGATCTGTCTGCCCTCAGCCGAACGGGACTTGGCGTTCTCCTCCTTCCCCTCCATGGAGTTGGTAGTTGCAAAAAAGGAAAAACAAAAGAAAAAAAAGAAAATCTGTGCCATAGGAGCAAAGTTGAGTCCTCCAACCCCCTTCCCGAACCACTGGCCAGAAGGACTGAAGGATCAAAGTGCAGTGGAGAGAGAGAGAGAGAGAGAGAGAGTGAGAAAGAGGAGAGATGGATCCAAGGGAGGTGACCACCTCATCCAGGAGCAACTCTATGTAGGTACCTACCTCTTTAACAGGAGAACGCCCTGAACACCAGTAAGACTGCAAAACTATGAGTAACCTTTTGGGTTTGGGCCCTGTAACTTGGAACTTAGCAGGTTACTGGGACTGGGAAAAACTGCTTTTTCAAATAGTCCAGGCTGAAGACTACTAGTAACCTTTTGGGACTTTTTTCTGTTTTTTGGATTATAAATAATGATCACTTTAATTTAACTGCCATTGTAAGTGCTTGGCAACCTATTCATCCACATCGACAATTGTATTGTGGGGCTTGCAATGCTCATTTGGTGTGGTACCCACCCACGGTAATGTTTTATTTATTTATTTAACCAGGAGAGACACACTAAGCTGAAAGCTTGTTTACAGGTGCAACCTGGGAGCACAAGGAAGTTAAGTGGCTTGCTCAGGGTCACACAGTATGAAGCGGGGGCTGTGGGATTCAACCCCAGGTCTCCAGGGCTGCAACTCAGAGCCTTAAACCACTGTGCTATACTGCTTCCATATGCCACAAGGTAGGGATCTACATAGAGTTACTCCTGGATGAGGTGGCCACCTCCCTCGGATCCATCTCTCCTCTTTCTCACTCTCTCTCTCTTTCTCTCTCTCTCTCTCTCTCTCCACTGCACTTTGATCCTTCAGTCCTTCTGGCCAGTGGACCAGGAAGGGGGTTGGAGGACTCAACTGTGCTCCTACGGCACGTGTGGGAGATCCCTAAGGGCTTCAGAGGGAAGAGTTGGGTGCACCCACTCTGGGGAAGTGGACTGATTGGTGGTGGTGGGGGGGCTTGTGGATCAGTGTGTACTACACATACAGTTATAGTGATGTTTTTTGCTACCCCATCACTTCCCATTTTTTCCTTAAAACCCCTTAGTTTTTTCCTTCCCCTCCCTTTGTTTAACCAGGTCACTGTTCAGATCTTAGAGGTGTTACTTCTTGGTTACTACCACTGCCTTCTACCTGTGAGGGCTGAGCAAGGCTGAGGGACCTGGGCTTTTTAAACTCCTCATGTGGGGGGTTTGGTTCCCTCATAGCTGTCAGACACCACCCTGAGACTCACTAGTACCAAAATCTACATTTTACTTTCAATTTCAAACATTTTTAATACCAATTAGAGTAGATCGGTAATAATGTGGTCACACACCACTTTTCAGGAACTAACAACAATGCTTTATTTATCTGCAACACAGGTCCTGTGGATAAATAGGGATTAGGCACATAGCAATATGCAACAATCTGGGGCAACAACTGCAGGATTAGCACTTCTTATTCTTACTGCATCACCCCAAGCAATGCAATCTCAGATGGTTTAGTAGGCCTCCCAACACCCACACACAAGATATTAGATAAGGTCTACTGTACTGTAGAGACTTCCACTACCCTCAGTAGCATAGCGCTACAGTTTTTTTTTCTTTTTTTTCTTTTAACAGTTCTTAGCCAGGAAAGACCTGCTAAATTGAGGCTTGTTTCCAGGTGCATCCTGGGAACACAGGGAAGTAAAGTGACTTGCTCATGGTCACTGCAAGTGGTGGCTGTGGGATTCAAGCCTAGTTCTCCAGATCTACAGCTCAGTACTCTTAATGACTACACTATACTACCTCCAAGATTTAATGTACTTTTGGCAACTACACTTTCTAACTGCAGTTCTACTCAAATTGGCAATATAGCCTAGAGGTTAGAGTAATGAACTGTGAATGAGTTTGGTACCTACAGACATGGGTTTGATTCCTACAATCTCCATTGGCATACTATGTGACTCTGAGCAAGTCACTTGACCAGCCCAAAGCTCCCAGGATGCCTCTGAAAACAGGCACTTGTGCCTAATGGGTCTTACCCGATTAACAAAGACTAAATAAAATTTGTCAATGCCGAATGTTTGCTTGCTGATATTAGCATTGGATGTGCAGGAATTAGACAGATGCAGAATAGGAATGGCAGTGAAGTACTGAACTCATGCCAACCCCACCTCCACCCTGCAGAGATGGACAGGCATTGGGGTGTGCCTTTGGGTCGCCACCCATAACACTCACGGCATTTCATCCCACCCTATCCTGCAGACACCGACAAGTGTTGAGGTGTGCTTTGGGGTGTTCAGCTTCACAGTCACCCCATTTCATAAGGACATACGCTGAAATGGGTGCAGTATAGGAGTATGGGGTGAACTCTGGGGCCAAAGAGTCCAAGGCACACCTCAATGCCTGTCACTGGCTTCAGGGTGGGGGGTGGAATGTCATGAGCATTACAGCTGGCAATCCAAAAACACACCCCTGATGCCTGTCAGTCTGTACAGGGTGGGACATTATAGTTAGAAACCCTAACGCCCCGGGCGTTTGTTGGTATTTGCACTACAAATTTTCAGCATGGCCTTTTTGTGACCCCCACCTCATGAAAGCATTTGGGACCTCTGCTCATGAACAGTGGCACTGTGGTTTTGTTATTCTGTCCTGAACTTTGATTTCCCACAGCGACTGGCGCCATTCTGTGCCAGATGTGCGAAAACACAGATTGGGCAGGATGTGAAAAATGACAGCTGTACTATTCATAGGGAGATGTGAAGAGATGGCAATGTTGAAAATCTGGAGTGAAAATGTTAAAATTGCTCGAACTTCCAAGCATGCGTATGTGGAAACTGCGCAATGCATACTCGTAATACAGTCATTTAGGGGAATTAGTTCTCCAGATTTTCAACATAGGCATTTTGTGACCTCTGCTCATGAACACTGTCACTATGATTTTCTTAATCTATCCTGAAACATTGATTTCCCACAGCAACCGTGCCATTGTGCGCCACATGTGCAAAAACACATTTCGGGGCAGGATGTGAAAAATGACAGCTGTACTGTTCATAAGGAGGTATGCAAAATTGACAATGTTGAACATTTTGAGTGAAAATATTACAAATTCGCAAAGTTACAAGTGTGCGTGGAAACTGCACAATGCACACTTGTAACAAAGTCATTGTATGGACTTTTGTCACTAAATTTTCAACATAGGCATTTTAGGACTCTGCTCATGAACAGTGTCACTGTGATTTTCTTAATCTGTCCCAAATACTGATTTCCCACAGCGACCGTGCTATTCTGTGCCAGAAGTGTGAAAACACATTTCGACCAGGATGTGAAAAATGACAGCTGTACTGTTCGTAAGGAGGTGTGAAAAAATGTCAATGTTGAAACTCTGGAGTGAAAATATTACAAATTTGCGAAGTTACGAGTGTGCGTGGAAACTGCACAATGCATGCTCATAACAGTCATTTTTTGGAATGTTTTCACCAAATTTACAACACAGGCTTTTTGAGAGTCCAGCTCATGAACAGTGACACTGTCGTTTCATTAATCTGTCCTGAAAGGTGATTCCGTGCAGTGACCTCAAAATCACCTTTCGGGACTGAATAACCAGATGACAGTCCCTGAATTCATGAGATGGGGTCCCAAGAATCCCATGCTGAAAATTTAGTGCCAAAATTCACGAAAATGACTGAGATATCCACATAAGTTGAAAAAAAAAAAAGCATTTATGCCATTATACAGTTTACCGGCATTTCTTCAGTTCGCGGTCGGCTTTGAAGAGTGCAGACGTGTTCCCGGTCCACCGAAGATCGTCGCGCCGTGCTCCAGAGGCAAGTATGTGGTGAGAGGGGTGTGGAGAGGTGGGGTGCGCAGAGGGTGGGTGCGGGTTAGGGAAGGGGGCACCGGACTCAACAAGGGACGTTTTTTTCTTTTACTGAGGAAAAAAAAAACAATGTGGGAAGGTTTTCTTGTTTTTACAGGTGGTTTGGTACGCTGGGGTGGGCTCCCAGCATGCCACCCAAGTGTTTCTTGGGGGGTCTGTAGCCAATGGGGGATTGGGCACCCTGTCGGCACATTCAGAGTGTTGGGGGGTGGGTGCATGAGCCGAGGGGGATTGAGCACCCCCTTCAGCATACAACAAATGGGGGGCATTATGCCGATGTGGATTGGGCTCCCCCATTGGCAAATGAACTGGGGAGGGGGCATGCCGACAGGGGGATTGGGCACCCCCATTGGCTTTTCATGGGGACTGTGAGAGGCGGCGGCTGTCGGAGAAGTTGCTGCCATGTTTATTGAAATGGGACACCAGACAATGCAGCTGTAACTCGCTGCTGCAATCAGGGACTGCCCCAGCAGGAAAAACAGCTGATTGTTAATGACGGGGTGATCCCTGATTGCAGCGGCGAGTTTCTTTCAAGTTGGTGGCACGCTACAGTACTGCTGTCATGGACAGCATGATCATGGTGCCACACAGACCAGCCCCAAAATGGACTGCTGGCACTGGCAACAACACTGCTGCACCTCCACAACTCGCTACTGCAGCAAGCTGCCGCAATATGTTTCTTGCGCATGCGCACAAGCAAACTTGAAAAAATAAACAAACTATTAGGTACCCAAGTAAATTATACATGGTTGCAAGCCTGATGACGTAGTGCGCAAGATCTTGCTTTGGTGCACTTAAACATACTCAAGCTTACTTTATGCGACCCAACTGACGTTTGGCTAACACTTTTTGTTTATCAGAGTAAATTGTAATCCAACACAGAAAATTCAGCCAAAAATTGTATTCAAACAGATAAAATTCCACAGCTGAGATTTCTGGCTGGCAGATCAGTGCTCACATATCCTGTATCGAATGAAGGCAACATCAGCCATTACTGGACGGGCGATGCCACAGCAAAAGACAAATGGTGGATGTAGGCCCAGTCACTTCAACACAGCTTTCTTCCTCGCTCAGTCAGCAGCATGTGGCAGTATCAATCAATCAGAAGTTTTATTGATCGGCATATTTCAGCTATTACAGTAAAAAAGGAAAAGAAAATACATAATACAGAATAAAATTAAATCATACAAAAATATAAAAAGATACAATCAGAAACATTGCAGTTTAAACATACATTTGTATTTAAATACATGTAATTATCCTTCTAGCTCCTAAGTAGTTCCTGAAAGTGCACCCAGTGCTATAGTACATAGATACGTAGATGCATAGACACTGTTGGCAGATCAGGGCCTATGGCCCACCCAGTCTGCCCATTTGAGCTTGTAAGTTCCCTTTATGTTTTTCTAGAAGTCTGTTGCCCCTTACCTCCAGGATTCCCTTTTGTCTATCCCATGCATTCTTAAATCCCGTGAGTGTTTCAGCCCCCACCACTTCCTCTGGCAGGGTGTTCCACTTGTCCACCACCCTTTCTGTGAAGAAATTCTTCCTCAGTATATTACCATCAAGATTTTGTAATATTAATTTTGATGTGTTTACCTTTTTTGTAAAGTGTCATAAGTGAAATCACTCTCTGAGTGCAGTAAAAGGTAACGGGAAGCCCTCTATCTGCTAGGCAGAGGGTGCTGATATTCCTGCAAAGTTTAGAATTTGAAACTGTTTTATTTGGAAGGGGGGAGATGGTGCACTAGCACTTTTAGTGGGTAACAAGGCAGGTACTACTGATTGGTGGAGTGTCAGCTGAGGCCTGCAGAACTTCCGGGTCCATCAGACTACTTATTCAGATGCTCACGTAAGCAGTGCGAGCATGTGCGGCGCACATCGGCGCACTGAGATGCATGGAGACACGCGCGTCTGCGCACATGTTCATGTGTTAGTGGGGAGAAGGAGAAGGGACAAGAACATTGGGATAACTGTAAAGGTAAGGAATTAAAATTGGGAAGGAAATGGAGTCAACAGTTGGAAATGGGCATAAAGGCATGCCTTCTTTATTAACATCAGAAGGGGGACTTGATGATATGTTGTGGCAGCTGTTTGATGTTTATAGTGGCAGAATTAGGGGTCGATTATGTTTCCTTTGAGTGTAAGAAGTGTGAAATTAATAAAGATTTAAAGTGAAAATCTGAAAAGGGTCACGGAAAGGCTGGAAGTATTGGAAAGGAGGCAGATGGAATTTATGGAGAGATTGAAAATCATGTCTAGTTTAAATAGAGGTGAGGAAGGGAGGGGAAGTTCTGGATTAGAAAATGTTTCAGGGAAAAGAAAGATTAGTGATGGTGAAGGAAATAATAGTCAGGTGGATAGGAGAGCACATAGTCAAACGAAAAGGAAAAGAAAGGGGGGTTAGGCCTTTACAACCAGTCCCAGGATATATTAGAATGGAGCAGGATTTAAATGGGTTAAATGAAAATGGGGCAGTTGTGGAGAATGTTGATTCGGGGACTGAAAATGAAGTAGGAGAAGTAGTATATGAGGGGATACAGATGAGAAACAGTTTTGATGGTTTTGGAGAGGCTAGTCAAAGAAATGGTGAGGAAGGAGACTGTGATGGAACCCAAGAAGAAATGTGGGAGCGATTAGAGAGACGGGTGGTGGTTATTGGAGATTCAATCATAAAATTTACAGATCAGTATATTTGCAGGAATGACAAAAAGAATAGGATGGTTAGTAGTTTCTCTGGTGCAGGGATTTGGGATCTGTTTGACATGGCTGATAATATTTTTAAAGCTGCTGGGGAAAGACCAGTTGCTGTAAGTCATGTCAGCATTAATGACATAGCAAAAAAGACCTTGCCAGAAATGCAGAAAGATTATAAGAAGCTGGTTGAAAAATTAGAGAAAAAAGGGAGTGAGATATTGATTTCGGAAATATTACCTGAGCCCAGGGCATCGGTTTATAAACAGAAAAGGATAGCCTTAACAAATGAATGGCTGTTGAAGTGGGCTGATTCAAGTGGATATAGATTTATCAGGCACTGGAACACATTAAATAACATAAATTAACTGTTTTGTAAGGATGGACTCCATTTAAATTTTTGGGGTAGCAGGATATTGGGGATGAGGTTGAAAAATGAGATTGAAATTAGTTTAAACTAAAAGGCAGGGGGACGAATAAAGGAAATAGGAGGGAAAAGGTGCTGAATGGAAGTAAAGTTAGAAGGGTAAAGTCACTAAGGGTTATGTTCTTTAATGCTAGGAGCTTAAATGAAGCATGTAGATCAGAAATGGAAATTCTAATCAAAGAGGGTGAGTTGGATATGGTAGGGGTTGTTGAAACCTGGTGGAAAAATGAAAATGGTTGGTCTCAGAACATACCTGGTTATAAGTTGATTAGCAGAAATAGGAGGGAAAGAGGGGGGTTGTCTTTTTTGTTTAGGAAGATCTAGAGATTGGGAGAATAGAGGAAACAGTGGAATTGGGGAAAGTAGAAATTATAACTATTGAACTGTTGGGAATAAAAGGGAAAAAAATGTAGGTTTTCTGTGTTTTATAGAGCACCAGATACAGATTTGACAGAAGCATTCCTGGAATACATGGGTAGGCTGGCGGAAGAGACTGATGTTGTTATGATAGGAGATTTAAATATGCCAGAAATTAGACGGGTGAAAATCAGAAAGGAAATAACATCTCAAGTAGATTCCAGGAAGAGCTGATGGCAGCAGGGATTCGACAATGCATACAAGAAGCAACGGGGGACATACTGGATGTCATTCTTACAAACAGAAATGACATAGTTAAACAAGTAACTTGTAACTGGAGGCAGTATAGAGCAGTGGTCTAAGGCTCTGAGCTGCAAATTTGGTGACATCCAGCAGACCAGACCTGGGTTTGAATCCCACAGCTTCCACTTGCATACTGTGTGACCCTCAGCAAGTCACTTAACCTCCTTGTGCTCCCAGGTCGCTCCTGTAAAAAAAGCTTTCAGCTTAGTGTGCTATACCTGGTTAAACAACTAAATATATAAAAAAAAAAGTAACTATTCAGCCACAAGTGGGGATAAGCAATCATAATTCTGTATCACTTGAACTAGATTGGGAACTGGAGTTGGTTAATGCTATTACGATTCAATACCTATATAAGAAGAGGGACTACAGGGCCATGAGGGAGGTATTAATGAATATAGATTGGGGACATATGATAGAAAACAATGATCTTGAGCAATCATGGGAAATGTTCCTAAAAAACTTAATGAGATCAAGGAAAATCATATTTCACAAAGAAGAGTTTATAATAATAAAGGGAAAAAGCCCCCATGGCTAACTAAGAACATAGTTAGACTCTATAGAAAAAAGAAAGTTTGTTTTCAGAGGATGAAAAAGAATGAGACACCAGCAAACAAGGATAGGTATGGAAAGTTAGTAAGGAAACTTGAGAAGGAAATACAGAAATCTCAAAAGCAGCTTGAAATGAGACTGGCAATGAATAAAAATAATAAAAGCTTTTACACTTATGCGAATAGGCAGAGGGGAGGAAGTAACATTGTGGGCCCATTAATAGTCACGAGGGAGGTAATGTTGGATCCACTGGAGATGGCAAATGAATTTACCAAATGTTTTGGTTCTGTACATAAGGAGCAGAGCACTAGGTTGGAAAGTAGAGTGGAAAATTGTGGAAATCTTGACCCAAAGGAAATAATAACAGAAGAGAAAGTGATGGAAAAGATTATGGGGCTAAAAGGGGACAAAGTGGCAGGACCAGATGAGATCCACCCGTATATGTTAAAAGAGTTGCGGCATGAGCTGGTAACTGTTATTACCTTATTGGGACAAAGGTCACTTGCTGAGGGTGTGGTGCTGGAGGAGTGGAGAAGGGCATACGTGGTGCCAATTTATAAAAGGGGAAAAAGGGATCAGGCAGTAAACTATAAATTTGTGAGCCTGACGTCGGTGGTGGGGAAAGTAATTGAGGGTACTATTGGTGAGGAAATAAGACATTATGATGAAAAAGGGAATAATAGACCAGATTCAGCATGGATTTGTTGCGGGTAGGTCATGTGAGACAAATCTTACAACTTTTTATGAACATATACATAAATGGGTGGATGAAGAAAAGAGTGTGGCTGTGGTGTTGCTGGACTTTAGCTAGGCTTTTGATACTGTACCACATAATAAGATTATTGAGAAACTGATTAAATTTGAAATAGATTCTATTATTGTAAAATGGGTGGAACAGTGGCTAACCAATAGAAAGCAACAGGTTAGGATCCGGGGTGTGTTGTCAGAACCTCAAAGGGTGGGGAGTGGTATCCCCCCAAGGGTCGGTGTTGGGACCATTACTGTTTAGCTTATTTATAAGTGATTTGGATATAGGCAGTGGGAATAAGTTGGTGACATTTGCTGATGATGTGAAAATAGGAGGGGTAGTAGATATTTTGATGGTAGGTTAACATTTGGAAGAGATATAATACAAATCTTGGAATGGGCAGATGGAAATGGAATGAACTTTAATGAGGATAAATGTATTCAAACACCATGAAGTCTTGCTATATTATGACAAAAGCAGTTAGCCACTGCAGCTGAACTGCCCCGGAGAGGAAGGAGTTAACTCCAGAGAATCTGGAGTTCTACAGCGCGAGGGCGCTGTGCCAAAGCTCTATCTGGCCAGTTTCAAATGAAACTGTCAGATTCTTTACTCCGCTTCACTGAACAGTCGCTCCGGAGATCAGCTCCTTCAGCTCGGTTCATTCTCGGTTCAAGCGAGTATTTTTTGGTTCATTTGAACCGGCAAAAAGTTTTTATTTTACCGCAATTCGGTTAAAAGCTCTATCTGGTAAACCGTAAGTACAAAATTAAAGTCTGTGTGGAAATTCAATTATCGGTTCGGTTTTGAACCGATCGGTTTCTAATTTAACGTTTTAAAGTGTTGGTTTGGGCTTTTAAGAGTGCGGTTCCCAGTTCTTATCAGTTCTAAAAACCTTGTTTTAAAATAGGTTTTCAAATACCCGTGACACGGTTAGGAACCGATAAGAGTGTCTTGCCTGGCACTGCCATCAAAAGGCAAGTTTTTGGATAGGCTGGCATTATGTCTGAGAAACCCAAAAGAAAAACCGGGCCCACTGGGTTTCAACACTGTGATGTCTGTGGGGAAGCCTTTGCCAAGGCTGACCCACACACCACTTGTGTCTATTGTCTGGGGGCTGACCACCTCCTGTCAGACTGCCAGGTGTGTAAAAATTTCCCTGCAGCCACCCTGGAAAAGAGATTGGGCCGGCTCAGGGAACGAGAGGCCAAAAAGTCCGCTGACCCGGATGGCCAGCCCGGTCCAGCACCCACTGGACCAGAGGGAGTGCCCTCTGACCAGGGCGAGACTTCCTCGGCCAAAAGGAAGGCTGGTTCAGAGGAACCAGTCCCAGTTAAAAGACAAAGAAGTCAGTAGGTTTGGAGTCCAAAATTGTCTCTCCAACTGCTGCAGAGATAGCTAAAGCCATTCAGATTGTCCAGTCACTGTCTCAGGGACCTGTCGAACCACCAACAGTTGGTAAAAGGTTGGTTCGTTCAGTTCCAGTGGTTCAGGAGTATGATGTTGAGGAATTTTATGAACCACAGGAGGGGGAGGAGGAATTTGATCAATATATGTGTGGCTGGGAGGGTCTGGATGTGCCCATTGAACCGGACATTTCTCCATACAGACCTTTAGAATCTCCTCCTATTCTGTCTGAGTCCCCTTCTCATTTTATGTTTTACAAAAAGGTTGCAGAAACCCTCCAGCTTCCTTTAGAGGAGGCTGTGGATGAGCAAGAGGAGCCTGATTATGTAGAAATGATGGATATACCAGAGTCTAGGAGGTTGTCTATTCCTTTGCATAAGTCATTTAGGAAGCAAACAACAAAGATTTTAAAAAATCCTCATTCTGTCCCTCCTGTAGATAAAAATGGACAGAAGGTATACTTTGTCAGGCTCTGATACAGACTTCCTCACTGAGCAGTGTAGTCATGTAGGTGTGGTACAAGCTGCAGCCTGTGACAAGGCTAATATTCCCCTGGCCTCACATCCTCCTGATAAGGATTCCAGGAAGATTGATGCCATGGCGAAAAAACAGTATATGGCAGCTTCTTTGGGACTCAGGCAGGCAAATTATATGGCTTATGTAGCTAGATATCAGAAATCTAGATGGGACACAATATTGCAGTTAGCCAAGCAGGCCCATGGCCAGCTGGCTAGTGAGTTGGAACAGGTGGCTGCTGATGGCATTGAAGCCTCTAAAGTTCAATTTCATACTGCTGTTGATGTTAATGATGTCTCCTCTAGGGTCATGGCCACTTCTGTAGCTTTCCGTAGGTTGGCATGGCTCAGATGCACTAATCTGTCCCAAGATACTCAGTCAAAGGCTATGGATTTTCCTGTAGTGGGAAATTCTCTGTTTGGGGAACAAACAGAAAACTATATGAAAAAGATGGATGAATACAGAACTACCTACAAAAGTGCCCAGGCTAAGGAGAGGCATGCCACTCCACAAAGGCACGCTCCCAGAGGTAGGGGCAGGCCTT
Source organism: Neoceratodus forsteri (assembly GCA_016271365.2). Classification (NCBI taxonomy): domain Eukaryota; kingdom Metazoa; phylum Chordata; order Ceratodontiformes; family Ceratodontidae; genus Neoceratodus; species Neoceratodus forsteri. The sequence continues at coordinate 43,995,881 of CM028133.1, read as the reverse complement.
TCCACAGGCCTTTTTACCAATCTCAAGCCTCCTCTGCTTTTGCACAGAGGGGTTTCTTCAGAGGCAGGGGTAGACGAGGCACAAGTAAACCGTCCCCCTCCCCTCAGCCTAAGGCTGCTGCCAAGCAGGCACCCTGATGGGGTGCCCAGGGCCGATTCTCCTGTACCAGTGGGGGGCAGGTTGGCTTATTTCAGCCAGAACTGGGTGTCCTTAACTTCGGACAGATGGGTTCTGGAAGTAATAAGCCAGGGTCTGGTTCTCAGCTTCAAACACTTTCCAAAGATGAGAGCCAGGCGTTTTCCACCTGCAAATCCTTCAGAAGCCCTTGCTTTGGAAGCAGAGGTTTCTTCTCTTCTGGACTGCAAAGCAGTGGAAAGGGTCCCTCCTTGCCATCAGGGCAAGGGGCTATATTCAAGATACTTTCTTACCCCAAAAAAGACAGGAGAATGGCGGCCCATTCTAGATTTAAGGTACCTGAACAAGCATCTTTTGAAACCAAAGTTCAAAATGTTGACTCTGGCAATGATTTTACCTTCTCTAAGGCCAGGGGACTGGCTAGCTTCCCTGGACCTCAAGGATGCCTATTTTCATGTTCTGATCAGGCCTTCTCACGAAAGTACCTCAGGTTCAGACTGCCCTCAGGCCACTACCAGTTCAGGGCAATGCCTTCGGCCTTACCTCTGCGCCAAGGGTATTCACAAAATGTCTAGCTGTGGTAGTGGCTCACTTAAGAAGGCAAGGGTTGCTGTGTTCCTACCTGGACGACTGGCTCATTGTGGGTCAGTCTCCAGATCAGGTGAAATCCACTTGCAAGTCACCCAGCAGCTTCTCACTTCCTAGGATTCCTGCTAAATTTACCAAAGTCAGTTCTGGAACCAGTTCAGGTACTAACTTTCATAGGTGCAGAATTGAACACAAAGTTAGCCAGTGCATTTCTTCCCTCGGAAAGGGTAGACAGACTCATTGCCCTGGCATCCTCCTTTACCCTCACGAGTCTCTCGACCAGCAAGGCATTTTCTGCAACTCCTGGGGCACATGGCTGCTTCCACAGCTGTAGTGCAAGGAGCAAGATTCCAGATGAGGGACATTCAGTTCCATTTGAGGGCCTATTGGTCTCAAAGGAAGGACCCCCTTTCCAAATTGGTCCCAGTGACTCAAACTCTGATCCTGGCCCTCCACTGGTGGCAGGACCGAAGCAATCTAAAACAAGGGGTTCCCTTCATTCCCATTTCCCACTCCCTCACCCTCACCACGGATGCCTCCCTGTTAGGGTGGGGAGCTCACTTAGGCGACCTGTCCACTCAGGGAGTGTGGTCTCCTCAGGAATCTCTGCTCCACATCAATCTTTTGGAACTCAGAGCTGTCCTTTTAGCTCTTCAGGTGTTTTCAGCTTCTGTCCAGAACAAAGTGGTTCAAGTCAGGACAGACAACACCACCACAATGTGGTACATCAACAAGCAAGGGGGCACTCGGTCATCAGCCTTGTGCACCGAAGCAATGAAGTTGTGGTCTCTGGCTTACTCCCTGAACACCTCCCTGATAGCAGTTCACCTCCCAGGGAAGGACAATGTCCTGGCGGATGCCCTCAGCAGAATTTCTCAGGGCCATCACGAATGGGCTCTGAATCCTCAGGTGCTGGGGTCCATCTTTGCCAGATGGGGCACCCCTCAGATAGATCTTTTCGCAGCCCCAGACAACCACCAACTTCCTCTATTTTGTTGCAGGCCTCCAGTGCTGGGCTCAGTCCCCCTGGACGCCTTTCTGTTGGACTGGAAAGGGAAGTTCCTGTATGCCTCCCCCTCCCCTTTCCTCTTCTTTTCAGGGTACTAGTGAAAATCAGATCTCAACCCTGCAAAGTGATTCTGATTGCCCCAGATTGGGCCAGACAGCCCTGGTACCCTCTGCTTCTGTCCTTGACAGTCCACCCTGCCCTGAGCCTGCCCAGAGTCCATGACTTGCTGGCCTGTGCACAGGGGAGAGTGTGGTATCCGGACCTCAAATCCCTCCATCTCAAGGCCTGGTTCTTGAGGAGTTAGAATTTGCTGATTTACACCTTTCTCAAGGTGTCCTGGATATTTTAAAGGCTTCAAGGAAGCCTTCCACTAGGGCCACTTACAATTCTGAGTGGAAGAGGTTTTCCATCTGGTGCTCTGAGAAGCAGATTATTCCAGAATCCGCTGATCTTCCCATTTTACTGGACTATTTGGTCCATTTAAATTCCCTAGGCCTTATGCCAGCTACCTTGAAGGTTCATCTGGCAGCTGTCTCTGCTTTTGTGTCAGCAGGGAAGCCTGCTCCCCTTTCTTCTCACCCTGTGTTTTCCAAGTTTTTTAAGAGGTTACTTCATACTAACCCTCCTTTTCGGGAACCAGCTCCTGCCTGGGACCTGAATGTTTGCATTGCTCAGTTAATGCAACCCCCCTTTGAGCCTCTGTCCTCAGCAGAGCTCAAGTATCTAACATGGAAAACTGTTTTCCTAGTGGCTATCACTTCTGCCTGACGCATAAGTGAATTACAGGCCCTGTCAGTGGAAGAAGATTTTATTTCTTTCCACAGAGATAAGGTAGTCCTCAGGACAAATAGAAAGTGTTTGCCTAAGGTGGTTTCAGATTTCCACCTGAACCAATCCATCTCTCTTCCAGTATTTTTCACTGAGCATTCTTCCTCAGGTGAGAGGAGACTGCACAGCTTGGACGTCAAAAGAGCCTTAAGCTACTATTTGGAATGCACCAAGGGTCACAGGTTCGAATCCCTCCAACTCTTCCTTACTTATGGCGAGGTTGGCAAAGGGAAACCTGCCACTAAGAGGACAATTGCAAGGTGGATTGTCTCTTGTATCCAATTTTGTTACCAAAAACTAGGTAGAGAACCCCCCTCAGGACTGAGGGCCCACTCCACAAGGGGTACAGCTGCATCTCTAGCGGCTGCTAGAGACATTCCCATTCTGGAAATTTGTCAAGCTGCTACCTGGAAGACAGTTCACACTTTTACCAAGCATTATTCCCTGGATGTCCAGTCCAGGAGAGATGCTCGGTTTGGCACAGCTGTGCTACAGAGCCTATTTCCTAAGTAGGTTCTGACCCTCCTCCATGGAGGTACTGCTGTGTAATCTGCTTTTGTCATAATATAGCAAGACTTCATGGTGTTTGAAGAAAAAATTACTCACCTTAGTAATTGCTTTTCTTCTCATGGAGTCTTGCTATATTATGACCACCCTCCCTCCTGCCCCTCTCAGAACTTCTACTTGGGTAGGAGTGGCAAATTAGTGCAAGCACTGTGTCATGCCATTGTAGTTTTTTCCCTTTACCCTCTTTCTTTTAGGGTTAGGGAACTAGGTTGTTTTGTTTAGCTAATATATTGGCCCCCTTCCTGGACTTGAGTCTTTGGGGGAAGGGGGGGGGTCCTATTAGTGCTTGTCGGGGGGAAAACTAATAATACCATTATTCATTGTTATTATGGTTATTGGTGTTTCTATTGTTGTTTATATTGTTGTTATTACTACTAGTAGGTAGCCATTTGGCTAGTGTAGAGCTTTCCACACAGACTTGTTGCTTAGTGTTAGCTTCGTAAAGATCTGACAGTTTCATTTGAAACTGGCCAGATAGAGCTTTGGCACAGCGCCCTCGCGCTGTAGAACTCCAGATTCTCTGGAGTTAACTCCTTCCTCTCCGGGGCAGTTCAGCTGCAGTAGCTAACTGCTTTTGTCATAATATAGCAAGACTCCATGAGAAGAAAAGCAATTACTAAGGTGAGTAATTTTTTCTTGTAATGCATCTAGGAAGGAAAAATGTTCACCAGAATTATTATATGAAGGCTATAAAACTGAAGGTATCTACATGTTAGAGAGATCTGGGAATCTATATCCAAAGTGACTTAAAAAATAATATACAGTGTAGAAATACATCAAATAAAGCTATGTATTTGGTAAACAGTATTAGAAGAGGGTTCCACTCTAGAAGTAGAGAGGTTCTGATGCCGTTGTATATGACTCTGGTTAGGCCCCTACTGGATTACTGTTCAACGGTATGGTGTCTTTATTTAGTGAAGGATGTCAAAATGTCGGAAAGGCCACAACGGATATATACAAGGATGATTTCAGGGTGTGAAGGTCTGGACTATGAAGGAAGATTGAAGAAATTGTGATTGTGGACCTTGAATGATAGGAGAGCAAGGGGGGATATGCTGTTTCTATTTAAAATCTTAAAGGATGAGAGTATGAGGATGGAGATGGGAATGGAATTTAAAGATCAAATATATCAGCTGAGAGGGCACAATAGGCAGTTGAGGGAAACGGTGTGTGGGACGGATACAAGAAACAATGGATTCAAAAGTAGAGAAATCGGAATGTGGAACAGACTACCATAGGACGTTGTAGATGCAGAGAATGTTGAGGTTTTTAAGACCAGAGTAGATAAGTACCTTAGTGAAGTTGGTGACATAGGTTACTGCCACTGAATTGTGGGGAAAGCTTACATGGGCTCTGCCTTCTTGACTTTCTTATTTTTCCAGTATGATTTTAGCAAGTGTTTTTTTTTTAATATCTCAAGCATATCTTTAGAAAATTCAATAGTCTGTGGATGCATTGGTATTCTTAGTAGCTCTTCCTTTGGGATATCCTCATAAGACATATACTGTGACATTAGTTGTTCGTTAACACATTTATATTTGGAACAATATAACATAATATGAGTGAGCGATTCAGATTCTCCCATATCACAGTCGCATAGGAAATCCTTATTCTGTATAACAGTCTTGGAGTAAATATATTCCAAACATTTTCATGTCAAAACTTCCTTTTTCCATCTTAGGAATATCGGCAGGGTGAAGCACCTGGTTCCTCCAGAAGATCTTCCAACATTGATCCACGCCTTTGTTACCTCCCGCCTTGACTATTGCAACTCCCTGTACCTAGGGCTATCGGGGGTTGAGCTTCGCCTTCTGCAGCTAGTGCAGAATGCAGCGGCCAGGTTGTTCACTGGTTCTTCTAGATCCAGCCGTATAATGCCTGTGCTCCTCGGACTGCACTGGCTGCCAGTATTTTGGCGAATCACCTTCAAGGTCGGTTTGCTGACCTATAAAGCCCTACATGACCAGGGACCTACTTACTTGAAAGAGCTCCTCTGCCCCTACTGTCCCTTCCACCCCCTCCGATCCACTGACGAGGGATTGCTGGAGATTCCCAGGGTCCGTTTGAAAACCTCAGGGGCTAGATCATTTAGTTTTATGGCTCCGACTCTGTGGAACTCTCTACCTCGTCAGGTGCAAAATAGTCTGACTGTCCTGAGTTTTAAAGGAGCCTTGAAGACCCACCTTTTTAGTATAGCTTTTAGTGATTTATAATAGTTTTAAATTCTGTTTATTTATTGTTTTATGATATTGTGCAGGCGCTTTGGATCTGAGAAAAGCGCCTTTTTATAAATAAAAGTTTGATTGATTGATTTTGAAGGATACAATTCCAGGAGGAATTTTATGAAAATTTGTCTATCCTTTTTTTTTCATTTAAAACCAACAGGTACTACTCTAGCACATGATTTATTTTATTTTCAGAAAACCATTCACGAAGGCATGAGGATCTAACTTTTGTCATGTCTTCTTGAGTGGAAATGAGCTTAATTTTATTTTTTACAGATTTTGAATATTGAGATTAAATTTTTATACCTTTAAGGGAATCATTCCAAAGATGATCAGATTCAGATTTTTTTAATATTTCTAAAAGATCAATTAACCATGAGGATATATATATCTTCCTTATTATACCAATTTATTTTCTTCTTTAATGCAATGCTGGTTAATTTGGATTCTTTCTGATGTAATAGTTTAATCCAGCAGGAAATCTTGGTTGCCTTTGTCAAGTATTTTAGCTGGATTCTCCCTAGTTCAGTCCTCACAACCTCTACCGAGGTACTTTTTGTTACCTGAAGGATGACTCTGTAAAAGAATGAAAAACATTTTTCCATAATTTCAAACTTCTTATTATACCATTCCTCAACACCGTATAAAGCAGATGCCATCTTTGCTTCTACTGCTCTTAGCATCGAAAGGACTGTGTGCGCCCACCATTCTGTGAGTTAAATCTAAGTAACGCATTCCAAGTCTGCACTCATTTTTTTTCAGTATGTTATATGAGTATTAACCTTCATATTATAAAAAAAATTATCTTAAATAGCGTGGTGCCTCCACCCAGAGAGAAAATATAGGGAGCCAGCTGTCTGACTGGTGCAACCCCGTGGGATGCTGTGCCTACCCACCTCCCCTTGCAATCACCCCACACATGAAAAACCAACAACCAATGGAATGTTTCACTGTGCATGCAAGTGACTGTAACTAATGATATTCTCACGAGCCAGGTTAACAATAACAATAAATGATTTATTAAAAGCAGTAGGGTAATAGAGGGGAACAAGAGATGGCAGTATCCTGGATGTAATCCTGGCTGACTGTGACCTGGTAAGGGAACTGGAGATAGGGGTCCCCCTGGCTGGGAGTGACCATGTCACGGTCTGGTTTGTTTTGGACCTGGGGGAAGGGATTGCACAAGCACGGTGACAGTTGATTTTAGGGGGGCAGATTTTAAGGACATGGGAATAGTCCTCAAGGGTCACTTGGAGGGGATAAAACCAGGCATGGACATAGACAGCAGGTGGGAAATCATCAAGAGAGGGTTACAGGAGGCTACCAGGTCCTGTGCAAGGGTGAGATGTAAGTCTGGCAGGTCTAGGAAGCCATGCTGGTGGACCAGAGAGGTCCAGGAGGTGGTAAGGGAGAAGAGGACTGTATACAGTAGATGCAAGCGCTTGCGCTGGGCCTTGGATAGGGATGAGTATCTTCTAATGGCCAGGAGGGTTACCACGGTGGTGAGAGGGGCCAAGGCTAGGATGCAGCAGAGGCTGGTGCAGGGAATGAGGATGGGGGGAAGGGTTCTTTAGGTATATTGGGGAGAGAAGGAGAGTGAAGTTCAGTAGGTTGAGGATGGGGAGGGGGTGGGTGGATGAGGCAGGGGAACAAGCAGAGGTACTCAACAAGTACTTTGCATCGATCTTCACTAGGGAAGATGCAGGGGGTTGCAGGGAAGGATGCAGGGGACAGAAGGGGCAGTGGTCTTGAATGTAGAGGAACTTGTTGTTACTCAGGGGGTTAAGTAGGCTGCTCCGTATGGGATGGAGCACGCCGGATCTGTTGAGGGGGTAGGAGGCATAGATGTTGAAATACCTGTTGGCAGGGTGTGGGAAGCCCTTAAGTCCATAAAAAAAAGGAAAAAAAACCTCCTGGTCCTGAGGGAATCCATCCTGGGGTACTGTGGGAATAGGCTGATGTCCTGGCTGCACCCCTGGTGGCCCTTTTTAATGCTTCTCTACAGACGGGATGGGTGCCCCAGGACTGGAGGGCAGTACACATTGTGCCCACACATAAAGGAGGATCGAGGGAAGAGCTGGGGAACTACAGGCCTGTCAGTCTGACATCGGTTGTGGGCAAATGATGGAGGCCATCCTAAAGGAAAGGCTGTGGGTGTTCTTGTCGGAACAGGGATTCCTGGATGATCACCTGCATGGCTTCGTCCCGGGCAGATCATGTCAGACGAACCTTGTGGAGTTCTATGAATGGGTGATGACGGCACTTGACCAGGGTACGCTAGTGGATGTCCTCTTTCTGGATGTCAGCAAGGCATTTGATCCAGTCCCCCCACACAGGTCTGCTGGATAAGCTGGGGAGGATGGGGGTGGGGGCTCTGATGGTCAGGTGGATTGGGAACTTGCTATCTGGATGTACTCAGCGGGTGGTGGTAGTGGGGGGGTAGTTTCATCTTCCAGGGGGGTACACAAGTGGGGTCCCACAGGGATCAGTTCCAGGACCACTCCTGTTTAACACTTACATCTCTGATATCAGGGAAGGTATCAGGAGTGAAATGAGCCTCTTTGTGGATGACTCTAAGCTGGGGTGGTGGTGGATGGGGAAGAGGGTAGGGTAGCCCTGCAGGGGGACCTGGATGCTCTGGAGAGATGATAACACACCTGGAAATGGAAATTTAACGCCGAGAAATGCAAGGTGTTTCATTTGGGGCATAGGAACCCAGGCCAAGTGTACACCCTAGGAGGGGACACACTGCATGCTTTAAGTGGGGAAAGGGACCTGGGGGTGCTGGTGGATGCCAGAATGAATAATTCTGAGCAATGAAGGAGGGCCACGGCCAGGTCCAATAGAATTCTGGGCTGCATCGCCAGGGGGATTACTTCAAGAAGCGTAGAGGTGATTCTGCCACTGCACAATTGCCTGGTTAGACTACACCTCAAATACTGCGTGCAGTTTTGGCATCCACACCTAAAGAAAGACATTGCACTCCTGGAGCGGGTTCAGAGGAGGGCAACCAGGATAATCTGGGGTCTGGGGGATAGAACATATGAGAAGAGACTTGAGGAGCTCAGCCTGTTCTCACTAGAGAAGAGGAGAGACGGGGGGATATGATTGAAGTCTTCAAGTATCTAAAAGGGGTAAATGAGGTAAGCCTAAATAGAGTCTTTCAGAGGAAGGTGGGAGGGGCCACTAGGGGGCACAGTTGGAGACTGGAGGGTGAGAGACTCGGGGGGGGAGGAGGAGGTGGTACTTCACTGAGAGAGTGGTGGAACCATGGAATGCACTGCCTGAGGAGCTGGTGGAGGTATCTATGCTGGGGGGGGTTCAAAAGAGGCTGGGACAGGTGTGAGGTGGAGGGTGAAGTTGAGAAATGCTTGTCTTGGGGGAAACTGGTGGGGAAAGGGGGATCATGGGAGGGACCAGGAGGATGGTAACAGTACCCATTCAAGTACTGACTCGAAACGAACTCGATATAGACCATAGGGCCTACTCTGTTGGCATTTTAGTACCTTAGTATTTTGATGGGGGATGCAGAATAAATAACGGTTTTGAAAATGGCAGTGACAATAATAGGAATCGTGCCTTCCCCCAGCAACAACACACTCAGTATGGCCCACCTCCCCATTAGTACCAGTGTTCCCCCACTAGTACCAGTGTTCCCCAAAGTCCTGACTGGGTACCCAGATCGGTGAATCAGTGCAGGCCCGATGAGGTGCAGCTGGGTGATTGGTGTTGCTGCACTTTTAGATAAAACAGTAATTTGTTGGCAAACTATATACAGTTCCATCAGAGGCAGGGCAACCCTGAGTTTACTCATGGTCCTGGAGAAACCAGTCTCTGAGGCTTCAGGCTGAATGTATTTCAGACTGTGGCTCTGGGGCTCTGGCAGCTCTCTGGAACTCTTGCAGCTCTGTGGTACTCTGCATGGACCAGGACCACACACTTCACCCACATGTCCAGGCATCCTGCCCTCAGGGTGAGGTGATAGTGACACTGCCTGGCTGATTCCCCAAATGTCTGATGGCAGAAACCTCCTGGATCTCATGAACGCAGCTACGGTACTTTTAGCCACGCTGCAGGCTAGCAGCTGTGGCACCAAAATTCAACAGGAATACTGTCTTCAGTTTGTACAGGTTACTAGGCTTGATTCCCTTCCTCACATAAATCTGGATTACCTCCCAGGGCTGAGGGTAGGTATCAGTCTGTCAGGATTTCCCAAAACCACTTTACACACTGGCAGTTTCTTCCAGACATTGGAGCTAGCAAAAAGATACCTCCTGGGTTGTTGGCTGTGGAAGCCCCAGGCAGGGCTCCAAACTTTCTTCAGCACTTACAGTCTGAGCCTCCTTGCACTCTGGAAGTCCCCAGAAGACTGCCTCCAGCTGGATCTGCCCCCCCAGGTCTCAAGGGATCATATCAGAGTCCCAATTTGTCAATCAGGCTGTCAGTCCATCAAATGAATATGTGGAATATCCATTTGACGCCTAATTGGCTAGGGGAAAAGGTGTCAATACACAGTCCTCGCCTTTTCCCAAGAGTCCCCTTTTTGTAGTCTTTTGGGCTCCTTGCATTCCCATTAGCTGCAGACTGCAGAGCAGGCCAAAGGCAACAAAGATGGCTGCTAAATAATCTGGCAGTCCAGTTTTGAACGCAGTCTCAACTTTTAAGTCTTTCTGCAGGCAAACTGTAAAATATTAACTTTAACAGCCCCCATAGTTTGGTAGCTACCCCTCTGCCCTATTGTCCAGTGGCAGAGTGTGGCATGGCAAAGTCTCCCCCTTTCTGTCACTAACACCATAGCATTGTCCCCCTGGCAGCAGGAAGAGCATTCACCTGAAATGTAGCTTTGGCTGCTCTGAAAGTTATAGCTCCCTTAAGCACTTACATAAAATTTAATCCCCCCCCATTATGTCTTGTGGTACCAGGGTTTGGAGCACACAAAGGAGCCATCGGCTGAGCCACCAGAGTAGCTTTAACGTTAAGCACTATAGCACTAACAGGATAGTGTGAGCAGAGCTACCAGCTCACATGCAGGAGCCAGCTTGAACGTGTGCATATAGAGCTGCGCAGTGCTTTACTGGCTTGCCCAGCACAAACCACACTGTACCGCCAAACTGGCATTTCTAACATTTACACACCATGTTGTTCTGGTCCTCCACAGCAAAGCAGGCACACAGGGACCAGCAGGAGCAACAAAAGGGCACCAATGGATCGGGACTAGTGAGATTAGATGGCAGGGAGGCTAACAACAAGTAAGCCCCACCCATGGGGGGGGGCTTACACTTGTCAGGAGAAAAACTAGAGAGGTGGGCTTATAGTGATTGCCCTGATTTCCAGGTCTTTCACTACTGTATACATTAACTGGGGCCATGTCTGGTGTGAGTTTGGAGGCATAATCAGGACACAGATCACTGATCATCCACCAGAAACTACCCTGCTGGGGGTGGGAAAGAAAGGGGGAACAACAAGAATAGATTTTTAGTGTTGGGGTACTTGATAGTCAGAGGGAAGATGAGGCTGGTCGAGAGCCTGGCAGATGGAAGGTAGTGTGTCTTCATGGTATGTCAGCAAAGAAGATCCCACCTAGAATCTGAACCGTGACCGGAGGGGAAGGTGGGAAGCCAGATGTGGTCTTCCACTTGGGAACCAATGACTTGGAGGAATGCAGAGTGTAAGGTGTTCAGAGAGATTTAAGGTTCTTGGGAGAGGCTTCAAGGAAGTGCAGACTTGGCATCCTCCTCAGAAGTGCTACCAGTGTTATGCTCTAGTCAGGTGAGAAAGGCATGAATTTTAGATTGCAACATGTAGTTGAAGGGATGGTGTGGTGAGTAGGGGTTAGAGTATGTAGGAGACTGGGGACCTTTCTAGGATGACAAAGCTATGTACAGTATGCAAGGAACTGCTGCATCTCAGTAGTGGGGGCACCACGGTGTTGGGGGGGAAAATTAAAATACTACAATAGCTGTAATCTTATCTAGGCAGAAGGGAGGACTGCAGCAGGGCATATGACCTAAATTTTTTTCATGGTGGGAGCCACAGGCCCTCAGGACAGTACAGTCAGGGTATGTAGGGAGTGGGAAGGGGTAGCATAGCGCACACTCACTTGCCAGTCATTGAAAAAACAGGTTCACCAAAAGGCACTGCTGGGAAACAAAGCCCCAGAAGACATCAGATACCAAAGCAAAGGCAAGACACTAGTTCAAGCATTAGTATAACAGAGCATCTCGCCACCTGGAAAGCCATATGTGTTAACACCAGGAGCCTGGGTAATAAAGTGTGGGATCTTCAGGCATTGACTGCGGACATCCAGCTGGAAGTAGTGGCCATGACAGAAATCTGGGTGACACTGCACCATGACTGGGACCTCACAGTCTCAGGGTACTCAACCTTTAGGCAGGATAGAGCCTAGGGACAAGGGTGGAGGAGTGGCTCTGTGTATGAAGGTGGGCATCAGTGCAACTAGAGATATGGTAGTGAGTAAGAATGCAGAGACAGAGCCACTGTGGATTCAGCTGAAATCAGGCAGGGGCAGGAAGGGGAGAATGGGGATGGTTTATAGACAGGAAGGTGAGAACAGGGTGTTTTATAGGCCACCAAATCAAAAGGAAGGGACAGACAGGGAGCTTGAGGGGGAAATTAAAAGTGAAGCATCACAAGGGGACATGGTGATTATGCGTGACTTTACTGGGTGTGGACTGGAGCATTCTAGGGGCAAGCAGTGCCAAAACTAAGGCACTTGTGGATGAATTCCAGGATGGCTTCTAGTTCCAAAGGGTCAGGGAACCAATGAGGAAAGGGGTAATCCTGGACCTAGAGCCAACAAGTAGTGACTATGTCAAGAACATAAACATGGGGGAACTACTGGGTACTACTGACCATCTGTCGGGGGGGGTCTGCTATCAAGCTGGGGAACGATCATACTAACTCCAAAACTAGAATCATGGATTTCAGAAGGGGAAATTTGGGGGAAATGAGGGAGCAGCTTAAGAGCAGTTTTGAGAGGGGTAGTGAGGGCAGGGGGTGTTGAGGAGAAATGAGGCATCATTAAGAACAGGCTACAAGAAGTCACCAGCTCCTGCTTGAGGCATGTGGGTGGGGGAGTACAGAATACTGATTTGGTTTATAAGCAAGGTGGGGGATAGCAGTGAGAGGTAAAAAGGCAGCATTCAGGAGTTATAAAGGGGGTCAAGTGAATAGGGACTGGGAATCATACCTAGAAAAACTGGGGTAAGGCCAAGAGGGTGGTGAGGAAGGTTAAGCTAGAAGCGGAACTGAGGTAGTGGAGGGAGTTATGGACAGTGATGACGCTTTCTTTCACTACTGAAGTCAAGCTGACTGGTCTGAAATTTCCTGGCTCATCCTTTTCACCACTTTTATTCAGGGGTACAGTGTCCACCATTCTGCAGTCTATAGTCATTTTCTTAGACTCTAGGAAGCAATTGAGCTCTACTATGGGCACTGCCATCTCCTTCAGCACCCTGTGGTGCAGGGTGCCGCCCATCTGGCCCTAGAGATTTATTCACTTTCAGGGCCTTGATCCCCTTGAGTACCCTTTCAGCAGCTATTGGTTTCATACTCAATTTTGCCACTCCACTCCACCCCTCCAATCTGGTTCTAACTTTCTCCTCCTTCTCCTTTGTAAATACCGAACAGAAGAATCACTCAGTATTATCACCCTACCCTTTTTCTTCCACGCACCCCTCACCCTGTTTCAGCCTGACAGTGCCTTCATGTGTCTGTCTCTTTTCCCTAATATAGTGAAAGAAAGCCTTATTACTCTCAGTAGTTGGCAAGCTGCTGGAAACTATCACCAAAGAGTGACTTGGGGAGTTCCTCTTGGCAAGTGGGCTATAGGACTGGAGGCATGACCGTAAAATCAAGTCAAGCATTTTTACAATTCATACTGAGACAAAGTAGTTGGGCTGTGATGTTCCATCCGCAGTGACCTCCCGTCAACTCTCCCCCACATGGCAAATGTTTTTTTGGTTTCAAGGCATAGCTAGTGTTATACTGATCCTTAGCTCAGTTTCTCCTATTAGGACATTAGTCACATAGACCTAAAAACAACATATCTAATTACATTTGGGAAACAAAGGCCACGGTGCCCTTTGCATCCACCTCCGCCAACTCTTTCTAAGGCCATAGCCCAGGCTTCTTTCCATCTATTCCAACATGCTTCCACAGCTATGTACATGATACCCCCATACCATGCTGGGCAATTACTCCCCATGAGCCGTGAAATACCTTCCACCTGGGGTCCCTTTCTGTCAGACACCACTGGGTTCTCCTGGAGACCTATTATTTCCCACCTTGTCTATAGCACTGCTCTCTCTCTCTCTCTCTCTCTCTCTTTCTCCAGGCTCTGTACATTCTCTCTTTGTGTTCCTCTTCCTTTGCATGGACACCTTACTGAGTTTGTCCTCTACCAGAGTCTCCCTCCAGGCTTAGGGGGAATCGTACTCGAACCAGTCAGCCAGTCCCCACACCCTCCTGGTGGTCCTGCTACATACTGCCTATTTAATGAGGATCCCAATAAAGAAATAGATTTAAGCCTCTCTTGGGTCTCTGCAGGCCTACAGTATTGTTCCCACCTTCACTGCTAGTTCCAGACTCCCATTTTTTGTGTCCCCTCATTGTCTGCTTGACATTGACCTTGATTCTTCTAGACTAAACTGCCTCATCCTTCTAAACTCTTCTCACTAAACTAACCCTTTGAGACGTGAGCCAGACTGCCAGGCTCAAGAAGGCACCTATTGGTGAACATCCACTTCACCCCTAATGGTAGAAGAGGACTATTACACAGGGGCACTTCAATTTTATTGACCACATACTGTATGCCCTACTTATTTGTCCCAGACAACCCAGTCAAGATGCAACATCTTGTTTCTAGTGGGGTTCTGCTTCTGTCCAGCTTCATAGCTGAGTGGTTTGGAACACTTTCTATGTTAAGTGACCTGCCCAAGATCCCATAGTCTGTATTTAATACTGTCTGAGTCAGCGTGGTTAGAACCTGCAATCTTGTTGAAATCCACAAAGAATCAGCCAAATACCAAAATGAATGTTGAAAACAATCTCTTGTTAGTTTATTGTAGAACTACATTCAAGTTTTGGATCATGTTTAAAGAGCTGCTGACGCCATCTGACCAAAAGTGTTACATTGCAGAATTAGAATAAGCATATCCACAGTAAATCTCATTCCAAAAAGTAGCCATTTTGTAACCCTGATTTCACTACCTGTTCAAAGAAAGCATATTCCAGTGAAGAGCTGCTGCTGATGTCATCTAGGGACCTTACAGTTTATTCTTCCATGTCAGCAAGCTTATAGGACCTGTTTCTCTAAAGCTGTAAAGATCATGTGCAATGGTTTTCATAAGTAAAACAGGCAGCAAGAGTTAGTAAACATTGCTTTAAAAATGTTGTGTTTCAGGCTTTGTAACAAAACTGACAATATTTGTCTGGATACTTTTTTATTGAGGCCCTTTTGCTGACTGCTGGATCATAGCACACTGTGAGGTTTGCAGACTGAATAAGTTTCTGATGAAAGGCTGAGATCATTCACACCTATCAGTCAATTGAGGCAACTTCTAAGAATGGCAATTTAAAACGATTATTCCAACTCCTTGTTAATGGGGGTGGGACACTCGTCTATGTTCTACTCTAAATTACAATGATCATTTTACCAGAGATAACACTTCCACCCCCATATCTGGAATGTGTAGTACGGTATGGACTACCCACCCATTGGCTCACGCAGTGGACCAATGGGCATACAGCCCTGCTGATGGTGTCAGGCAGCAGGTGGTTGGGGTGCTGCTGTCTGCCGCTGATGGGGGGGGAGTGGGGCAGTGGGATCAGTGGGCAGGAGGGGAGCGGGGTCCACTGGACCACCAGGGATAATAGGTTTCTGTTTTTTTTTACTTCAGCCCTCGATTGGGCAGACAGGTCCACTGGACCACCAGGGAGAGAGGTTTCTTTCTTTCTTACTTCAGCCTGCAATTGGGCAGACAGGTCCACTGGACCACCAGGGATAATGGTTACTTTTTTTGCTAATTTGGCCCATGATTGGGCGGGCAGCGGTCCACTGGACCACCAGGGATAAAGGTTTATTTTTTATACTTCAGCCCGTGATCGGTCAGACAGGTACACTGAACCACCAGGGATATAGGATTCTGTTTAGTATTTACTTCATCCCGCGATCGGGCAGGCAGCGGGCCACTGGACCACCAGGGATTTGGGGGTTTACATTGATTTTACTAATGCCCACGATCGGGCTGTGGGGCACATTGCCACATTGCAGGGGGCATTGGTCCCCAACGGTTGCTGCCAGGCAGGGCACCAGGTGCAAGTCATCGGGGATCGACATACCTGCATGCAAATAGGGCCATAATGACATCCAAATGGCCCCATTTGCACCTTGAATACATTATGACCCCATTTGCATGTCAACTTTTAAATATCGCGGTTGTTGCACCTTACGCAATGGAACTTGTGCTAGTGCATCCCCATGGTCCACTCTGGCCACTGGCGCTGGTGCAGTGCCACTGCGCCATGCGCACTGCAGGTGGCCAGGGTGCGATATTCAACTATGCTGAGCCATGGCGCAGCTCAGTTAAATATTGCCCATTCCATGCCCCTGCGCAGCCAAGTTGAGCTGCACCCAGGCTTGCGCCCCAGCCTGGCGCAGTTTGAATATCTGGGCCAGTGTGTAGTGGCACAGCTTAATCAATGTAAAAAATGGATTTATTTGTATTTTAATAATGTGCACTTCTAGAGAAACCTAGGTGCAGTGTTTATTACAAATTAATAAAATGCTGTGTATGTCTCCTTTAGAAATAGAGGATGACCATGAACTCCCTGAAGAAGCACTTTTAAGGGCGAAACGTTTGGGTACCTTAACCATGCTCCAAAACCTGAAGTTAATTCTACAATGAACTAACAAGAGATTGTTTTCAACATGGTTTTGGTGTTTGGCTGATTCTTTGTGGATTTGAACAATTCTGGAGCCTGTTTTCATCTCCCAAAAGAATAAACTTGTCTAACATATTTGTGAGGGTACCCAGGGGAACTTAACTTTTTGGAACACTTTAGAACCTGCATTCTCCAAAGTGCCAAGATGGCTCTCTAACTACTAGACTGGCATCCAAGTTGGGTAAATAAATTGTAAAACTTTAAAAGAACGAAGCTTCAATACCACAATGATCGTGCAGCACTACACAAGTACTGTGTTAGACCAGCTTGACTTTTTCACCTCTGCTGTTTTGGCAGCTTGTCCCTTTCTGGGTATAATTAACTAAGATTTCTATTCTTCTCTCTTCTCAATCACATTTTCACTCTTTTTCTCAAATTAGAAATACTACAAGTTACTGTGATGATCAGTATACAGTATCATGATAAAAATTTACTCAGAGATCTCAATACTCAAGATGTGAGGTCATGGTATCCCAACCAATGAGGGGATCCTGAGCTGGATGGGGCACACGTGGAGGGTGGAGGGACTGAGAACTGCTGAGAATGACAGGACTCGGGGTGGGGGCTGCCCAATAGCCCAGCAGAAGGATTGTGCTTCTGTGCTGGTGACCTGGGTTCTGGAACAGATTCTTAGAGCCAGGATTGGGTGCAGCCAGCCTGAGGAGAGTGACATCAGGAACTGCAGGTGCAGTGACCTCTCACGGCAGGAGGGGGAGGCTGCTCCCTTGTGAGGGATTTCACCAGCACACTTAGTGATGCATCTGGTAAGGCCAGTTCTAGGCTGATGCCTAACAATAGGGTGGTGGAAGGAATGCAAATTGGGGAGCAAAATACCCATCCTCCATTGTAATGAAAAGGCAGGCACACTAAGACCCCACACCATGGAGGCTAGTGTCAGTCTTCCATTGGATTCTGATGCTAGATGGGGAGGAAGGCACTCCCTCCTGAACCCTGCTATGGGGGGAGCAAGCTGTGGGGGGCAGGCAGCAGCAGTGGCAGA
The DNA here is from genome assembly GCA_016271365.2 of Neoceratodus forsteri. Lineage (NCBI taxonomy): Eukaryota > Metazoa > Chordata > Ceratodontiformes > Ceratodontidae > Neoceratodus > Neoceratodus forsteri. The sequence goes on along the minus strand of CM028133.1, from coordinate 43,978,564 downwards.
TTATACAGAAACATAAAAACTGTCGGCATAAATGGACCACTTGGCCCACCCAGTCTGCCCAAAAATTTCCAACCTACTGTACCTCTGCAGACTGTAACTGGTTCCCGGTGTCTCTCCCTCCCTCCCTGTTTTTGTGTCATTCTGCCCATATGTCTATCCTGTACATGCTTGAAGCCTGCCACCATTCTAGCCTCCACCACTTCAGCTGCCAGTTGATTCCATGCTTACATCAGCCTCTCAGTGAAGAAGTATTTCCTCACATCTTTCTTGAACCTGCTCCTTCCAATGTCATCACATGTCCTCTAATCCTGATGCTCATCCTTACTTGGAAGACGCTGTCCCCCTGCATCTTTTACCCTGGTGATGTACTTGAGGGCCTCACTCATGTCACCCCCTGTGATAGGGTTGTATAAAACCCTGTACCATTTGTTATGTAGAGAGCGTTAAAAGCAAGGATGTATTTTTCTGTCTTCTCCTATTCTGTCACTCATCTGTCTCTTGTCTGTCTGATTATGCAATCAAATTTTCCTTGTGGAACTTCAGAACTGGTCACTCCAATGGTCCCTCAATTTCCCCATTATGTCCCTTCCTTCATTTGCTGTTTTCATTCTCTCTCTGTGGTTAAAAAAATATACTTGAATCTATATGTGAAACTGGGGTCCCTTGGTGTGCAAATGTATATGAATATATTGTTGAAAAGAACTGCAGAATGCTGTTTGGGGTTGTTAGAAAAGATAGCAAGCTGGAGTCACAGTGGGTTGGCATTGAGAAACCTTTTGACCTTTTCCAAGTTTGTTTGCAGAGCTGTCAGGGGGAAAAGCAGATCTGGCCAGAATGTCTTAATTGGCTGCACCAGTTGAGAAGACTAAATGTACTGGTTACAGGAAAGAAACTGACAAAGTCTGGTACATTGTGTGAAAACAGGAGATATAACTTAACGAGAACAGGATGCAAAATTTGTCAGCTGAAAACATCTTATAAAAAAGAGCAATGTTTGTTTAGCGAGAGATCGAGAGAGTTGAGATTTAGAGATACCCGCAGATGAAGGACTTTGTTTTGTTTGAACTGCCTGTATAAGAGCTATCCTGCACAGTTTTAATTGTTTATTTTGTTACCGATAATAATAAAATGCTGCTTGCGAATTTATGGGTCTCCTGTTTTGTCTATGATTCCTGACCTATGCTTCAATTACACCCCTCACTTTCCTGTGTTTTAAAGTGTACATGTTGAGGTCCTTCATCCTCTCCAGATAGGGCTTCCCCTGCACCATTCTGGTTGCCCTTCTCTGGACCACTTCCACCCTGTCAACATCCTTCTAGCGGTGCGGCCTCCAGAACTATACACAGTATTCCAGGTGGAGGAGTACGAGAGAGTTGTACAGTGGCAGCATATCCTTCCTCCTCTTGCTGTTGATGCCCCTCCCTGTACAACCCAGCATCTCACTAGCCCCTGTACAACCCAGCATCTCACTAGCCCTGCCCATGGCCTTGTCCCATTGTGCTGTCACCCTGAGGTCCTCCGATATAACAACCCTGCAGTTCCTTTCTTGTGTACTGACACCTCCTCCCCTCACTTTGTGCTCAGCTCTGGCTTTTCTGTGCCCTAGGCGAAAAAGCAGGGATACTGAATGAATATTTCTGCTCAGTATTCACAAAAGAGGAGGGGAAAGTGCCTAATTCAATTAACAGAAGCACTCTTGATAGGGGGGTTGATCCCAGTCCTTTCACAGAAGAAAGGGTTCTGAAAGAACTCCTAAAACTGAAGGTGGACAAAGCAATGGGACCTGATGGAATTCACCCCTGAATTCTAAAAGAATTCAGGGGGGAACTAGTGAAACCACTGGCTACTCTTTTTAATAAATCATGGGAGGATGGTGTGGTACCCGAGGACTGGAGGAAGGCAGATGTGATTCCCCTTCACAAAAGTGGGACCAAGACAGAGGAAGGAAGGAAGCTACAGACCTGTCAGTTTGACCTCTGTGGTAGGGAAAGTGATGGAGTCACTTCTGAAGGAATGAATTGTTGAGTACCTAGAGGCCAGTGGGGCAGAGGACCCAAGGCAGCATGGGTTCACAGTGGGAAGGTCATGTCAGATGAATCTAATAGATTTCTTTGACTGGGTGACCAAAGTAGTAGACCAGGGAGGGGCTATGGACATGGCCTACCTAGACTTTAGTAAGGCATTTGACACAGTCCCACACAAAAGATTAATAGTCAAATTAACCAGGAGTAGGTCCCAGGGTGGTAGCCTGGGTAAAACATTGGCTGGACAACAGGACACAGAAGGTAATTGTAAATGGAGTCCACTCAGAAGAAAGAGGGGTTACTAGTGGAGTACCACAGGGTTCAGTACTGGGTCCAGTCCTTTTTAATGTCTTTATAAGTGACATTGCAGAGGGACTGGGGAGAAAAGTATGCCTCTTTATAGATGACACAAAGATCTGCAACAGGGTTGATGCACAAGGAGGCGTGGAAAGGATGAGAAGGGACTGGCAAGGTTGGAGGAATGGTCAGAAGTATGGCAGCTAGGATTCAATGCAAAGAAGTGCAAAATAATGCACCTGGGAAAGAAGATCCTAGGGGAAGATTACACAATGGGGGTGGGGTAGTAACAACAACAAAAAAGGAAAGAGACCTGGGGGTAATCATATTAGATGACCTTAAGGTTAGCAAGCAATGTGAGAAGGCAGTAGGGAGGGCTGGGGGTATACTGGGATGCATAGGGAGAGGCATCATCAGCAGAAAACAGGAAGTTGTTATCCCTCTGTACAGACAGTTGGTGAGACCCCATCTGCAGTGCTGTGTCCAGTTCTGGAGACCCCATCTCCACAAGGACATAGACAGGATAGAGGCGGTCCAGAGGAGGGCAACTAAAATGGTACAGGGTCTGCAAGAGAAGCCGTACGAGGAGAGACTAAAGAAGCTTAATATGTATACCCTTGAGAAGAGAAGGGAGGGGGGGACATGATAGAAACTTTTAAGTACCTCAGTGGAATCAACAAAGTCCAAGAGGGTAGCATCTTTCAGAAAAAGAGACGTGCAAGAACAAGGGGACACAATTTAAAGATGGGGGAGCAGTTCAGGGGCAATATGAGGAAGTATTTTTTCACAGAGGGGGTGGTGGACGCATGGAGCAGCCTTTCTGAGGAGGTTGTGGGATCTAAAATTGTGGGAGAATTCAAGAATGCATGGGACAGACATAAGGCAATTCTTGTGGGGGTTAGGAAGAAATAGGCTGTTGGTTAACTAGGATCTGCGGCCTATCCTGTAGGTAGGGATATGGGAAGACTAGATGGGCCAAGTGGTCCTTATCTGCTGTCAAAGTCTATGTTTCTAGGTGTATGATCTTGCACTTCTTGGCATTGAACCCCCGGTTGCCATGTGCTTGACCATCCTCAAGTTTCCCCAGATCCCTCTGCAATGTCCTTACTCCTTCGTGGGTGTTTACCCTACTGCAAATTTTAGTGTTATCTGCAAATAGCCAGATCTCCCCGTCGAGTTCCTTTGCAATGTCCCCTATGAAGACATTAAAGAAGTCTGCCCCCCACAAAAACAAAACTTGTTGTATTTGACCAAGCTGTTTCGTATTAGCTGTTTTTGGTGGTCGCTGTTTTTACTTAGCTGTTTTCACATGGCACTGATTCCTTCCTGCTACCACTCTCATGCAGAGGGACCATCTCAGCACTTCTCGAGTTGTCTGGAACCATACCCGATTCCAGCAAGCTGTGGGACAGATAGCACTCACTGAGTTCCTTCAGTACTCTGTGTTCCCCATCAGGTCCCAAAGTCTTATCCACTTTCAAGGCAGCAAGTCCTTCCATTACTGACCATATTGGTGTCAGAAGAAGAAGACATCAGGGAAGTTGAGTATGAACTCCAAAGCGATTTTAATGTTTCGCAAAAATGGTTTACTACTTCCAAATTCATTTTAAATCATAAAAAATACAGTCAATGTTCTTTAGCTAACCTCAAACAAGCAAATCCAGAGAAATAAACAACCCGCAATTAGAAACAGTAAATGGATTGATTCTAGCCCAGGCTGCTACCTATAAATATTTAAGGATCCAAAAAGATCAACATTTTTCCTTTGAACAACATATAAATCAATTAGTAAAAAAGATAAATTCTAGAGTAGGTGCCTTGAGGAGAGTATCCAGCTGTTTGACCGTTTAACTGTGGGAAACCAATTAATTATCCCAATAATGGATTATGGGTGTCACGTTTTCAGTTACAGACATAAAAAGTACTTCAGAAATTAGATTCTACTTATCATAGACTAGCGAGGTTTGTGTTCAAATATAAACATAACACTCTTCATTGTAATTTATACCAACAGTTAGAATTGGTTCCATTAGAGCAAAAAAGGGGATAGGATATGGACAATGTCATTATATAGGATCTTTAAACATGGCAAACCTATAGGACTCCTGGATAAACTGGACTGCCCAAATAATTTTCATTTAAGAACAAATAAATCAAGAGAACCAGTGGTGCCAAAAACAAGAAATAGTTTTGGGAAGCTGACAGTTAAATAACACCTAGCCCTCTGAGTTCAGGCATGCGCAGTAGCGCTAGGTGCTACTTCGCATGACCGAACTCGGAGCTGCAACTTTCATAATGATTTAAAGTACATTACACGGCTCTGTTTTCCCCAGGAATTGGATGTAGAGGTTTAGTTAACATACCACTGCATGCCACAATTTTGGTTTTTCTCTCGGATAGATACGCCTCGCTCATCATTTTTACAAGCCTTCTGGCACAGGACAGGATGCCAGGGGCACACTCCATCTTCCAGTGCGGCGGCACTTTTGACATGGCACCTCAAGGTGCAACATTAAATAGCTAAGGTTAGCTGAATTTATTTTAAACCATATAGGTTGTTTTAAACGTGTGTTTTTAAAGCCCTGGTGATTGCACCCACTGTTTTGTGCTGTTTTTCTTTAAAGGAGGGAACCACTTCTATCAGGGAGCCATCCAAGGTGGAGAAGATGGGCACAGATGAGAGTCTGACCAGTTTTTGGCTGGAGTCAAAAGTTGAGGACACCGTTTTTTGAGTGATGCCCTGGAGTTGGTTTGAACAGAATCATTGTAGGATGTTGTTGAAATCTTGCTGTATTGGACCTTCCACAGCTGTACTGTCACACTATCCTGCCTCTTGCTTTTCTCTTCTCCCTGATGTAGCAGAAAAAAAGTCTTAGCCCCTACTCTTACTTCCCTTGCTATTTTGTTCCTCTGCCTGCACCTTAGCCCCCCGATTGCCCTTCCTTATTCCTTCTGACTGACCAGGTACACCTCCCTGTCTTCTTCCCTCTGAGTTTCCTTGTACCTTTTGAACCCTTCCTTTTTATGTTGGCTCCGGTTGTGCGACAGCCAACATATTACATTAGTAGCAGAATTGGAGGTGCGGTCACTGGGGGCGAATGCAGGGCACGCATCAGAAGGTGCGTCCCTCATTCCCCAATAAGGTAGCTGCAGGTGCTGACACTAGCAACACGTAAAGTGGCCACCAGATCTAAGAAAAGGTTCGCTGCAATAAGAGCCAAGCTCGTCATGCAGCAGCACCTTCCGACGTGCCTTTCCTGGTGAAGCATTCTTGCAAACATGGTGGTAGTGACTGCCTGCCACAGTGCTGACTTTGGGGGTGCCCAATCCCCCTGTCAGCATGCCCTGACTCAGTTCATGTGCCGATGGGGAAACCCACTCCCCGTTGGCATAATGACCCCCCATTTGTTGTGTGCCGAGGGGAGTGCCCAATCCCCGTCGGCTCTTGCTTCCCCTCGGTATGTGCTAATGGGAGTGCTCAATTCCCCATCGGATAGCCCTCCCAAACACTAGAGGCACGCTGGGAGCCCACCCCAGCATGTTAATGTCCTCTAAAAAAACAAAAAATCCCTCAATTTTTTTTGTTTTAACCCAGAAGGAAGAAAATGGTCCCTCATGGTCTGTCCTGCTCCCTCCCCCAACCCACACCCGCCCTCTGCACACCCTGCCTCTACACCTCTCCTCACCCCATACTTCCTTCAGAGTCCAGCGCGATGATCTTCGGTGGACCGGAAACATGTCTGCACTCTTCAAAGCCAACTGCAAACTGAAAAAATGCTGCTAAGCTGTACAGTGGCATAAATAGGGTTTTTTCAACTTTGGTGCATATCTCATGCATTTTGTGGAATTTTGGCACCAAATATTCAACATGGGTTATTGGGGCCCCTTCTCATGAATTCATTCACTGTCATTGCTTTATTCGGTCCCGAAAGGTGATTTTGCGGTCACTGCACGGAATCACCTTTTGGGACCAGTTAACAAAATGACAGTGCTACTGTTCATGAGGTGGGCTCTCAAAAAGCCTATGTTGCAAATTTATTGAAAACAATCCAAAAAAAATGACTGTTTTACGAGCGCGTGTTGCGCAGTTTCCACGCACGCTCATAACTTGGTGAATCTGTAATATTTACACTCCAGATTTTCAACACTGGCATTTTTCCACACCTCCTTATGAATAGTACAGCTGTCATTTTACATATCCTGGCCAAAATATGTTTTCGCACTTCCGGCGCAGAATAGCACAGTCGCTGTGTGAAATCAGTTTTCGAGACGGTTTGAGAAAATGACAGTGACACTCTTCATGAGCAGAGGTTCTAAAATGTGTATGTTGAAAATCTGGTAATTCGTGAAGTTATGAGGCTGCATGGAAACTGCACAATGCATGCTTGTAACACAGTCATTTTATGGACATTTGTCACCAAAGACAGCGTCAGTGGCTCAGTAGGTAGCACACTTGCCTCTGAGGCCGGGAGATCAGAGCGCTGTGGGTTCAGTTCCCACATCTAGCACTTGCGTTAATATCCCAATACTGACACTGTAGTGCAGCATGAGAGGGGTGCTGCACTTCTGAGGTGCCATCTTTCGGATGAGACGTTAAACCGAGGTCCCATCTGCCTGGATTGGTGGTAGTTCAGGTGGATGTTAAAGATCCCATGGCACTTATCAAAAAGAGTAGGGGAATTTTTTTATTGTTAACTAAACAACAACTTTACAATAATATGTACAAGACAATCAGAATATAGATACATCAAAAATTGGGAAAAAGGAAAAAACACATAAGTGCATATAACCGTACTCAACTACCTAAAACATTCAAGAAAAGACCATACAAGCCACCCCACCCCTACGCCCCCCAACTTTCAATATAACAGGTATCATAAAAAAATGTTTTTATATATATATATGTTGTCCCTTGTCAAGCAGAACACAATGCATTTCCACAGTGAATAAGATACCTAGAAAAAGATCAGGAAAAATCAAAACCATCCCAAAAAGAACTCCAACTAGCCGAAGAAAACAGATTACGTTCTGCAAACATCAACTTCCCCACTTCAGATTCTATCATAAAAATCAAAGTAAGTGGAGAAATAAACTGTTGTTGTAACAAAAGTCTACATCTACTAATCCACAACCAATAGGGAAAAAAAACATGGAGAACTTGCAGAGTACCATACTGGCCCCCCTGTTGTTCAGTAGCAAAGAAACCATAATACAAGCTCACCTTTAAAGGCGGAAAAGCCAATTTATTTTTCCAGTGTTCTTTAAGAATATCCCAGAATTCCTTGGCATAAAAACAATCAAAATACAAATGATCCATAGTTTCCAAAACAGCAATACACTTATCCCTTGGGCAAAATCGCTCTTGCATAGATTTATGCTTTTGATTACTGCGGACATTAACCCTACCGTGGATACCCAACCATAAAATATCCCACATCTGTAGCGGAATACGGGGATTAGTCAGATAACTAGCCAAATTTGAGCTTACTGCCACAGGAAGGGATGCAAACGGAGTATCAGAAAAAAAACTCTCCAAAATCAAGGCATACAAAGCTTTCCTATGAAACTTCTTTACCGCTTCCCAACGTACATCCCAACATTTCACCTTATCAAACACCGACCTCCAAACACCCATCAAAGGAGGACGGCGTTTATTACAATGTAAAAACTGTCCTTCCTGCCATTCACCTAAAACTCCTTTCAATTGTGACGTCAATGGCATAACCCATAATTTCGAAATGCCATGTACCACTGGGACCAAGTTCAGATATAAAAATTCCGTAAACAAAAACACAACTGGGTGAATCATCCCCAAACCTCCCCCTCTAATGTCCAAATATAACGTGTTCCTCTTAATGGGGTTCAAACGGCTGCCCCAAACCCCACTAAAAAAAAATGCATCAGGGACATTTCCAATGACTTAGGTATGTAGAACACATTACTTACAAATAAAAAAAAACAGGGAGGAGATAAGATTTAATCAAATTAATTTGTTTCTTTTTTGACAAGCTATGTCTATTCCATTGAGACACTTTACCATTACCATCCTGTAGAGCCCTGTTCCAATTATCCAGGGCTCCCTCCCTACCTCCAAAATAAAGTCCCAAAATTTTACAAGGTTTACTTTCCACCCAAAAACGTCCTATTAACGTCGGGCAGTTCGGAAACCCAGAAATATCTATACATTTCGTTTTATCTCCATTAATGCGAGCACCCATGATCAATCCCAAAGAATGAAGCAGATCATAAGCTAACTCTATAGCCTTACTATCAGGTAAAATAAGACAAATATCGTCTGCATAGGCTATAAGCTTCGGCAGGCAATACGTGTCTATTGTAATAGCCCTAATCAAAGGAGACTTACTAATTATCTGTAATAATAGATCCAAAGCCAAAACATACAGTAAGGGGCTAAGCGGGCAACCCTGCCTAACACCCTTCAAGACACTGAGTCCCACCTCTCCACCCATTTTCTAAAGGGACAACAGTAGCCAATGCATAGCATAATTGCACCCAATTCACAAACTGAAGTGGCAAACCAAACGCCTTCATACACGCCCATACATAGTCATGTGATACTTCATCAAAGGCTTTAGATTGATCCAGGCTTACAAAAAGAAAACCCTAGACCTCCCACCGAATCTGTACATAAAGACGAGACCTCTCTAAGAAAAATCAAGGCATCTGTCAATTTCCTCCCAGGCACAGCACAAAATTGCTGTTCATTAATCAGATCAGGCATCACTAGAGACAATCTATTCCCTAAGAGCTTAGAGAATATTTTAAAATCAACATTCAAAAGAGTTAAAGGTCTCCAGTTACATATGTCTGTACGGTTCCCCTTCTTAAAGAGAAAAATTAACAAACCCTTGTACATCTGGGTAGGCAAAATTATATCCAAGAGAAATGAATTATACAAAGCCAATAACTCCGCTGGCATAATATTCCACAACAATTTATATAATTCCCTTGGTAATCCATCGGAACCTGGCGAAACCCCACTTTTAAGAGAAGCAATCACCAAACCCAACTCCATCTCTGTAAAAGCCGCTATCATGCTAAACTGTAGAGCACGATCAACTTGTGGAAGGTCCGCAGCCTCCAAAAATTGAGAGGTGAAACAAGAAACAGGGTAGGGGGTCCCAAAAGTTCTCTCCACATGTAAATCCAAAAAATCCATAATGCCTTTGTTATCCGACAGCAAAACACCATCATCACTACACAAACTAGAGAACAGGCGGCTATTCAATCTTGACTGACATGCCAAAAAGGGATTCACCTGAGCCGATTTTCCCTGTGTCCCAAACGATTGCTCTTTAAGTAAAGATGACATACGATCATACTGAAATGGTAACATAGACATCTTTATCCGAGTAATATCCCAGGATAAATCCAAACCACATTCATACTGTCTAGAAATCAGTAATTGTAATGAACGGCGGAGCAACAAATACCGTTCAGTTTTCAATCTCGCCTCCAAACGGCTATAGGACTGAAAATAACCAACCAAGCAGTTTTTAAAAGCCCCCCACCAACTCCCTCTATCTTCATATAACCCAATAGTTGTAATTTGGTCGCATACAATCAATTTTAAATCTGCAATAACTGTCTCATCACTCAAGATAGAGGAATTAAATTTCCAAAATCCCGGACCTTTCTTTCGACCCTGAGAAGAGTCTACTGTTACCCCAATCAATATATGGTCCGAAGTCTCTACTGGATCATAAATCAAGCAATCAATGCTTAAAGACTTCAGAACAAACAAAAAATCAATGCGGGAAGCCAAATTACCTTTACAAAAGGTAGGTTTTGCCAAAACCCTCCCAACCTGATGTGAATATTTCAAACCAGCAAGAGAAAGGATTGTCGCCAAAACAGGACTTATCACAATATTGTTTACCTAATGTCCCCTTCTGCAAAAAATTAATGTTAAAGTCCCCACCAAAAAAACAAATAGCCCCTTGTATACAAAAAAGGCTGAATTTTATATAATAATTCAATCCTCAGGGATTTTAGCTGTGGGCCATAAACGGAAATGAGCCGACAAGTAATGCCATGCACTCTAACATCTACCAACAACGCCCTTCCAGGTTCAGTTTCGACCAACTTAATAAGAGTAACATCTAAGGTAGTAAAGCAAATACCGACCTCACTACAAGGTTCTACACCAAAAGACCAAAAGGAGACACCCCAACGCCAGAGTTTACTAGCGATATCAGTCTCCGAAACAGTATATAGATGTGTATCCTGCAAAAGATACACATCATAATTTAAGAAGGAGAGAATCCCAAACATCGACTGGCATTTACCATGATATCTAATACTATTAACATTCAAAGAAGCTACAGTAAACGGAAAAGGCGTTTGTGGTGGGGGGGTTTGGGCACTTTATTGCTAGACCTGGTTACCCGTTTCTTAGTATCAAATTGTTTCTGTTTAGATGAGCTCCCAGATATACCAAGCGAGGGAACCACACTGGGCACATTTGGATCTTTATCTATAACCGGGATCTCATTATCCACTTGATCTCCCCAGGTAGTCAGGATCGAAAACCTATTCACCAGGGTCAAGGGGGAGGACGGAGTAACACTAGGCACACCGCCCACTTTAGGCAACGAAATACACTGAGAAACCTGTGTCGCCTCCCTATCTCTTACACTATCATGTACCACCATAGCAGGAACTCCACCAGATTCTAACCCCTGCCTTGAGTTAGACCTAGTAGGGGACCCTCGAGAGGTTACAAAGGGCGTAGCCATATCGTCCCCACCTGGACTTGCGCCAAGGAGCAAGGGGTCCTCCTGAGAATGTTCAGTAAATGGACATCCTATACTTAAAGGAGCCATAATCAAAGGGTCATTTCCAGATTGCAAACTAGAACGCCTGTCATTAGGAATCATTCCACCCCTCCCTCTACCTCTACGTCTACCTCTAAGCACAGGGCCAGGTTCCAAACTATCAGAAACACCGCTAGAATTACGAGCCTGTGCCAAGAGATGTTCCTGGTCAGAGGATTCAGTAACATCAGAATGTTTCCAAGGGCAATCGGAAAAAACATGATTCAGCTCATTACATAAATTACATACGGAGGGAGCTGTGCAGTCTATGATAGAGTGGCCCAACATTCCGCAATGAAAACACTTAACCTGATCTCATGCAGTGTTCAAGTGGGATAAAGAACCACATTTAAAACAGCTCTTCGGTTGACCAGCATAAAAAATAATACCCCTATCCCTTCCCAAAAAAAAGAGCTAGGCAAATGTTGGATCCCTTCAGCATCATGAATTAACCAAACACGAAAAGTCCAGCCCCCAGTCCAAAAACCATTGTCATCCAGAATAGGTCTAGGCTTATCTTGCACATAACATTTCTTCTCTAACCAAAATAAAATGTCAGAAATATTCACACCCTCGTTCCGAAAAAGAATCGTAACCGTCTTAACCGTAGGCTTTGTGATTGGGATGGCTTGAAAGTCTCTCCAATGATCACTATCCTGAAGATCATAATACAAGCTCCAGAATTTGTCCAGAGATATCCCCGTACAGAAACTAACATCGTAATAGTAATCTCCCGGAGGGTGACTCAGAGCATAGACTTCAGCAGGTGAGACAGCCATAGAATTAATAAGCAAAACTTTCCCCACCCAAAGTCGGTCAGGAGCCACCTGTAACTGCCCCTTATATCTCAATCATACTAAGAATCTACGTTTAGCAGATTCCACCGGCTTTCTAAACAAACCAGCAAAAGATTTCGAACTGTGCCCCACACGACTCGAGAGGTTTGCTGTCTCCAGTAAAATCTCATTGCTAACCATCTGCACAGAACTAGATTCTGTCTCGGAGTTCAATACAGGTAACCCTGGTACAGTGTTTCCAAGGAAAGGCAACGAAGATGGAAGAGATCGCTGGGGAAACAGGTCACCCATGTCGTCTTGCGTACTCGAAAAATCACTAGCCTGACCTTGGGGCTGCGCCTTCGCAATACCTGAGGCCAAGGACTTAGAATTAGGCTCGGCAATCGATGAAACATGCATCTCTTTTAAGACAGGAAGATGTGGTATAGTAACCCCAGGGACAGGTATTAAGGGGTCGGGAACCCACCGTTCCCCAGCCCATACCCAACCCGCCTGTTGTAGCTCCTCTCCAGGGGACCAAGGATCTAAATAACATGGGTGACTAATCAATTCAGATGAAACAATGTCCCCTCCCGAAACAGAGTTCCTAACAATGCCAACCTGTTGACTGAAACGCTTCCCTCCATCAAGAACAGGGCTAACAGGAGAGCGCTTTCTCTTGCTTCGTTCGACATCCAACTTCTGTTGACAGGAACGAAAATCCTTCTCTGCCAAATTGATTAAGTCCATAAGGTGCAGCTTTTTTTTCTCGAGTTCTGATTGCAAAATTAATTCGGCCGTGTCATCCGTAGCCAAATCTTTCTCCGAATCCTCCATTTCCATAACCACAGCTGAAGGGACATCCGTAAACCGAATATCTTCGTCAGGCATACTCGCAATCCTATTGCAGGTCGGAGCCACGAACCCACAACCTTCCTCCACTGACTCCACCGACCGACTGAGATCCTCCATCTCCTCGAACGGACGGACAGCGCCACCCGCGAAAAGAGTAGGGGAATTTCCCCGGTGTCCTGGCCAAATTTCCCTCATTCACTAAAAGTACCACCAACAGCTTAATCTGGTTCAAATTCAATTTCATACCATCTGTAACCCCGGTCGCCCCTGAAAAAGGGACTTCTAGGCCCAGTGGGCTCACCGGGTCAACAAAATTCAACAAAAACAAACAAACAATTTTCAACATAGGCATTTTAGAACCTCTGCACATGAACAGTGTCACACTGATTTTCTTAATCTGTCCCGAACACTGATTTCCCATAGCGACCGCGCTATTCTGCACCAGAAGAGCAAAAACACATTTTGGCCAGGATGTGAAAAATGGCAGCTGTACTGTTCATAAAGAGGTGTGAAAAAATGCCAGTGTTGAAAATCTGGAGTGAAAATATTAAAAATCCGTGAAGTTACGAGTTTGCGTGGAAACTGTGCAACGCATGCTCATAACAGTCATTTTTTGGAATTTTTTCATCAAATTTGCAACATAGACTTTGAGAGAACCCACCTCATGAACAATGACACTGCCATTTCATTAAACTGTCCCAAAAGGTGATTCTGCGCAGTGGCCGTGAAATCACCTTTCGGGGCCGAATAACCAGATGACAATCACTGAATTCATGAGATGGGGTCCCAGGAACCCCTCGTTGAACATTTGGTGCAAAAATTCAGAAAAATGGCTGCGATACCCACATAAATTGAAAAAAACATTATTGCCATTATACAGCTTACCAGCATTTTGTTAGTTTGCGGTCAACTTTGAAGAGTGCAGATGTGTTCCCAGTCCACCGAAGATCATCGCGCCAGGCTCCGGAGGTAAGTATGAGGTGGGGGGGGTGTGTGGGAAGGTGGGATGCACAGAGGGTGGCTGCAGGTTGGGGGAGGGGTATCAGACTCAACAAGGGACCGTTTTTTCTTTTACAGGGGAAAAAAAAAATGTGGGAAGGTTTTCTGCTTTTGCAGGTGCTTTGGCATGCTGGGGCGGGCTCCCAACATGCCACCTTAGTGTTTCTTGGGGGGGGTCTGTAGCTGACAGGGATTGGGCACCCCCGTCGGCAGAATGTTGGGGGGGGCGGGTGCATGAACTGAGGGAGATTGAGCACCCCCTCGGCACACAACAGATGGGGGGTATCATGCCGATGAGGATTGGGCTACCCCATCGGCAAATGAACTGGGGAAGGGGCATGCCGACAGGGGGATTGGGCACCCCTGTTAACTGTAATGGGGGACTGAGAGGCAGCGGCTGTCTATTGGCTTCCATGGACACTGTGAGAGGCTAATGGAGAAGCCGCCGCCATGTTTGTTTGAAAGGGGACACCAGACAGTTCAGCTCTAATTCACTGCTTCAGTCAGGGACTGCCCCGCAAGCAGACACAGCTGATTGTTTAATGACGGGGTGCTCCGTGATTGCAGTGGCCAATTTCTTTGACCATAGTGGCACGCTCATTATCTGCTGTCATCGACAGTGTGCTCCTCTAGTGCCACGGCAAAGACCAGCCCCAAAACGGACTGCTGCCATTTGCTACAACACTGCCGTGCCTCCACAACCCGCTACTCCAGCAAGCTGTCACAATTTGTTTCTTATGCATGTGCACAAGCAAACATAAAAAGAGTGTCAAGACACAGATGTCATATAGAATGAACTAAATCAGAAGATATAGGACAAGAATTTACAGAGAAAGCTTACAAGGTGGCTAACACAAACTGAAAGTCATGACAGCTTCTGATTTTGACTGGATGTGAGATGAGGAGTGAGATTTGGTAGGCCAAAACGCATTGAGTGGTTTGAGAATGCAGGAGGGCTGTATTGAAATGATGGAGTCTTGTGTGCCACCTGATTGCATGCATCAGACTACAATAGTGATGACTGAGGTTTAAAAGTGAACTCTGGATCCTATGTTTGGTGGCTAAGGGCAGGGGAAGTGCTGCCCATAGCTCTATGCCCAGTCCAGGGGATGGTGATGCCATATGCCACCACTACAGCAACCCAAGAGGTAGGCCAGGGAGCCTACTTTTTGCCACGGTTATGCTGTATGTGCATGACGTCAACGTGGGTCTGTGCATGATGTCATTGGTTAGTGGGAGTGTCATGGCCAAAAAAAAAAATGTGGCCTCCTGCTTGATGGGTCTGTCCATCTCTGGCCTTGCACTCCCCACTTGCTGTACTACTGGATCATGCTCTGGAAGAGGGGAACCCCTCCCCAAAGGTTCCATCATGGGGCACACGTCATGAAGAACACTGGAGTGGGATACTGGAGTTGATGGGTCTGAAAACTTGCCAACATCAAGCTCATGGTCGGGTATTCAGCTGGAATAAACACAGGATGGAAACAAATGGGGGAACTGAATGTCTCAGTGGATTGGTAATGGTTTAAGGAGCCCTTCACCTGTAGGTCACTGGTTTGAATCCAGCCAAGGTCAGTAGTGGCTGAAAGCCATTCTCATCTGCAGGCTATTCAGTGGCCTATGTGAAATGAGTTGAGGTGGTCTCAGTCTAGTTCCCAGTGGGCAGGTATGCACATCACAAAATCATAACTGCCTCTAACTGGCACCCTTGTTGGCATCTAACATGAAATACCAAGGACTTAATGGGCATGGAGTCTGAACTACCATCTCACCTATGCGGTGGTCCCTTCATGGCAGGGTTGATGCACATTGGTGGGGCAGTCTGCACTGTGTTCACCTATCATGTGGCTAAGCAGAGGACTTCAGGTTCTTTTTATTTATTTAAGTTATTGGTAACCGGGTAAGGCCCATTACGCACAAGTGCCTGTTTTCAGGGGCAACCTGGGAGCACTGGGCAGTTAAGTGACTTGCTCAGAGTCACAGAGTATGCTAGTGGAGGCTGTGAGAATCAAACCCAGGTCTGGTCTGCTGGATGTACCAAGCTCATTCACAGCTCATTACTTTAACCTCTAGGCTCTACTGCCACTCTAGCACCTTTCACTAGCACTAAAAAAATCACAAAGAAAAAACAAACAAAAACTTAAAAAAAGGATGGAAAAAATAAGGGAGTCTTGGCAGATGTGGGAGCTTGGCAAGGCTGCCCTTTATAAGGAATTCCCCAAATGCCTAGCATGCTACAGTGCAGCACTGCTTAGCGTGCTATCATTTCCAGAATGACAGCTCCTTCAATGTATGTGTGTGTGTGTGTGTGAGTGTGTGATAAAGAAAGTAAAGATTTTTGTTTTTAAAGTGATGATTCACTTTGTGTTTACCCACTTATTAAGGAATGACAACGGGGAAATATTATCTACTTCTGCAGCTGCCCAGAGGTCCAGGTGCAAAGCATTAGGGGAAAACAAACTTAAAACATTTAAAGACAGGAGCAGTGATCTGAAAATGCAAATATTTTGGTATCAGTCTAATTGTTCTGAGTTTGACAGGTCAAGGTATGGTGCTGGATTTGTGCCTCTGGGAATGAATCCCTGGCTCATTTATTTTATTTTTTGTTTTTGTCAGGCTGTGAATTCCCCACAGGCACAGGGTCAGACTGTGGTACAGAGAGCCCACCCGGAAAGCTCATACTGGGAAAGCAGCAGGAAAGTTTTGAACAGTGGCTCTGTGTTTGCTTTTCATATTTACTTGCAGTGATGAGGAAACACCAGGCAATTAGAAACAAGATGATTTACGCAAGGGCTTTCAGTTTAAAAGGTGGAAACAAGCCCAGTTGAAGAAGGTCCACCTGGAAATGCAAGTAGGGAATAGTATTTCTTGAATGACACAAATAAAGCATCATTTATTATTCAGATCCAACCAACACATAGTGGCAGTGTTTCCCCCTGTTCTATTTGGGGAATACTATTGTTTAAAAAAAAAGGAAAAACAGCCTCCACCCTCTTCCTCAACCCAAATCCTTTAAAATCTCTACTCCCTGTCTCCAATCTTCTGTTAGAATCCCAATTCAACCCTTTTCCCCCCCAGTACACACAATTTGGTCTTTTAAAATGCATATTTAAAAAATAAAATCCCATGACGGGCAATCGGCACAACCTGTCCACATACATGGCCAGCTGCCAGCTTCACTCATTTGTGCTAAAACAATTATGTCCCCCACCCTGGCAGCACACTCCTCCCACCCCCAGCACCTAAATTTTATCACAGCCTGAAAAAAAAAAAAAGGCTGTGGAGGGGTCATGGGATAACAGATAGACCAGACACCAAACTTCAGGTTCAACACACAGTCTCTGTGTGATGTTTATTCAAAACACAAAAAAACAACTTTTTGCAATGGCATATTTCTTCTTCAGTACATCAGTTTGCAGCAACAGACTATGAATGTCCTTTTTCTGCACTTAGCCAGCACCTATGGACACTGATTTCTCGTCCAGTTTACTAACTAAGATGAACCCATAACCCTTATGCAAGCCCTCATTTGCTTACGTAGTAGGGGCCCGAAAAGAAGAAAAACAAAACAAGCTATAAACAAAGAACCTCAATGCAGAATCACTGAAAGAACAGTTACCCCAAAAGGCATTGGCAAGAAATCAAGTTTCAAAGAAATACAACATCATACATATTTCCATAATGCAATGCATCATGGGATATATGCAAATCACCACAACATTTCTGGCTTGTTAAGTTTACCACAATTTACATGCATTTTAAATAGCACAACTAGCTTAATTTCTATAATAGACACCTAGTACTCTTTACCATTATCAAAAACACCTAGTGTCATGGTATTTTCAACATTACAGGTTTCATAAACATAAGGTATATTATGACATAGTGCTATTACATACTCAATCCAACAACATTAAACACAACCTTTTTACATACGTTTGGAGGTCACCACAATAACCTTCCTGTATGAGGACCTGAAGGGGAAAAGGAAAATTAAAGAGGACAGTGTAGCATAGTCAAGAGAGGGAGAGAGAAGGGGGTGCTCACAGGTGGCCAGCCTTATGGACTAGAAATAGTAAAGGATAGATTAGGCTTAGAAACAGAAGAACTGTTGCAACAGATTTAAGAAAAGGTCAGTCCTCAAGAGTGGCAGGAGCTCCCGGTCACAAAGGCATCTGACACAACCCGCCCTCCTCTGTGGCTAGCCGCCATCTGCTGAATGAAAGCACTTGTGTGTTTGCTTGCATGGTAAAACCAGGTGATCACGTGATCTTGCAGTACAACAACAACAACATTTTATTTGTGTAAGGTGCCCTTCCTATGCTCAGGGTGCCTTTACAATACACATTAAAAACACACAATACTACAATTTAAAAAAATAGATAAAACATATCAGTAGGTAACCTTTTTCCCTCCCTCCATCCCCCTAGTTTCTTTGCTGCTCTTTTTCTATGATCTCATTTGGGGCTCCAGGAGCCTCTTTTTCTGTTCTCCCGTTGCTCCTTCTCAGAGGTCTCCAGTGGGAGAACTGGAAGGCGGGCATGGGGACCACCCTCTACATAGTGTCACGCTGATGTCTGTCACATGACGACGGGCGGGCTGTCCCCCCTGAAGCATAATAGTTGTAGTGCAAATGAGCCTTTGATTCCTTTATTTGTGCAACCTCTTCTCTCTGCTTAGGAAGTGTGGATTCTATTTATGGTTCAGATTGCTGCAGTCATTTTGTCCATGTGCGTTTTCTGTGTGGTCTTATTCAGTTTGGTTCATTTCCAGCTACATGACCACTGTTGTTCACCTCTCATGGCACCTAGCTGTTGTTAAGCTCTAACACTTTCAGCAGTCTTCCTCACTGTGGAAGCGGAGCAGTATGACATTTCACAGGTGCTCTCTGAATTTTTTGGTGCCGTATTCACATTCTATTTGTTTGAAATATTGAGGTTTTTTTTGTGCTGCATGACTTCTTCATATGGGTAATCCAACCAAGTTTACTACTGACATGCACTATGTCAAGTGGCTCAGAGTCAGAAACATACAGTGCAGAATTTTCTGAGCCCTTGTAACTCATGAAGCTGTGGGAAAATAATGGTGAAAGTGGGTCTCCACTTATGGAGCTGGAGTTTCTCCCACAGCTACAGTATTTTCAAAAGTGGAGCCAGTTTATGGCCGGCTCCATGATTTATGGCAGTTTGTGGCTATTTTTTCAGCACAGCTGTGGGGAAACATTACGCCTGGTGGGACCAGGCATAACATCCCCCGCAGCTGCACCGGCTGAAAATACAAATCTCCGCAGGTGTGGAGATTTTGTCCTGTGGCTAGAGCCACAGGTCGCGACTGAGTCCCTGACCCATTTGAAAATCCACCCTATACTGTTTTGGGTCTCATTGCTAGCGCAGGGCAGTAAACTTTGATACTGTGATAGCAGAAAAAAGATTGGAAAGGATGACAGCCTCTGCAAGATTCAAAGAACTTGCTAGGGACATTTTCTCAGAACAATACCAGGTGGCTCTCACATGAGGAAACAGCCTAAAAGAGCATTTCAGTATTTTAAAGCACTTGAAGTTATTAGAAACAAACCTTGCAAAATATGAAAATAATAAGGTTCTGCCCAGAGGACTGAGGCAGGACAAAGCATCAGCTGGAGGCTTTTTTTTTAACTTTAGCTGTTTGGTCCCCATTGCTTCCTCCTGCCAACTTGACAATGGGGACACATAGGTATTTTTGTAGGTTTTCTCCCCTTGCCCCCCAAGGCCCCGGCACACAGCTGTGTGAGCATGTGGTGGCATGCACGCAAACCATGGTGCCAGCGCAGCCCCTTCCACCTCCTGTTAGCCTTTTGCCACCCCCTCTCCACCTACACTACCCACTGGATGTCCACCTGCTGGGAGCGGAACCACGGGGGGGCACCAACCCCCATCCTCACCACCCTCAGGAGAGGAGAGCTAATCATCAGCATGCTCGATCCTGCTCTGCCCCCCCCCATGCCGGCACCCTGACAACCGAGGTCATTTCTGAACCCGGGTCACCGGCGTGGCGCGAGGTGTGGTGTCCAGTACCTCAACCCTCTGCACCACCGGGCTGGCTGACTGGAGGCTTTTTGAATGAGGAGTATAGGAAGCAATGGGAAATTGTCCCGGATATTGGTGTAACCCCCATGCAAATGGGGGTTCCCGAAAAGTCTTCCTTGAGCTTGCCTAAATGCTCACTGCCAGGTTGGTGTCCTACGTTTTAGCAGTTTAAATGTGATTGCCAGAGGGTGCCTGTATAGCCTCTGTGAACTGTCTCTTTAAGAGCTGCCTGGATTGCAGTCATAAGTCATGTGAGAGAGAGCTCTGTTGAAAGATGTAACTATTTGCTGAAAATCATTTAGAGTGATAATGTAGTTTGTCTAACCTGCCTTCTTTGCAGCATAGACTGCTTTGTTTATCTCCACTATCTTGGTCCTGGATTGCTGAATTGGACTAATCAGTACTGGTGGGACCTAAAATGAAGCCAGACTACAGGAGCTGTCTGGAGTCAGAATCTGTAGGAATTGTAGTTTTGGGGTTTTGGCGCCTTTTTGCACCTGAAGGGGGAGCTCCTGTTGTGACTGACAGATGAATCAGCCAACCAAGCCTTTTGGATCTTGGGGAAATTCCCAGGCTTGCTGCAGTTTGAGTCAGATCTCAGTTGGGAGTTGAAGAAGCTAGAGCTTGAGACAGTCAAGCAGCCGTCTGAGTAGTTTTGCGCAAGAGAACTGTGGAAAGGCCTGAGTTGTGGCCTGAATGTCTGCCTGCTGCCCCTGAGAGGGAGAGAAGATAATTATTTTGGACTAAATCCAAGTTTGTGAGAACAAAGTAAGCCACTGATTTTTTTACCAGGCTCATACCTGAAGAAGACCGAAGATTTTGCTGAATGCTATCGGCCTGTCAGGATTTCCAGCTGCTTCTGAATCCCCGGTTTGTGCAGAGACTTTACGATCGTGACCAGAGAGCGGTTTGTCTGGTATAGAATCATTTACATGTAAATGTGCTGTGTACTGAAAGTGGGTCGTGATTTGGTTCCCCACTGTGTGAACTGTGTTCTGCTTGCTGGAAGCTATATCCAGCCCAAAACGGACTGTATCCGAATTTGTCTCCATTTGGCCTGGGCCTTGCTACACTGGCCCAGCCAGACTACCCTCTGCACAGAGAAAGCCATCGACGAGAGACCTGCCTGGGATCAGCCCCCTGATTCACACTTGAACAGGAATGACACGTCGGCGATTCGTGTGGGCCCTGCTTCTCCTGGCACTCCAGATTAACCACCTGCTGTCTCGATTTTCGTCGGGCCTGTGTCCAGCCTTGGGTATCGTGAGTAATCATCAGGGTAGCTCCCTGCAACAACAGCCTATTCTAAAAGTGTGTCATCTGATTGTCTTGTTGTTTTCTTTTCACAAACTGAGCCCTCCAGCTCCGGATTACAAATAGTGTGTGTTGTGCATGTTGTTTTCTTCCATCACAGGGCCCCAACCAGCTGCAACATTCCTGGCTAGCCCTCCATTCTCCATCTGGGTACCCAGAGTGTGTGACTGTTCATGGACCCTGAAGTGCATGCATAACTGTTTGATTGATACAGCCTTTAAGCAAATTAGCCTGATTACGTCCCTCCCTTGTTCAAGTCCCTTAAATAAATCAGATCTAACTCTTTTTTGCATTTACCCTGACTGTGGTTCCAGTTTGTACAAGAGTACTGCACTGCTGTTATTTGCTGTGTATAACCTTGTTTTACAGGGGGTCCCCAGGGCAAGGCCAGAGGAAAGCCCTGGTGATAAGTGCAAACAGTGTGGGTACTTGTGTGGTGTATCAGGGGTATCGTGAAAGTGATTATTGTGTATTGTTCCAGTCACTAGTAAGGAAAGGGGGGGTTACAGTGTCCCGGAGGGCTGTGCCCAGGTTAGCTTGACCACTACCAACCCGGACCTCCGGGTGGAGGTACCCGTTTCAGAACTCAGTCCCCTTAACCTGCTACTAGCCAAGCAGGCAGGGGTAGTAGCCCTTGGGATAGCGCCACCTAGGGGTTACATCTGTTCATTCAGAATAATAGACATATTAATCGATCAAGACACTGTGAAATATAGTACTGTACTACAGGAAATTGGAGAGCTGGAGGCATTAGTGCACTGAAATCAACACTGCGATCTGGGGAAGTAGTCTCCCAACTCAAGAATAATGTGACAGTGCATGACAAACAAGTAATCATATGAAAACAGAATAAGCTACAGAGAGATACCAATGATTATATCAAAAACCTAGCTTGTAATGGGGACAGAGCACCATGCACCCCAAATTGTGGTATATCAACTTATTGTGGTTGGAACAGTACAAGGAACAGGTCCTGTACACGCTTGTTCACAATACAAGGAACAGGTCCTGTACATGCTGGTCATCCTGTCAGTCTAATAAACAGAGTAATCAACAACATCATCTGAGGAACAGAGGTCTGTTACTCTTGTAGATGAGGGCAACAGCAAATCAAAGATGGAGGATGAACAGCACACGGGGCAGTCCCTAAGAAGGCGAATTAGAAGAAAGTTGGAACCAAATGAGGAGAGGCACTGTGGTGACAGGATAAAGCACCATAAAACACATGCCAATGAATGACCACTATTTGTGCAACAGAAACAGGTTTTGAACTTGTCTACTATTGAACTCACACAGTCTCGATTATCTTTGTTGGCTAAGGGCCTGACATTTGTACCAGAACCTTGATTGAATGGATTTGATGTGCTTGTGGATCTACATAAAACATTTTGCAAGATCCTTTTGAAGAAATTTTACACTAACAGCAAACAGACCATGGGATATCCTAATATAGTAGGTCCGAGTGCCCAAGAACTGACACCACAAACAGTTGGTACTCTCAGTGGAGTCAAGTTGAGTGCCTCCACTTATGCTGGTCATGATGGAGTCTGACAGCAAGCTGAACAGCCTAACCTTGGGCCCGATTGGTATCCTGAACAAGCATTGGAGATTTTTGATGAATTAACACAAGGAAGAACTTCAAAAACAGACACTATTGACTTTACCATCAAGAGAAAGACTTTCAAAAACATTCTACATTCTGCCTCCTCACAAGTATTCTCTCCTGCAATAACAACAAAAAAAAAAAACAGTAACCATAGAAGTTAGTAACATACTATGAAGAGAGAAAGCTTGGTGAAAACTTTCAAACGTGGCACCTGAAGAAACTAAAGCACTACAAGAACTATGAGATATGCTACAGTTAGTAGTGAACTCTTCTGATGAAGAGGGATCTGTTTTCATCATGGAGAAGGAGTACTGTCACAGAGGCTATGCAACAGCTTAATAACAAAGATCACTGCAGACATTTACTTTCTGTTCAAACCCCTCTCATGCAGAACTGAGTTGACACCTTCATTACCAGTTCTTTAGGTGCAGGAGTAATTACACAACAGGAATTTGGTTTTCTACAGCGGAACACCCTGACATTATCCACCATTACTTTCTTACCAAAGGTGCATAAGGACCCCAGTACCAGCTGTGGTGACCAACTGTTTCTTGCATTGGCTGTTTTATGGAGAAACTTGCCAAATTTGTCGACTCTTTCTTATAAGATTTGATCATATGTGTCCCTTCATACTTAAGGGACATCATGGTGATACTGGAGATCCTTCAACCACTACTTTGGGATGCTGGTTTCAAGTGGTTCACTATCAATGTGACATCACTATGTACCAGTATCAAACATCATCTAGTGTTGAACGCTTTACACTATTTCATGGACAAATTTCAGACTGAGGCAACTAGGGACCCAGAATTTATCTTGGAAATGCTTGATTTGATATTTACTTCAAACTGTTTTACATTCAACAATGATTTTTTTCCACCAGATTTGAAGCATTGCTATGGGGCCATCGGTGGCCCTCTCCTATTTCAACCTTTTTCTGGTTTGGTGGGAGGAGGTGGCCATCTCTAACCCTGTGAGTAGCCCACTTATCTGCAGTATCAAGTACTGGGGTTATTATATAGATGACATACTATGAATTTGGGACAGTAGTGAAGAAGAGGCTGAGTTGTTTTTGAATATGATCAATACAAATGATCTTAGCCTCAGGTTTAGCCATACTGGAATAGAAATCACATTTTTGGATTTGTCACTGACTGGAGACAGAGGTGGAGGGAGCTGTCAAGACTGAGGGGTAAAACACTTTGACAGTTCCCACCCTTTTCATCTTAAGAAAGATATCCCTTATGGGCAGTTTAAGGGCTCCACCAAAACTGGTCAGATCTCTGTGCCTATTGCATTCAGGCAAAAGACCTGTTTCAGAGATGGTCAGGGAATATGATTATGATCCCATATTGTTGAAAGCACAGGAACATGCAAGGTCACAAGAGAAGCAAAACTTGCTAATACCAAGGAAACATGCACTTGGTGGTGACAGTGGCATTTATTATTATGGCTGAGTATAACACAATCACTCTTAACATGGATGGCACCCTTAGAAGGCTTTGGGATGTGCTGTATGCTGACCCAAATTTGGAACTTGAGATAGGCACAACTCCAAATGTGGTCTATAGAAAGGGGAATAACATGAAGGGCCATTTAGTTCACAGCCATCTGACACCCATTTCAAAGCCAAAGACATGGATTTCTGGTATCACTCTGTTGTAGAGGCATAGGTCAGAAGCATAGGCAGACCAGGAGAAGTTATAACATTTGCAAGTAGCATTTTATTATCAATAACAATGAAATAGAAAAATAAAATTGTACAGGCTAGCTCTTCAAAATGGCAGTACAAACAAAAAAACTCCATCTGAGACTCTCATAATTTAAATCTCAATCTGTTTCTATTTCTAAATAAAACATTGCTTTCTTTTTATAAGATGTATTTTCCAGGCAGTTTATGTTCTGCATCCTGATGTTGTAAGTTACATCTTCTGTTTTTTACAAAATGTAACAGAACTTTGTCAGTTTCTTTCCTGAGGTCAGCCTGAAGAGCACATCCAGTCTGTAACAGTGCAGTAAAATAATACATTTTGTCCCAGTGCTGGTTTCTTATTGACAGTTTTGTAAACGAGCGTGTGGAGGTCAAAATGCATCTTAAAGTCAACCCCTTGTGTTCCAGATTGTTATTCTTTTTTTTTTTTTTACATTTAATGCACTTTATTAGAAATTTGTCATCTACAGAACAAAACACACTGACATATAAAATTCTTAATCTAAAAATAGAAGAAAGAAAAAAAGAACAAACAAGGAACACTACATCCCCAAAATATAACCATACTCCTTCCCCGATCCAGACCAGAATGGTCTGTCTGTCAAGTGCATTAAGAATAAGTAACATACCTGATAAACAGGCTCCCTGCAGAGTTTCACATCTGGGGAACTGAAACTGTGAGTCTCCTCCAGCTGAAACATGCTATCTTATATATTGCTTAATGATCACTCCCAGGGAACCAAACCCAAGGTTCAACAAACTGGTTATTCCTCAATAGATTGACAACGAAGTGTATAAGGGCTCCCACCTCTTTTTGAAAACATAGTGGCAACCAGCCATATTTGCTATCATTGTCTCAGAATTTAAGACAAAAAGAATATCCCTGTGCTATTCCTCTCTGGTTGGAATGTGAGCTTCCAACCAGTGATGTAGGATAACCAGTTTAGCTACCACTGCAGCTATATACCCCCTTCTGGGTCCTGAGACATGATCATAGTAGAGCCCTAAGATACATATCTCAGGAATAAATACGTCTTGTAGATCCAGAAGGGGAACAAGGTATCCCTGAAAGAAGAGGAAGAAGAATTTATATAGTGCTTTTCATACATCCCAAAGCGCTTTACAAGCAATGCTAGACTGGTAGTGAAGTGACTGAATGTGTGGTGGCGGCCATATCGCACATCATCACCCACACACAGCCTGGATAATTGCATGAACCAGTTTATGGGAAGAGGAATGTTGGCCAGGACACCGGGAATGTTCCCTACTCTTTGCAAAGAGTGCCCTAGGTTCTTTTACTTCCACCTGAACACCCAACAGGACAACACCAGGATGGGCAGAAGGGACCTCGGTTTAATGTCTCATCCGAAGGACAGCACACCCCAGCAGTACAGCACCCCCCTATACTGCACTCGGATGCCAGCGATTTTTAGGTGCAAGTCCAATCCCGGTGTGGGACGAGAACCCACGACCTTCTGGTCCAGAGGCGGATGTGCTACCAACTGAGCCACACTGAAACATTTTAATCTTCGTACATTGTCAGAGCTTATGACAAAGAGTTCCCTCTGACGCCCCACATTTTATGCATAATTAGAGGTCTTTTTACTCATTTTATATAATTTGCTGGGGGTAAAGTATAAGTTATGTAGAATGTAAAATTGTTGTAGATGAAGCCTATCCTGTTTTATGTATACATATATGTCTCCCCACACTCTACGCCAATCTACTTCATCCAAGGACAGGGTCAAGGTAGACTCCCAGTATGGGCAACCAACATCCCGGGATTGTCAGTTCCATATTTGTAGAGCTGAGTTGCTTTGTGAAACTAGGTGAGGTAGCCTCGCCGACTAAACTAATCGCTGAAATGCCTCCCCCACCATGGCAGACCATGGTGGAGGACCCAGGAAGCCTAAAATGCAATGACGTAGCTGCTGAAACTTGAAACTATCTTTTTTTTTCCAACTATTTTTATGCACTATTGGTCTGAGGCATCTCTCAGAGGTGCCTATTCAACTCAGCCTGCCACTACTACCTTGGTGGTGTCTTTCTGGAATTAGAGGATCCATCTTTGCAGGTGGCACCTGGGGACTGCAGGAGTGGCAGTCTGGCATTGGGAATGTGTGGCCTGGTCCCTGAGGCCCTCATCACCTCCTCAGTCTTCCAGAGATTTTTCTTGTGCTGTCCCCAGGAGCGCAGATGTGCCATGATGTCAAGGCACAACGTGCAGACGTCCGCCAGCACTCCTCTCCTGCATTGCAGTGCCACATCCCTGTTTTTGTTCCTGAGCACCCCCAGGAGCCACAGAGAGCAGCAAGAGTCTCCATCCCCCCAAGGGAAGGGAGAGCTGTCCTACAGATGCTCAATCCCTTCCCTCCTCTGCCGACCCCTGATGGCCCGGGCTCATTCCTGAACCTGGGTCACCGGCATGGCACAAGGTGTGGCGTCCAGTGCCTCAACCCTCAGCACCACTGGGCTGGCTCACTTGAAACTATCTCGGTTGGGTAAATGATAAGCTTCTTGAAAAGACCAAAAAGAGAGAAAGGAATCTTCTGTTATGAAAACTGCCCTCAACAGTGTAGGAAAGCCTGACCAATGATAAGGCCTTAGAGGTCTGCCGACAATTTGAAAATTAGGATTATTAAAAACTGGTTGGATTAAGACCAAAAACTCCGATCCTGCCAAATTTCAGAGAAGTAGACAAAAAGGGAAGCATACCTTAAGGGGAGTGGCCATAGTCCAATCAAAAGCTGAAGCACACTAGGCAAAGATTGGAAATAACAGCCTGCTCACCCAGATTTTCTTCAATGCAAACTAATTTTATTTTCATAACATCCAGACCAACAATGTCCTACATTTTGGGAATACTCTTCATCAGCGAGTCTGGTTATCAAGTTATACTCTTTCTTTCTTTTGTTTTAGATTTACAATCAATGTACCTTATAGTTTGTGCTTCCTCTTAGGTGCTGTATCAACTCATATTTTGAAAATGCATCCTGTTTTTAAATAACTTCTTTAGTGAGTGCATCTCTTTAAAAGGGGAAGAAAAAAAAACTGGTTGGCCAAGGTCTTTATCCATTTTAAGGTGAAACAATCAACACAATTGTTTACGGTTCTTTAAGGACCATATGAGTGGAGCCCGATCTAGCCTCTCAGGCACCCGGGACAATGGACGAAAAAGTAAGGAAGCTGGATTAATGCCCAAATCAATACAAATATACTATTCATACTAGGATTCATACTAGGAAAGGCAGATATACAAAAGGCTGAGGCCCATAAGTGTGTATGTCCAGCCATGCTGGCACATCATCCCTTATTTAATAAGTATTCATCTAATTTATTTTTGAAATCTGTATGGTTTAGAGAATACGCTACTGTATTGTGTAGGGAATTCCATAATGGGATTATTCTTTGAATATAAAAGAAACGCCTTTTATTATTTTTGGGGTATGCCAGTGACAATTGGTACTTATGACTTCTAAGGTTTTGTTCCCGTTGACCATAGTTCATTCCCAACTGTGATGTTAGTATGCTATCAATAGACAGTTTGTATATTAGGAGGAGGTCTCCTCTCATTCTTTGCTGTTCCAGGGAGTACAAATTTAGTTCATCAAGCCTTACTTCATAATCCTTATTGTACATATTTGTAATCATCTTGGTCGTTCTCCTCTGGACCCCCTCCAACCTATCTATATCCCTCCTCAGATAGGGACTCCACAAGGAGGAACAATAGTCCAAGTGTGGTCTTATGTATGCTTTATATAATGGCAATATGCACCCCCTATCTCTTGAGTTGAAACTCCTTTTTATGCACCCCAATACTCTATTTGCTTTGCTAGTAGCAAGATTGCAATGGCCATGGAAGGATAAATCATGGGAGATTAAAATACCCAAGTCGTTATGTTCTGTAACTGATGTGAGGGCTTTTTTGTTTAGTGAGAATTGATATTGATTATTTGTTGGACCTAAATGCATTTGAACACATTTGCTGATGTTAAAAGACATTTGATTTTGTTTTGCCCAGTTCTCTAATGTTATGAGATTGTTTCTAAGTATAGATCTGTCCTCGTCTGTTTTTACCCGGGCTGCTAATTTTGTATCATCAGCAAATTTAATGATGTAACTATTAATGTTCTTTGTCAAGTCAGAGATAAACAATTGAAAATAATAGGCCCAATACTGACCCCTGTGGCACTTCACTAGTTACTAGACATAAGTCAGATGAATGTCCCCTGATAGACACACTCTATGTACGATTATGTAACCATTCTTCCACCCAACTGACAATTGCATTATTTATTTTTTGTCTCCTCATTTTAGTTACTAAAGTATCATGTGGTACTTTGTCAAAGGCTTTACAGAAGTCCAAAAAGATCACATCCACGGGGTTATTATTTTTTTATCATCCTGCTGATATGTTCATAAAAAAAACAGATTTCCAGATAAACAGGACCTATTTTTTAAAGCCATGCTGCATATGGTCTGTTAGTCCCTTTTTTTCTAAATCTAATTCTAATTTAATTTTAAGCAGCGATTCGAAGATCTTTCCCAGGACGCTAGTCAGGCTAATGGGCCTGTAGTTTAAAATCTCATCATGTTTACCTTTTTTATATATTGGAGTCACAACCACATTTTTCCAGTCATTTGGTATGATACTGTATTGTAGTGATTTGTTGAAAATCTGAAATAGTGGCTCTACTAGCCAGTCTTTCAGTTCCTTTAATAGTCTAGGATGTAGCCTATCAGGCCCTGGAGATTTATTGACATTTAGTGAATTTAATTTATCTAGTATCTCATCCCTAGAAAATTCAAGAAGTTGTCTATTTTATTGTTAGGTGATAAATTACTGATTTTGGACTTTGGATGGAAAATAGTACCAAAATATTTATTGAATTCTACTGCCATGCCCTTGGGTGTAGTTATTTCCTCATTATTAACTTTAAGAGGTCCAATTGTCCTTGGTGATGTTTTTTTACTGTTGACATAGGAATTAAAGCTTTTACCTCCATCTTTCATATTTGCCAGCCAATGTTCAAATCTGTTTTTCTCCATTTTAATTTTATTTTTACATTCTCTTTGGATTTTTTTAAATCTCCATTTGTTGAAATCAGTACTGTCCGTCTTCATTATTCTATATGCCCTATTCCTATGTCTAATCAGTTTCTGTATTTTAATAGTTAGCCAGGGCGATATCCTTCCCTTTTTATTGTATATTATTTTATTTGGTACAAAAGTTTCTTCCAACTCTAAAAGTTTGTCTTTTATCCTGTCCCAGAGCTCCGATGGAGCCGGGGACCCATAATCCCAATTCCACTTACATAAATCTTGTTTAAATACAATAAAGTTTGCTCTATTATAATTTTTAAAAACTGTTTTGCCCAAGTCTTGTTTTATACAAATATTAGTATCAAAAGTTATGACCATGTGGTCACTATTTTGAATGGGTGTTGTAACATTAATGTTAGTAATTTTTTCAGGAATGTCTGTCAAGAGTAAATCCAAAATGTTCATATTTCTTGTCGGTTTATTTATTAACTGATACAAACCATTTTGGAAGCATGTGTCTAGAAAGGAATTTTCTTGGTTATTAGTTCCAACAGCTTCAGTCCAATTAATACCAGGGAGATTGAAATCGCCCAAAAGTATAGTTTCTTTATAGTTGGATTTACTGTTTATAGAGTTCAAGATATCCTGGTGTTGAATCAAATTGGAATCAGGGGGCCTATAACAAAGTCACAGCAATATTTTGGTTTGATTTTTTTCTTAGAACTTCAATCCAAATTAATTCAGTGGCTGTGTTTTCAGTCAAATCAGTAATTATTTTATACTACTTTTTATGAAGAAAGCCACCCCACCTCCTCTCTTTCCTGTTCTATTTTTACAATAGGTTGTGTAGCCCAGTATATTAGTGTTCCAAGCTGATGATTCAGTCTACCAGGTTTTGGTTGTGGCAGCTATATCTATTTTATCCCTATTTAATAATATTTGCAATTCATCTACTTTGGTACTGTGTAAGCTCCTGGCATTTGTTGTAAGAAAGGATAATCTGTATTTATTTGTGTTTATTTTATTGTTTACGATAAGATTATTTGTATTCTTTTGGTTGTGTTTTGCTAGGATTTCCTTATTGTCCCCTTTTTTTTCCCATACAACTAGATGTTTCCTTTGGCCCCTCATTCATCAGTTTTTTGTTTGATTTTGATTTAAAGTATTATAAAAAATATAGCCAAAACACCTTGATCCCTGTCCACTCAGATGCAGTCCATCGTGACCAAAAAATGTAGGGTTATTATCGAAAATCTCTCACGTCTTTATACATTTTACTTTGTTTATCAGACAACATCTGCGTAACCAGTTGTTAAAGTTTCTAATGCTTTTTGTTCTTGTAAAACTTGCCTTTGGTACAGGTAGAATTTCAGAATTATAGGGGTTGCATTCAGCTCCTGTATTGTTTTTATTGCAGTTGTCATATCGTTTATTATATCTCCCACCTCCTTTTTTCCAAAATCATTTGTACCCACATGCAATAGAATGGTTTTGGGTTTTGGAATATTTTGTAATATACCTGGCAATAATTGGGTAATATCCTTGATTGTTGCTCCTCTACAGCTGCAACTTGTAATATTTTCTTTATTACGCCTTGTAGAGTATCTATCAGTGTATTTTGTGATAGAATCCCCTAATATAAAGATGTGTTTGTGTTCTTTTGTTGCCAAGGTTGAATGATCTAAGGGATTGTCTGTAGGACTATTAATTAGGGCTGGCTCTTCTGTAATCATATTTATAGGTTCTCCTTGTTCCTCTGTGTTATTCTCAATATGCTTTGTAATATGAAGTTTGGGAGAGGAGTGTGACTGTTCTAATGCCTTTGATACTAAACGCTCAGTATATTTATCTTGTAACATGGGAAATATTTCTTGATCAACAGGGGGCGCTATTGGTGGTAGAAGGGGGGAGGTTAATGCACTTGTTACCGATAACCCTTCATTGTCTGTTAGTTCGATAAGTGGATCAAAACTATTGCGTAGGGCTAGGGAAAAGGCCTCTGCTTTTCTCCCCTTTTTAATTTTCTTAGTTGGTCTATTAAATTGAACTTCAAACCAATCATTGTTTTCACCATCTTGGGCTTTGTTCCCCCTTGTTTTCTTTTTATTGAAGGAAGGTTTAAGAGTTGGGTCTCTATTTGGGCTAGGACCTCTGTGTATAGAGGTAAAAGGCTTGTTTGCACATATAGTTTGGCCTATTCCAGATTGTACTTCTGGTGTTATAGGGCTTCCTGTTGTTAATTTACTAGTGCTTTCATGTTCTGTCACCCATTTTCTCCAATAGGCCTTGTTGGCTAATTTCAAGCGCTTTGAGCCTTGTGTTAAACAAAGAGATTTCAATCTGCATCTCATTATTTTGTTTACATTTTAAACAGATAAACGAGGTATCAAGTACTGGCCCCTCTGAAAATAAGTACATGTCACAAAACAAACATTGCACACCAGTTCTCCCCTTCACCAGATCTGCAAATTCCATTTTATATTTTAATAGGATTAAATGCAAACAGCTTATACACTTGTAGACACTTGTAAGGTACTACAGTGGATGACTCACAGTTTCGGTTTTGGTTCTTTACTACTTTGCACTCTTTCCCTTGCACAACACGTGCCAACGCGCGTGTCTCTGCGTGCGGTGACACATGCCCTGTCTGCGCTCACCCTGCTCACAGCAGGGCTCTGTTAAATATCAGAAGTGACCCGGAAGTGGTGCTAGGGATCAGAGCACCCTCGCAGAGACAAACTGCTTGTTTTGCGAGTAAATATTAAAAGTAAGTGCCTATAGGACACTTGTAAACTAAAAAACCATTGCAAGGTCCCAGAAACAAAATAAAAGTGCTCCCCTACAGTTGTGTACACAGCTCTCTACCTACTTCCTGGAAAGTAGGGCTCAATATCAGGTGCACAGGGTACAAAAACAAAGTGGCAGTACTACAACAGTTCTACTTTCAGGGTTTTATATAATTGATTAGCAGTTTTTATGTTGCTTGCACGCATGTGCAAGAAACATAGTGCCATCATCGGAGATTTCGGAGGTGTGTCACCTCCTCCTCCAATTCAGTCAGTGAGCTGGCAGGCACGGCCCCTGTAAGCCAATGCATTTTGGAGCTGTCTATGACACGCTTCAAAAATGCAGTACAACTGCTCTCTGATTGAAAGAGCTACGCTTCAGTGAGCACCGATAGCGTAGCTCCCCACACACAGGCGTCTTGCGCCCCGCCCGTCCTGTGTAGCTGATAGATTGCCCAATCCGCTGGCTGAGCTGCTGTTGCCCCCGTAGCTGGTGCCACGTGTGGCAAATGGTCCGCGATGTCTTTTTTGTTTTAAACCTGTAAAACAAAAGCGGTCCCATGGCGTATCTCCGACCCCCACAACCCGCACCCACCCTCGCACCCAGCCTCCCCACACCCCCTCACCCCATACTTACTCCAGACTCCGGCGCGACGATCTTCGGTGGACCGGGAACACGTCTGCACTCTTCAAAGCCGACCGCGAACTGAGGAAATGCCGGTAAGCTGTATAATGGGCTAGATAGGAGGGTTCAACTTTATTGCATATCTCAGGCATTTTTGGGAATTTTTGCACCAAATTTTCAACATGGGGTTTTAGGGACCCCTTCTCATGAATGATGTCACTGTCATGGCGTTATTGGGCCCGAAGGGTGATTTCGCGCAGTGACTGTGCAGTGACTGCGAAATCACCCTTCGGGCCTGAATACCACCATGAGAGTGACATCATTCATGAGAAGGGGTCCCAAAAACCCCATGTTGAAAATTTGGTCCAAAATTCCAAAAAATGACTGTTTTACGAGCGTGCGTTGCGCAGTTCCTACGCAGGCTCGTAAGTTCACAAATTTTCAATATTTTCACTCCAGATTTTCAACATTGCCATTGTACCACACCTCCTCATGAGCAGTATAGCTGTCATTTTTCACATCCTGCTCAAAACATGTTTCCGCTCATGTAGCGCATAACATGAATCGGTGTGTAAACTCAGTGTATGGGACACATTAAGAAAATCACAGTGTCGCTGTTCATGAGCAGAGATCTTAAAATGGCAATGTTGAAAATTTGGTGAAGAATTCTAAAATGACTGTTTTACGGTGTCGTTGCACAGTTCCATGCCTTTCGTGGTGTTGCGAATTTTTAATATTTCCACTCCAGATTTTCAACATTGCCATTTTACCACACCTCCTTATGAGCAGTACAGCTGTCATTTTTCACATCCTGCCCAAAACATGTTTCCGCCCATGTAGCGTACAATGGCGCAGTCGGTGTGCAAACTCAATGTATGGGACACATTAACAAAATCACACTGACACTGTTCATGACCAGAGGTCTTAAAATGGCTATGTTGAACATTTGGTGAAAAATTTCCTAACAATGACTGTTTTACGAGTGTGCGTTGCGCAGTTCCTACGCACGCTCGTAAGTTCGCAAATTTTCAATATTTGCACTCCAATGACTTCCAAATACCTAAACAGCACATAGAAGCAAGCAACATTCGGCATTGACAAATGCTTGTTTTTCTTGGGACAATACCAACTATACAGAAAGTATTTACATAGGTTTTCTAGAAGTGTTATGTTTGTTAAACACAATGAGGCAAGTGCTATGCATTTTCGCAATGTTTTAGCACTTTTATGAGCAAAACGCGAATCAATTTTTAGAGTTAAATAAAACCTTGACTTTTATGTTTCAGTTACTCTAGCTGCTGGCATAAGAGCGTTCAGTGCTTTGAGGATGCAAACAAGCACCTATATCTTTTCTCCATTTGTGGAACATAATCTGGTGACGCATTCTCCTGCAAGACCTCCCCAACAAAGATATTTACTAGCGTGAGAGGCAAAATAATATAACTGAAAGTTGGGTAATCGAAGCCCCCCCCATCTCTTTAGGAAAAGTAAGCCTGCTATAGGTTCAGCGATGGGGCTACCTTTTCCATAGAAAATTAGACAAGCTCGAATGAAGAGCCTTGAACCAGGACATAGGTATAAAAATGTTAAGCATGTGCATAGGGTATAGCAAATGGGGCAAAACATTCATTTCAAGTATATTTAGGCATCCCCGTAAAGTGAGCGGTAATGATTGCCACCTCGCAAGATCTTGGGCTATCATCTTGAACAGGGGGTCGAGGTTCAGGCTTTTTGACTTGTAAAGAAAACAGGATAGATGTATACCTAAATGTGTCAACTGAGATGGTGACCACCAAAGCCCCAACTCCAAAACTGATTGTTTAAAAAAGTGTGTATTAAGGGGGAAGCACTTGTTTTACTAATATTTAATTTGTATCCCTCAAAGCGACCAAAGGCTGCAACAACAGTCAAGACTTCAGGGATGGAATTCTGGGGGTACAAAACATGCAGAAGAATACTGTGTAACACCTTATATTCACATTCATTATATTTAGCTCTCCAAGCACACCAGACATATTCACTCCATCTTATTTTCACTGGTGGAACACTAGTGCTGTTACTATATAGTGCGCCACCTAATATTCACAGTCTTTTTATTTTCATGTTAATATGAAACCAGCAAATACAGTAAAAATAAAAAGACAGTGAATATTTCCTCTTATGCAGAATCATCGGTCTAAACTGATAACTTATATTCATTTCCCTCCAAGTTGAATTCCCCTGATTCCAGGTGCCATTTTCAATTTCAATAAAAAGGGCTCTTCGTACAAATTGATTAAAAATGGGGACAGAGGGCATCCCTGTCATGTACCTGTGGCTAAAGGGAAGGGTTCTGATAAAATTAAATTACAAGATATTCTAGCCATCGAAGCAGTGTACTGGACCTGTATCCAATTAATAAAGGATTGAGGAATACCATAACAATGTAAAATATGGAACATGTATTTCCAATCAACTCTGTCAAAAGTCTTCTCGGCATCCAGGGAGACCAGAGTCGCGGGCAGCCCTGCCTCCCTGGATGCCGCTATCAAGTGAAATCATTTTCTTAAGTGATCACTGGACAACCTACCCAACATACTGAAAAACCAACTCCTCCACCATGCGTTCTGAAGTCTATTAGCTAGGACTCCAGCAAGAATCTTCCTGTCAACATTCGTCAAAGAGATAGGTCAACAATTACTGATAAGTGTGACATCTTTACCAGGTTTGGGGATGAGGTAAATTGTGGTTTCCATAACAGTGTGGTCTGATATTCTCTGTTTATATAACCACTTAAAAATGTATGTAAAGGGGGCCGCTAATTCTGTTTGAAAACTCATAAAGGTCTGCCAGAAATCCATCTGGTCCTGGGGTTTTATCGAGTGACAATGCCTGAATAGCTCGCTCTACCTCCACAACCTGTATAGGTTCCTCTAAAAGTGCCTATGAGCCTCCTCTAAGTGGAATAGGGGGATGCCGTTCGAGAAACAAAAATTCAAGAAAGCCTCAACCAGCTTAGTGGAATCATGCCCCAGTTGTTTGGCTATAAAGATTGTGATAAAACTGTTTGAATTGGACAGTAATCTGAAATAAGTTGCTGATTAAAGAAGTCTTACCATTGTCCCGGATGCCAGCAATAACATGGGCTTCCATTTTTCTGAGGTGGAGAGCCACCATCCAGGCTGCTTTCTCACCTTGGTCAACGTATCTGACCTTAGCATTAAAATGGCTACTTCTGCCTTTTCATTAATCAGTTCTGCATATTGTGCCCACAAAACATAAGCTGATATCAGGTGTGATCAGGAGTAGTAGGGCTCAGATACTTCTCAATGGTTCAGATTTCCTGCAAGAGGGGAGAGAAAGTCTGTTCACACCGCTTCTTCCAGGCCGTAGCAAATCATGTAGCCTCACCACATAAATGACATTTAGCAGCAGACCAGAGGACATCTGCTCTGTCCACAGTTCCAGAGGTATCTTCAAAAAAGTCAACAATGTATGCCCTGAGTTTCCCCACTATCTTGGTATCTTGAAGAAACTGAAGATTTAACCTCCAAGTATGATCTAACTTGGCTTCCTGAGTCAGATCTACTTGTAGAAGAACAGGTGAGTGACCAGAGAGCACTCAAGCACTAGGTTCACATAGCTGTATGTTGGAGAGGATGTCATGTGCCACAAGAAAATAATTGATGAATGAAAATGAGTTGTGTGGTGTCAAGTAAAATGAATATTGCCTATCTGTTGGATGTAATAAACATCAGGGATTAAGTAGGCCCAGTCCATCCATAAACTCCTGAAGTGCTTGCTGCCTTGGAGACAGTCCCCGGTGATAAGAGCCTAATTTATCCAGATTGAGCTGCAGTATCAAGTTCCAGTCCCCTGCAGGAACAGTCGGCAAATGCACATAGTGTATGGTACCAGTTCAGGAGCCAAACCTGTAAATAATGAGGGGGTGTTTAAATTTGGTCCATATATCGAACCCAGTACTATTTTGAGTTGTCCTAATCTACCATGGATGATAGTGGCCCACTGGGGCCCAAATGTGCTGAATAACATGAAAATGGGCGTAGTGAGCAATCAGAATGGCCACATCAGTTTTTTCTAGTGCTGTTCCCGGTCCTATAAACTTGGCCAACCCAATCCCTCTGAAAGAGTACAGCTTGCTCCCTTGGAAGGTGGGTCTCTTGAAGACAAGCCACAGAGGCACCCAACTTGTGTAAGTGTTTTAAAATTCTGTATCTCTTGGATGTGATTTGCCCCCCCCCTTTAGTATGTAAGCAATAAGACAGAACGGGGTGTGCATTGAACAGATATTACCACACGCCCAGGGGTGTAGTGAGGAACAAGGCTGCAGGCCAAGTGCCTCCAGCTCCTGGGCGTGCAGTAATATCTGTTCAATGCACCCCTCAGAGTGTTTTATTGCACTTATAAAATGGGCTACATTTTTTTTAACTTTTAAATATTGCAACAAATATCTTTATATGGTTAAAAATGGCTATATTGTTAGAATTTGTAATAAAATAGTCCTTCCGTCAGGTAGAAAATGACGTCATCTTGCTTTATCAGATTTTTCCAGATAGGCTCTTCTGCCCCCACCCCACCCATGTACTGCTCTGGAGGAGTTACGGCATTTGTTGGCTGCCTGGGGACAGGACAGTGAGGAACTGTTCAATGTGAACTTTTTTTCCCTCAACAAGGAATGCGAAAGGGGTTCATCAAGAGGATGTACTTTTATAATATACACAGCATCTTAGGCACATTTTTGTGTAGAAGAAGTGAGACCGTAAGCATAAAAATGGGAACAAAAAATAACAGAAGCAGTTCATGGGGAATTTTAATTAAGAATGAACTGCAACGTAGCAGGAGTACAACTTATCATAGGACATGAAAAGAACCGAGCGGCCCCTCAAGTGAGTGCCACTTCTGAGAGAGCGGAAGTACTTTCTCGTCGGTGCCTTGTCTGCCAGAAAGGAGTTACTGGATAGTAATTAAAAATAAATAAATAAATAAAATACAGAAACGTGTGTCCTGTTTTAAAACTACAAGGGCAGAAGCACAATTTTCTAATGGACACAGTGGAGAACAGGCATGCTAAGGGATCACTACTGTGATGTCAGCAGTTAACAACAGGTAAAAGAATGTGAGCAGTTAGAACCTTTCATTTGACTTTGTGTACTGCATATGTTTGTCTATGGATGGTGCTTATTTAAAAAACAATCTTTGCTGGTGGCTGTTTGCCTGAATGATTCTCTCACTAGTCTGCAGGGAAACAAATGGCAGCATTTCAAAAGTCAGTGTTCTAACAGCACATTGATTTTTTTGTCTTTGTACTGCGGTCCTAGTTTTAAGAACTTGTTTTTACCTGTGCACTGAACATATTCAATGCACAGGTAAGAACCAATCAGCATTCAGGAATTTCCCTGCCCATTTTACAATCCACAATACAATACAGGAAATACTAGTCATATCCAGTATTAATAATACAGTATAAGAGGCTGTACTGAAAGCCTAGGAGAGCCAATGACCTGTATGAACCTAGTGCAATCGGGTCAGGAACCCACCCCCTGCATACGACACAGAAACAGCCTGACAAAACATAATAACATAATACAGAACGTGAAAGAACCCACAAATAATAAGCAAGAAACAAAAACCCTTCTAATCGCACGAATAACCCCTGGTTCCATAGACCAGCTCCTATCCTCATTAGTCTATGATTGGCCAGTGATGTCCATAACTAAGCTCTGAAAAAGTCCATACCCTAATAGCTATGAACCAGCACCCCTTCCCCCTCCGTATACGTGGTGAATAAATCCCCATTAGGAACTCGCAGTAATAAAGCTCTGTATGGCAACACAGCCCAAAAGGAAGAATAGCAATGTCACACAATAAAGGGTTTCACAACCATCCA
This sequence comes from Neoceratodus forsteri, assembly GCA_016271365.2. NCBI lineage: Eukaryota > Metazoa > Chordata > Ceratodontiformes > Ceratodontidae > Neoceratodus > Neoceratodus forsteri. The sequence continues at coordinate 43,939,739 of CM028133.1, read as the reverse complement.
CAAGTGATCTGATCAACAACACTGAAAGTGACCCTGACCCTCGTGCCTCATCCATCTAACAGTATATGTAATTCAAAATGTCTAAGTCAAACAATAACAAAATAGGAGATAGGATTGGGTGAAACTTACCCTGGCAAATGCTAGATCAAATCACAACAGGTTATATTGCTAAATGCTATGACGAGGGATATAACTTACTTTATACAACATGTGTGTATCTCTTTTCATGAAGTTCAAAAGTTAATCTGCAGTCTTGAAAGTAGATTGTCACTAACAAATGAGCTGAGGATTCACAGTAGTCAAGGTCCAAGTAAACCATTAGCAGGAATAAAGTCATCACAGGTGCTATCTCAAATCTTCAAAGAAAAAAGGAAACATCGTAGCTGACAAATATAAACAATACCCTCCTAAAGGCAGCCTGTGAAGTCTAAGTATATCATTAGTCCTAGAATATGTGAGTCCTGGAAGAAGGTCAGGGAACAGAGAAGGGATTTCCAAAGTGGCTTGTTTGGCCGACAAAAACTGCTTCCAACCTTTCAGTGTCTCCTCAATGAGTCTGGTGGAGTAAAGCATCCTAAAGGAAATCTGTGTCACCAAAAGCCATTGCTTCACAGCCCTATATGCTGCTCTCTGAGACCATACTTCAAAGTGAGGTCTTGAAAAACTAAAAAGATGGCATCATTTCCAGAAGAGTTTCTTAGTGTCCCATAGTTTAGCAAAAATGTGTGCCTTCTCTAAGTAGTTTAATAGCAGAAAAATTAACGGGAGTGGTCACTCTCCTTCCTGAGGGGGAGGTCCCAGTGAGCGGAGAGCCCACTCGGTTATGTAGGCTGGGTTATGTGGAGAGGGTCCAACAAATTTAGCTAGCAATTTTTTGAGAACAAGAATTGCATCTGGTCTCTTTGCCTGCTCTAGCAGTCCCACCAACACCAAACTGTTCTGGTGACACCTGCCCTCCAAATCTTCGATCCGTTCCTTCAATTTCGTAATTCATTTGCGGAGAGATGTTACCTGAGGCTCAAGCTTAGCGTGACGGTCCTCCAAAAAGCTAACTCTACCTCCATGTCCCCTACCCACCAAGATAATTCCTCCAAGGCCGGCCACATCAAACACATTTCCTCAGCTATATCCATACGAACATACGAATGTGCCAGCAGAAACAGACCACCCATCAAAGTCTGCTTGAGTGTGCAGCCAACACCCCTAGTTTGCAGCTGCTCTGCCCCTCCCCTTTTTCATCCCACTGCCACCCCCACCTCCCCCACCCTCATTCTCCCCTGTTCCCTGTCCCATGCCCTTTTGAAGCTGTTCACAGATTTACATGATACCACCCATTCTGGTAGGGTGTTCCATTTTGCTACCACCTTCTCTGTGAAATAGTGTCTCCTCATTGCCTTCCTAAATCTTCCCCCCTCTATTGTTAGCCTATGCCCCCTGGTGACCCTCCTCCTCCTTAACTTAAAGACCCCATCTGCCCTGTCCTTATTGATTCCCCTCAGATACTTGAATGTCTCTATCATATCCCCCTGTCCCTTCTATCCTCCAGTGTGTACATATTCAGGTCTCCCAGCCTGCTGTCACAGTCTCTCCCCTCCATTCCACATATCATCTTTGTTGCCCTCCTCTGCACCCCCTCCAGTAGCCTGATATCATGCTTTAGGTATGGCCTCCAAAACTGCACACAGTACTCTAAGTGCAGCCTTACCAGCAACCTGTAAAGGGGCAAGATCACCACTCTTTGCCTGGACGTAACCCCCCTCGCTATGCACCCCAGAATTTTGTTCGCTTTTGCAGACGCTCTCCTGCACTGGGCAGTGTTGTTCATGGTCCCTGTTATCATTACCCCTGGGTCTTTCTCCTCCTCAGTGATCCCCAGCTTAACCTCCCCAGCCAGTATTCTCTCCTTGGGTTCTTCACCCCAAAGTGCATAACCTTACACTTCTTTGCATTGAACCCCAGCTGCCACCTCTCTGACCACTCCTCTAGCTTGCGAAGGTCCCCCTGCAGCTGCTTCCATCCCTCCTCTCCATCTACCACTGCTCCAATTTTGGTGTCATCAGCAAACAGACTTACCTTGCTCACCACCCCATGTGCAATGTCTGCTATGAAGAGCCCAAACAATACTGGCCCCAACACAGAGCCCTGTGGCACCCCACTTGTCACCGGCCTTGGAGTTGAGAGCTCCCCTCTCATCACCACCCATTGCAGCCTGCCACTCAGCCAGCTTGTTTATCATTTTTGCCCCTACCCCTACACCAGTTAGCTTCTCCCCAAGCCACCCATGAGGCACTGAATCGAAAGCCTTGCTGAAGGCTACCACTGTCCTGTAAACAGCAGTCCATAGTAAGAATATCAGATGAGGAGGATTCTGCCTAAGGCTGCATCATGTTGGTTTTATGTAGTTTGGGTGCCTTCTGCCCTGAAGCTAATACGTGATACTCAGTGGCTGACTCTGAGATGGCTAATTGTTCAGGAGGCACTCTCAGCGAAAAAAAAAACAGCAGTGTCGCCCAAGAATTAGCAATTGCTTAAAAATGCTAAAGCTGAGAAAGAAATAAAAAATATAGGGGAAGGGACATTTTTAAACTTGGAAAACAATGAAGCTGAAGTGGAACATGGTCACTTGAAGAAGTGCATCACATGACTCGGTATTATTTATTTTTTTTTTTAAGAAACTCAAACAGCTGTGTGCAGTCATTTCAACAACAATAATAATTATATACATATACAAACCAAGGGATCCCAGTTTCACATAAATATTCACATATATTTTTAACCACAGAGAAGTAGGGGGAGAAAGGAAGACTAGAAACAGCAAGTAAAGGAAGGGAGATAACTGGGGAAAATTGTGGGACCATTGGAGTGACCAATTCCTAGGTGCCACAAGAAAATGTGATTGTGCAATCATAGAAACATAGAAATGTGTCAGCAGAAAAGGACCCCATTGGTCCATCTAGTCTGCCCCTATCTCCCTCCCCATAGTTATGACTGACCATTTCACCATACTCCCAACCCCTGAGCCCCCACGTAGCTTTTAGTCCCCTTTTTCCCTTCTGGGTACCTGTTCCTCCCTTTCTTGCTTAAACCCATGTATTTATCCCATTCCCTCTTGAACTCCCCCACTGATTTAGCCTCCACCACCTCCTCCGGTAGCCTATTCCATGGGCCCACCACCCTCTCAATAAAGTAGTGCCCCCTCCTATTTCCTTTGAATCCCCCCCTCCAGTTTTAAGCTATGTCCTCTAGTTCTGGGGTTTTCCTTCCTCTTGAAGATGTTCTCTACCCTTACCTCGTTTAATCCCTTCAGGTATTTAAAAGTTTCAATCATATTCCTCCTTTCCCTCCTTGTTTCCAGGGAATACAGGTCTAGGCCATTGACAGAGCAAAGGCCGATGGCACATTTATAAGGTAGAAAAAGAAATGGGCAGACTGGATGGGCCTTGCGGTCCTTATCTGCCATCAGCTTCTATGTTTCTATGTAGCTCCTCCATCCTCTCTTCATATGACCTCTTGTGCATGCCCTGCACCATTTTGGTCTTCCTCCTCTGGACTTTCTCCACCCTATCTATGTCTCTTTGTAGGTGCAGTCTCCAGAATTGTACCCCATACTCCAGGTGTAGATGAGCCATGGACCCGTATAAGGGCATGATCACCTCTCTTCTCCTACTAGTAATCCCCCTCCCTATGCAAGCCAGCATTCTGTTTGCCTTACCCACTGCCTTGTTGCACTGGTTTATCTATTTTAAGTTATCTGATATGATAATCCCCAGATTTCTGTCCTGCTCCATTACCTGAACCTCCGCCCCTTCCACTGTGTAAGTGGCCTTTGGATTCTTGTGCCCTATGTGCATTATTTTGCATTTTTTTTGCATTGAATCTCAACTGCTAACTCTCCAACCTTTCCTCCAGCTTTATCAGGTCATCCCTCATTTGCTCCACCCCGCCGTTGCGTCCCCCTTATTGCAGATCTTTGTATCATCCGCAAATAGGCACATCTTCCCATTTAGTTCCTCTGCTATATCTCTAATGTAAATGTTAAACAGTATTGGTCCCTACACTGACCCCTGGGGTACCCCCTTTGTCACTGTTTCCTCTGTAGAGTGAACCCCATTTACAACCACCCTTTGACCTCTGCCACCAAGCCAGTTTTTAACCCAATTTGTTATTTTCTTCCCTACCCCTAAACTGCTAAACTTGCTCACCAGTCTCCTGTGAGGGATGGTGTAAAAGGTCTTGCTGAAATCCAGATAGGCCACGTCCACCACCCCTCCCTGATCACACATCCTTGTCACACAATCGAAGAATTTGATCAGGTTCATCTGGCATGACTTTCCCTCCATGAACCCGTGCTGTCTGTTGTCCTGTAGACCATTCTCTGCCAGGTACTTTACTAACCTTTCCTTTAGGAGTTCCTCCATAAGCTTACCCACCACTGAGGTAAGGTTGACTGGGTGATAGTTACTCACCTCCTCCATTCCTTCACTCTTGTGCAGTGGCACCATGTTTGCCCTTTTCCAGTCCCCTGGAACTCTCCCCATGTCCAATGACAGGTTAAACAGCCTTGCTAGTTGGTGCTACCAGCTCCTCCCTAAGCTCCCAGAGCACCCTGGGATGTAGGGCACTTGGGCCCATTGCCTTGTCCACTCTTAACTTACCCAACTCCACCAACACTCTGCTCTCCTTGAAAGGGGTAGTGTTCACCTCCCTATCCTCGTGCCCTTCCCCCATATCTCAGGTCCTCTCCCCTCCTTTTCAACTGTAAAAACTGAGCAGAAGTACCCGTTAAGCAAGTCTTCTTTTCCCTCATCATTCTCAATCGGAGCTCCCTTCCCCACTCCCCTTTAAGTCTCATTATACCCTGCTTGTTCTTTCTTCTCACACTGATGTATCTGAAGAACTTTTTGTCTCCCCTGCTGGTCTGTTTCGCTATCTTCTCCTCTGTATCTGCCTTCAATCAATCAATCAATCAATCACTCTTTATTTGTTTAAAAGGCGCCTTTCCGTTGATCAAGGCATCTGTACAAAAATTGCAACCCACCAAACATTAACACACTAAAACCATTAACATTCTTAAAATATCCAAAAACAATAGAATTCATAAACAAATGGCGATCGACACTAACTTCTTCTGGGAATGCAAGCCTAAACAGGTATGACTTAAGTTCCATTTTAAAACTTTGGACGGTCAGGCAATCCCTTATCCGACAAGGTAGAGAATTCCACAGGGTCAGGGCCATAAATGCAAAGGATTGGGCCCCAGATGTTTGAAGTCACACTCTGAGAATCTCTTGCAATCCCTCACCGGTGGATTGGGTGGTTGGGTGGGGCCCTGCCACCCCAAGCTTTTCCCTGTATTCCTCCCTTTCCTTCTTTTCTTGTGTTCTTTTGTATGCCCTGAAAGCCCTCTTTTTGTCTCCTATAGTCCTCACCACCTCTTTAGAGAACCAAAGTAGCCTCCTTCACTTCTTCTCTTGCCCACTTTGCTAATGCACTGATCAGTGGCACTCAACATTTTTCCCTTTAATGCCTCCCACAGTTCTTCCACGTCCCCCAGCTTTTTCTTGCCTTCCATTTCTACCCTGAAAATCTCCCTCATTTTATTGAAATCCACCCGACGGAAGTCCAGCATCTTGGTGGTAGTTCTACTCACTTCCATCCCCATCCTAAGTCTAAACCTAACTGCTCTATGGTCACTTGCCCCCAGATTTTCCCCCACTGAGACCTCCACTACACTGTCCCTGTTTGTCAGTATTAAGTCTAGTGTAGCCCCACCCCTAGTTGGTTCTGTGACCAGTTGTTGCAGGAGTGCTTCCTGCATGGACTCCAGCATTTCCCTACTCTTTGCTGATGACATAGTTGGAATCTTCTAGTCCACATCAGGGAGATTAAAATCCCCTACCAGCAGAAGTTTCCGCTTGCTTGTCATCCTTTGTACCTCCTTCATTAACTCCTCGTCCACTTCCTCCCCTTAACTTGGTGCCCTGTAAAAACTCCAGGCGTATTTCCTCTCCAGTCTGCTTGATCAATGTGATCCAGAGGACCTCCACCGATCCCAGACTTACTTGCCTTTCTTGTACCTTTATCCCATCCTTTACATATAGTGCCACCCCCCTCCTTTTCCATGTCCTATCCTTTCTGAAAAGGCTGTACCCTGGGATAACCACTTCCCAGACATGATTTTCCATCCATCAAGTCTCCATTATGGCAACCAGGTCCAGTCCCTCATCCACCATCGTGGCCTCTAGATCTCCCAATTTATTACCCATACTCCTAACATTTGCTAGAATACCCTTCCACCAGTTTCCCCCATGTTCAATATTTTCGCTCCTAATATTCCCTGCCCCCTCTGCAGGGGAGTGCTAACTAGGCAAGACCCTCCAGATTTTTCCTCCAACCCTTCCCTAGTCTCATACTCCCCCTCTCCTAGTTCAAATCCTTACCCAGGACCCCATCTAAATAACTTTGCAACTTGCCCCTTAACACCCTAGCACCCCACCATTTATATAGTCTGTCCCTCATGTATAGATTCTCCCCTGCCCAAGTGTCCCCCCACTCCAATAAGCAGGTGAATCCCTGTCCTTTACACCAGTCCTTTTGGCAGTGATTGAAGTCCTTTATTCTCAACTGCCTAGCGGTGCTAGCACAGGGAACAGGCAAGACCTCAGAGAAAGCCAGAGAGGTAACCTTAGGCCTACACCCTCTAGCTAGCTCCCTGAACCTGCTTTGTACTTCCTCCACATTGTCTCTCACCAGGTTGTTTGTCCTTAGGTGCTGGACTAGGTGCAGGACTAGATGTGACTTACGCCTCAGTAATCCAATATGCTCCCTTATCTTTGGCAACCCCCTTTCTGCCTCTATCCCTGGCTCACCGTCAGCCAGGCAAAAGACAGAATAACTGTGGACACAATGGATCCTTGCTTTCAACTCTGTCTGCTTAACAAATGAGACAGGGTCCTACCAACCCTGTCACACACTCCTGCAGGTTTCCACAGGTGTGGTGGCTGTTCTGTGTGTACCTATACCTCCAAGGAGAAAAATGTCACCACTCTCATCAACACTAAACAGTATCAAGTGAGACAGAGGATTGCCTGTCACACCAGCTTTGTTGTCTATGCCTTGTGGTGCAACTGCCCCAAATTTATAAAGGCTGCACAATTAGACTGCTGAAGGACTGTGTGCAGGAGCATGTCAGGTTGATCTTCAGTTGTAGATGTGATACCTCTGTAGATTCTGTTTGCACATTGCATTCTCTTTGCTCTTGTCATTTTCTCTTTTTTTTGTAGGTGTTTTGAGAATCCAGTTTCCGACATTTTGTGAAGATCACCTTGCTTAATATTTGATTAATGCAGAAACTATTTTGTCACATACATTCTTTACTTACATTGAAAATACTGTAAATTGATATATATCCTTCGCATATGAATTAGATTTTCTGTCCTGAGTAATTTCAGTTTTAATTAACTGCATTAGTCATTTACACAAGGGGTGTTGTATATTTTTTTTTTGCATCATTTGTTTATTATTTGCTTTTTTCCATAGAGTAACATACAGACATACACACATACAGACATGTGCAACATGAACCTTAATTCATAACTTATTTACATCCAGATCCATTTTGTTATTCCATCATCTCATTCTATCCATTCGGTTAAAAAACTTCCTCTTACACAATAATCCCGGATGGTAAGAAGCCAGAGCCCCTGTTATTTTAGTGTCCACCTATACCCTTTCCCTTTTTATGTTTGCCTCAGACCCAGCCTCCTTCAACATAGCACTCTCTGCTATTGTCAATGATGCAAGGTATGGTTGCCAGGCTCCGTAAAAGAGCTCTTCTTTATCTTTAACAGCATATGTTAGTTGTTCCAAAGTAATAGCCTGTATTATCAGGGCTTTCCATTGGGCTACAGTAGGCTTTACAGCCGTGACCCAAGTATTAAGGATACAGTGCCTAGCCGTGTATATCAATAACCTAAGCCATTTTTGTACAGGGGCCCAGTGTCCTTCCTTTGTTTCCTCCACCCCAAATAGCAACAGGAGAGGGGAAAGAGGATACTGCTGTCCCCCTATCCTTCGCAATTCAGACACTACCTCACCCTAAAACTTCTGTAAAATTGGGCAGGACCAAAAATAATGATAGTATGAAGCTAGATTGTTATTACATCTAGGACATATGGGGGAGACTGCAGAATTATACTTATAGACAACCAGAGGTGGGCAGTATAACCTATGACGGAACTTACAGTAGGATTCTTTGTATTCATTACACAGCAGGATGTCTTGATGTAGCTGGACAAGTATCTTCCAATAATCTGCTGAAATTGTAATCCCTAAGTCTGTCTCTCAAAGCATTCTAGTGTTTTGTGTTTTATCCAGAGGCCAAGTTTTACTTTCTTTAGCCACTCTCCGGATGGTTCCCTTAGGCTTTCTTTGTCCTATCATTATTAGTTGCTCAATTGCCTCCCACTGTGATATGAAGTTCCCTAACCTCCCAATAGATCTGATATATGCCTTTATTTGGAGATAGCGGAAGAAGTGTTGATGTCCCAGCCCTGTCCTATCTTGTATGTTCTCGAAAGAGTCCAGTTCTCCATGTGTGAATAGTTGCTGGAAGCAGCTAATTCATCTTGTTTCCCACTCCCTATATCCCCTGTCCTCCAGTCCCAGAAGAAAAAACGAGCTTTCCCCTCAACGGTAGGAGTAGTGTATCATCCTGTCCAATACCTCTCAATTTATACATCTCCCTCCAACTATCTAGCACCTCCATGACCAAAGAATTCGGGTCAGGGAGTCTCCGGTATGCCTTCCGGCCTGTAAGGGACAAGTATGCCGAGATTTTCCCCCCATTCCCTCTCTCCTCCAAGTCTATCCAGACAGCTTCCCTAGGCCTACCAATCCTGTCCTGAATATAACGGCACTGCATAGCCCTTTGGTAATTTTTTAAGTCAGGAAACTGAAGACCTCTCTTTTCTATAGGGGCCTTCAAGCAAGCTAAGCCTATCGTAGGGTGTCTCCCTCTCCAAATAAAGTCAGAGAAAGCTTTTTCCAATTTTCTGACTTCTGTTTCTCTTAACCCTATATGAAGCATTTGTAAGCAATAGAGTATTCTAGGGAGTGGGGTCATTTTGACAAGATTTATCCTACCCAGCCATGTTATAGGAAGGTCTCTCCACCTAGATAGGTCCATAAATATATTTTGCACTAGCGGTGCATAATTCAAATCATACAGAGCCCCAATCTCACCCCCCACTCTGATGTCCAGATAGGTGAAAGCCTCTCGTACAACCCGAAAACCCCACTTCAATTTCTGTGTAGAGACCCTGCCATCCTACATTCCCTCCCTCAGCTCTTCTGATTTGTCCAGATTAACTTTGTATCCAGAAAACTGCAAGAACTAATCAATCAGGCTCAGGAGAGCAGGTATAGACCTACTAGGCTTGGTTACGTATAACAACATATCGTCCACGTAGAATGAAAGCTTGGTCTCTCTACCAGTCTTCCCCACCACTCCTGAAATTTCAGGGTGCTTCCGAATGGCAATAGCCAGGGGTTCAAGCTCCAAAGCAAATATGAGGAGGGAGAGTGGGCGCCCTTGCCTGGTACCTCTTCCCAGATCAAAGCTATCTGAGAGGGTGCCATTGGTTAGTATTCTGGCCCTAGGGTTCTGATACATCTGCCGCAACATCCCTATAAACCCTTCACCCAGACCAAACCGGACCAGAGCCTCCACTAAATATTCCCACTGTACTCTATCGAACGCTTTTTCCGCATTCATTGACAGAATATGCACCCCTTCCCTACTATTCTTTGCTCCCTAGATTACATTTAGGAGGGTCCTCATGTTGTGATATGAGTACCTGTCTCTAATAAACCCAGTCTGGTCTGGGTGAATGAGCTCCAGCAATACGTACTCCAACCGAGTAGCCAAGATTTTGGCCAATATTTTGGAGTGCAGTTTAAGAGGGATATCGGTCTAAAGGAGGCACACTCTAAAGGGAGCTTCCCAGGTTTTAGAATCGGGCAAATAGTGGCCTCTCCCCAAGATCGAGGTAGTTCTCCCTCCTCCTCCTCCCTCACTTGTCGGAAAACCGCCTCCAGATGGTCCACTACTTTTAATTTCATGACTTTGTAATATTCGGCAGAAAAACCATCAGGCCCGTTAGTCTTGCCCCTTTTAAGCACCCCAATGGCAGAGAGAATTTCCTCTTCTGTAATGGCAGCATTTAAATGCACTCTCTGTCCCTCTGTTATCTGCAGTATCTCCACCCTATTCAAGAATTCCACCATCCCTCTGTCTTCTCCCCCCTTTTGACCCCGATATAGCTCTTGATGGAATCGCCTGAACCTTTCCCCGATATCTTTTTTATTTTTCACTAGCGCCCCATCCTCTTCCCCTCATGGCCTGTATTAGATGTCTCCCTCTTTTCCCCCTTATAAGATTTGCAAGCATAGTGCCAGGTCTATTACCCCCACTCATAAAAAGGCTTCCTAATAAATAACCCAGCCTTCCTTGCCTCTCCCAGCAATAGGTTATTCAGTGCTTCTCTAGTTCTTGCTAATAGGAGGTGCACATTTTCTCCCCCCCGCACCCAGGGCAGCCTTTCTCTCCAGCACCTTGAGTCTCTGTTCTAAATTAGTTCTCCTTTCCTTGACTTTTTTTTTATGATGGGCCACATAGCTAACAATGACCCCCCCTCATATACGCCTTCCCCACATCCCAAAAGACTGCTTTAGAAGCTTCTGTCCCTGAATTGTTTTGCACATATTGTTACCAGTGATCATACAGATGTTCCTGGAACTCCTTATTGGCCAGTAAATAATTAGGAAATCCCCACGTCTTAAGAGCTTCCCTTTCTTCCCCCATATTCAGGGACATAATGACCATGGCATGGTCTGAAATGTTAATAGGTCCATGCTTAATGTGCCTAACTCGAAAATACCACTATCCCGCCATAAAAATTTGGGTCATATACTGCAGGCGCATATATACTTCCAAACAAAATTTTCTCCCCATACAGAGTTCCTACTACAAATACATAACGCCCTTCATTTGGGTCAGCAACAACTCGTTCTTTTTGAAATGGTAGTTTCTTATTCAGAAGAACAGCCACCCCCCTTTTATGTGCATTAAAAGCAGCCGCATAACACTACCCCCACCCAGCTTTTTTTTCAACTTTGCATGTTCCTTATCTGTAAGGTGTGTCTCTTGTATCATGGCAACATGTATATTCTGCCTTTTCAATGCTGTAAGCAACATCATTCGCTTGATGGGGGTGGCTATTCCCCTTACATTCCACAAGACCACATTTAAATCCTGCATTCCAGTCATAGCCTCAGAATACTTTCCTTTACCTTGAGCCTACCATTAAACCCCACTCCCAGCCCTGGCTCCATCCCCGTTTGATTATCAGAATGGTGTTTTCTATGGATCTGCAAACTGATTTCTAACTGTAAAAAACCTAACAAATAGTAACTATATACAAAAACCACTCCCCCCTCCCTCCACATTCCCTTATTTTCTTATAATCCCCACGTAGTAACAAGAACTGCACAATGCAGAAATTTTACTTTCCCTACCCTCTATGAAGCAAGACAGAAAACGCCCCCCAAACCACCGCATTTTACAAGTCAAATAACTGCCCAGTAATGCCCACAATGTCAATCTTTAACCCAATGTAACATTATAATTCTTCTTGTTATTGTTGTAGCTGCATTCCACCCAGCCAGACAAGCATGCCATGTCTTCATATGTCTCCCTAAACTTGGAATCATATGGGGTTCCCTCCTCACATCCCTCTAACTCCCCTTCCGTTATGACTCTTCTCTGCCCAATAATACAAGTTACCTTCCCCTGAAATGGGTGTGGCAGAGATCCCCCTCCAGGTAGCTCCAAAGACCTCCTCCTTTACTCCAAATCACCACTCTTCATTATGCCCTCCCCTTCCCTCTAAATAGATTTTAGGAGTGTCAAGCCACCTACTCAGTGAGAAAGTAAGTTCATCCCCCCCTTGCCCCACAATCACATATCTGTTTTATTCCAGTCCCATTTCAAAAGGTTGAAAGCCCTGGAGTCCAAATCTAGCAACAGCATTTGGTCTGCAGAGGCTGTCTGCGTGATGTCAGCTCTTCATAGTTCCGAATCGCGGTGCGAGTTCCCTTCCGGCAAGATCACCTGGAAAAAAAAAAAAAGAAAAGAACAACAGACAAGCCAGAGGGGGATTTTCTTTCATAAGCTGGCCAAATTCTGCTTATCCCAATCTATCTCTGGGGAAAAATACCCATCCTGAGGCCTGCACCCAGCTCTGAAAAAGGAAAAAGGAAATCCTCCATTCTTGTCCCCTTTCTTAACTCTGGTATCTTAAACCAGTCACTTTGCAGTCAATTCACCCTCACATTGTTCACATATACATGCCTTCAGGGGAAAAAAGAAAGGAAGAGGGAAAAAAATATACAAAAAGGAAAGGGGTGATTAGTTCCGTGCCAGTCACTTAGCTTTCTCAGTCCCTCGAGTAGCATTGCCACTGGCAGTCTTCATCAAGGGAGTGAGGGGAGAGAAGGAGCCCCTCTAGCCCATTGTATGTGCAAATCATCTGGCTGAGTAGACTTGTTCTCCACCTTTGGTCACCCTATCTTTTTAACCAGGTCTTTCACAAATGTCTCCACTTTAGGTTCTTCCCAGAAAGAATACACCGCTCCCTCGTACTTAATCTTAAGGGTTGCAGGGTATAGCATGTAGCAGTCGACTTTGGCTTCCTGTAACTGCGCCATGACAGGGCCTAAAGCCCTTTGACATTTCAACAAATGAGCGGAGTAATCTTGAGAAAGATATAGCTGGTGCCCTTCATATTCCAGTTCTGATCGCTCTTGATATGCCTTTAAAACACTTTCCCTATCTGGGAAAAAGTGGAATCTCATGATCACCTGGCTAGGAGGCTGGTTAGATGCTGGTTTCAGCATAACAGCTCTGTGGGCCCTTTTCAACTTCATGCTTCCATTTTTAGGAAAAATGCCCAGCAACTCCGGCAGTGTTTTAGCACAGAAATCCATAACGCTTGCACCCTCCATGCCCTCTGGTAAGCCCCGCAACTGTAAATTCAGCCGTTGATGATAGTTTTTCTGGTAATCCAAAAGTTCCTTCAGCTCTTCTAATTCTTTTTGCAGAGTAATCACTTGCTCGGTATGGGGGCTGTAGCATCTTCCGGATCTGAAATACGCTGCTCAGCTTCACTAATTCTGGTAGCTTGTGTAGCGTACAAGTCAACCAGCTCCTGTAATTTTCTATCAGAATTAGTGGCCAGACTAGTCAGTTTGGGTTCTAGTGCAGCTAACACCAGCTGTGTCACTTCACGGCCTACAGCGCTCACTTCTCCGGCCGAGAGGGATATGTGGCCTGAATTCTCCAATTTTGGGATGCTGGCGGTTGCTTGCGTTGGTTTTTAGTCGCCATTCTCGAACTTTTCACTGCACTAGAAATCACAAATTCGTCCATCACATGTTCCCATACGCTTCTCAGCTCAGAAATATTGTTTTGGGTAACTTTTAAGGCAATTTAAGTTTAATATTTTGCAATGATCAGAGGAGTGAGGTAGAGTCGCGTCTTTACTCCAGTCTGCTCATTAGTGCCCCCCGTTGTATATTTTTAAATAACACTGCCTTAGATACATTTTTCCCATAAAAATCTTTTTTGGATTTTTTTTTTACCACAATGTAAACGTATACCTCTACAAAGAGGTAGCATTGAGGTCATAATGACAGAGAACATTGACAAAGACTCAGCATGACAACTGTGATGTCTATTTATGATAACATTCTGTGAGTTGAGATATTTATAACTAGTTTATGGTGATTAAATGCCGAGGTGAAGCCAAGGCATTTAATCATGCACAGAAGCTAGTTATTGCAAGTATACTTCAGCTCATTGAATGTTATTACTATTATATGAGTTGGAGTAAGTTTTGATTGAAGTCAAGCACGGCAGCAGTCAGCTCTCTTGTATGACCAAATGCAATGCCCCTGCACCCATTATCTGCACCTCCCCACACACACAAATTCAAGGAGGCAGAAAAACTCTGTACCACAGGTTCTGCCCTTCTTTTTCATCTTCATCCCACTTCCTGTCCTCGCTGGCACTGCTGCTGCTGGAGGTTCTGGTGGGGCTGCGTGTGGGGGCTGAGGTTGCCCGTTAACTGCTCCTCAAAAACACTACCATGTTCTTGCACAGAGTAGACTGTAGCGGGCATGCAAACAGCGACGTCAGGTCAGGTCACAGTGTCTAATGAATGTATATTATGATCGAGAATGGTTTTCTAATGACATAGAAGTGACTCCTCTTTTAAAAAAACAACAATTGTTATGCTAAATTTCGTCACCAAAATAGAAAGTCATGACTCCAGGCATGTGCGTTTGTGTCGAAGTTAATGTGCATGCCTAGAGTTACAGCTTTCTAGTTTGGTGATTAAATTTGGTATAAAAATGGTTGTTTTTTTAAAAGGGGAGTCACTTTTACAACCTTAGAAAACTATCGTCGATCACGATATACATTTATTTGACATGTCTGGAAAAAACAAGAAACTCGTTCAGCTAGGAGCATGCAGGCGCTTAGGAGGTGTGTGAGCAGTGGCGGTTTGTGCAGAATTAATTTGGGAGTACAAAAGAGAGAATACTTGAAGAAAAATAAATATCTGGATTTTACAGTAGAGAGAGTGAGAGAGAATATAAAAGATATAAACTGAAGGGGACCTTAAACAGCTGACAGTTTGCCAGAGGATGGTTAGCCTACTGTGGGAGTGTCTCAAGTGTGTAAGTAACCATCTGTGGGCATGGTTAGAGGGCCATTAACCAACTGTGGGCATGGTTAAAGGGCCATTAACCCTCTAACAACTTCTTCTTCCAGTTATTGAGTATGGCAACCATGTATATGGCCTAGCAACAAAAGGCCTGCTATATAAAATTGAGAAGTTGTATAATAGAATGGCTAGATTCATAACGAGGAAGGATTATCGTGCTCATCACTGTGAGTTATATGAGGAATTGGGTTGGCTTCTGCAGGAGAGCAAGAGGCGGATAGCTTGGGCAACTCAAATTTACAGAGTGGTGAATCTGAGTCACCCAAAGTATCTTTATAATAAGCTGGAATTGAAAACACATGCTCATAATTTACGAGATATAAATTTGAGAAATTTTGCATTTCCAAAGTTTAAAAATACAGTAATGTGCATTTCCCATTGTTTATTGATAGGATATAGAATTCTTTAAAATTAGTAATGAACAAGCAATATAAAGATGTGAAATCTTTCTCAACTAGCTTAAAGATGGAACTAAGAATATAGTGTGAGTGTGATGGTTAGGAATCAAATTTGATAAATGGAGTAGTGCAATATGTGTTATATGTGTGCAGTTGTTTAAAGTATTAATGAACTGTGATATCTTAGATTTATTTGGAATTGCTGGTGTTATAGTTGTATGTTTTATATATTTTTGGAACTTTATATAAACAGGACCATCTTGTAAATAGGACTTTGTCCTAATGATGTGTTATACGCCATCTATAATCCTGTCTGAAAATAAAAGGTTTTACTACTACTACTACCATTAACCGACTGCAGGCTGGGTTTTGGCAAATAACCGACTCTTGTAGTACAGTATTGCTTTGTTGTTTGTAGTACAATAACTGACATCGGCCTTTACTGTGATTGGCTGAGAAGAGATACCTCTTGTATAATATAAAATAATAACACCATCAAATTCCAAGACAGTTGGGGACTACAAAATTTGCAATTAATCTCTTGTAAAAACACCCCAACATTGTAACAAAGCAGTGATGGGTGCCCTGTTTAACCTATTTCATAACAGTCTGTCAATCTTATTCTTATTATGTTGCAGGGAACATAGTAAAGGATGGTAACAAACTCAGACAGGGATTCCTTTTTATTCTTCCAGCTCATGAGCATATAATGGCTAGTAAGCATGCCTTCTTTTACCTAGTACAGCATTCCGAAATCTAAATCACTTAATGACTCACAAGTCCCCTTGAGGAGATTTACTTTAAAGTTAATTTGCAGTCTAACTCCCTTTCCTAAACAGTGAGGAATTGAGGCAGAGGCTGCAAGCAAGCCCAGTGGGGTAGAATAACAATTATTCTCCCTTTCTCCTTTCTGGCACATTACAGACACTGCCTTTTCCCATCCAGACCTTCTCTAGTCTTGATGAGAACTCTGTGACTGGTAATAGTCGATACTGTGACCCTCCTTTAACTCTTTGGACATTCATCCTGACCCAGAGAGGGTCTAAACACAGGGGTACCTTTTACTACTGTATTTTAGCTTGACTCATTCTTTGCTCTACCAGACTCCAGACACAACAGGGGGCATATGGCTCTGTGAAGCTGCCCAACGAATTTCACCATATAATCATCACCTAGACCCCATACACAGTCGGCCTGCTATCTGCCCAGAGGGGGACTTAGGGTAGTAGCCTCCAGATCCTTAGATATACTGATGCTCTATAAGTAATCTTACACAGAGTTAATGCCCGATCCAGAAGCAAATGCTTTGATATCTTTTATTGGACCAACATAGATGTTACAAAAGGAAAACAGTGCCTTAGCTTTTGGACCAATCAAGTCCTTCCTTGGAAGTGTAACAGAATTAAGGCTGAATCCAGTAGGGAGAGGCCCACAGTTTTTATGGCAAGGGGAGGTAGGCACCCCCTTGAGGTCCTAGGTTGCCACTGGTGCAACCTCACACTTTCTCCTAAGTACTGACCTCCATGGGCCGAGAATCCGAGGCCAAATCACATACACGTCTGGGCTTTTTCACCCACTTCTGGGGATCTCCATGGATTTCAAAAATAAACAAACTGGCTACAAGCCAGCCTTACCCACAAAGTCATACACTGACTCAGGTTAATACCATGCAGAAGTTCACTTTTAAATCAGCTGAAGCAACCAGCGGGACACGGGGAACAAAAGCCCAATGTTTTGCACATCTACGTATGCTTACTCATGGGACACTGCCCTCCCATGGCTGCTAGAATTTATACAAGCAGTGTTTAAAGGGCAAGTAACCCTGAAACTGTTACACTGTGCCAACAGTAAGCCACAAAAGTGGAGTGTATAGTGAAGTGCAATAACTGCATACATGAAAAACAGTTTTTAAAAGCAAGATCACTAAGCGGCATAGTTAATTAATAGAAAAGTTAGAAATCAGAATCACAAGAGCACAATAGTAGTGGACAGAGCAAAATTTCAACTCCCACCACTTATTGGATACTCAAATCTCACACAGAAGTATTGTTTCTTACACGTGATAAATAGTTGATAACTTTGTGATAGAGACAGAAGTACTTAGGTTAAAGCGTTCATCGAAACTAGATAGGGGTAGGGTGGAGAAGCAAGGCTGGAGAAAACAGAGGAAAGATGTAAGTCAGGAATACAGTGGGGGGGGAGGAGGAGAAAGAGAATGAAAGCATCAACAAACAGCTATGCACGTATGGTACATACTGCTAGTGCTATGGATAGGGGTGAATTCACAGGTACGGTCTTTATTGACCTCACAAAGGCCTTCGACCTGTCTAACCACACTCTGTTAAAAGCTAAACTAGGTGCACTGAGTGTCTCCCACCCTGTCCTGGCCTGGTTAAATAGCTACCTTAGCAACAGGTTTCAGAGAGTTAAATTAGGTCATGCCCTAACCCAGTAGTCACTAAAGCTGGAGTCCCCCAAGGCTCCATACTAGGGCCCCTCCTCCTTTTCATTTACATTAACTCTATTAGTACATGTCTCAATCACTGTACCCCTATCCTGTATGCTGATGATCTAGGTCTTTGCACTAGCTCTCAAAGCATCTCTGAGCTAAATCGTCTCCTCTCTTCTGACCTTAAATCCATACAATCCTGACTTTACTCAGACAAGCTCCTCATGAACACTGCCAAGACCCAAGCAATGTTATTTGGCTCCACCTCTAGGTTAAGAATGAATATCACCCCTTTTACTCACCTCACTAGAGTTCCTACATTTAAATACCTGGGGGTGACACGTGATGCTTCTCTAGACTTCTCAGCACACATTCCTTCCACATGTAAGGCAGTCAACACAAAGCTTGGACTCTCTTGCAAAGTCAGCGACTGCTTGACACCCGCATCCCACATTGCTAGTGCTCATGGCACACCTCTGCTACCCTTATATATGGGGTGGCGATATGTCACCCTGCCTCTAAAACCACCCTCCATAGTTGGGAAGTAGCTTTTAACAACGTCTGCAGATTTGCTTTGGACACTAACAGGTTTACTCACCACTGTGATCTTTTTTATTTATTTTATTTAAACAATTGGTAACGGGGAAAGTCACACTGAGCCGTGGCTCATTTCTGGGTGCGACCCAGGGATAGGGGTTACAAGTTTTTTGAGCACAGACAGATAGATACATACAGTAGTTTACATATATACAGTAGGTTACATATATACAAGTGGAATTACATGTAATTTAAGATACATTATAACAATCCAAGTAACATAGGTTGGGCAAGTATGCACTTATTTACAGAGACTGGCGGAGTGCATTATTATACACTAAGTAAAATTATAAGGAAATGCCTAGATAAGTAAAAACAATAACAGTTTCCGCAAGTAGGCAGACATCCTGCATTGTTTAGCCTTTACTGGGGAGGATGGGGTGTCCAAAAGATGAGGCAGAGAGAGGTGAGAAGTAGAAACAGGTGGGTGGTGGAAGCAAGCACAGTTGTTGTCTGATGGAGTTGTGTGAGGGCACATTTCTTAATTGGGGATGTAGTTGGTTCCATAGAAATGGGAGCCTGTAAGAAAAGGCGGATTTGCCAACTGATGAGGATGGTTTGGGCAACGAGAAAGATCGGATGCCCCTTGATCTTAGGGTGTAGGGAGACAGGATTTCTGGAGATAGCCTTTCCGCTGGGTAGGGAGGAAGCAGGTTAAACCAGTAATTTTTTTTGTATTCTTTATCACCTACTGTTTCTGACTCTCTCCGTTGCATGTTAGATGAACGTAATGGCCTAGCATAATTCCTTGTGTTTATTAAGCTACATAATGGAGATTTACAACCCTGGGCCAGTATATTATTGGTCAGACAACCCAAATTATAAAAATACATCAATTTAGGGGAAGCCAACAGAGATCATTGTA
This sequence comes from Neoceratodus forsteri, assembly GCA_016271365.2. Taxonomy (NCBI): domain Eukaryota; kingdom Metazoa; phylum Chordata; order Ceratodontiformes; family Ceratodontidae; genus Neoceratodus; species Neoceratodus forsteri. Next base: position 43,920,584 of record CM028133.1, on the reverse strand, counting down.
AAGAATATAATTATGTGTTCTAAATGGTTTAACTAAGATAAATCTACAGATGGAATTAAAGGATCTATTAACTAAATCCAAGTCTCTCTGTGCCAACTTCGTAAACAAAAAAGAGTTATAATATAAAGTTGACAATAATATACTCTTAGAAATCATCTATCTGGCCTCCCTATTTAAACAATCCTTGATTGGATATAAGGCACCAATTTTTTGATTGACAGATTTCACAACTTTTCTAATATGTACTGAATAAGTCAAACATGGATCAAGTGTTATTCCTAAGTATTTAGTTCCTTTACCTGTTGTATGATATTACCGGCTAAGTCACTAATTACTAAAGATTCTGCATTACGTAATTTTGGTGGAGAACCAAATAGAACACATACAGTTTTTTTAGAGTTTAACAACAAAGAATGGTCCAGCAGCCACCCATTCAAAACAGAGAAATTTTGATTTAAGAAGACATTTATGTCACTTATTCTAGGAGAGCTAGAAAACAAGATTATATCATCAGCATACAACAATGTTTTAGAATTAGTTGAAACCTTGACAATGAGATCTATAAACACAGAGAACAGCAGGGGCCCCAATATGGACCCCTGTGGAACCCCATGTTGAAGCTCACCTAATATCAACTCCATACCCCCAAGTTGTATCCTTACTGGTCGGGCAGTTAAATAACTATGAAACCAGTCGCAAAATGCCTCAGAAAGCCCAAGGCTCCTCAGTCTCCGGAGCAGCGTGGCATGATTAACTAAATTGAAAGCTTTCAATAAGTCAATAAAAACTGCACCTGTCAAAAGTCCAGCATCCATAGATCTCAAAGTAGAAGAAGAAGAATCAGCATTTATATAGCGCTTTTCATACATCCAAAGCACTTTACAAGCAATGCTAGACTGGTAGTGAAGTGACTGAATGTGTGGTGGCGGCCATATCACACATCATCACCCACACACAGCCTGGATAATTGCATGAACCAGTTTATGGGAAGGGGAATGTTGGCCAGGACACCGGGAATGTTCCCTACTCTTTGCGAAGAGTGCACTGGGTTCTTTGACTCCACCTGGACAACACCAGGATGGGCAGAAGGGACCTTGGTTTAACGTCTCATCCGAAGGACGGCACACCCCAGCAGTACAGCACCCCCCAATACTGCACTTGGATGCCAGCAATTTTAGGTGCAAGTTCAATCCTGGTGTGGGACGAGAACCCACGACCTTCTGGTCCAGAGGCGGATGTGCTACCAACTGAGCCACGCTGACAAGTATGGTTTGTGAAATGTGCCAATGCAGTACCAGTACTGTGAAGCTTTCGAAAGCCATGCTGCTCCGGAGAGCGAAGACCCTCGGCTTTGAGATATTCAACCAATTGGCAATTAACCAGCTTTTCAAATATCTTACTTAATGGAGAAAGAATAGATATACGTTGATAATTATCTATGTCATCAGTATGACCAGATTTAAATATTGGCTTAATAACAGTCTGCTTCCAAACCTCTGGGAAAACCCCAGTAGCAAGGAACAAATTGAAAATTATTGTCAAGGGTTCATATATATAATTGGAAACACGTTTAAGGAACCCGTGGTTCTAGCCCATCCAACCCAGCACTTTTATTAATAGACATTTGTCATAACAGGCAGTATAGCGCAGTGGTTTAAGGCTCTGAGCTGCAAATCTGGAGACCTGGGTTTGAATCCCACAGCCCCCACTTGCATATACTGTGTCACCCTGCACAAGTCACTTAACTTCCCTGTGCTCCCAGGTTGCACCTGTAAAAAAACTTTCAGCTTAGTTTGTCTCACCTGGTTAAACAATTTGGAAAAAAAATGTTTTACCTGTAGGGGCTGTATTATTCTAAGAAAAACTACTACAAAAGTCAGGCCTATCAAATGATAAATCATTCGGGGGGAACAGGAGAAATCAATACCAGTTAAATAACTGGATAGGTCAGTAAATTTTTGAGAAAAAGATCACAAATTTCTTTAGTATCAGTTAAGACAACTCCATTTAAATTAATGGTACTGATTCCTTTATTTGTAACTGGATCAGTAAGTTTTTTTTACAGATTGCCAAAATATTTTTGGATCCCCTAATGAATTAATCTGTTGTCTTTGGCAAAAATCTGATTTTTCTTTTCGCACAAGCAACTTACATATATTTCTCAGAATTCGGTAGCAATTGAAAGCCTCTATGTTATTAGTAACTTTATAGTTTTTCCATTGTTTATCTCTCTCCCTCATTAATGAAAATAAATTAGATGTACTCCGTTTACTATTTCTACCCTTTACCCTTCTTTTTATTAAGGGAAAATATCTATCTTATATACCCAAAAGTGCAGTGAGAAAAAAATCAACAGCTGCATTTGGGTCAGGAATTGCACTTAAGAATGACCAATCTATCATTTGTAAATCTAAATTCAAACTATCATAATCAATATTATTGTAATTTCTAGAACTAATTATTTTAGGTGGTATTTTCACTTTAATATACCTCCAAATACAATATACTGGCATATGGTCACAGATACTATCTGAATAGATCCCACTTTCAATTACCCTATCCCCTGTCTTAGTTAAGATCCAGTCAATTAAAGTATGTTGATTACTGTGGTAATTCATTCTAGTAAAATCTGAAACCAATTGGGATAATCCTGCCCCAAAGACCAATAATTCTAATTCACTATGAGCATCTAGCATCCAATTCAGATTAAAATCTCCCATTATCACAACATATTTCAATAAGGCAACCTGCTGAAAGTAATCTAAAAACTCAGTTAATCCCTTAGTGCCAGCCTTAGGGGGATTATACACAGTACCAAACCCTATATTAATACAAGTGGTCAATTGTAGTTCTAAGTGCAGCCATTCACGAAGTGTAGATTGTTGAAAACAAACATTCACACTCACTGCTTCTAACCTATCTGCTACAAAAGTCATAATCCCCCTTCCCTTCTTACTACCCTTCCTATCATTCTTAAATACATTATAACCCTCTATTATACACATTCCATCAGTAATATTAGGTTTCAAGTCCCCGACACACGCACTCTCTGGTACTCCCCGAACCCTCCTACCTCCTCAGGCCGCACAACCCCCTGGCTCTGAGCCCCCCGGGGTGGGACTGCCAACTCCTCCGGTGCTCTATCTACCAATCAAGTGGAGTGACTAGAGGGCAACCAGGAGCACAGTTCAGTAGGCCCGGCACTAGGCATGGGGCTCCACCACCGATCCCCACCATTGCCTACTGCCACAGTAGGGGGTTTTCTTGTAGGTTTTCTTCCCACAGGATGCGGCGTGCTATGGTGTGCTGTGCGGCGTATCTGCCACTGGTACCTGCCAATGTCTCGCCCCCTTTCTGTAACCTGATGTCCACATCACCCCTGGTCTCCACCAGAGGCCGCTACTGCACAGAGTGCCCCAAAAACTCACCCCCGGGAGAGGACAGCAGTCCTCCAGATGCTCGATCTTCTTATGCCCCTTCCAACCCCCGACAGCTCAGGTCCATTCCCGAACCCGGGTCACTGGCATGGCACGAGGTGTGGCATCCAGCGCCTCAACCCTCAGCACCACCAGGCCGGCTAAACCAATACTTGGATACAAGGGAGACTGAGTGCAAAGTAGAGCCGATGGGACAGGGATGCAATACCATGGGTGGTGTAATGATTACAGTGGTGGGTTCTGAGGGGGGAGTTGGAGGCAAATCTGCAGAAATCATTTAGAAGGGTGTCGAGCCTAGACAGAGATGAAGCAGGGGCTGTGCTGTATATCACATCAGCATAGTCAAAAATAGGTGTGATCATTTATTTATTTAATTTTTGATAACCTACCGGGTGAGTGCTCTAGACACAAAAGTGACTATTTTCAGACACCACCCGGGAGGTTACAACGTAGCAAGAGGAAACCAGTACAACAAATGGAAAGGCAAGACAGAGTCAAAAATACAACATAGTGGAAATACAGGAGAATAAATTTAACCAGATAACATATTAGACTTTGCAATAACAAAGAAACAATAGGATGTTAGACATTACATTACATTTTTGTCAGAATATCACATCTCACTGGCAGCAGGGGGGAGTCTCTATTTTGGTATAACATGCCCAGTTTAGGGCTTAGTTTTCAGATGATGGCTTCTATGCAGGTCAAGAAGTGAAAGTGGGGATCGAGTCAAACATCTAGATATTTGTATTTGGTGACAGTTTTTAGTGGGGTCCTGTTCAATGAGCTGATGGAAGAGGGTAGGGGCACTCTGGCAAGTTTTTGCGCAGTTCCGAAAGTCATTGAAACTATTTTGGAGGTACTGATTTTGAGCTGGTTTGCCTGCAACCAGGACTGCTTATTGTTGTAGTCCTGCTGTAGTTGGGATTGGACATTATCAAGAACTGGGCCAGATGCGAAGAGGATGGTATCATCTGCATACATATGTATGCGGGCCCTTGACCACACAGGGAGACAGGGAGTAGGTCATTTATAAATAGTGAGAACAGGATGGGACCAAGTATCGATCCTTGTGGAACACCTGTGAGTATAGGGAGAGGAGCAGAAATGTGCTACCCTGACAGACTGTAGCCAGTTGTCAAGGTAGAAACTGAACCACTGAACTGCAGAGAGTGCTAATCCAGCTGCCTTAAGTTTTGTAAGTAGTAAATGGTGAGAGCCAAATCAAAGGCTACGGCCAGGTCTACAAACATTACAGCAGTTAGGTGGCCTTGGTCAGAGGCTGAGTGGATGTGTCTGGTGACTTGAAGTAGTGAAGATATTGTGGAATGGCACTTTCTGAAACCTGACTGGTGAGGAGAAAGGAAATCAGAAATCGGAGGCAGTATAGCGCAGTGGTTTAAGGCTCTGAGCTGCAAACCTGGAGACCTGGGTTTGAATCCCACAGCTCTCACTGGCATACTGTGTGACCCTGAGCAAGTCACTTAACTTCTTTGTGCTCTCAGGTCACACTGGTAAACAAACTTTCAGCTTAGTGTGTCTCTCCTGGTTAAAAAAAAAAAAAAAAAAATCAGATGCCGTGAGAAATTCAGTTAGTCTGGAGTGAACTAGTTCTTCTTGTAATTTGGCTAGGGCTGGGAGGAGGGAGATTGGTTGGTAGTTTCCCAGTATTGATGGGTCACCCACCTTGTGCAGGGGGATTATGCAAGCCATTTTCTTGGCTTGGGGGACAGTTCCTGACGAGAAGGACAGATTTAGTAGGAATACTAGTGGCAAAGCAATTACCAGTGCTGATACGCGAAGACGTATAGGGTGAATCCTGTCGGGGGTGGATCTGGAGATGTTTAGGGAGTACAGAGCATCCAGGACTGTGTGCTTTGAGAGGTGCACTGGGTACTTTGGGAGGGAGGTGAAGAAGTATCGGGGAGGGCACAGGTGCCAAAGAACTTATTTAGGGTCTCAGCTACACTGACAGAGTCTGAGGTTGGAAGGCCATTTTGTTTTAGTGCGGTGTATTGGATTGTATCTGGGGGACATTAATGGAGTGAAGCACCCTTCAGAAGGAGGAAAGCTGTGCACTTTGTAGGTGTGCTCTAAAGTAGTTGGCCTTTGTTCACCTGATGGCCATGGTACAAGCATTACGGGCATATTGCATGATTGCCTAGCCTGAGGGGTTAGCACAGATTTGAACTGGGGCCAAGTTTTGTCTCAGGCTTTGTACAGGGCAACAATAGGAGCAGAGACCCAGGAATGGTGGAGTTTCCTGACTCTAGCCTTGCTATAGGAGTATGCGAGCCCCAAACCAGGGTAAATTGATGCAGGAACGGGGTTAAGGCTGTAATTACACCAAGCTTTGAGTAGACTTGGCTCCAGTCTGTGCAGCACATATCTTGCAGGAGGGAGTTGGTATTGAGTGCTCTTAAAGGGCATATTTTTAAGTATTTAGGGGCTGATTTGGGTAGGTGGGATTCTCTCGTACGGTATGTGATGCAGTGGTCACCTAGGACATTGGGCAATACACCTGCTGTGGGTATTCCCCAAACCAGGCTAGGGTGGCTCCCCCCGAACTGTGGACATTTGCCCTGGGGTGCCTAAGCTTAGTCGTTAATAGACAGTCCCCCACTACACTTTCTGCGCTCCTAAAATCTGACTATCGCACTTATCCCCTTAGATCCAGTGTTCCGTTGTCCTGGCTTGTATCTAAAGCCAAGACCTACTTTAGTAAACTGCCCTTTGCCTTTGCTGCCCCCCCATCTGGAGCTTAGTCCCTGCCACTGTCTAACAGTGTGAGTCCTCTCATATCTTTAAAAAGGCATATCGTTCTTACCTCTCCCAGGCCACAGTGTGTTCCTGCCCCTAGGCTGAAGCTAAACTGGGTTTTTTATTTCCCACTATCTACTTTGTGCCACTCCTGTATCTACAGTGTTAAAATGAGCAAGTATACTATGATATGACTTAGCCAGTTGTACTTTCTGCCTTATGTATTACATGTCTGCTGCTTTGTGAAGCTCACCAGGATGAAACCCATTTCTGCAGCATTTTTCAGCAGTCTGCAGCATGCTGCAGCAGAGTTACTGTGAAAAACAATGTAATTTCAATGGCAATTAGTCCTCTTTGTCATGCAGAAAACTGTGACATTCACTTCATCCTGGCAGTGTCACATTTTCCCGCATGACAAAAGGGATCAATTCCCATTGAAATTATATTGTTTACTGCAGTAACTCTGCTGCAACATACTGCAGAATGCCTTAGAAAAAGTGACTTTCATCCTGGCAAGCTTCATTGTACTTTTCCTGTAAGCTAATTGTTGTTAGCATTTTTTGTTTCAAGTGTTGTACCTTACTTTGTATTCTTATCAGATTTCATTCCCCCTTTTTATGTTGACTTGCACTTGTGCGCCAGGCAACATATTGCATTAGTAGCAGATTTGGAGGCCCGGTCACTGTTGGGTGAATGCAGGGGACGCATCAGTAGGTGCGTCCCTCATTTCCCAATAAGCCAGCATGCAGGCACCACACCAGGAATACATAATGTGGTGAGCACATCTAAGGAAAGGTCCACTGCAATGAGAGCCAAACTCATCATGCAGTGGCACCAAAATATACCCTCCCTACATGCCTGTCCTGGTGAAGCCCTTCAATGAACATGGCGGTGCTGACTGCCTCTGCGTGGAGAGCTGTCTTCAGGGGTGCCCAATCCCCCTGTTGGCATGCCCCAACCCACTTCATTTGCCGATGGGGAACCCACTCCCTGTCAGGATAATGCACCCCCATGTAAACTGTGTGTCGAGGGGGTGCCCAAACCCCCTCAGCATCATGTCCCCCTTCCCAGTTTAATTTGCAGATGGGGGAGCCCAATCCCCACGTCGGCATAATGTCCACCCAGTTGCTGTGTACCCAGAAATGGGGTGCCCAATCCCCATCGGCTGCAGAACTTCCCTCCAAAAAAACACTTAGGTGGCATGCTGGGAGCCAACCCCAGCCTACCAAATACCTCTGTAAAACGAAAATGGCCCCGCAATATATATATATATATTTTTTTACAACCTGCAAACCAGAAAATAGTCCTCGTCGAGTCCTGTGGCCTCCCCCAACCTGCCTCACCCTCTGTGCACTCTGTCTCCACACCCCTCACCCCATACTTACGCCTGAAGCATGATGCGACCATCTTCAGTGGACCAGGAACACGCTTGCACCTTTCATAGCTGACCATGAACTCAAGAAATGCTGGTGAGCTGTATAATGGCATAAATAGGGTTTTACAACTTTGGTGCATATCTCGGGCATTTTTGGGAATTTTGGCACCAAATTTTCAACATGGGGTTATTGGGACCCCTCCTCATGAATTCATTCACTGTCATGGCATTATTCGGTCCCGAAAGGTGATTTCACAGTCACTGTGCAGAATCACCTTTTGGAACCGATTAACAAAACAACAGTGCCACTGTTCATGTGGGGCTCTCAAAAAGTCTATGTTGCAAATTTGGTGAATAAAATCCAAAAAATGGCTGTTTTACCAGCGTGTATTGTGCAGTTTCCATGCACGCTTGTAACTTTGTGAATTTGCAATATTTTCACTCCAGATTTTCAAATTACCATTTTTCCACACCTCCTTATGAACAGTACAGCTGTCATTTTACACATCCTGGCCGAAATGTGTTTTTGCATGTCTGGCGCAGAATAGCATGGTCGCTGTGCGAAATCAGTTTTCGAGACAGTTTGAGAAAATGACGATAACAGTGTTCATGATCAGAGGTCCTAAAATGCCTATGTTCAAAATTTGGTGACAAAAGTCCATAAAGTGACTGTGTTACAAGTGTGCATTGCGCAGTTTCCACGCACCCTTGTAACTTCGTAAATTTGCAATATTTTCATGCTACATTTTCAAGACTGGCATTTTTTCACACCTCCTTATTAACAGTACAGCTGTCATTTTTCACAGCCTGCCCAAAATGTGTTTCCACACTCGTGGCACACAATGGCGTGGTCGCTGTAGAAAATCAACTTTTGGGACAGATTAACAAAATCACAGTGACACTGTTCATGAGGGGAGGTCCCAAAATGCCTATGTTGAAAATGTGGCTAAAAAATCCTCAAAATAATTGGGTTATGGATATGTGTTGCGCAGTTTCTATGCATGCTCATAAGTTCATCAATTTTTTATATTTTCACTCCAGATTTTCAATGTTGCCATTTTTTTACACCTCCTCATGAACAATATAATTGTCATTTTTCACATCCTGCCCAAAATGTGTTTTCGTCCCTGTGTCACCAAATGGCATAGCCGCTGTGCAAAATCACCTTTCAGCTAACAAACTGATTGTGGTGCTCTTCATGAGGTGGGCTCACAAAAAGCCCATGTTGAAAATTTGGAGTGAAAATACCAACAAATGCCTATGACTTTTGGGTTTCCAACTGTAACACCTCACTCTGTAGAGACTGGCAGGTGTCAGGGGTGTGACGGGATCATTGGCTGTAATTCTCGTTCCATTCCCCACCAACCCCACCCTGCAGCCAGTGACAGGCATCCAGGTGTGCCTTGGAGTGTTCAGCCCTAAAGTTCACCCCATTCTCCTATACTGCACCCATCTCAGTGTATTTTCTTATGGAATGGGGTGAGTATAAGGCCCAAAGACCCCAGAGCACACCATGACACTTGTCAGTGTCTACAGGGTAGGGTGAGGCAAAATGGCTTGAGCGTTATAGCTGATGACCCAAAGGCACACCCCAACGCCTGTCAGTCTCTGCAGGGTGGGGGTGGGGCTGGCGTCAGTTCAATACTTCACTGCCGTTCCTATTATGCATCTCTAACTCCTGCACTACCAATGCCAGTGAGACAACATTCGGCATTGACACATGCTTGTTTGCATTGTTTTATGTTGATATTGTTCCTGTGCTGTTCTCTCCCAGGTCGTAACTGAAAATAGGCAACTGTTACTGCTTAGTGCACTCACCTGGTAAATAAAAACAAAACAAATAAAAGCAGGGAATGTTTTTGAATACATGATTGTATAAATTAATAATTAAAATCTACAAAGTAAGTCCATTCAGTTAATCTATTCAATAACAGATCAAGCATATATGTGCTGTAACTAATCCAGTATATAAGGCCACAGAGCTGTTTTCCTGCAAGGGAAAGAATATGAAACTGGCTACGAACAACATCAAAACATTTGAAAACAGGCCACCTTATTGAGCCAAAAAAGGTGTGAGTTCCACTCACTTTCATTTAAACCCAGTAGGGTACAAACTTTAAGGCTGTGTATCCATCATCACTTCCCATCTTAGCAGGAGGCAGTCCAGATCCCCTTCCATGCAGTATGACCCTGAGTGGGGCGGGGAGGGGAAACGGAATCTGATAAGAAGTGATTCAATACAGGAAGTTAATGGATGGCTTAAAAATCAAGGCTCCGATATTCAGATCAACGCCTGGCAATGGCGCATGTGGTGGTGCAGCGCAACTGAGTTGCTCTGGTGCAACTCAGAGATACACTCAAAAGAGATGAACCATGGCATATATCCTCTGTATAGATCAGGTAATGCACACTGCTCAAAGACGATGCACTGGCACATCCCCCCAGACAGGGCTGAATACCCGGAATGGGAACTGCGCCAGCGCAACTGAGTTACCCTGTGCGCAAATTCCTAATATTCAGCCGTCAGTATGCAAATTGGGTCATAATGTATGCAAGGCACAAATGGGGCCATTTGCATGTCATTATGGACCCATTTGCATGAGCTGTGTAGGGCTGGCCAGCAAAATGCGTATGGCGCCCTGCACAGCATGTTCCAGGATCAGGCACTGCAGTACAACCCCCATCCCATTCCATGCCACCACTCGCCAGTAGCACAGAACATTATACACCCTTGTGGTCCAGTGGTACATCCACCCCTCCTGTAGCTTCTATCACTGATATTTATATCAATAAAATTCCCTGGTAGTCTAGTGGTACCCCCCCCCCATAGCTCTGATCGCTGATATTTATATTAATACAATTCCCTGGTGGTCCAGTGGCACCTACACAGAACTCCAAGCCCACCCAGCTACCCCCACACGCCATTGTCAGGCAGCAGCGTATTCATCTACATATCTTCACGATTCGTTCACAATGACAGTGTACAGTATGGGTTGCATTCCATTGGTCCACAGTGTGACCAATGGGCTTGCAGTATACTGTGTAGTCATTCACAATTATGTGACTTGAATAACTTCATTGACATATTTGTAAATGACTTACAGTATGCACTGTAAGCCCACTGGTCCACAGTGTGAACCAATGGGATTGCAGCCCATACTGTACGCTGTCATTCAGCAGGCAGCCATGGAGCACATAGGGGTGGGTATGCTGCTGCCCACCAATGATGGGGGGGGAGGACTGAAGGGCTGGGGTCCTGTGGTGGGTGGGGGTGCCACTGGACCACCAGGGAATGTTATTAATATGAATATCGGCGATCAGAGCTATGGGAGTGGTAGGGGTACCACTAGACTACCAGGGACATTGTAGGGTGCTTTTTCACAGTGTACTGGGGGGAGGCCACCCAAGGCCAGTGGGTGCTGTGATGTGCCTTCTATTACGGCAGCTTGCCTGTGGGAGGCCACCATTTGAGCCATATTTTTTAGGTTCAACCTTGTGCACTGCTATGCGGTGCATCTCAGAATTCTGCCAGCATATTCGCCACACATCCCAGGCTGAATATCGGGATGTGCCACATATGCTTGAGTACCCCCCCCCAAGAGAAGTGCTGCATACATTATCCTTGCACCCTGGCACATGGGAAATTGTGCTGCACAAGTCCCCCTTTTGAATATTGCCCCGGGGTGCATTTCTGGGGTTGCACTGGTGCATCCCTTTTGAATATCTAGCCCCAAGCGTAAAACTTAAAACATTTACCATTTGCCTCCCATGAGGACAACTAGGCTTCATTTGTTACAAATACAGTTCAGAAACTGCAATTAGTCATGTATGAATGCTATTCTGTTGCCTCTCATATGTGATAGTTTTACAAAAACTCCCCCAGACATTTTTCAAACCAGCCAGTGGAATCTTGGATTGGAACTGATGTCATTCAAGCAACAATGACATAATTTTCCTCCAGGTCCTGTCAGCTTAGTATACACAGTATATCAAAATGTCAAAATCCAGTCTTTGCTGCCAGTTTTCTGATGAAGCTTCTATTAACGGACTTGTAGCAGTAAAACGAAATGGCAAATATCTGTCAAGTCCCCTAGATTGATCACCAACCTCTTGAGCACTGTATGCCCCCTCCAAAATAAAAACTCTCATACTCTTATCCCCCCAATCAAAAACTCTCATATTCCATAATCCAGCCCCAAATGCAGCCACGACAACTCCCTCCTAATTTATTCTTTTCAGATTCAGTCCCTTTGCTGAGGTTCCAAAGCTCTCACAAAAAGGGTACTACTACTCCAGTACCTCTCCCCAATGTATAATCCCACAAAAATGTACAACTCTATCCTGCACCTCCCTTGTAATTATTCCAAAACATGCCCCCAGTTTCTAATTTCACCTTGCACTACTTTTGTGACCTATACCCTTCCTCCCACACACCTGAAATATACACATACCACCGCACTTTTCCTAAAATGTGTACCTCTGCTCCTCTCTAAAAAGGTTGTATACATCCTTAAATCTGCTCTGTCACCCTTATTATTTCTAGTCCTATCTTGCAGCCATTCTAATATTTACCCAGTTACCCTTTACACGCCTTTGCAGAGGTTGTACCCCCACCCTACCTCAACAGATGTGTGTCCATTTGTGCAAGTCTCAAATTTATACCATACATTCTGCTACAATGATTTGTACCCCCACCTCATGACTCCTAAAGCATGTACCCCCTGCACAGCTTCCCCAAACCTGCAACCTTTCACAACTTTACCCCCCTCCACCAAATACTAAATCCATACATCTTACTTTGAGATGGTTCCTGCAGTAGGTCTTCACATATAGGACTGCGCCCCCTGGCATCAGGACCGTACAGCAAACTTGTAGCTAGCAATCATCGGCAGGGACTGCCCACCATCATCAGGTGATGGGACATCAGCATGACTGTAAAAAGGGATGGTCCCGTGCCCACCCTCCAGTTCTTTCCTGCTGTTGCTCAGTTCGTTTGACAAACATGGTAGAACAGCATTCAGTCACCTGCCATTTATAATGATTTTTTCAAAGTTCTCAGATATTTCTATCCATTGCCCATTACGGTCTATGTCATTAAGTCAGCCCAAAAAGAAGTGCGCCAAGTGCAGCACGCAAATCCCACATGGGGAAGATCACTCTTGGTGCATCCTCTGCCTGGGGCCTAGGCACAACTCAGCTGAGTGTATCAGCTGCCAAGGCATTAACCAGGCCACATGCAGTCTCGAAGCCCATCTGCTTACCCAGAGGCTGGCTTCTGTGGAAAAGGAGCTTCAGGAGCCCAGCCCCGGAGAAGAAAAGGAAGAAAAAGGACAAGGAGAGATGCCTGGAGTGGAGCTGTTCTCCTCAAGGGAAGACCAGATAGACAACTGACGTCAACCAGGGTGGGCCCTCCACCTCTGTGAGTATCCCACCTGCAGGGCCTATGCCGCCCCAGTGGATTGGATGCCCTCACCCTCCCACCGAGGTATGTGGGTAATTGGGTTACCTTGTTGGAGGTTTCAGTTAGGTCTCCTGCTCAGAGCATCACCGCTAAGTCACCCTCTGGCTCCATCGCTGGGCACCCAGCCCAGTCTGATCAGCCTAACCTGGGTACTTCTACTCTGGTTAGCCTGGCTGCATCTAGTAAGCCAGTCAACTGCTCCTCTGCCGACCACGTACACGACTCTGCTCTCCTGTTGGGCTCCCTTGTGGCCCCCAACTCCGGGACAAGCACGCTTGCGAGCCTGACTTTATCCCTGCAGGTTCCTTCCCCCAGGGATTTGCCACTGGTAGCTGACCTTTCCCTCCAGTTGGACACCATTCCTGACCTGTCATTGGGGGAACTTGCCTGATCTCCTTCCCTCGCCAGGATCCATTCCAACGCCGGATCCCCTCCTCACTGCGGATCCCTTGCTGGACTGTCACGGGCGAGGCATTGATCTTCCTCCTGCTGGACCTTTGGGACCTCTGACTACCCCATCACCAGTCCTGCTTCCAGTGGGTCTTCGGCACCTCCTCCGGTGGGTCCCTCTGCTCCTCCTGTGGACCCAGCAGGTAATTTTCTGGGGAATCCCCATATTCCCAAATACCCGTCACCGGGAGGCCAGTCGCTGGGTTACATCCCGACGATGCCAGGCTATAACCCGCCGACTCTGGATTATCCCATGCCAGGCTACCCGACTCCAGGATTCCTGACACCGGGCTACTCGATGCCAGGATATCAAATGCCAGGATACCCTACACCAGGTTACCAGGGTCAGACTGTTTACCAGTACCCTTATTGTTACCAGGCCCCCAGCTACCCCCCTTCATGAGGTACCCGGGTTACCAACCCCCTCCTCCACCTCCGCAGCCCAATCAAGAATCCATCTCTTCATGGTGGAAGGACGCAAAAACTCATCTTCTTTCAGAACTGGGTCAGCCTCCGGTCATGGTCACCCCTCCTGCCAGGGTGCCCCCTCCTAGTCCTGTACCCTCTAGCCAGGTTTCTGACAGGGATCCTGAAGCTCTGCCCCCAAAAGGTCTTAGACCATGGGACTAAGTTCTGGATTCACCCAGCAGGTCAGAATACTCAGACTCTGATATAGGCCAGTCTGAGCCTCACTCTCCGATCAAGCCTCAGCCAAAGGAGTCCCTGAAGTCTCCCCCTGAGGATCCCTCCTTTTGGGAGCTTCTTAAAACCATACAAAAATCTTGTGGATGGGCCTCCAAGGAGCTGGACCCCCAATGCAAGAGAACTGCAGAGCACCTGGACCTTGTCAGTGTGGATCCCCTTCCCATTCCCCCTGGATGGGACCACATGAGGACCTTGTGTCCGCTATTTGGCAACAGCTTTCTTCCATTCTGGCTGTGCCACGTAAAGTGGACTGAACTTATTTTCCCCAAGAAGGGGTCTCTCATTTAACTGCTCTACTCAAGGCCGACTCCATGATCTTTATACTGTAGCTACCCATGACAGATCGGCCCAACTCAAACACCTTAGTGCCTCTCCGCCAAAAGGACTCTGAACAGCTGGACCAGTATGGTAGAAAAACCTATGCCTCATCCACCTGTGAAGCAGGTTCCTGAACTAAGTCTCACATATGGTGGCCTTTCAGAAGTCCTCCTTAGCAGAGCTGGAGAGAGACCTTCAGGGGATTTCTGATGAACAGCTCAGGAATAAACTCTTGGAAAAAGTTAGGATGAATAAGTCATCCTGCCGCCATACCCTCTGTGCCACATACGATTCTGTTGATTTGGTGGCTCAGGGAGTGGCCACTGGGATTTGTCTCAGATGCTTAGCCTATCTTCATCTGGTGGAGTTGGCACAAGATGTTCAATCTTCTCTCCTGAATGCTCCTTTCAGGGGTTCAGTTCTGTTTGGCAGGGACGCTAAAGACTTTATAACTGGGCTGCAGGAGGGCAGCAAGTCCCTCTGGGACATTCGCTCCATGTACCGTTCTGGACAGAAACAACGGAAGTAGCCTTTTTGCCACCAATGGAAGTGGAACAGACAGAACCAGGGCAAATGACAAAATAAATGCTGTGCCCCAGGTTCCAGCGCCCAAACTCCTCAGGCTAAGTTTTCCAAACCCACCTTCAGAGGAAAGACGCCCCTCCCCTCTGTGTTCTGACTCCCTACCCCTCCTTCTGCTCCCTCCAACTCCCTCAGAAAACCAGTAGGGGGATGGTTCGGCCTCCACCTGGATGTGAGGAAGGCCATAACCGCAGATACATGGGTTCTCCAACTCATAGAAAGAGGTTACTCAAAATAATTTCTGGAGAGACCTCCTACCAACCCTCTGGGAAGTCCTTTTACCCATCAGACCAACTTCAACTGGTCAGGCAGGAAATTCAGGGTCTGCTACAAAAGTTAATCACAAAGTAATGCAACATGGAACTGCTGCTTTAAAACGAAATCCTGTCTGTTTGATGCCAAAATTGCAGTGAGTTTTAAACATTAAAAGTTTTTTGAACCATATCAGCATTTTCGGCTTAGTCCTTATATTGTGAGCTGTAATACAGCGAATGTTGCCATATATGCTTTAAAGCAGGTGCCGTTTTTTTTGTCTTTGAATTCTGCTACAAAAGGCAGCTATAGAGCCCATTCCTCTGTGACAGACAGGAAGGGGATTCTACCCCCACTTCTTCCTAGTTCCAAAGAAGACGGGGGATCCAAGACCCATCTTAGATCTCAGTATGCTCAATCTCTTCGTGGAGTACAAGAGATTCTGCATGCTGACTCTCCAGGGACTATTACCCCTACTCCTACCAAATACATGGCTGTGCTCCCTGGATATGCAAGACGCCTACCTCCATATCCCCATTCTCCCGGCCCACCGCCACTTCCTCAGATTCTATTTTCTGGAGGATCATTTCCAGTTCAGAGCCCTCCCATCTGGTCTCTCCTCAGCACCTCAGGTTTTCACCAAGTGCTTAGTGGTGATTGCTGTGTTTGTACGCTGCAGGGGTATCTATGTGTTCCCATACCTGGAAGACTGACTCTTTTCAGCCCCCTAACCGGACAGCCTGAAGGAATCCCTCTCCTTCCCTCTGGGCATCTTTTCCAGTCTGGGAATTTCTATTTCTATCTCCCCAAATCCCAGCTAATACCCTCCCAGTGCCTTCAATTCATTGGAGTGGTGCTGGACATGGTCCAGAGCAAGGCCTTCCTTCCAGTTGACTGAGTGAACTTTAATCTTACAAGCCACACTTGTGGCTTCCTCTTGGTGGACCATGGCTCGGTTGGTCCTTCGACTGTTGGGTCTGATGGCGGCTGCCATACCCACAGTTCCTTTGGCCTGGCTGCATATGAGGATAACCCAGTGGTCTCTCTGAGTCCAATGGGATCAGCGCCTGGACGACATGGACCAGAGGGTCCTGGTCTCCAGCAGCCTTCAAAGGGATATCCTCTGGTGGAAGGACCCCACCAATCTATTGGTGGGGGCCTCCTTTCACCCTCCATCTCCCTCTCAAATTCTTACTTCGGATGCCTCGAACTCGGGATGGGAAGCGCATCTGGGGGACCACAGAACCCAAGGCCCCTGGTCTCCCAGAGAGGAGAACCTGCACATCAATATTCTGGAAATGAGAGTGGTGCTCTATGCTGTCCAGGCATTCTAATCACTTCTGACTCTGGGAACATGCCTCATTCAGACAGACAACATGGTCACAGTCTGGTATCTAAATAAACAGGGAGGCACCTGATTGTACTCTGTCTGCGGGGAGGCGATGCAGGTGTGGTACTGGGCAATTCAGTATGGCCTATCATTAACAGCAGTCCACATGCTAGGTGTTCACAACATTCTGGTGGACAGTCTCAGCCGATCAGCTGCCTAGGCTCATGAGTGGGAACTAAAGCAGGAGGTTGTAGAAGATCTGTTTCTTCAATGGGGTTGACCAAACCTAGATCTGTTTGCCTCCCCATCCAATGCAAAACTATCCAATTTTTGCTCGCTCGTTCCTGGGCATGGTGCTTTTTCATGAGACGCACTGTCTCTATCCTGGATAGGGAAGTTTCTATATGCTTTCCCTCCCTTTCCTCTATTATAGAAGGTTCTGCTGAAGCTCCAAGCAGAGGGGACTCGCATGATCCTCATTGCCCCTCTGCGGCCTTGGCAGATATGGTTACCCCTGTGACAACAACTGGCTTTGGAACCACCAGTACCTCTGCCTCTCTCTCATGATCTTCTGTCCCAGGAGCAGAGCACCCTGGTACATCTGAGCCTCGGGTCTCTCCATCTTCATGCGTGGCACCTGTGGACATAGCGATTTCTTGCTGTGGAGTCTTTGCGGAGGTAGCTCAGGTCTTAGTGGAAGCTAGGAATCTTTCCACTACATCCATTTATGCCATGAAATGGAAGATATTTTTTATCTGGGCCTCTGTGAAAGGCTTAGACCCTTTTTCTTGCTCGGCCTCCTAGGTGTTAGAGTACCTCTTGCATCTTTCGGAGTTGGGCCTCAGTTACTCCTAACTGAAGGTCCATCTCTGCGGTGTTGGCCTACCACCTTCTGGTGGAAGACAAAACCCTAGCTCAGCTAGAGGTTTCTAAAACCTTTCTGAAAGAGATCCTTCATATAAAACCTCCAGTCTGGAATCCTGCTCCTCCCTGGGATCTCAATTTTATGTTGGAAAATCTTACTTTGTCCCCTTTTGAACCAGCAGCAAGTTGCAATATGCGTTTTTTAGCGTGGAAAATGTCCTTTTTAGTTGCTGTTACTTCAGCTTGAAGAGTTTCAAAGCTTCAGGCTCTAGTTTGCCTTATTTAATTTTCCACAGGGACCGGGTGGTCCTGCGGACTAAACCTTCTTTCCTTCCGAAAGTGGTTTAGGAAATGACTCTAAATCAGAGTGTTGAATTGCCGGTGTTTTTCCAGAGCACTGCAACAGGGGGGAATATCTTCTGCACACCCTTGATGTGCACAGGATTTTGAGGCACTTTACCTCTCTGACTAAAGAGGTTCGAAAATTGAGCCAGCTCTTTGTTGACTTTTTTTTTTTTTTTGGTTATTTAACCAGGTGAGACACACTAAGCTGAAAGCTTTTTACAGGGCAAGCTGGGAGCACAGGGAAGTTAAAGTGACTTGCTCAGGGTCACACAGTATGCAAGTGGAAGCTGTGGGATTCAAACCCAGGTCTGGTCTGCTGGATGTCACCAAATTTGCAGTGCAGGGCCTTAAACCACTGCGCTATACTTTGCCTCCCAATGTCAGGGCAAGGTGATCATGAAACAGATTCTGTCTAGGTGGCTAGCTAACTGTATTCATTACACTTACCAGAAGTACGAAAAACCCCTTCCGGGGGTGGTGAAAGGCCACTCCACCAGGAGTGTGCCTACCTCTACCGCCTTTTTCAGGAATGTGTCCACTGCGGATAACTGTGCAGTGGCCACTTGGTCTTCTGTTCACACCTTCACTAAGCATTACAGTCTGAACATTGCCTCTAGGCATCGAGGTAGCTTTGGCCTTGCCATTTTGCAAGGTCTTTTGTGTTGCCTTAGTTGGCAGACATCTTCTTCCTCCCGGAACCTTGTCTCTGACTCCTTTTCTTTGTTAGACTGCTTGGTATTCAGTCCTATATGTGAAGACCTACTGCAGGAACTCTCTCAAAGTAAGATACAACAGTCGCGTAAGAACTTACTGTAACAGTAGATCTTCCAGAGAGGTTCCTGCAGTAGGTCTCGTTTCCCACCCACCTTTCCCCTAGCTCCTGAGTTTTTATCTTATTCCATGCCCAGGATTCCGTCTCTTCCAGGGCTCGGGGTAACAGGAGTCTATTACTCCTCGTTTCTGCTTTCTTTATTTAGGTCTCCGGTGGAAAAGAACTGGAGGATGGCCGCGGGACCGCCCCTTTTATAGTCACAATGACATCCCGTCACCTGACGACGGGGGCGGTCCCCATCAACAATCGCTAGCTACAAGTTTGCTGTGCAGTCCTGATGCCAGGGGGTGCAGTCCTATATCTGAAGACCTAGATAAGTATCTACTAAACCTATGAGCAAATATTGCCCAGCTTTGCTGGAGGTGTGCTAACATGGGCTTTGACCTGCTGTACACCTAACTCTCCTAGGATGAATCCTAGTATGAATCCTAGTAAGACCTAGTGCAGGAACCTCTCTCGAAGATCTACTGTTACGTAACTGCTATTTCCTCCTCACTCCCTTTCCAAAAGTTCTGCCCCTGCACCTAGAACATTATAAAGTTTTACCCCTTGTGCACACTCTGAAAACTATTTACCCCACCTCCAGTCTCCAAAATATTTCTACCCCTTCTTGTGTACCCTTCCCTAAATTTATTCCATAATCCAGACTCTTACTGAAATGTTTGGCCCCATTCCCTCCACAAACAGCAAAATTTGCAAGACTATCAAAAACATATCTCTTTTTTGCAACCCTCACACAATTTACATGCCTACCATTACACCTCTCCACATGTTAGTGCCCTTTGCCACACACTACTCCACAGGTATGTATTGTACCTTTCACACACTACTCCCAAAGTCTGCACCTCAGCCATTTGCACAGTTTAAGAGGTGTGAGTTGGTAAAGTTTTGGAGGGATGCCTATTTCAGGAGGGGTGTAAGTATAAATTTCAGGAGGGGTACAGGAGTACAAGTATACATTTGAGGAAGGGTTCAGGGGTGCAAGTACAATTTTTGGGAGAGGTGCAGGGTAGAAATACAAATTTTGGGAGGGGTGCAGGAGTACAGTTACACATTTGGGAAGGTGTGTAGGGTTTTGCAAATTTTGTGTATGTGCAGAGGTACGTGTACACATTTTAGGAGGGATTCAGGGGTACAGTTACAAATTTGGGGAGGGATTCAGGGGTACAAGTATATATTTTGGGAGGGATATGGGGTAGAAGTACAGATTATCCCCTGTAACCTGTCTAGTGCTCAGGACAATCCTCACATATGGCTAATCCTCCATCCATCCTATTAGCCGATGCATGATCATAAATCTTTTGCTGGACTGCTAGTGACCAATCCCCCAACTATGTCCAGAAACTCCAGTTCACTTCGTGCAGCTCTAGAGACTGGATCACGAGTCATCTTGCTCCCATACTCCAAGGTACTTTGTTTTTCTTAAACCTATTTATATCTCCTTACTTTTCTGCTCAGAAGTTAGGGCACATCATAGGTTATTGCGCGGACTCCGCGCTAGGCTTTTTTCTATCTCTGCCTCTCTAGGTGCATAGAAGAAAAAAAAAAAGTTTTCGGATGGGACTGATCTGGCCGTGGTTCATCAGGTGGCAGAGAGCACTTTACTGGCAGGTTGGGCAGGAATTCAGATAGAGACAGACCCTCCTATAGCATCTGGCTCTCACCCTACCCCGATTTGGGACCCTTATATAGCATCCCCAACTTATGCTATCCTGGGGAGCAGACCCTTCTGCAGCATCTACTCACATATATGATCCCCCTAAATATTCAGTTTTACTGATAATACCACTGCACACCTCTCACGGGACATGTTCTGATTATTTTAAAAATAATGGTCATATCAGTTACATGTGTAACCCCCAGGCCACATCTTTAACTAGTATGCACCCCCCCCAGTTTTTGTATCGTTCACCCAGCTAAATATCTGGGAAACACTGGTGTCAAAATACTGGCATATTAAATTACTTTACTAAAAGGTAGGTACCACCCTTGGCATTAGGTAGTATATCTGGCTCATTTTCTAGAGGAAGAGAGGGATGGGGGACAGAAACAGACAACCTAAACCCTGTGTAAAATGACACAACCCAGGTCCTGGGTGGAGACTTGTAGGTATATGCTTGATCTAACCTGCTGAGGGGGGCCCCAGTAAATCTAACAACCAGAAGCAATAATCGGAATGCCCATAACAGTGACTGGGATTGTGCAGTATGGATTTATTCAACAGATGGAAAGTAAAAGCAGAAGTGGACCCCCAAGGGTCGGCGTAGGCTGGACAGGTAAAAAGTCAAGAAGTCTCCTTGCATGCAGTACAGTTCATGAACAACAACAGAAACATCTTCTTCAAAATTCCCAAATATGCATTTGGGAACACCTAGCCACGCACATAAACATTTCTCTTCCCATGAGTGTTATTTAGTGAATCTAAGTCACACACTCTGAACTTTTCTCAGACATAGGTGCAATATGTGAAACTCAGGAAGGATTTATCTTGTTGGCAGTGGCTGTGGAGGTCCTTCCCCTGCAACGGAGCGGAGACCTGCAGTGAGCAATTTACGATAGTGCTTTGCAGCATCAGGGGTAAAAGGGAAGTAATAGGAACAGTACTTTCCAAGTTATAACTCTGCAGTGGAGTGGAACAATCATCTCCATACACAGTTCTGGACTTAAAATATATTGTGGATTATGAAACTGAAACTTACAGCAATAGGTAACCATTACTGTTTGTGTGGGGCACTAAGGAGCCACACTGGGCACTCAAGTTGTTTTCTGGCCCATCCTTCCACCCCCTCCACCTCACATATTAAATGCTTGGCTAAAAGGGTTGGGGCAATAAGGTACCACCTATAGGTGGTCCTTGTAAATTCAAAAACTTATTTAAAGCTATAAGGGACTGTTTTTTAGGGATCTAAATTATATTCTGTAAATATTACATTGCACAACTGTTTTTGGCTGGGCATACATTTCTGTGAGAAGAAAAAGGACAGAAGGATAAGAAAAGTGCATGATAATCTTGGATTTAAGAAAATATTAGTAACTTTTTAATTACAGTACAGCTTAAACAGATAGATAGTATATACAGCTTTTTAGCTACAATATTCATTGCACTGGTGGGACATAAACAAAACTACAAATGGACGAAGGGAGGATGCATGGGAGTGTGATGGACTTCCTTCTGTGAGTGTGGGGGACGCTGGTGGGTGAATAGAGAGATGGGTAGGGTGGTAAGCTGTAACAACTGTGGAGCGCCAATTTTTCTTAGAATTTCGTGAAGAGTGGGGGGTTGTTTGGTGTGCAGGCAAATAATGCAGCTTAAAAATGAGATCAGAGGTCTACAGGAGGAGCTAAGGAGGGAACAGAGGGCTGCAGTGGATCACAACCCAAAAGGTGGAGTAAATAGATGGGGAACTGAGGAGGAAGGACAAATAGAACTAATAGGTGGAAGGAGCAGGAAAAGGGTGGTTGATAGGGAACTGAGACGGGGGGACACAGGTAAAGGGTCAAAACAGAGCAGAAAAGGGGAAGAATGGAGGATGGGGAAGGGGGAGATAACGGACATAGAAGCAGTAGCAAGGGGAGCTGGTAATAGGAAGGAGGATGTATGTGGTAGTGAGAGGGCATTGAAAAATTGATTCGCAGTAATGGCAGGACTGGCTGATGTGATAGAGGGAGCAATCAGAGGAGGAACTAAAAATAGTCCAGAGGAACTTGGAATGGGCAGGAGAACAACTGGGGATGATTCAACAGGGGAGAAAGGGGGAACAACTGTGTTGGAGGATGAGGGAGAGTCCAGAGGAAGAGGTTGGGATGAAGGGAGACCAGGAAATGCATCTCATGGAAAACAGGGTGGAATCCTAGTGCTGGGAGACTCAATACTAAGAGGAGTCAGATGGGGAAGCAAGGGAGAGAGGCATAGTCGCATATGGGTGGAGGCCATACCAGGAATGACAGCAGAAAGGGTGGGTCAGTCTGTTCTGAAGTTTGCCAGGAGGGGTAGGGTGAAACCACCTATAGTTCTGCATGTGGGGACAAATGACCTAGGGAGAGAGATGATAGAGGTAGTTCAGGGGAGGTTTGAGGAGCTAGGACCAATATGTGAGGAGGCAGGAAGATCAGTTGCTTTCTTGGAGGTAATTCCAGTGCCCAGGGTGGGCACTGCAAGGAAACTGAGGATAGAGGAATTTAACAAATGGCTAAGAACCTGGTGTCAATCCAAAGATTATGGGCTGGTGGGTGAGTAGGGTGGGGGGACCTGGGAGGACAGGGATCTCTACAGTAAGGATAGACTTCACCTAAGGGAGGAGGGAAAGAAGGTATTGAAGCAGAGTATGGGGGATTACATAGCAAAAGAAGGGCATTTAAACTGGGAGCAGGGGGTGGCAAATGGGCAGGAGGCATGCAGAATCCACAGGAAGGGAAGCTGAATGAGCTTACACCCCCATGCTTGAAGCAATGGAAAAAGGGAGTACTAGAGGGGATGCTAAAAAAATAGAGCAGATGGGGGGAGGGAGGAAGGAAAAAGGGGGGGGAGGGTGGTCACCCTGAATGCTAGGAGCCTAGGGAACAAAACAGCAGAGCTACAGGCTCTCATGGCAGAAGGGGAGGTGGACATGGCAGCCATCACCGAAACATGGGCCACCCATTACCAGGACTGGGACCTGGTGGTACCGGGGTATAAGATATTATGCAGAGATAGGGTAAATGGGAAGTGTGGGGGGCGAAGCACCATGTGAGAGAAGGACTGAAGTGTGTTTGTGAGGAGGGGGAGGAGGCTAGTACAGAGTCGTTATGGATGCAAATCCAGGATTCCAAGAATAGAACTCTCAGGATGGGAGTAGTGTACAGGCCACCATCTCAGACAGAGGAGTTAGACAGGGAGCTCGTGGGACAGATCAGAAGGGCCTGCAGGATGCCGGCCCGGTGGCGCTGAGGGCTGAGACGCTGGACGCCTTACCTCGCACCACTCCGGCGATCCATGTTTGGGAATGAGCACAGACCACCGGGGATTGGCTTGGGAAGAGAAGGATACAGCGCCTGATGGCCACTCTCCTTCTCTGGGGGGAACAACCTGCAAGCTCCCGCCGCAATACCGCCTCCTGAGGGAGCTCGGGTGGTAGGTGCGGTAGAGGGAGGTAGCAGTATGGGAACAGGGCAGACATCGGCAGAGGGGTGGAGCAGGAGGTGCATCTCACCACATCTCCTCACTCATTGGCCCTCATTGTACGCTGACGTCAAGGGAAGAGTAAAAGGAAAACACCCCGTCTCGCCTAGGTGTGACTCCTCACTAAATGTCTTGGATCACGTGAGCAGACTCTGCTGTACAGGTCCACAAATCAAGAATTGGGGAGTTAGGGTCTCTCCTCACCCCACACCGGAGGGTAATCTGGGCATCATAGGGTCTATGTGGCACCAGGTACACTAGGGGCAGACTCCAGGGGGAGAAGGATCACACAGTAATAGAGGAAGTCTGATTGAGTGGTGAGTAGAGGCAGTAAGATGGATAAATACAGAGTCAAAAAAAAAAAAAGAAAGGCCTGCAGAAAGGGTAGCACAGTGATTGTGGGGGACTTCAATCTGCTGGGAGTGGATTGGAGTACCTCAGCCACCACGAATAGAAGGGAGCAGATACTTCTGGATGCATTCCAGGATAGCTTCCTACTGCAAATGGTCAGCGAGCCAACCAGATTAGGGAACACCCTAGACCTCATGCTGGCAAATGGAGAGTTTGTGACGGAGCTGGGGGTGGAAGAATTGCTGGCAGGGAGCGATCACCACTCAGTGTGGTTCACATTGAAAATAGGTAAGGAGGGAGTAGAAGCAGGTACAAGAGTGTTGGACTTCAGGAAGGCCAACTTCAGGAGGATGGGGGAGGTAGTTAAAGGGTATCTAGCCAGAATCCAAACTAATAAGGACTCTAACCAGAGGTGGGAGGTCCTAAAACTAGGGATTGAGGAGGCAACCAAAACCTGCATCGGGGTCTAAAGTAAGAGAGCTAGAGCCAAGAAACCCAGCTGGTTGAGCAAGGGGGTCATGGAGAAAGTAAGAAATGAAAAAGCAGCCTTTAAGAGGTTCAGAAAAACAGGAAGAGGGGAGGACAGAGAGGATTACCTGAAGGAATCGAAGGAGGTGACAAAGGCAGTAAGGGCAGCCAAGGTGTCTAAGGAGCTTAGGCTGATGCAAGGCATCAAGAAGGGGGAGAAGGAATTCTCCAAGTACATCAGGGAGAAAAGGAGTTGTAGGGACAATATAGTAAGGATTAAGAGTGATGGGGTGGGTGGAAACAGGGGCAGAGCAGGCACAAATGCTTAATGAATACTTTTGCTCAGTGTTTACTAAGGAGAAAGGAGGGGCACTACCAAGGAGGGAAGGGAGGTTGGGCTCAGGGGGGAGGAGGTGACAGATGAGGGAATCACAGAGGGCAGGGTACTGGAGAGCCTGAGGGGACTGAGGGTGGACAAGACACCAGGGCTGGATGGATTCGCCTCAGAGTACTGAGAGAGCTGGCAGATATCCTGGCGGGGCCCTTGGCAGACCTGTTCAATGCCTCCCTGGTCTCAGGAAGCGTACCTCAGGACTGGAAGATGGCTCATGGGGTACCCCTACATAAGAGCGGTTCCAAAGACGAACCAGGAAACTACAGGCCAGTTAACCTCACATCTATTGCGGGAAAACTAATGGAGAAGACCATCCTGAAGGAGAGGTTGGTGTCCCTTCTGGAGACCAGTGGGCTGCAGGACATTAGGCAGCGTGGGTTTGTCACGGGCAGATCCTGTCAGACCAACCTGGTGGATAACTATGACTGGGTAACTAGACAGTTGAACAAGAGTCATGCAGTGGATGTCCTGTTTCTGGATTGCAGTAAGGCATTCAACTCGGTGCTGCATGGGAGGCTGGGTAGTAAGCTGGCAGGTACAGGTGCAGGGGCAAAAATGGTGGGATGGGTAGTAAACTGGTTACAGGAAAGGCAGAAGAGGGTGGTGGTGTGAGGGGAGCGCTAATCTCCAAGGGCAGTGACAAGCGGAGTACCACAGGGCTCAGTGCTGGGACTGGTGTTGTTTGGGTTGTTCATATCAGACATCTCAATGGGCATCAAGAGCAAGATCAGTCTGTTTGCAGCTGACACCAAGATGGGAGCAGTAGTGGATGACCTAGGAGGGTGGCATGGGTTGCAGGAAGATCTGTCAAAATTGGAGAACTGGTCGGACACCTGGCAGTTAGGGTTCAATGCCATAAAGTGCAAGGTGCTACATTTCGGGCCAAAAAAACTTAAGAAGGAGCTACCAGCTTGGCGGGGGGCAGGGGGTTCAATGCTGGAAGGCAGCTGAAAAGGCTAACAAAATGCTGGGTTCTATTGCCAGGGGTGTATCTTCAAGGAGAGGGGAGGTGATTCTGTCGTTGTATAGGTCACTGGTTAGGCCACACCTGGAGTATTGCATGCAGTACTGGTGCCCATACTTGAAGAGGGACAATTAAGTTACTGGAGGGGGTGCAGCGCAGGGCAACAAAGATGGGCCAGGGACTAGAGGACATACCCTATGTGAGCAGGCTAAGGGAGTTGAACATGTGCTCACTGGAGGAGAGGAGAGATGGGGAATATGACTGAAACCTTCAAGTACATGAAGAGAATAAGCAAGACAGGCACGGAGGGACTATTGATTGAGGTGGGACATAGAGTCATAATCTCAGACTGGAGGGAAGATTCAGGAGGGAAATGAGAAGACACTTTTTATGGAGAGTAGTGTCTGGGTAGAACATTTTGCCTGTGGAAGTGGTATCCTGTAGAACAGTGGACTGCTTCAAAAGGGGATGGCATAGGGTAAGAGGGAGGACCAGGGGAGGGGAGGGAGGGGCAGCTGTAGTATAAGGGTTGCTAGCTGCACATTCGAGCAGACTTGATAGACCATAAGGCCTTTATCTGCTGGCAAATTCGTATGTTCATATGTATGTACACACCTTAACCTGCAGCTTGGCCCTTGCTCAGGTAAAATTACTGGTGCCCTTTACGAACCAGGAAGCCCTGCCTTGTAAGCACTTAGATGCCTTTCCTCTCATCCTTGACCCCAACTGACAGTCTCTGCCATTTTTCAGGGTTACACCATTGAACCCCCATTCCCCACTGAAATGCTGGAGGTCCAACACTTTAACTTGTCTTAGAAAATGGGTAAAGGTAGTTGAGGCCCCTGATTGGCTGAGGGACTTCTCTAGGTGGGCATCTATCAGACAACAGATGTCCACCTATTAAAAGTACCAGTCCAGCCAACCCCATCACCAGAATCTTGGTGCCCAGCCTGCTCTCTAATTGGTTAAAAGTCCTAATTTTCAATTCAAATATCTGCCATTTTTCTCTGTTGCTTATGAGAAACAGTCGCACACAATGGTCTGCATTTCAATACAACTTACTAACAGTAGATACACGTTTTTTTGTTATTTTAACTGAATGTCAATATCTGTAATATTTGAATGTCCTCACTTACTCATTCTCCCATCAACCACGGTCTCTCATTCCTCCTCCCGTCGACAACGCTGTCTGATTCCTTCTCCCGTCGACCACGCTCATTGCCGAAAAACAAAACTGCTTGTAGCACACAATCGAGCAATGCAACCTCACCTTCTCGTTAGATCCCTGCCATACTGCCCATTTTACTTCAGACACTGTCTGCCAGATCGCAAGTCACCTAGCAAGACTGCTATAAATTAAAAAAAAAGTCTTAATTTTCCTGAAACCCATTCATTTTAAACCAGTCTACTCTCCCAACTGTACTCTCATATTGACAAGAAGGCTATCACTTTTATTTTTTAAAGTCTTTATTTTGCGGTTTGCATACCTCGGAACCCTGCTTATTTGAAACAGGTCCGCTCTCCCGACCATGCTGTCTTAACGCTGTTGCCCAGTAACAGTCACTGTCTTAAAAATGCACAGACATTCAAGTGTCCCCGATGAAGTAATTTACCTCAAACTCCACAGGAAGAGCTTACACATGTGGTTACTACAGAGCACTTGTGCTTTGAGATGCAGACGATAAAATTGACTTTATTTGGCCTAGTGGAAGACTTTAAAGATTTGAAACCCACTGTGAAGGAGATAACTGGGCAGGTGTCAGACGCAAAACTCTCTCCTCATCACAAGCTCAACCATGCTTATTTCAAACTTGGTAGAACTCGGCATGTAGAAAGGTTAAAAATCAGTCTCAAAAGTTAAATTCTGCAGTAGGGAATACTAGGTCGGCTTTTACTGGGCGACACAAGCTGGTCATGTAACCATGGCAATCAACTCCAAAACTGCAGGCTGAGGAACTATTTTATTAAAAATCTTGCTTTAAATACATTTTTCATTAACATTTTTCTTATTAAACTTATTTTTTGACAGTGCCCATTTCTAAAGCATAAGTACCCTCCAGGGTGGGGCGGTAGTGTGCTATACGGACCTTCAGGGGCTATAGGGCCCTCCACCTGTGGCATCCAGGCCTCATTACGCCCCCTGGGCAGTCAGTAATACACCTAATGCAAATAATTGTTACACAAACACTGGGGTGACACAGAGAATGAACTGCACTCACTGGGGTCCACAGTTTAACTTTACTTCACTCACACTGGTGAAACTAGGGGCACTGACAAGTGTGATCCAGCCTTATCTATGGGAACACGCACTCCAGACTATCCAATCCCCTATAACTTGTGGAGATCTAGTCTCCTAGACAGTACTCACAGGAGTCACTCCATTCACAGGGCATGGAACAACAAAAAAAGGAAAGGAAAGGCACGCTTCTGGGTAGCCAGTCCAAATGGTCTATTTCAGGTCCTAACCAAGGCAGCTGAAAAACACCACAGAACATTCAGGGGATTGCCCCTTGAGTCCACAAAGAACAAGCAGATCCTTCCACTTCGGAGGGAGTAGAAATCAGGAAATCCTGCTGTAGTCTTTTCTCCACCACTTCAACTGAAAACTGGAAATGACATTCCACTAGGGTGAGAAATCCTGGGCCCTCTGTCAGAGCCCACTAGCAGTACTACTACCACTCTCACCTCCTCACTCCACGACTGACAACTACGGACTTCAACTCAAAACTACACTCAAGACTGAGCATTCTAAGCTCCCCAGAGCAGCTATCCACTGAGTGTGGCTTATGTTGCTGCGAGAGTTCTGAATGACCTAATCATTCTTCCCTCAGGCTAGCTGAATAAACAATGATGTCATTATGTAAGGAGAACCTAATGAGTTCCCTTCCCGCTGCCTGCTGCCTTCCTAACAATCATACTGATAGGATTCTAGTAACCCCAGGGACTGGGTGGTTACACACAGCCATTGAAGAGCTTCATTCTGCTTTCTAACTATCTTGTGCACCACCATGCAGATTCTCACTGAGCTCTCGATTGAACAAACACTACTTGCATTCTCACAAATTACATATGAACATACAAAACTGCCTGCAGAAAAAGGCCATTTGGTCTACTGAATCTGCTTGATTTTGCAGCTAGAACCCCATCTTTGCAGCTGCCCCTCTCACCCTACCCCCCTTCCTGTGGCCCTCCCTTTTGCCCTATCTCAGCCCCTCTTGAAGCATCCCACTGGTTTACAGGCCACCGCCTCAGCCTGTAGTGTGTTCCACTCTGCTACCACTCTTTCCATAATGAAATTACTCCTCATTTCTCTCCTAAACCTTCCATCCTCCAATCTCATGTCATGGCCCCGAGTTTCTCTCCCAACCCTCCCCTTGAAAAGTCCCTCCGTGCCTGTCCTGTTTATTCCTCTCATGTACTTAATGGTCTCAATCATATCCCTTCTGTCCTTCCTCTTCTCCAGAGAGTACATGCTCAACTCCCTCAGTTTAACCTCATGCGGTAACTCCCCCAGACCCGGGATCATCTTTGTTGCTCTGCATTGCACCCCTTCCAGCAATCTAATGTCCCACTTTGTGTAAGGGCACCAAAACTGAACACAGTAGTCCAGGTGGGGTCTGATCAGCGATCTGTATAATGGCAGAATCACTTCCCTCCTCCTAGAGGTTATACCCCTTGCAATACACCCCAGCATCTTGTTGGCCACTGCTGTTGCTTTCCTGCACTGTGCCAAGCTGTTCATTGCTCCTGTAATGAGCACCCCCAGATCTCTGTCCTCCTCAGTCACAGCTAGCTGCACCCCCCCCAGATGATAGTTCCTCTTTGGATTATTTGCCCTGAAATGCAGTACCTTGCATTTTTTGGGGTTGGAACCAAGTTGCCAGGTGTCAGACCATGTCTTCAGCCTTATTAGATCTTCCTGCAATTCCTGCCACCCCCCTTGGTCATCCACCACTGCTCCCATCTTGGTGTTGTCTGCAAATAGACTGATCTTGCTATTTATGCCTACTGAGATGACTGCAATAATACCCCAAATAATACTGGCCCCAGCACTGATCCCTGTGGGACTCCGCTTCTCATTGCCCTTGGGAATGATAATTCTCCTCCCACCACCACCCTCTGCTGCCATCCCTGCAGTCAGTTCTCCACCCATCCCACCAATTTTGCCCCTGCCCCTTAGCTTACATACTAGTCTCCCATGTGGCACTGAGTAGAATGCATTACTGAAGTCCAGGTACAGGACATCCACCCCATGCCCTTTGTCCATTTCCCTAGTCACCCAGTCATAGTAGTCCACTAGGTTGGTCTGGCAGGATCTGCCCTTGACAAAGCCATGCTGCTGACTGTCCTGCACCCCACTAACCTCCAGCTGGGTTACCAGCCTCTCCTTCATGATTGTTTCCATCAGTTTCCCCACTATGGACGTGAGACTCACTGGTCTATAGTTCCCTGGTTCATCTTTGGGACCGCTCTTATAGAGTGGAACCACGTGAGCCATCCTCCAACACTGAGGTACACACTCTGAGTCCAGAGAGGCATTAAATAGGCCTGCCAATGGGCCTGCCAGGACCTCTGCCAACTCTTTCGGTACCCTGGGGTGTATGCCATCTGGTCCTGCTGCCTTGTCCACCCCCAGGACTCTTAATCCCTCAAGCATTCTACCTTCTGTGATTTTTTCCATCTGTCACCCCTTCCCCCTCTGATCCTATCCTCTCCCCAACCTTAGGTATTTCCCCTCCTTTCTCTTTAGTAAAAAAACAAGCAGAAGTAGTCGTAAGTGCTTCTGCCTTTCATCTCCCTTCTTCCACCCATTCCCCCTCCTTCTTAATTCTTACTATTTGGTCCTTACAACTCCTTTTCTCCCTGATGTACCTGAAGAAGTCTTTTCCCTCTTTAATTCCCTTCACCAGCCTGAGCTCCCTTGACACCTTTGCTGCCCTTACTTTCCTGGTCACCTCCTTTGCTTCCTTCACATACTCTTCCCTGTCCTCCCCCCTCCCAGTTCTCCTGTATCTCCTATAGGTGACTGTTTTCCTCCTCACCCTGTCTATAACACCCTTGCTCATCCAGCTAGGTTTCTTCACCCTAGCCTTTTTACTTTGGGCATTACTGCAGGAATTTGTTGCCTCCACTATCCCTGGCTTAATGAGTTCCCACGTCTGATTTGTGTCCATATTAGGCTGAATTCTGTCCAGGAACCCTTGCACCACTTCACCCATCTTTTTGAAGTCAGCCTTTCTAAAGTCTAGCACCTTTGTGCCAGTTGCCCCCCTTTCCTTGCCCAGCTGCAACTGGAACCAAACTGTCTGGTGATCACTCCCCACCAGTGGTTCCTCCACCCTCAGATCCCTCACCCACTCTCCATTAGACAGTACAGGGTCAAGGGTATTCCCTTCCCTTCCCTAGTTGGTTTGCTGACCAACTGCATCAGAAAGTTATCCTGGAAGGTGTCTAACAATATCTGTTCCCTTCTACACTTGGTGGAAGGTGTACCCCACTCCACTCCTGGCAGGTTGAAGTCACCTACTTTCACCACCCCTCCCTCCCCACAGTTTCTCTGGATCTGTTCTGCCAATGTCCTATCTGTCTCTTCCAATTGGGAGGGCGGCCTGTACACCACCCCCAACTGTAGTGTCCTATTTTTTGGATCTTTGATTTGCATCCACAGAACCTCTGTTTCTCCCTCCTCCCCCTTCCCTAACACACTTTAGCCCCTCCCTCATGTAGAACGCTATCCCCCCCTTTCCCCTTAACTCTATGCTTGCGGAATAGTCTGTAACCTGGAACCGCCAGGTCCAAATCATGGTTTTGGGTGGCCCATGTCTCGGTGATGGCTTCCATGTCCACCCCCCTCCGCCATGAGAGCCTGTAGTTCCGCCTTTTTTATTCCCTGGGCTTCTAGCATTTAAAGATACCACCCTCCATCCCCTTTCTTTCTCCCCCCTCATTCCTCCTCTCCCTTTATGACCCTCCCTGTATTGTTTGCCCCTCACCTTATCTCACTGTTATGGGGGTAAGCCCATATGGTTTCCCATCCCGAGGCCTCTGATCACCTCGATCCCTTCTGACACCCCCATCTCCTAGTTTAAATTCTCCTCAATATACTCCCCAAGCTTTTGCTTCAGTACTTTCTTCCCCTCTTCATTTAAGTGCAGCCTATCTTTCGCGTACGGACTGCTTTCTTTGTTTTTATTTCTTTATCATATGTATGCTCCAAAAATGAATACAGTGCATACTCATGAAAAGGAATCACATTATTCATTGTTCATCACTTGATCTCTATCCTTTCCCTCACCGATCTGTGCTTCCCCCTACATCACTGCCATTCTCCATACAATTTAGCTGCTCTGTGGCACTAGCTCCTCTCTCTCAATGATCTTTCCACCCTCCTTCATCTCTCAGCCCCCCAGCATAATGCCATTATCTGTATACATCACATGATCTCCCTCAGTTGTTCTCTCCACCCCCCAATTCCTCCCCCACCTCTTACCATTTCCTATACTTTACAGCAACCACTCTACACAACTTATTTTCTCCCCTACCATCTTTGCCCCATCCTACAACTTTGAACACTACTTCACATTAACCTCTGTATTCCACTTTCTCTCTGTCTCTTCCTTCCTCCATTTCTACCACACAGCCACTCTCCCCCTCAGTGATTGCAGCCAAACTTCAGACTCCAGTGAAAGAATGAGGGCTCCATCCTCAAGGCCATCACCTAGCAGCCAGCACCCCTCAGTCAATCTGGGAGTCAGCTCGGGCCAGTGGGTGGCGCTTACTCGAAGGCTGCAAACTAGAAACACTGAAAAAGCCATACTGCTGAGTCTTGGTTGCAGTCCCACAATCACTGGACAGGACAAGGGTCAAGAGGGAAGTTTCTTTGCCTCACAGCTGCTTTCCCCATTAATGACTGCCATCAAACTTTAGACACCAGCAGCAGAACAAGGGCTCTGTCCTTAGGGCTGTTGCCTAGCAACCAGTATCCCTCAGCCAATCTGGAAGCCAACTTGGGACGGGGGTAGGGCTTACTCCTCTTCCAAAGGCTCCATATAATTCATGCAGTCCTGTGTGCTAAGGACCAAGCTCAAAGGACACCGAAAGACAGTCAGCCGGGGGAGGCAGCCAGTCATTATGCCTGATTTGCCAACCAGTGTGATAAGAACTGCAAATGCATGGCTAGCGTGATAATCTGGCGGTGAGCAAGACTTTTTGTTGCTTTAGTTGTGCTGACTTTGTATAATCTCCATACATTCCTACTTAGTTGCAGGGACCTGGGAGTAATTATATCAGATGACCTTAAGGTGGGCAAGCAATGTGATAAGGCAGTAAGGAGGACTGGGGGGATACTGGGATGCATAGGGAGAGGCATCAACAATAGAAAACAGGAAGTTGTATCCCTCTCTACAGACAGTTGGTGAGACCCCATCTGGAGTACTGCATGCAGTTCTAGAGATCCCATCTCCGCAAAGACATAGACAGAGTGGGGGCTGTTCAGAAGAGGGCAACCAAAATGGTGCAGGGTCTGCACCAGAAGACATACGAGGAGAGACTAAAGCAACTTAATATGTATACCCTTGAGGAAAGGAGGGAGAGGGGGGATATGATAGAAACTTTCAAGTATCTCAAGAGAATTAACAAAATACAAGAGGGTAGCATCTTTCAGAAGAAGAGATGTGCAAGAACAAGGGGGTACAATTTGAAGATAAGAGGGGGGATGGCTCAAAGGTAATGTTAGAAAGTATTTTTTTCACGGAGAGGGTTGTGGATGCATAGAACAGCCTTCCTGAGGAGGTTGTGGAGTCAAGAACAGTGGGAGAATTCAAGAATGTATGGAACAGACATAAAGTAATTCTAGTGGGGGGTAAGGGGAAATAAGCTGTTGGTTAACTAGAATCTGCAGCTTGTCTGTTAGGTAGGGAAATGGGCAGTCTAGGTGGGCCAAGCGTTCCTTATCTGCCATCAAATTCTATGTTTCTATGTAACACATCTTGTTTAGCTAAGTATAGTGTGGGCCTTTGAATATATACTGTATATTTCTGCTGGGGTAGTAG
Source organism: Neoceratodus forsteri (assembly GCA_016271365.2). Taxonomy (NCBI): domain Eukaryota; kingdom Metazoa; phylum Chordata; order Ceratodontiformes; family Ceratodontidae; genus Neoceratodus; species Neoceratodus forsteri. The sequence goes on along the minus strand of CM028133.1, from coordinate 43,886,487 downwards.
TGCTAAGTGTTTTTCTACCTGATGTTAAAATTGTACATAATTTGTAAACTTTTTCTTTGCCATCCCATTTACAATATGAAATTGTTCTGCTTAGTTATTTCCTTCAATCTCTGGTTTTCTTTTTTTTTGGTAACTTTTTTATCTTTCTAATGGCAGGTCGACCTCATCGTCCACCGAACCTACCGAACTCGGGGTCTTTCGGGGGCTTCTAGCACCATGCGCGCCCCGGTAGATCCCCGGAGTCAGTCCGGGGCATCGTCCATGCTGGCCTCCACTGCTTCCTCCATTTTCTCCTGTGAACTACCCCAGGACCCCCAGAAGCGGTGGCACATGCACGTGGAGGTGCACATGCGCTCCAGACCGGGTCCCCTCAACCCTCTCTATTGACCTATGTCTAAGCGCTCTCATTGCACCATCCCACCAGCCTCCACCAGAGGGTGGCCAAGCTCCGAGAGAGCTGGATGCCTCCTACTGAGGCAGAATGCTGCCTACTGGCAGCTTCTGACATCCTCTTCCTCCCCCCTGTCCTCCGATGAGCTTGGCTCATTCCCGAACCCGGGTCACCGGCGTGGTGCGAGGTGTGGCATCCAGCGCCTCAACCCTCAGTGCCACTGGGTGGCTCAATCTCTGTTTTTAGTGCCTAAGTTAGCCAGCTTTCTCCTTTTTGCCAGGTCTATAGGGTGGTTTGTATAGTTAGCTAGCTTACCAGCTTTGTTCATTATACTAGCTGCTTTCTGTTTGGGCTTTATTTTGCTGCTTGATATTCATCCTTTAATGTATTTGCTGTCCAGCCTTACAACCTTTTATTATGTTAATCATTTCGTTAACTACCCTTCTGTCACATTCCCACACCTGTATATCCCCTTGCCTTACAGAGATGGTCAGTGCTCCACATTACTCCAGTATTCATCTGGGGATCTGCCCACATTACTGGTTCACTTCAGAATCCTTGCTCTAGATCTGCAACCTAGGGGCTCCAACTCTGGACCCAGTGCACCCCCACAAACAGGAGATCCCCTTCGCCTTCCTCCAAATGTAGCAAATTTTTTGTGATGTTCTTCTCCTCCTTAGTGGTGATGTGGAGGCTAATCCTGGTCCCCATTCCCCCTGCGAGTAGTTCATGGATTCTACCAAAAGAACTTGCGATATTTCACACCAACATTAGAAGCCTATTCCCCAAAATTGACATGGTAAGAATTTGCGTTGGTCAAACTGATCCTGATATCCTTATTCTGTCTGAAATGTGGCTCTCCCCCAGAGTTACCAGCACTACTATTTCAATCCCAGCCTACTCGCTGCATGGACAGTATCATTCCAAACATGGGGTGGTTTTCTTCTCTAATCAGCCAACCACCTAAAATTCTCCATCTCCCAACAGGCGTTCATTCCCAAGTCCCATGAATTGCTGATGGGGCTACTTTTGTTCCCATGGTCTAGCCCCATTTTTTTTTTTAGTTGGTGCTGTTTCTGGGAGCCCCTCACCTGCCCATCTGATGTCACCCCTTCCGCACTGACCGGGTATCAGACCCCCTCCCCTTCAGCCCCCATGACTTACCCCTCATTGCGGGGGTGAGGAAGTACTCACCCACCAGACCGGATCCCATTCGGGGGAGGTGCCTTCCTGGCAGTGCTGTGAGGGGGGACCATCATCATCAATGCTGAGGGCTCCATTTTCCTCTACTTTTTCTCCCCTGCAGAGAGGGGCATGCAGGACGTCAGCGGAGAGAGTGCGCACGCATCCACACGCACTCCCTCCAGATGTCAGCCCCGTCTCTGCCCCCTAATTTTGCAGCATCAGTGCACTGCCTCCCAGCCACTGCTAGGAGCCAGTCAACGCCGACCACTGGCGAACCCCCCTCCCTGGAGAAGGAGAGCAGTCCCTCAGATGCTCTATTCCTCTACAACCCTGCTAACCCCCAGTGACCCATGCTTGTTCCCGAACACGGGTCGCCGGGGTAGTGTGAGGTAAGGCGACCAGTGCCTCAGCCCTCAGCGCCACCGGGCCAGCCATTTTTTTTTTTAACTAGTAAATTTTATTGAAAGTAGCAGATGGGAACATTTGATGTACAAAACACACCATATAAATTTCACTCATAAATCATTAAGAAAAAGAAGTCCCACAAATCATGGCCATGACTATGCTTATAATGTAACATTACTAAACCTAATCCTACTTGTGTAGGTAAAAGTCCTTTGCCTCAATAAATAAAGGCAGGTGTCTTTTTATCAATGGCTGGGTGGTGTCCACACCAAAAATTCTGCATCGTTTGCTAAAATCCTGTAGTAAACCAGCATCACCCAAACTCTGAGTGCATTAACCCTGTTGCCACATTTCATAAACATGGGAATTCAAGAACAAAACAAAGAATACATTAAACTAACAAATGACTATTAGAACAAACAAAACCCTGCTGTCCTGTGTGCTCTTTTCCCTGCGCTCAAATAAGAACAAAGCATGGGGATGTAGCAGAGGCCACTCACTCTGCAAAACCACTATAAAACAACATGGATATACTGTGTTTCCTAGAGCCAGCCCACAGCTCTACACCAAAATGTGTTCCAAGACTGATATACACTCCCTACTCTCCTGAAAATGATAATAGGGAAGCCACCACAATTTGAATTTGTCTAGTTGTAGACCAATTTGGCTGTAATGGCTTTCATGCATTTAGTACTTCGTACAGTACATAAATTTCTTACTGTCCAAGGTGTGTCCCTTAGACCAAACCAGCTCCAGTCCAGGAGGTGGTGGTTGCTGTACCGCCGCAGTCCCGGGCCCTGTTAAAATATAATTCCTACACTGTAAACATCTATGAAAAGTCTGATGCTTGCAAGTGAAATTCATGCTTTAAAGTGTGATAGTTTTTCACCATGGCATAATCAACAACCAATTGCACCAAAGTAAGTAAGCCTTTCCTTGCCTGGGAGCAGAACCAAGTGTCCCAGTGTGCTGCAATAAAATTTGGTAAATATTCTGGTGGTAAATAATTCCAGACTGGAGCAGGGATTTTCCATCTCTACCTAACCAGAAGCCACATACGAAGACTATGACTGGTCCAGGGTTTACTATGTTTTTAAGCTCATAGGTAGAAATCGCCCAGGAAAATACTTTGAGTGGAATGTACATATGCATGCCCTATTCCTTTGCAGACCAACCCCGAGTCTTCCTGTGTCAACATTTCTACAAAGGAAGTAACTGAGTTGCCTCATATTTTTGAAAATTGGGACCCCCCCGTTTATCTTTATCTTCTGTCAATAAGAGCCATCAAATTCTAGGTTTGTTCCTGGCCCAAATTGGCAGTGTCAGTGGCTCAGCAGGTAGCACACTTGCCTCTGAGGCCGGGAGATCAGAAGGCTGTGGGTTCTAGCCCCACACCAGGCACTTGGGTTAATATCCCAATACTGACACTGTAGTGCAGCATGAGGGGGGTGCTGCACTCCTGAGGTGCCGTCTTTTGAATGAGATGTTAAACCGAGGTCCCATCTGCCTGTTCTGGTGGTAGTTCAGGTGGATGTTAAAGATCCCATGGCACTTCTCGAAAAGAGTAGGGGAATTTTTTATTCAAAACTTGAAACAAAATATACAAAAGAAAAACGATATTGCTTCATACAAAATCATAAGGAAAGAAATCAAAAACATAAGTATTACAACATACATGAAACTTCAAACATAAATAATCCGTAACTATATATAACCCCTATCCCATCCCCACTAAAAGAGTAGGTGAAAATGTTAGAAATACTTCAAAGACAAATACATAACTAAAAGTGTTGTTTCACACAAAATCAAACCTGCAAAAAGAAGGTTAACATAGTCTAATACTATAGTCCCCTTAAAACTTTGAATAAAGCAAAAAAAATGCCTCCTCCCCAAAAAACTTGAAGGCTGAAATATACAAAAAACAGTGTTACAGCACATAAAATCATAATGAAAAATAAAATAAAATAAAACATAATCAATGTTTTGTCATACATCCTCAAAAAACAATCATAATACATACTGTACAAACTGAGGGAAAATGAGAAAGAAAGAAAGAAAGAAAGAAAGAAAGAAAGAAAGAAAGAAAGAAGGAAAGAAAGAGATAAACAAAAAAACACTCTTCCTTCCCTCTACTAAAAATTAGAAAGTCAAATCTATATCTAATAGTGTCATATCACATCAATATCAAAACAAACCAAAAACCCAGCTCAACCCATATCCAACCAGGACATCTTCCTCCACTGAAGTCTATAGAGGTCTGGGTGTACCCTGTCTTTCTCTAATGACTGCCATTTTATCACATCTTTTTGTATATTCACTAAGACCTAGTACTCTGATTTCAGCTGCTGCCATAAAGTCAGACCACAACGAGCTTGCCAAAGCTGGTAGCTTATGAGGCCCATTAAAAGGTGAATCATAGTCGCATCATATATAACCCAAGAACCCGGTAACACTCCCTCAATCCATATATACGGTGACTGTCCCTGAAAAGGATTCAGGGACCATTTAACATGAAAACTCGACCAAAAGGAAACAGCATAAGGACAATCTAGTAGAAAATGCAGAAAAGTCTCAATAATTCATATACATGTCTCATCTCTTGGACAAAACCTTTCTGTAATTTCCTTATGTTTCAAATTTCCTCTAACTCCTAATTTTTGATGCATGCATAGCTGTAAAAAGTCCCAGAGATAATGTGGTATTCTTTTACTAGTTAAAAACCTTGTTTTTGCATTTTGATCTGCAGTGGATAAACCCTGCTACCAAGTGGCTGCATAAAAAAGATTCCATTACCCTTGTGTATAACACTTTCCGGGAGGAGGAGCAAAGAAAACTTTTAACAATTTTCTATCATTTTATTTTTCCAATTACCCCAGAAAAATGTTTAGGCAATCTTGACATCTTTGTTTGGCGGGAGAGAAAAGTTGTGTGTTCCCAGTTTTCCAGTAAGGGGCCTATATCCTCCTCAGCCCATGGGGTCCAAACTTTAGGTACTACCTTCAAAATAGGTACTAAATTGTAATAAATAAAAGTAATATATAAAAAAACTATTGGATTCAACATCCCCACACCACCCTCATTAATAGATAGATAAGTTATACCTCTCTTTATTGGAGTTAATCTGCTACCCCACAAACATTGGAAAAAGATGCCATACTCTGAAGTTTCCAAAGATTGTGGAGGAGGAAAAATTGCTGCCAGAAACAAAACTGAGGTAGTAAATACAGTATATCTTGATTAAATATATGCGCTTTGCCTTTGTCATTTGCCACTTATTCCATATAACTACTTTTTCACGGGCTGCTATTAATTTCATATCCCAATTATATGTTTGAGGGTCTATACCACCAAAATAAACACCTAATATATTCCTGTAACTGAAATCTACTGGTATATCCCAGAGTAAGGCCATATCAGCCGTCTCATATCCTAATGGCAGAATACCACTCTTTAAAGTGTTTATTACCGATCCAGAAACAGCTGAAAATTCCTGTAAAATAGATCTAGCACCAATAGCTGCATCCAGCTGCTGTATCCGCCAGCACTAAAACTAAATCATCAGCATAGGCTATAGTAACTATCTGCTGATCCTCACATCCAACTGAGAGACCAGTGATCAAATCTGTTGAGTTTAAAGCACCCAATAACGGGTCTAAGGAAAATACATATAGCAAGGGACTTAGGGGGCAACCCTGTCTCACCCCCTATGTATCAGAATAGTTTTTCCTATCCAACCATTCATATTTGGTAAAAGACTTATACCTCTATAGCATGTTTTAAGCCAATCTAAAAATCTGGGAGGCAACCCATAGCATTCCAAAGTTTCCCAAAGGTATGCATATTCTACCTGGTCAAAGGCCTTTGTTTGATCCAAATAAACAAGATGCCCAAATAATTCCCCTGAGTCACCTTTGTACAAGATTTCATGAAGAAGGATAAGGGCATCCTGTATTTGTCTTTTAGGCACTCCACTAAACTGAGAAGGATGAATAATACTATCCAAAACTGTCCGCAGTCGATTACATAAAATTTTCGTCAAGAGTTTGTAATCAGTATTTAGTAGTGACAATGGTCTCCAATTTTTTAAATCACCCCGGTCTCCCCCTTTAAAGATCAACAGCAAGAGCCCTTGAAGCATACTATCAGGAAGCTTCTCGCCTAATAAACAGTTATTAAAAACTTCTCCAAGCTCGACTCCTAAAATTTCCCAAATCTCCTTATAGATGTCATGCGGGAGTCCATCTGATCCCGGAGTCGTTCCTGCTTTAAATGACCAAATAACTGATCATAATTCTATCTGCGAAATTGGTTCCATCAAAACATTTTTTGTTCAGGTGATATTTGAGGTAACTCCCTGTGAACCAACCAGTTCCGCATAGCATCCATTGGGAGGTCTCTACTAGTAAAGGATTTAGAAAAATAAGCATGTATCTCATTTAGCATTCCAATATTATATTTTACCTGACCTCCCTCTGGGGTGGTCAAATATGTCATACTTCTACTCTCCCAAAGGAGTCGTACAGATTCAAAGGGCAGTGTATCTTTTGTTTTTCGTTTTATTCCATGCTTATGTTTCTTTTCCATGTTTTTCAAAACCTTTAACTGTAACCGAGCTAACTGTATTTTTAAATCTTTAATCAGCCTATAGCACTCAGTCCCCAAATGTTGCCAAAAGTTTGTCCAAAATGTAATCTTTTCTCTAATATCTCTCAACTCATTATGCTGCAGTCTTCCATTTATTCGTCCTATTGTCTGAAAATAGATTTTAATTTCATGTTTAGTTTCCTCCCACCGTTGTCCACTATTTTCATAAAGAAGAAACACAGATTTCCAAGCATGTAGCAGAGAAAGAAACCCCTCTTTTACCCAGGGAATGTCTAACAAAGTGACATTTAGTTTCCACACCCCAGGTCCCTTTGTACTTCTGGCAAATCACCTAATATAAGTGTCAAAAGCCTGTGATCAGATGTAGCTACCTCTTGTAATGACTTTGATTGTACCGTAATAGATGGAGACAAAAACACATAATCTATCCTGGATGCCCGAGATCCACAAAAATATGTATTACAATTACTACCAGAGAAGGGTACAAATGTATCTACTAATCCCATATCTTTTATCAATTGATCTAAACATCTTGCATCACAATAGGTCTTTTTCCCCACAGCAGATGACATCAGGGAAGACAATGAAACATTGAAATCACCCCCTAAAATTACCGGGTAAGCAGTACTTAAAAATGGGTAGAGGGATTTGAACAAGGCCACCCTATCATACTTAAGTTGAGGGGCATACAGGTTTATCAGTCGAATAACCAGGTTCTCCCATTTAATGTCTAGCAATAAAGCTCTACCTGTCAACAGCTCTAAATGATTTAACACCTGAATATGGTATTTAAAAAAACAAATTCCCACCCCAGAACATAAATCCTCCCCCTGAGACCAGAAACAGTCCCCCCAAATCCATCCATTAGTTGCCACATTTATTGCCACAGGTGAGTGTAAACGTACATCCTGTAAGAAAACACAATCAAAATTGCTATGCATAAAATGTGCAAAAGTACTCTGACACTTTGCAGGAGATTTAATACTGTTGATATTCAATGATGCCATGCTGAAACGAAAAGGAGCCATAATGCCTAACCCCACAGAAAAAACATCTTCACTTGACTTTGCTTGATGATCTTGTTACCCGACCGCTTTTACTGTCCTGAGGTTTAGGATCTATTTGACCTTCCAGCAATACCATAGGCTCAGGCTGTATGGGTGCAGAAACCGACCCATCCCCATCTTCCATATCCACTGGATCGTCTATTAAAATGTTGTATAGATTTGGGTCTTACACAGAACCATCTGTTACAGGATTATTCTTTTTCTGCTTGGACTTTATTCCTGTTGCTTTCCCCTTTTTGTCTGTTACCAAAGTAAATTCCTCTCCAGATGACTTCTGCCTAGGAGGTTGGGAGGGGAGAGCTAGTATCACTTGTTGTTCTTACTACAGGATCTTTGGTCAAGGGGTTAGAATTTAAAAGATCCTCCGTAAGTGTTTGGTTCACTATATTCTCAGGGCTCTTTTGTACAACCTGAAGGCCTTTTGAAGTTGCTAGCGGAAGGGCCCCACCAAGGGGAATTAGATTTTGCTTTACCGCCAGCCGAATATAATGATCCTGTACTCCAAAATCAGTCTCTTCTGTATTTTTCGCTGCTATGGGTCATGTTTCAAAAGTATGCCCCACATCATCGCAGAGGTTGCATTTTGGTGTCTTAAAGCAGTGGGCACTAGGGTGACCCATTTTCCCACAATGTGTACATTTCAGCACATCACAAGAAGTGCTTATATGTTTTGTGGACCCACATTTAAAACACACTCTAGGCTGCCAGGGGTAGAAAAGGAAACCCTTATCCCTCCCAATAAAAAAACTGTTTGGTAAATGAATTAAATCTAGGTCAGAGTGGTGCAATTTAACTCGAAATTTCCATCCACCATTCCAGAAACCCTCTGCATCCATTATGGGCATAGGATTTCCCTGAATATCACATCGTCTCTCCAGCCAGTGTACAATATCCACAATATTGACACCTTCATTTCTAAACAGAATCGTTATAAATCAAAATGGTCATTTTGTCAAGGGGAGTACAATAAAATCTGACCAAAGGGGATTGGTTTTAAGATTAATGTATCTACACCAAAAGGTCTCCAGTAAAGCTGGTGTACAAAAACTTATATCAAATGTAAACTCTCCCCGGACATGGATCAGTGCATAAACTTCTGAGGAGGAGAACCCCATAGTTCTTTTTAACAAAATCTTCCCAACATACAACCTATCTGGGGGGCGGTCTCAGGGACCCACATATCTGAGACGAATTGTATTGCGTCTTTTGGCTAATTCCACAGGTTGTCTAAAATGACTTGCATAGGTAGGTTTTCCTGCTTCCCCAGTTTTATCAAAAGTCTGGCTAGTATCATCTAGGTCTGTGACCTGATCATTAACCTGCTTACCCTCTTTTTCAGACTGAAGGGCAGATCCAGTCTCGAAAGAAACCCACACAGTTTTCTTTTCCCTCTCCGTTAATGATGGTAGTTTCGGTACTTATCTGAGAAGATGGACTGTTCCCTGCCCCATTCGTTATATTCTTTGGTTTCCAGTGTCCATCTGACATTGGAATCACCCTGCCTCCTGCAGGGCCTCATCAGGGGACCAAGCGTCCTCTACCGCTGCGCTCCACTCCCGACGTGGTGGCGTCTTGTCTCCATTTGTCTATACTCCAGGCTGCTCCTCAGCTGCGTGGATTTTAATTGGGCCTTCCACGCCTGTGTAGCCTGGTGAATTCTCCGTGCGTTTACGGTTTTTTTCCTCTTCCTATTTTTGGCTCGCTTGTAAGTAACTTGCTCACCCTGAGCAATTCTGCTTCCAGGCACTGGCGTTTTTCCTCCAGACTCAAGCGCCTGTGTTCTACTATTTCAGAGGGACTGCTGACTTGGACGATTTGCTGGCCACCCAATGGGTGCATCCCAGCTGCCTCTGCAGCAGATCCCTCAGCCTGCGAGATTACTAGTGGTTCCAAGGCTTCCTGGGCAATCGTAGCCTGAGCTGCCAACCTTCTCTTACCAGAGTCAAACGAGAAATGAACGTTCCGTACCGCACAGAGGTCCTCCTACTGCAAGAGTAGGGGAATTTTTATTATTATTGGACTTCATTAAAAAAATGACAATATAAATATTAATATACATATATATAATCCATCAGTCATATTTTATATATCCATCAACTTAATATCCTATAAATTCATTATACAACAAAGCTTAAGCTTCAATGCAGCCAACCCAAACAATTCAACAAGAGATGTTGTGATTTCCCTAATGGGAATCTATTCACATCTGCGCTGTGTACACTCTAACGAAAACTTAATATTATTCAAAAGCTCCTGATAAGTAACAATCCTTTGTTGTATTACTAACATACACCGTGATTGCCATAAATAAAATCTAACTAAAGCAAAGGTTATATATAAAGTATCCCTAATGATATTTACTAAATCTATTCTCCTCTGGCCCATACATAATCTCTGAATATGTAGGTGTTGCCAATTGATCATCTAACCAAAATTGTGCCAAGTATGCCCAAAAGGACTTAGCATAGGGACATTCCAGAAAAAGGTGTTCCTGCATTTCCAAGATTAAATTACATGTTTCTCTAGGATAGTATCTTTCTGATAACTGTGTTTGTTGTTACCCTTGCCACCCAGTCTACCATAATTACTGAGTCATACGCAGTCCCATATAAATGCTGGCATCCTAAGATTAGAAAGCTGTTGCAGAACATATGTTTGTTTGTTAGCTGAACACCCTGGGAATTCTACCACTGATGTCTTCTCAGTTTGTAGTATAGTCTTATATATCCCCTTCCTATCCATAGTCATCAATTGTGCTGGGGTAACCTTCCATTTAATAACCTGCTTAATACACTCTTTCCTGAACTCTGGCACCTTAAGAGGAATAGATCTCGACTTTGTGTGCTCCCATGCCACACTACAAGGATTTAACCTTTCCTGAATTAAGGGAGCCCACACTTTCGTGCTAGGGCATAAGGCTGGGTGCAAATTATAATTCAAAAACAAACTATAAAAGAAGACGATAGGATGAAAAATCCCTACACCACCTTCCTTGATGGACAAATATGTGAACTCTCTCTTAATTTAATTCAGTCGAGAGCCCCAAAAGGCCTGGAAAAATAACCCATATAAGCTGGTAAAGATAGACTGGGGGGGACTATAACTAACATATAAAAACTGGGGAATCAATAGGATTTTTATTAAAAGTACCCTCTTCTTTTTGGATATTTGCTGCCCTTTCCAACTATTAACTAATTTAGTTGCATGTTCAACCTTCCTTAACCAGTTTAATTATGCCATATTTCCTGGTCCAAATAGAACTCCTAATATAAGAATGGGATCTGATGAGATATTAATCCCGGACCACATGCCTGACTCCAGAATAGGGGTAGTACCCAAAATAACTCCCTTACTCTTCCCCAAATTTATTTTGGACCCAGACAGATGAGAAAACTGTATTAACACAGCTGTTAATTGCATTTCTGATGATGTACTAGAAAGCACCAAAACCAGATCATCTGCATAGGCCAAAATCTTCACATGTAAAGAATCAATAAGTGTAATACCCACCAAATCAGTATGATTCCACATTAGTCTAGTTAAAATATCTTTCCCGAAGGCGTACAAAAGAGGACTTAGAGGGCATCCTTGCTTAACACCCCAGTGGAATTTAAGTTTCCTTCCAACCAGCCATTTACGTTCGGCCAGAGGAAGGAAGCCACATACATCCCTCTTATCCCGTTTACAAAGGTGGCTGGTATCCCAAATCCCAATAGTGTGAAAACCAAAAAATGATGGGAAAGCCTATCAAAGGCTTTCTCTTGGTCCAGGCTTAAGACATAACCCGTTTCCCTTACCAATTCCCCTTGATAAAGGGCTTCTCATAAAACCTATGAAGTTATCCTGTTGTTTCCTGTTTTGTATAGCGCAAGTTTGAAAGGGACTAATCAGAAAAGGGGCTACTTTACTTAACCTTGCCAATAATATTTTACTCAGAATCTTCAAGTCCGAGTTCAACAGGCTGAGAGGCCTTTAATTTCCAATGTCCTCCCTTGTACCTTTCTTATGAATTAAAACTAAAATGGTGTCCATCATAGACACCCAGTAAGTGGATTTATGTAGAATGTGATTATATAAGATCACTAGTGCAGGGGAAAGGGTACCCTTGAATGTCCTATAAAACCCTGTTCCCAGCCCACCAGATCCTGGGACTGTGTTGATGGATAGTTGTAAAATAGCAGCCTTAACTTCCTCTACTGCAACCTTTATAACTAGTTTCTGGTCATCACTATCCTGGAATCTGGGTAACCCCAGAAAAGCTAAGAGTCCTTGTACATCTGTTTCTGGGGGCGGGGGTAGCCAAAGGTTTGATTTACCTGTTCTTCCACTACTCCTAGTAACCCTAAAGGGGAAGTAACCACTTCTCCTGAAGAAGAGAGTTATAACTTATAACTCTACTTTCAACCCTTTTCTTATTCTCCTTAAAAGGATCCAAACCACTTTTTACCATTTATGTGCCAAATCTAAGTTCTTGCTGTAGGGACCTTGCCCTGTCATACTGTACTGCTGCCATTTGGGTTTTTAAATTACTAACCTGTAGCTGACCCAGTGGTGCTGAGGGTTGAGGTGCTAGATGCCACACCTCGCGCCATGCCGGCGACCCGGGTTCGGGGACGGACTCGGGGAGCCAGGGGTTGGCGGGGGAGGGAGAGGATTGAGCATCTGGAGGACAGCTCTCCTCTTCCTGAGGAGGGTTCCTGGGGCTGCTCGGTACCCTCGTGACCCCCAATGGAGAGTGGGAGTACAGCAGGGATCACCAGCCAGATGAAGGGGTCGGGAGTGCGGCAGACGTCAGTAGGCAGCCTTGCGCGGATGTCATGGCATGCTGCACTCCCGGGGAAATAACAAGAAAATCCTCGTCTCTAGGATAGACAATGGCACATCCGTCCAACCAGCCACACTCCACCGCCGGTCATTCTCCATTCTTGGGCCGAGCCCAGCCTAGCCTGAATTGAAAGACAGAGCGCCCTGGGCAGATAGGGCGGCCCTACTCCGGGGGGCTTAGAGCCGGGGGGATAGCCAGGCTGGTGCCAGGAAAAATCAGAGGCCTCTCAGGCATGGAGGTAGAGCTGGGTGGATCAGAGGATGCCCGAGAGAGTTCCCCGGGGTCAGTGCTAAAATAGATAAAAAAAAAAAAAAAAATTACTAACCTGTGCACTCAGGTCCTGCCCTGTGGTATCCATCAGGGAAATTACCCTCTGCAGCTGTTCTCTAAGTTCTAGGTAGGTAAGATATTCAAAGGTGGATTTAGCTCATGTCCTTTGTTGAAAAAAGGAAAATCATGCTATCTTTGAGTCTTCCCACCAATCCACCAGCTCGGAGTAGCATTCCACTACTTATAATCATGCCACACACTCTCTTTCCCATGTCTTCTGTACCTGGGGGTCAGTTATTACTTATTCATTCAGTTTCCAGTACTGTTTCTTGCATTGTGGAGAAGGCCCTGTTTGTGTATATATTTTGATAATCATGTGATCAGAAAACTCACAAGCTAAAGTGTGTGTCTTGAACCATTAATCCTGATGAGAGAAAAACAAAATCTATTCTTGTTCTTAATATCCCTTAATGGAAGGTAAAGCCACCCTTAGGGTGCTCTTTCCTATAGGCATCAATAAGCCCTGCTTGATTTAAAATGTTGTTCAGCGCATTAGTATCAGAAAAAACTTCCCTGTTTGTAAACCCCATCTGCCCTAGAGAGGCCACAGTTAAAATCCCCCAGCCAGTAAACCACCCTAGAGGTATGCAAGAAAGGCTCTACTTCTTTAAATAAGGCAACTTGTCGGGCCTTTGTCTGTGGGGCATATATGGCTATAATCCTGTACCTACAGAGACCATCAGATACATCCAGCATCAAGGCTCTGCCAGGATGGATGTCCACTAACCGTGACACTTTAAGCCTGTAATTAGAAAATAAAATTCCCACCCCGTTGCATGCCTCTGTTCCTGAGGACCAAAAGGATGGACCTAAAGACCAGGATTTGGAGGCCTGCTGTAACTCATAATTGGTTTTCAGATGGGTGTCCACCACACAAATAATATCACTCTGCAACTGTTTGAGAGAGAACATCGCCCCCACACATTTCTTCACACTTTTTATACTATTAATGTTACTAGTGCATATAGTGAGGTTATTCATCAGGAAGAGTAATTGAAGTTAAGAAAAACTAAGGGGTCTTAGATGTCCTACATTGTCTAGTCCATTTTGCAATGGATCCCCCCCACTACTGTCTGTATCTGATGTAATAGAGGAGGAGTCATTCTCTTCTTCTTCTGAGTCCCTATCTGCTCCTTCTCTGGGTAAGGTGGCATATCTGTTCCCTGTTTTCCAGGAACTGGCTCCTTGGCCTATCTTGGGTACAGTTTGTTTGGATTTAAGGGTCCCTAACCTCCCAGCTCTAGGTCTTTTCTTTAAGGAGATTATTTGAAAGGCCCCTTCCTTGTCCACGGGGAGGGTGAGGGAGGCATAACCCTTTTCTCCATGTTCATGCCATCCTGTGAGTTTTCTATAATAAGTCCAGGGGGCTCTATGGTGACCTGTTCGACTTCAGAGTTTTGTGTTTCTCCCACCACCTCCACACCCACTGGTTGTACACCACCCACTGGGGCCTGATTAGACTGTGTGTTAGTGTTCTAAAAGTCCTGAGCAGCTACCTGTTTGGCTTGCTGGTGTTGGGCCCCATTGATTATGCCTTCCTGAGATGGACAGTCTTTCCTGTTGTGAGACACCCAGGGAAAATGCCCGTATGCGTGTCCTGTCTTCTCATATAAGTTACATTTAAAGAGGTTCAGACATGCAAAGAAAGCATGCCCAAACCCCAAACAATGGCTACAGCGTGGCGAGTCACAAGCTGAACTAAAATGTGCTCTTGAACCACACTTAAAACATGAACGCGGCTGACCATTATAAAAAATCGACCCTCGGTCCTTTCCAGGTAGGTGCATAGGCCCTGCATCAGAGGATCGCAACTTAATTTTTATGCGCCAGCCCCCATCCCAGATCTGCTCACTATCCAACGTAGGCACAGGTTTATCTAATATGTCACAGCGTTGTCACAACCAAAATAAAATGTCTTCTACGTGGACCCCTTCATTTTTAAACATCACAGTAATTGTTTTGACCTGCGGCCTTGTCAGTGCTATAGCATGAAAGGGAATCCAAACAGGGGTGTTCCTTAATGTTGATATTGGGCCCAAAACCTCTCTAAGTTAGCAACACTCTTGAAACTTATATCATAGTTCCCATTACTTAAACTAATTAGGGCAAAAATCTCTGAATAACGCATGGATGTTTTTAATAAGTTCCTAGCTATGTATACCCTGTTAGGAGGCTCCACCATCCCCCCCCCACCCGTACAGAAGCCTGACCGCGTTGC
This sequence comes from Neoceratodus forsteri, assembly GCA_016271365.2. Taxonomy (NCBI): domain Eukaryota; kingdom Metazoa; phylum Chordata; order Ceratodontiformes; family Ceratodontidae; genus Neoceratodus; species Neoceratodus forsteri. Next base: position 43,871,461 of record CM028133.1, on the reverse strand, counting down.
ACCAGGGGGCCGGCTCTCCCCTGGTAGCAAAGAGGTCAGACATTTTTTTAACAGGCTCTGAAACTTCAATATCTACTGTTTTATCCCCCTCTACTTGATCTAGATTCACATTTCCTATAGGTGCACCTACATCAATCCCCCCCCCTTACAGGAAGGGTATTATCTAAAACATTCCCAACCACCTGTACATGTATTACAGTATCATTAACAATTTCCCCAATCAAAACAGTGCAATTTGTAACATTACCCCGTGGTGAGGTGGAGCTCAGATGTAATGCATCATTGGTGGCCACAGAATTCAACAATAAGTCCTGGTAGGAAGACTCTTTAGGGTCAGGTGACCATTCCCCTGAGGGACCCTGCTCCCAGCCTGCCTTCTCCAGGGCAATTTTAGGGGACTAGTCAATTGATTCAAGTTCGGTTTCCATAATATCCCCCCAGTCCTTGCGGCGAGGTCTGTCCTTAAATGAAAAGGTTTGCTCCAAACTGCTCTGCTGCTGCTGTTGAAATGCACCGTTCCCCAACCTTTGTGTAGTGCTGCTCTCAGTGCAAATATTAGATCCAGGCCCCAAACACTGCTTCTGGGGTTTAAACTGTATTACATGTTTTCCAGAACTTTGAGGCTTTGGGCACACAGATGGTGCTCTGTTTAAACTGCCAGCCTCCAGTTGAACATTTCCCTCAGTTTCTGTGTCAAGCCTTGTTTCTTTCGAACACCCCTGCATTCCTGAAGGGTGAGTCATTTTACCAGATGCTGTCTCTCCTGCATTGACAGCGTCATTCTCAGCCTTACTAGTGCTTTGAGACTGCTGCAAAGAAGAGAGCGCTGCATCCAGCTCTGGCAGCCACTGCAAGTGCTTTGCTTTTTCTGCGCGCAAAAACTCCAACTTTGTTTGAACCACAATGGGTTCCTCAACATTACAAACTTCTAAAACCACAGCACCAACCTTGCTTTCACCAACTGCTGTTCCTTGCAGGTTAGTCACAACTTCCATAGCAACCAACTCGTTTTCCATCTTAGGACTGTCTGTTTGAAGTGACAAAATCAGTCCATCATGCAAACTTTCAGCTGAGACTTGCACAGAGTTCTCCTGGCCCACCTTCTCCTGCAGCATCTCCCCTGCCACATCAGCATCTCCTCCTCCACCTCCTTTGTCCGGCTTCCAACTGGGTCCCTCCACTCTGCTCCCAGGAAGTCAAGCCCCCTGCTGGAAGAGTAGGGGAATTTTTTATTTGAGAAATCAAAAACAAAATACAAAAGAATCCATATATCTTAAGAAAACAGAAAAATCACAGCATTAAACAGAAAACATAAACAACAGGAATAAACTTTTTCCATTTTGAAAAGGTAAGAAAAAAGGAAGAGGGAGAGAGGAGAAAGAGAGAGAAAAAAAAGCTTTCCATATAATTGTTAATGAATACAAAAAGGAAACTGAAAAAAAGAACCCTTACCCTACCCAAGTAATATTTTCCCATAATTTCCTAAAGACATCTTTCTGTAAAGTACGTTTTTCATATTCATAAACATTATCCAATTCTTGTTGAATGTGAAAAAAACCTCTTGCATCGAAACAGTTTTGCCTTGTAAAGTCCTAAGGCATCTTGCTTGCCAAATAGACCATTTGATACATACCAACAGGATATGAACAGTACTGTGGACCCATTTTCCCCAGGAAGGTGGAATTTGCCCTAAAACCAAAATTATCATAGCAAATTACTGAAAGTACAGGTTCTCCCCATAAATCAGCTAAAAGGGAAAAGATATTTTTAACATGTACACAATCAAAAAAAAGATGCTGCATTGTCTCCACAACCCCAGCACAAGACAGCTCTGTACATCTTCTTTCTTCCAAACATTTATGTTTGTGATTGCCTTTCACTTGTAATTTTTGATGTCCACAAAGCCAAGCAAAGTCTTTCATTTTCAAAGGAATCCTTTGATTCAACATACTTCCTAACAATAAATCAGTATCTATGAGAGGTGAAACTTGAAATACTGGATCTTCATGATACCATGTATTCACAATTGACTTGTAAAAGGCCTTTCTCCCTTCCTCTTTACACCATATTAAATCTATTTTCCAAAGTCTAACATAAAAAAGTGTAGATTGGGCAAAGCTAGGGAGACTACGTTCTACTGGATGCCACTTCCCTCTACCCCATGCCTGAAAGAAGGAAATGCCCCAAAGCTGCATACACACTTCCCCAATCCCTGCTATCTGGGAAGTTACGGGAAGACTAGAACTATAGAAAAAATTTGCAAATAAGTAAACCAAGGGCTGTAACATGTTTAGGCCCCCTTCTTTCTCTGCTCTATATGTATGACATCGTTTTACAGGATTTAGCCTGCTTCCTCATAAAAGGAGAAAAAACAAACTCATAATCTTGGTATGCATATTTCTAGGTAAAGGAAGTACGTGAGAAATGTATAAAAAGATAGGTGCTATGTAAGCTCTTAATAAGTACACCCTCTTTTTCCTTGACATCTTCCAAGAAAGCCATGTTTGTACCTTTGTATGTGCCTTGTCATATACCTCAGACCAATTGTTGATTTCTGATTCTGTGGTACCAAAATACATGCCTAATATTTTCACCTGACCTTTGGTCATAGAAATAGGAAAATCATTAAGCTCCCTGCTATTTCCTAATATCAAGCCAATACTTTTTGTCATGTTAAGTTTTATACCAGTAGTATCATAACCATCCTGTAACATTGATAACATCCTTTCCCCTGATTCCCTATCAGCTACTGCAAAAACACAATCATTCGCATATGCCGAAACTTTTGGGAAAACATAACCATCCTTATTAACAGTAGCTGATATGTCCCTAGCATTCCTAATCCTTCGTGAAAGGGGTCCAAACCAAAAACATACAGGAGAGGGCTTAAAGGACACCCTTGCTTTACTACATTTTTTAAATATAGTGGGACACCAAAAAAAACATTAACCAAAGGTATGACCTGCGCTTCATCATATAAAGTTTGTATTAATTCAATAAAACCTAAAGGGATCCCATAATGAGCCAAAACGTCCCAAAGATATGCATGCTGAATGGAGTCAAAAGCCATTTCTTGGTCTATAGATAAATAACCATTTAATAATTTCTGTAAGCTTTGATCTGTAATTTCCCTCAGAAACACTAAATTTTGGACTACATTTCTGCCAGGAATTGCACAAGACTGATCCTGAGTTATCAGCGTTTGAGCTACTTTTGCTAATCTTTTAGTGATAATTCTTGCCAGTATTTTATAATCTGAATTTAGTAAAGTCAAAGGTCTCCAGTTTTTTAATTCACAAGGGTCACCTTTTTTAAAGAGAAAAAACATAATACCTAACTTCATCGAAGGAGCTAAACTTTTTCCTCCCAAATAGCATTATATAGTACTTCTAAACAAGGAACCACCAAATCCTGATAGACTTTATAAAAGTCATTTGGGATTCCATTTGACCAGGAGTGGTTCTAGTAGAAAGATGCCCAATTGCTTCTTGAATTTCAGCTCTCGAGATGGGAGCAGACAGCTCTTCTCTGTCTAAACTAGATAAACCTGACACTACAACATCAGAAACACAATCCCTCCGATCCTTTTGACCTCTCTGAAAAGTGTCAAACATATGCTGTTGTACCACAAGCATGATGTCCTGATTATGTGTCTTTAAAACCCCTTGTTTATCTTTAAGACCCACCATAGGAACACTTAGTGTCTTTTCCTCATATGGGTTAACCTCCTGTTTTATACCGTGTGTTCTGTATTTCTGTTGAATAGCTAATTTCACCACTGAGTCATGTACATATTGCACCATTAAATCTTTAACTTCTTGTATTTCCCCCCTATTTCCTCCTGAATTGAGAAGTTTTAAATATTTAGCCCTATGTCCTAAATAAATAATATATTTATTTTTAGCCAGACGTGAGGTGTATGATCCGTACCATCCCTGCAAGTCCCTTTTCAAGTCCTCCCACCATTCGATAGGGCTCTCATATAAAAAACTCATATCCATTTTCACCAAAAAAAGTTGCTTTATATATTGCTCAACCACAACATCCTGAAGTCTAGAGGTGTTCATTTTCCAGCATCCCCTTCTAACCTTCAACCTCTGATAGCCCCCTAATGTCAAGGTTACTCCTAAATGATCCGAGGTCTCTAAAGGTGTCACCTGTACCCTATGACATGTGAGTCTTGTGGATACCAACCAGAAATCTATCCTAGTGGATAGCTTCCCTTTAAAAAAAGTATGCGTAGGTACCTGTTTCAGAATGTCATAAACATCCGAAATATCATTCTTCTTTATAATGGTTAACAACATGTTAGTGTCACAAAAAACTTTCTGTGTCACCCGTCCCTAATCTCTAGAAGAGAGACCACAATTAAAATCCCCTCCCCATAGAATCAATTTAGATGTGTGGAGATAGGGTTCTATCTGACGAAATAAAACCGATCTCCCTGCTTTTGACTGGGGTGCATAAATGTTAATAAGACGAAATACTTCATTCAGAAGAATCACATCCAAGACCATAGCTCTCCCAGGCTGTATCTCATAAACATGCAAGACTCGAACATTACCTTTAAAAAGTATACCTAGCCCCGAACACATCTCTTTCCCTATGGACCAGAATGAGACACCCCACCTCCAATCCTTTTGAGCACACTGAATATCTTGTAGAGAGTGCAATCTAGTGTCTTGTACAAAAAAAACCTGCTCTTTCTTCATACTAAGACTTAAAAAGGTGTTTTGCCTCCTTTCAGTGTTGAGAATGCTGTTAACATTGACTGTACAGAGAGAAAGAGAAGAAACCATAGCCATTTTTAATAGAAAAAGGAAAAAAACCCAAAAGAAAAAAAATCTCATCTTTTTTTCTTCCTTTTTTTTGTCTTACGTCTGTCCAAAGGACCAGAGTCTAAAACTGCATCAGCCTGAGAAGATGCCACGGAGGAGAGATTGGATTCTCTGCCATCCTCTTCAGCTCCCTCCTCAAACAATAAGGCATAAGAATTCTGAATTGGTGTTTCCTCCGCTATCTCTTTCTGTATAGAAACCACCTTTTCCTGTTTACCTGCCTTAGACCTTGTTAGCCGATGGAACTCTGACTTCTGCACTAAAGGGGGGGGCATAACTCCACCTTCAGCCTCTAACAGAGTTAAATCTTCTGCACTTACTACCCCTTCTTCTACATTGATAGATTCAGTAACATTTGACTCACTCTGTAAAACTTGCTCAACCAAATGACTACCATTATCCACAGTCTGTAGCACCACTGACTCAACCATCCTAGAAACTTCATGAGCTACCAGGGTTTTATCAGGGAGTGTTGTCAGCAGTTCCATAAATTTCATTTTTTCTTTCTGTGCTGTTGCTACATACAAATCTTGCTCAGCCCGAACTGTACTATCTGCACTATTGTGAGAAGCCCATGTGCATGTACGAAAGGAATGACCCTGCTCCTCACACAAATTGCATCTCAGGGGTTGTCGACAATGCGCCCCTACATGCCACAGGTCCCCACATAAACCACATTTCTGTTTGTCGCATGCATTACTCAGATGTCCCACATCACCACATTTAAAGCAGGCCCTTGGCTGACCAGGGTAAAAAACTACCCCCCATCTCGACCCAAGAAAAAATAGCTGGGAAGGTGCTTAGTCTGACCATTTACTAATTGCAGAATCACTTGATATTTCCATCCCCCTGTCCACAATTGTTCTTCATCTAAGATGGGTTCAGGAAAACCTTTAATCGTACAGTGCTTTTGTAGCCAATAGGTAATGTCAGCAACATTCACCCCCTCATTTCTAAACAGGACAGTAATTTTTTTGTTAAAGGTTTTGTCAGAGGTATCGCTAAAACAGGCCTCCACAAAGGTGAAAGCTTCATTAAACGATATTGTTTCCAAAAACGTTCCAAACCAGCAGGGTGCTTAAAATTGATATCAAACATTACATCCCCAGGTACATGTATCAAAGCATAGATCTCATATGCATAATATTTCATGCTTTCTTTCAATAAAACTTTACCCACAAATTTTCTATCTGGAATAGAATCCATATCACCCCTATACTTTAACCTAACCGCATTCTAGTCTTTCAGCTGGTTCCATCAGACTGACCCTATCAGCAGGAAACAATTGTTCTGCAACTTTCCATGCCATATTTTTCCTGCATCAGTAACCAAAGAAGCTGGATTAGTAACATCCATAGGGATAGTTCCTTGTTCCCTTACCATATCCTCAGTCCCAATTTCAGCTGGTAAACCAGAGGAGCCATCTGACTCCTGCTCCCTAATGGTTTGCAATAAGGGGTGAAGTTCATTTTGTAAGGGCAGTATTACCTCTTCAGTAGGGGAGAGCTGACCCGGATGAATCAGGGAGACTGATTCCAACCCATGAGGAGAGACAGAAGGGGGGGTGCTAAACCAGTTGGTGAGACAGCAGGAGAGTCATTATTAATATTGGACTCCCACCCATTACCTGCAGCATTTCACTTCCAACCAGCAACTATCAGTGCTTTTGAAACCCAATCTTCAGAGTGGTAACTGTCTGATACCCAAATACTCTCCTGACAAGTCTTAACCACTCCTTTCTGCTGCAAATCTGCATCTTTGTCCCCATTGTTGATTCCCCTACTTGAAACCTCCAAATCAGACCCTTTAGAAAAGCAAGGAGCTGGTACCTCAACAAAAGGAGAGAAACTCCCTGAAAGTACAGTCTGAGATATCGAAGCAGTCATTACCCTCTCCCCTACCTCTTTTGATGTTATCGCCCCAGATTCAGCCGTGGAAAGTCCAAAAACTTGAATTTCTGCAGGATTACTAGAAGAGCTCTCCAGAAAGGCCTTCTTTTCCCCAACTGCCATAATTCCCTTGTCGTCTGCACCATCGATCCTTCCAGCCACATGCAATTCTGTTTCCTGTGTCCTCGTCTCCACACTCCGACGTTCCTTCACTGAAAAAAGCCGCTGCTTCGCTTCCTCATAACAACGTTCCGCTTCCAAAACGCAGCGCTCCAAAACTTGAACTGAGACATCCTCAACCTGTTCAGCGACCGTGCATTTGGAAAAAGGTACAAATACCCTTTCTGTAGTAGTTTCTGCCACGTCGTTATCAAGCTCCATATCATTCTTTGCTGAAAAGCTCACTATAACACTCTCGCTGGTCTGCATCTCCAAAGATTTTTAATTTCCTCGGGAGCCAAGGAGGAGACCCGCTCCTCGGTCTCCCGCACGTCCTCCTAGCTCAAAGCTCTGGACGCCACTGATCAGTAAGGCTCTGATCAGCCACACAGCACCCTCTGCCTCAAACAGAGTAGGGGAATTTCCCTGGTGCCCTGGCCAGATTCCCCCATTCACTAAAATACCACCAACAGCTTAATCTGGTTAAAAAAAAAAATCAGTTGGCATTCTTCTGTATCCCCCTCCCCCGGGTCGTGCCTGAAAATAGGCAGAATTTGTCTAGTGCACTGACCCGGTGAACAAAAACTAAATAAATAAATAAAATGAAATGTGATAATTTTTGTTTCAAATCTTTCCAATCTCTAGATACGATGGGTAATGGCAATGTAGAATATAAAAATAAATATTGTGGCAGGACATTCAATTATATGGTATCAATTCTACTGACAAAGTAAGAGGGAGAGAAGACCATTGATTAAGATCTGTATACTCTTGATTTTTCAATGCATCATAATTATAGGTGTACAATTTGGATAATGTCATTGGGATTTGAATTCCAAGGTAACACACCCTATCCTTCATCCGTTTATACAGTATCTGATCCTGTATTTGTGGAGTAGCTGTCCCACTAACCTGTAGGACCTCTGATTTATCAGTGTTTACTTTGGAACCTGAAATTTCTCCCAAGGTATGTACAACTGAAATTTGGTTGCGATCAACTCCTCCACTCTGAAGCAGTACTCCTTACCCGGTGACCCCATTGAGTCTGTAAATTTCTATAAATACCTCGAGGTAATCCTATATCAACAACTAGACTATTCACTTCACATTAACTATATAGTGGGAAAATGTTTTGCCAAACTAGGGACTCTCTACAGGGTTAAAAATGGTCACCCTTTTAGTATCAGAGAAACTGTGGTTGAGCGCTTGATCTTCCCGTTGCTAGACTATGGGGATGTAGTTATCTCTGGAGCCTCCTCCACCACCCAAGCTAAGCTCACTACCATTTAGAACTCACTCTGTAGATTTATTTTGCCCTGCCCTCCCCATACCCATGGTTACACAATGTATAAGGACCTAGACTGGGCCTCCCTCCCTTTCAGGCAGTCCCACACCGGTCATGGAAACTACCAGAGTATCTCAGTGACATGTTTACCCCCCTTTTCCAATCGCTCACACTCTTTGAAGGTTGGAGGATGGAAAAAGGCTACAGAATCCTCGGTGTAGACTCACTGCAGGACAATCTCTATCAGGTACCGACGTCTTTATATATGGAACAGTCTCCCCTCTTCCCTCACTGCTACTGCCAGTCTCCAGCCTGAAAAGACTAAGCATAAGGAGCACAGGCACTATGAGGCCGCCCCTCCCCTTGTCCTACGCAAATTGCCCTAGAGATATTTTCCTAACTGTTAATGTGGGCCTGATACCAGTTTATTTACTTCTACCCTGATCATGTCTGGGATGGGCCTTCCTTGTGGGCATTTTGTACAACAGTAAATACTTCATTTGCATTTTTTAAAGGACTGTTTTCCCCATTGTACCTGTGGTACCTGAATGTGATTTGACTCTGTGTATACACTCTGTAATTGGTGACTTTGTATACACAGTGTTTTATATATTTGGTGACACAGTGTCTTTGTATATATACAGACTTTGTACAGGAGCCCTACAAAATTCAGACATGTGTCTTCCCAGCAGTCAACTGTCCGATACATGTAAAAGCCTGACAGTCAACTGCCTGATATGTGTAAAAGCCCAACAGTCAACTACCCGACACGTGTAAAAGCCTGACAGTCAACTGCCTGATACGTGCAAAAGCCCGACAGTCAACTGCCCGATATGTGTAAAAGCCCGACAGTCAGCTACCCGACACGTGTAAAAGCCTGACAGTCAACTGCCCAATATGTGCAAAAGCCCGACAGTCTACTGCCCGATACATGTAAAAGCCTGACAGTCAACTGCCTGATATGTGTAAAAGCCCGACAGTCAGCTACCCGACACGTGTAAAAGCCTGACAGTCAACTGCCCAATATGTGCAAAAGCCCGACAGTCTACTGCCCGATACATGTAAAAGCCTGACAGTCAACTGCCCGATATGTGTAAAAGCCCGACAGTCTACTGCCCGATACATGTAAAAGCCTGACAGTCAACTGCCTGATATGTGTAAAAGCCCGACAGTCAGCTACCCGACACGTGTAAAAGCCTGACAGTCAACTGCCCAATATGTGCAAAAGCCCGACAGTCTACTGCCCGATACATGTAAAAGCCTGACAGTCAACTGCCCAATATGTGCAAAGGCCCGACAGTCTACTGCCCGATACATGTAAAAGCCTGACAGTCAACTGCCCAATATGTGCAAAAGCCCGACAGTCTACTGCCCGATACATGCAAAAGCCTGACAGATCAACTGCCCAATATGTGCAAAAGCCCGACAGTCTACTGCCGATACATGTAAAGCCTGACAGTCAACTGCCCAATATGTGCAAAGCCCGACAGTCTACTGCCCGATACATGTAAAAGCTCGACAGTCAACTGCCCGATATGTGTAAAAGCCCAATTGTCTACTGCCCCACAATCAAAGTTTGCACATGCAGGAGGTGATTATATTTTCGTTTTTGGGGATGCATGGGGCTTCATATAACTAAAATACAATCACCTCCATGGCGCTCACACTTTGATTGTCGGGCAGTTGATTGTCGGGCTTTTACACTTGTTGGGCAATTGACTGTCAGGTAAATGGAGTCGGGATATTGAGTGTCGGGTAGACACATGTCTGGATTTTGTAGTAGATCCCTTTGTACATCTCTACTACTGGAATACAGGAATTGTTTTATTGTATTTCCTGATTTTGTTTCCTGTCCCCTCCACCCCAATTGCAAATGAAAACAAGTCCTTGGGGACTCTGTTTGCTAACCTGGAAAAATACGTTACAAATAAATGAATAAAAAAAAGCCTCCAGTCCTAAAATGCCGCTATTCTCCCTACATTTTAACCGCTCTCAGCACTTGCTTTCCACCTCTCTTCTACTCCAGCTCTGACCCCCCAACAGACTCCCATTCTCAATATATCTTTGCAGCTCCACACCACTTGCTTTCTGTCCTCCAATCTCTGCTCTTCCGAAACCCTGAAATCCATCATCATTCAAATTACCTGCTTTCCCTCATTTGCTTTCTAGCATCACCTCTCAATCGCTTCTCCCCCAGCATGCTGGCATTGTTCCTACAGTTACTTTTCCAAACAAATGGAATACACTCCAGAACACGTAAATGTAAGAAATATATGACCCAAAACAATTCAAATGATACACTGTATTTATGCAAAGCAAAATATGACACTACAGCGATGAGAATACTTCTAATTGATTTTGCACAGTTGTAGTTGTGAAGGTTAGTGGGTAAACAGATGCAGCAAACACAGTCAAAGTTGTAGCTTGCACACTGCAATATTTATTTTCCAAAATAAAAAAATTAAATAATAAACATACAGAAAGGAAATAGGTGATTAGTCCTTTAGTTCTGCAAAAACAGCACACAGTTCCCTCAGTGCACAACTTTCAGGCTTAGTTCCAGCCAAATTAGATTCCTAGCACATGAAAACTTGCATGTACTATGAGATGCTTCCTCCACGACAGTCAGGTCTCCACTGACTGACTCATGTGTTTTGCATATGTCAGCACCATGTGACTTGTCTGACTCACAATTCTCTAAGTAAACACAGGAAGGCTGACTCATCCTAAATAAACACAGACAAGCTGACTCATCTGACATGAGATCATGATGTTTCTTTTGAAAATTGGGTATAGCATGTTTACACACCAAGATTATTATAGCATCTTTCTTCATTTTCCTTAAAATCAGTGTTGACCTCTAAATTGGCACAAGCCCCTCTTATTCAAATGACATTGCATTTAATGGTAACAGTATAAAAGAACTGGCTTTTCATCTGATTGAGTGGTCGGCTTTTCAGCTTGGGGACAGCTACAGTATCTCTGTAGCTAGCTGCCCCTTTTATCTTCATTCACCACCAACTCAGAAAAGGGAATAAAACAATAAAAAAAAACAATGTTGTTGGTCCTTCATTCATCAGATTGGGCATCTCTATCACACATCCCCCCGTTTAAGAGAAAGAACAGGGTAAACAGTTTTTGACCTTTCAGCACCCTGGAAGGATTGGAGTTCCCACCTCTCACTTACCAGCACAACTGTTGTATGTGAGCCCTTTCCTAGAGGCAGGGAACATCTCTGACTGGCCGACCAAACAGGATTTTAAGTAAGTGGACACCTGTCTGTACATTCCTGTCCAGTAGAAATGCGGTATTGGATTATTCAGCGTGCTTTCATGACTAAGGTACACACAAGTACTGGAATGAGTAGCCTTTAGTACCCTCTGCTGATATCTCTTTGGTGCCATCACTTGTATAGCTATCTTGTTAGATCTGGGTTTTGGTCTTATATGGTAAAAAATCTCATTAATACTTTCATACCATGAATACATCCGATTACCCACCCCACTGTTTACAGGCACACCATCATTCATTTTTATACACTGTTTTAGTTCCTCTGTAGTGTGGTCCCCAGACTGCAGTTTACCCCAATCCACTGTTTTTCCATTTTTGCCTAGTGCGTCTACAAATGAGGTACCTTCAGCCAACTTACAGGCCTCTTCTTGTTTGATTGTAGTTTCACTGCCCAGCACAATATACATAGATACATAGACAGTGTCAGCAGATAAGGGCCTATGGCCCACCCAGTCTGCCCATTTAAGTTTGTAAGTTCAGTTTATGTTTTCCAGGAAGTCTGTTGCCCCTTACCCCTGACCTCCAGAATTCCTTTATGTCTATCCCATGCATTCTTAAATCCCGTGATTGTTTCAGCCCCCACCACTTCCTCTGGCAGGGTGTTCCACTTGTCCACCACCCGTCTCTGTGAAGAAATTCTTCCTCATGTTTCCTCTGAATCGTCCTCCCTCCAACTTCATCCCATGCCCTCTAGTTCTGGAACATCTTTTCGCTTAAAAATAGTGCATTCCTGCACCCTGTTCCTCCCTGTAAGATACTTGTATGTCTCTATCATATCCCCTCTCTCCCTCCTCTCCTCCAGGGAGTACATGTTCAGTGCCTTCAACCTGTCCTCATAGGACTTGTGATGCAATCCATGCACCATCTTTGTTGCCCTCCTCTGAACCTTCTCTACCCTGTCTATGTCCTTACGTAGGTAAGGTCTCCAGAACTGACAGTGTACTCCAGGTGTGGCCTCACTAGTGTCTTGTATAGTGGAATTATGACCTCCCTTTCCTGCTGGTGATGCCCCTGCCTATGCATCCCATCATCCTATTTGCTTTACCTGCTGCCTTGTCACACTGTTTCCCTGCTTTGAGGTCATCAGAGATGATAACTCCAAAATCCCTTTCCTGCTTGGTGCATGCTATATCCTCACCCCCCAACTGATATATTGTGCCAGGGTTTTTGTACCCCATATGCATTATCTTGCACTTCCTTGCATTGAATTTCAACTGCCAAACCCCTGACCATTCTTCAAGTTTCTGCAGGTCCCTTCTCATTCTGTCTACACCCTCTGGTGTGTCTACTCTGTTACAGAGCTTTGTGTCATCAGTGAACAGTGAAATTCTGCCTTCTAGGTCCTGCGCAATGTCACTGATGAAGATATTGAATAGTATCAGTCCCAACACTGATCCCTGTGGTACCCCACTGGTCACTCTATAAAGGACCAGTCTCATATGGGATTTCAATGGTATTCAGGCAGCTGTCCATGCTTTCCTGACACAGACTCCCCTCACTTTCAGAGTTCATATCACACAGATAACAACCCAGGACTATAGAGAGCCCTGGACAGTCATTACACAGTTCAAACCTTTCTGCTGGCTCCTGCAGTTGGGTATAGGACTCTGTGTCCTCTGGTTCCTCCTCATCAAAGTGTGCAGCACCTATACTCAAACTCTTCTTGACCTCTAACACTTTGTTCTCTGCTTTCAGGCAAAGCCACTCTGCCTCTAGCTACTTTTAGAACAGCCACAATATCAAGACTTCTATCACCTGGAACACCACAGTCAGACCATCTGTTTGTTTCACTGGATGCTTATCACTGGTACTGGCAGATTGCAGCAGGCTTGTCAACATAGCCTGCAACTGCTCCACAGATGCCCCTTCAGGCTTTACCTTGGAAAGAACCACCAGCTGTAGTCCAGTAAATAATGGTGCACACAGTTTTTCTGCCATGGTTCTTATTAAGACTTCACTGTCAGCACATAGTGATCTTTGTCTCATACTAGCACCTCTGCCTTACTGCTGTTGTACTTCCTGTGATATCTGCCAGGATATCAGGGTCATATCACCTGGTAATGTCTCTCTCCCAGCCTAGATGGACCAGTATCCCACATCTGACACCAGATGTGAAGGTTAGTGGGTAGACAGATGCAAAAAACACAGGTAAAAGGTGTAGAACACACTTTGTGATATTTATTTCTCAAAATAAAAAAATAAAATAATAAACATACAGTAATGAAATAGGTGATTAGCTCTTCAATTCTGCAAAAACAGTGCACAATTCCCTCAGTGCACAACTTCCAGGCTTAGTTCCAGCCAAAATAGATTCCTAGCACATGAAAACTTGCATGTACTATGAGATGCTCCCTCCACGACAGTCCGGTCTCCACTGACTGACTCATGTGTTTTGCATCTCAGGAGGTAGGCTTTTATACCTGCCTACTGATGATGTCAGCACCATGTGACCTGTCTGACTCACAAGTCTCTAAATGAACACAGACAGGCTGACTCATCTGACATGAGATCATGATATTTCTTTTGAAAATAGGGTATAGCATGTTTACACACCTAGATTGTTACAGCATCTCTCTTCATTTTCCTTAAAATCAATGTTACCCTCTAAGCTGGCACAAGCCCCTCTTATTCAAATGACATCACATTTTATGGTAACAGTATAAAAGAACTGGCTTTTCTTCTGACCAAGTGGTTGGCTATTCAGCTTGGGGACAGCTACAGTATCTCTGTAGCTAACTGCCCCTTTTATCTTCATTCCTCACCAACTCAAAAGAGGGAATAAAACAATTAAAAAAAACCAATGTTATTGGTCCTTCATTCATCAGATAGGGCCTCCCTCAGACAGTAGTGCCCCAAAGTATGGGGGCACAATAGGAAAACAAATAAATAATTAAATAAGATGCCCCTTAGCATCCCCTGGCAGGTTGGGCAGCATTAGGACAGGACTTTGGGTCCCCTCTGTAATATTCCCCTCTCCATCACAAGGCAAAGGCAGTAGGGCTATGTTAATAAAAAAAGAGAAAGAACATTTTTCTTTCTTTTCCCTGCTCCTTCTTGGACCCCCCAGCAGACATTGTGAGCCTAGGGCACCCATGCACTGGGAATGCTGTCCCAGTCCAGCGCGTGTTTTGTTTCCAAAAAAATTAACCAGTGGCTGGTGGTGCAAGCTCAGGGGTCCAGAATCAGAACCCTGAGTGTAGCTGTTGAAAAAAGTTTGTTTAATGGTGGCTGAAGCTGGGACCATGGATGAGAGAGGACACAGAAAGCATAGTAGGACAGGAGGGCTTACTTGTAGTGGTGAAGTCATCCCTGAGGCTTGTCTGTGTACCTTGGCTGCCTCAGGTTGCCCAGCCTATGAGCTGCCACTGGTCCTCATTGTGGTGAGAAAGTGCTATCGGGTCACCAGAAAAAAAAGAAGAGGCCGGCGGATGTCTGTGGTGTGGGCTCTGTACAGCCTCTTTTGTTATTTTATTTAAATAGTAAATTGTAGTCCCTCATCACTGGCAGTGCCCAGGATCCACATTGGGAGATTGAGAGAGAGGAGAGTCTGTCATTGTCAGGCCTCCAGCTGCCCATCTCCACCCTGCACAGTCATCCCTCCCTCCCTCTGCCAGTACCTTTATCAGGAATATTAAATTGCATGGATTCTAGTGAATTAGATTGGGAGGACTCAGAGGAAACAATGAGGCAAACTCAGATTATGAGTCCAGAGGGGGATGGAGATGCTTGATGTAGAAGGTATAGCAAGAGATGTTCAATCAGCTCTCTGGGACCCATATATGGCTAACCTATTGATATATAGAGAACTAGTGGAGATCAAAAAATGCATCTCATTCTTAAAAGGAATAAGTTTAGAAAACTGGAAAAGGGTAGAAAAGGTGAGGAAGAGTAAAGGAAAAGAAGCTCAGAATTACAAAGGAGGAGATGATATAATACATCTAGTTGAGGAAGGAAATTACCACATTACATGGTCATCATGGTCATCATTGTCACTGGGGATAGATGATTCTGAGTTGAAGGAATTAATTATGCTCCCAGAAGAAAGGAGAGTAGCATATGTAAAGAACTGAAAAAGGTCCATGCAAGTTTATAGGAGGAAGGAGAAAAACAGGAAAATAACATAATGGAAATGGAAGATAAAGGAATGAGGTATAAAGAGAAAAGAAAAAGAATAATAAGACAGGAAAGAAGGAGCAAGAAGGTGTTAAAAATATGAAGGAAGGACAGATGAACTCATTATAGTTCATAGAAATTCAGCAAAGTCAAGGAACCGGTAATATACTGGATGGAAAGGATGCTGAAATTAAGGAACAAGATATCCCCAAAACTGTGGTAAAAGGAACAAAACAGGGGAAAAAAGAAAGGAAAAAAGGCAGAGAAAAAAGAGAGGAAAAGTAAGGGGGGGTAGAAGGGAACAGGAAAGAAATTCAAGAAGCAGTAAAATTATTGAGGCTGAGGCTGAACCTCTAGAAGGGGAGATGAGATAATTAAAGGAATAGACAATCAAGAGAATGGTACAGAAAAGGTTAAAGAAGAGGTTAAGGGGCATGAAGTAGGGACTAAAATAAAGAATATGTTCAACACTTTTCTGACAAAAACTAAGGGATCTGACTTTGTTGTACTGATGTATGGGGTAGGAATTTTACCAGAAGAAAATTCAGAAGACTTGAATAAAATGTTGAAAAACCTACTGAGCACCCTGCTGACAGGGAGTAAATACATTTTGGATTATTCCAGCATGGTGAGACTGATAGAGAACGAAGAACTGGAATTAATAATCTCAGACCAATATTATATACTGGAGGCAATATGAAAGAAAAGTAAAGAATTAAAAGAAATGAGAATGGAAGATGAAAATGTACTTATTTTAAGAGATCGATTCCCAGAAAGATATACAGTAATCAGTATCAGAAATTTGCAAAGAAAGAGAAATTAGTGTCTATAGTTGGGCTAAGACAATTTCATGGGGAAATAGCAACTAATTTACAATATAAATTATTGGGCACCTTGGAATTGCTACTCCAATTCAAAATTCAAAAGACAGATGTCAGCAGAGTGAACAGATGGGAAGCAGAAGGACATATTTCACTGTGGTTGTCCAATGATGTAATATATAAATTATTACTGGAGAAAAGTAAGAAACTTGAGTTAGGAATATTTGTTTATGATGAGTCTAACTTAGACACTAATGTAAGTGAACAAAAAAAAGGAAAAACAAAATATGAAATGAGAAGCAATAGTTAGAACATAAAACAGATACAGCACATTGGAAAGTGAGGAAGAGGCACAATGACCTGAAAAAATGGAGAAAGGAGGTCACACGATCCCTCAGTTAGAAAGGCAGATATACAGTAGGTGAAGCAGAACAAATTACAAAGATTTTGTCATGGAATGTATTGAGGTTGGCCAATAATTTGGTAGATGCTGAATTTATAACATACTTAGAAGCTTTTGAATATGTAAACTTACAAGAAACTTGGTATAAAGAAAAGTTACATATTAATGGATTTAAAATATATACAAAAGATGCATATAAAATAGGGAGACTAGGGCATTGTGCAGGATGTCTGGTATCAATGTGTAAGCTAAAAGAAACAAGACTTACACAGGAAATAGAAAAAGAAAATAAGAACATCTTGGCAATAAATATTAAGGAAAAGAATAGAGAGATAACATTTATTAATGTGTATCACCCACCAGATGGAAGTGAATATAAAAACTATAATATAAATAGATATCTTGAAATACTTATTGATAAATATATGGATAGTAACTTACAAAGGATATGATTGTCACAGGATATTTCAATTACATGATATATAATATTAGAAATTTAAAAGATGATATAATAGACTTTTTAGGGACTGTAGACAATGATAATATAAAATTAACTAGGATTTCTAAATATAGGAAAAAGACAAATCAGGGAGACTAATGCTATAGAAATATGATGGATAAGAACTTATTGATTAACAGAAGAACAAAATCAGATATAAATGCCAATTTCACTTTTGTGGGAGGTACAGGATCATCGATAATAGATCATATATGGCTAGATATGAATATGACAGAAATATGTTTAGGTCTTAAAATAGAACCAAAGGCAGAAAGTGCATATTCTGGACTAGAATTAAGTATCTTGACTGAACAAGAGAAAAATGTTAGGAAGAAATATATACCCTTAGAAGTTAAAAAGAGAAAATATGTGGACTGGAAAAAGATAGAAGGAGAAGAGTTTCAGCATATATTGGGAGACAAAGGTATATTGGATAAAATGGAGAAACTTATAGGAAATTAAATGGCAGAAAAGGTAGTATTAAAAGAATACCAACAAATAATGGAGACTATTTCCCAGACAATAATTAAAGAAATAAAAATATAAAATAAAAAATAATCTGAATGACATAATGAAGAATGTAGAGAAGCCAAAAACATAGTGAATAGACAGATTAAAAAGGTTAAAAAAGAGGGTACTATTGCAAACAAGAGAGTCCTCAATAAATTGAAGAAATATATATTTTTTTATTATATAAAAATGTTGCTAATAAAAATAAGACTAAATATACTAGGCAGTTATGAGGAAACTAGAAATAGCAGTAGAAGAGATGGATAATAAAAATGTTTGGATAATTGCAAATAAAGGTCTAGGTGAATATAGAAATGAACCAGAAACATATATTGAGCCACACCAATGGGTAGAATATTACAAAAATATTTTTCAAATAGAAGGGAAATTAAAAAAATACAGTAATGAGAAAGGAATGGACTAAGGTAGATTTAGGCATTGACTTAATGGAAATACAGATGGCAATAGAATCCTTTACATTGCACAAATCACCTGGGCCAGATGGAGCCCCAATGGAGGTGTTGAAACAAAATACAGAAATATGGACTTTATTGTTACAAAAAGTGTTCCAAGTGATCATGGAAAAAGGGAACATTCTAGAGAGTTGTAGGTATAATAGTACAATTATTTAAGAAGGGGGAACAGAATGACCCAAGTTGCTAAAGGCCAATAAGCCTGATAGATCGCACTCAAAAAGTGCTTACAAAAATCATAAATAATAGAATTACAGAACGGATAGCTAGATAAGGTAAATTAGATGAGACTCAGGCTGGTTTTCGATTTAGCTACTCAACTATTGACCAATGTTTAAGCAATAATGCCCAACAGGGTGTGTGTGTGCTGGGATAACGTCACGCCTCAGGTGGTTGGGCACGAGGCCACAGGCCGAGTGTGTCCAATGACTGAGGTGTGTCGTTATCCCAAATGACACACACTCTGGAGGGCATTATTGCTATTATACAATGGCTCATTGTTATACAGAATAAAAAAATTATTTTAAAGATGTTTTTGTGTGGAAAAATATTTTTGTTTTTTAAGAGATGATGAAACAATCAAGCAGAAACAAATCAAGCAAACAATCATCTCCAGGTTCACAGTGAGGCTGAGACTAGACCCGTGATGTTGTGCTGGGATAACATCTTGGGTCCAGCCCAAGATTGACCAATCAGGGTCCAGGATTTTTTCTTCCCATTGCATAACTTACATTAACACATTTGATTTATAACTGCAGGAATGTGGAAAACAAAGTATATACTGTATGTTTGTGGATCTTAAATCAGCATTTTATAAAGTAAATAGAACTACACTATGGAAAGTTTTGGAAAAATTAAAAATGGATAAAAGATTGGTGGAGATAATCTAAACATTATACTATGATAATTCCACACAAGTAAGATATGACTCCAAAGAAAATAAAAGTGAACCATTTGAATTGAATAGAGGAGTGAGACAAGGACATACTTTATCACCTGTATTATTCAATTTGTATCTAAATCAAATTTTGGAAAAGTTGTATGACACAAGTTTCCATTTACCAAAAATAGGAAACCAAGCCTGTTCATATCTGGCTTACGCAGATGACATTGTGTTGATGTCCACCAGTTATCTGGGTATAAAAAGAATGTTGGGAAAGTTTGAAGAGGAATGTAAAAAGGAAGATTTGAAAATAAATGATCAAAACACAAAAGTAATGGTATATGGTAAAACAAATAATAAGTACACTTATAAAGCTGAACAGGAACTAGAAACAGTTAACGGATTCGGTTATTTAGGGGTAACAATAACAAAGGACCTAAATTGGGGAAGACACATTAAAGAAATAGTGTTAAAAACTGAAAGATTTTTGCCAGCAATGAACACATTTCTACATAAATATGGTGGACATTTGGTACCAGGATATTTGAGAGTGGTCAGTACTAAAATCCGAAGTCAGGTCCTATATGGCGCAGAAATTTGGGGACAGGATGGAAGAAATGGAATAGATAAATGTGTAAATATGCATTGTAAGAAATTACTGGGGGTCCCAAATGGTACAACGTCAGCAGTAATAAGGGCAAAAACTGGGTCAATACAGTGTACCGAGCTCAATTAAAATAAGATGCATAAATTACTGATTAAAAGCATATATGATGGAGGGAAATAGATTACCAAGAAGATGTATAGATGAATCAATTGAATATTTAAATAAAGGTATAACTTTCCCTAGTATAGGAATTATAGAAAAAATAATAAAACCAAATGGACTGATGCATAGTTTAATAGATATCTTTAGAATACCTACAGAAATAGTAAGGAAAGATATAAAAACAAGAATACAGGACATAGAAACACAGAAAGACACAGAGTATTGTAATCAAAATAAGAGATGTCTATGGATGGCATAAAATAAATGACAACATAAGTTAGAGAATTATTTAATACAAATTAAAGATCCAAAGAAACACAAAAGTATAACTAGATTCTGATTTGAAACATATGAAAGTAATTGGCTTAATGCAAAATATAGGAAATGGGAGGATGAAAAGAAAAGATGCAAATGTAATTTGGATTTGGACAATTTACAACATATAATGATACTATGTCCCCTCTATGGGAAAGAAAGGAAAAAGTACCTAGGAGAAATCATGAGTAATTTAGAATATGAACCTAAAGACATGGTAACGTACCTTCTTAAAATGGAAAAATATACCAAAATGGATTGTGCGGCCTCCTTCCTCTCTTCGGTAGAAAAAAAGAAACGTCACATAAATTTGAAGGAGTGATGGAGTGGATGATGGCTCTAGACTCTAAACTATGAGAATGATGTAGGAAAGAGATATCTAAACAATACAATGGTGGTTACAGGGAAAGTGCAATATAAGAGAAGATATAATAGATAAAAGGGAATCCTTTATATAAACATATAATTAGAAATAGAAGTGAGAAGAAAATATGAATGGTTGTTAATGAGGAAATATTGTTTGTCAAATATATGAATTTTAAACGGAGAAATGTTTTATTGATTAAATATGTGATGTGAACCAAATGTTTTAAATTGTAACCATATAATTTATGTCAAACAATAAAAATAATTGATTGATTGATATCTCTGCCAGTACCTCCAAGCCTCCCAGCATCCATGTCTTCATCACAGGCTGGGGAGGTGAGTCAGCAGCAGCACCAGAGATAGAGAGCTAACCGCCGCAAGTAAAATAAGAAATAAAAAGAAACTAATTTCTTTTATTATGGTTTAAAAGCTCCCAAGAGCGCCGGAAGATGGAGGGCTGTCTAAGGGCAGGCAGCGGGAATAATTTACATAAATTAATAGTAATAGGGGTGGATCAAGGCCCAATTTTAGTAAGTTAACCCTTTGGCTGCCAGGAGAATCAGAACATATTGGAATTCTAGACTGATATATTAGTCCACGGCACAGCGAGGGTAAATATTTATCGGGGCAGGTGATGCCCAGGGGTGGGGTTAAGGCAGTCAGGCCCTTAGGGATAATATTACTATTCATAAGTAGGCTCTCCAAGGGTGGAGCTAAGGGCAAGCAGGCTCCAGTTAAATTTAAAGATACTCAGCAGGGCAGTCAAGAGGGCACAACTTAGGGCAGTAAGGTCCTTTCATGGAAGAATTCATTATTATTGAAGCAGCTCCCAAGGGGTAGAACAAAGGGGAAGGCAAACCCTTTTGTCAAGAATGGCATGCTGCATCTGTTTGGGGGCAAATAGTTAAATAAACTGAACTCTGAGCACGGTGCCAGCGACTGAGGTCACATTGGTGGGAGGGGTCTATAGGTTTTGCCCACTGCAGGTCCACACATAGAGGCGGCTGAGCACTAATGTAGGTTAGTAAGTCCCACAAAAGGGTCTAGTAGGGGTAGAGGGTTGACTGGGGCTATCGACGGGCAATCTAGAGTGGCAGTAATGCTCACACTGTGACTGATCTGTGAATTGTTGCAATTGCTCTGAACTGTGTGCTTTTGCCCTTGTAACCTGAAATTGCCCCAAACTGATTGTTTGACCTCAGCTACTGGTAATTGCCCCAAAACTGGTTGATTGCCCTCAGCTACTGGAAATTGCCCCCAAACTGGTTATTTGCCCTCTGATATTGGAAATTGCCTCCAAACTGGTTATTTGCCCTCAGCTACTAGCAGTTGCCCCCAAACTGGTTATTTACCCTCTGTTACTGACAATTGCTCCTGAACTGGTTATTTTTCCTCTGCTACTGGCAATTGCCCGTGATCTGATTATTTGCCTTCTGCTACTGCAAATTGCCCCAAACTGGTTACTTATCCTCTACTACTGGCAGTTTCCCCAAACTGGTTATTTACCCTCTGCTACTGTCAGTTGCCCCCAAATTAGTTATTTGCCCTCTGCTACTGGAAATTGCCCCAGAACTGGTTATTTGCCCTCTGGTACTGGCAATTGCCCCAGAATGGTTTACTGTTTACTAAGACCTGGGTCTACATCTTGATTCATCAGCAGCTGACCCAGATAGACATCAAGCATCCTCTTTCACTTGGTTTGGGAATCATCTCACCACTGAGCTCCTGATTGTGCTGCAAGGGCGTCTTCCCTGTTTGGGCACCTCACTGACACATCGCAACATACTGGTTCCCCTTGTTAGCATACCCATCAGCTAGGAGAGGCCCACCTGCTGTCCTGATTCATCTTCATCCCTATCCTCTTAAGGTACTCAAGAAGTGTAAGAGTCACACTGGCTCACTAGTAGGGACCATCCCATCCAGCTTCCAGATAATTCTACACCCTGTTAGTTATTTTACTTTTCTTTCAGGTATTAATTGGCATTGCTATACAGAAGCCTGCATCTGGAATTGGTGTCCGAAGACTTTTAGCGTGGCTTGCCATCCAAAGACCTGCATCATCCTGGTTGCATCCTTGCATCTGCTTACACCATCTTCTTCAGTTCTATCTTTCCCAGCAGCCCAATGGAGGGTCTGTGCTGAAGCATCTTCTTCAGTTTTTCTCATCCCGGAAGCCCACTGGTGGGGTTTGTGCCGCAGCATCTTCTTCAGTTCACCTCATCCCAGCAGCCTATTGGAGGGCTTGTACCGAAGCATCTTCTTCAGTGTGTGCCATCCTGGCAGCCCACTGGAGGGATTGTGCCAAAGCATCTTTGACAGTTTAGCTCATCCTGGCAGCCCACTGGAGGGTTTGCGCTGGAACCTTTTCATTCAGTTCTTTTGTCCCGGCAGCCCAAAAGAGTTTTTTTTTTTTGCTGCTGAGCACATTGTCACAAACCCACTCCTGGGTACCTGGTCCACTGAGCTCACAGTGCCCACCCCTAAGTGCAATCCATGATGGGGGGAACAGGAATATCCTCCACATGTCCTTTTAGAGAGCTTGCTGAGTTCACAATTGAACACTCACTACGAGGGCCCAGGGCTTCCTCTCTAATCTGGGTAAGGGTAAAATACAGTCTCATGTCTGTAGCCAGGTAAGAACCCTCCTTGGTTGCTGTACTGGAGGGAAGACCCAGGCATTACGAGCTCTTTGGGCTGTCCTCATAACCTGGATTGTGTCTTCTCCCACAGGTGGTGCAGTGACCTAGTTCCCCCATGCAGAACCCTCCAGAGACCTATATATTTCCCCTACTTGGCCCCCAGATTTCCCTTCCAGGATCCTAGTCTTTGGTAGTGATGGTGACACCATGCATAAAACAGGCTGGTCTCAGATTTGAATAAACCTTCCCACCATTACACACATGCACAAGTCACTCACAGGCATTTTTAAAAGCAAGTGTTTTTACTAATTACTTAAATAATTATCATACAAGACTTACAAATGAAAGATTCAGAAATCTGGTTACAGAATAACAAAACTAAGTTGGAAAAACATAAATGCAAAATACACTGTAAAATTTAACTGTCTAATGTTTTACTTTGTGGAGAATCAAAAATCATGAAAATAAATGAATTTCTGCAAAAATGTCCAAGCCCCAGTTCTTCTTGTAGCCCTGGTCTTCAGTGTGAGTCAGACAGTTTGGCTTCTCTGGTTCAGGAACTGTGTCTCATGAAAAAGTGTTCATCAAAATGCTGTGTTGAGGGTCTTGTATACCCTGATTTCTGCAGTCTGAGCTTTACCTTTTTGGGCTAGCAGGGGTCTCTCTTGTTCTTTCTCAAATTTTAAGTGAACCACACAAAAAAACAAAAAAACACAGAATCCCTTCTGCCACTTTTAAACTGAAATGATTATGATACTTGAAGTGAATTCACAATAGACTTCCAAAGTAGATATCCCCCAGATCCTGTGTCGCAAAGTATGTTGCTTTGAAGTGGAAAGTTTATTACAGCAAGAGAGTTCCTCCCATCTCCTGTCCTACTGGACTTGTCTCTCTTGATTAGTTTAGCAGGTAATACCAATTTCCCCCTCTGAAATGGAATTTTAGTTTCCTGTTAGGCAGCCTGTTCTCAGGTCACAGAGGAATGTGAGACATTTTCAATATACATTATCTCTTTCAGGTACCCTTTAAAAAAAGAAACATGGGTGTCCTTCTGGTAAACCTGCTATCCTGGCCTTTTTGGGAATTTAAGCATAAAACCTTTAGAGAAATATGACAGCACTATGCCTGTCATATGACTGAAGTAGCAAATTTGCCACACACATGACCTGTTTACCAATCCCCTTTTAAATCCCAGTGGCATTACCAAGGCCTCCACCGAAGTGCCAGTTCAGTGTTGCAACCAAGAGTCCCCTGTGTCCAAGTATCTTCCTTATCTTCCACCTGAAGCCTGTGTGCATGAATTACTGCCACCAAAAGTGGACTCCAAAGTAGACTGAATTCTTGGACCCATTGTAGCACTTCAGTGTTCTATAGCTGTCTAAAGAGTTCTTAGTACCAGTGGTCAGTCAGCTTTTGTTTATTTTAGAGTATTCTGTTCAAAATAGAAATGTCACAGTTTTAGGCCTCGGTGCACCTTTTAGACCTCTGATTAGTTATTTAAGCAATAAGGCACAACAGGGTGTGGGTTATTGGGGATTTACCTACGCCTTGTGTGGTGTGTCATGAGGCACAGCCCAGTGACTTAACCACACAAGAAGTGGGTAAATCACCCAATAACTCACACCCTGGAGTGCCTTATTGTGATTATACAATGGACCCATGTGTAAAATAAATAAAAAATGTGTTTAATTGTTTTTTATAAATGCCATTCCTTAGCCGTGGATTATGCAGTTTTTACCAACGATCATGTGACATGTTTAGACCAATGAGATTACAGGATTTTCACACACCATTGTATAATTATGTGTATTTACCATTTAGAGAGTGATTGTTCTGTATATTCTTCTTGCCTTTATTACTGCCAGTATTTCCCCATGTGACCGTGTCATCCTACCCCTTTTGGCTTATAAAAGTCTTTCTTCATCAAACCTCTGTGGATGACTCCTATCTCTCCTTGTCGGGTGCCTCCATCCACCCACCTAGGAAACTATAGTGTCCTCTCCCCATAACACCTGCTGGTGGTGACACTGGTGTTGGTAGTGAAATAAATTTCCTGTTTGTTACATCCACCTCTCAGAGAGAAAGACAGAGCAAAGAACTTCACCACTCACCAACACCACATCACACAGTTTTCATTCATTACATTTGCTACCACTTGCATACTGTGTGATCATGAGCAAGTCACTTAACTTCCCTGTGATCCCAGGATGCACCTGGAAACAAGCCTTGGCTAGTGTGTCTTTCCTGGCCAGAAATAAAAAATTTATAAGGCTACAGTAATTTTTATGTTGATTGCGCACATGTGCAAGAAACATACTGTGGCAGCTTGCTGCAGAAGCAGGCTGTGGTGGCCCGGCACTGTTGTGGCCAATGCCCCCACTGCCTTTTGAGGCTTGGCCTGCTTTTCTCAATGGGGTGGCACGCTGCTGCTGACACTAGTTCAGCCAGCATGCCACAACCTTGAAACATTTCAGCCGCTGGTCATTGCAGCGTCAGCCATTCTGCTGCAATGAGTGAGTGACCCATCATTGCTAGGCGGAACGTTGGTACTGTAATATTGTTTGTGAACATGGTGGTGGCTTGCCACCATGTTCACAAACAATATGGCTGAGCCCCCAGTGCTGAGGGGGTGCCCAATCCCACTCAGCAACATGTGCCCCCCCCACAACAGTGTTTGTTTTGCCAACGGGGCCCCAATCCCGCTGGCTTCAGCCCCGCATGAGTTCAGATTGTCAACGGGAGAGCCCACTCCCTGTTGGCATAATGATTCCCCAAAACAACATTCGGTTTGTGCCGAGGTGCCCAATCCCCTCAGCTCTCGTCCCCCAGCACTCCATATGTGCCGACAGGTGCCCAATCCCCGTCAGCTACAGCCCCCAGACATTCAGGTGGCATGCTGGGAGCCCACCCCAGTGTGCCTAATGCCCCTGTAAAGAAAAAAAGTCCTGCAATTTTTTTAGTTTTTTAAACCTGTAAAAAAGCGGTCCTTCGTGGTCTCCCTCCCCCCCACAACCCAGCCACCCACTGTGCACCCTGACTCCCCACACCCCACACCCCATATTTACCTCTGGAGTCTGACACAATGATCTTCGGTAGATCGGGAACACGTCTGCACTCTTCAAAGCTGACTGTGAACTAAAGAAATGCCGGTAAGCTGTATAATGGCATAAATAGGGCTTTTTTCAACTTTTTTGCATATCTCAGGCATGTTTTGGAATTTTGGCACCAAATTTTCAACATGGGGTTATTGGGCCCCCTCCTCATAAATTCAGCCACTATCATGGTGTTAATTGGTCCCAAAAGGTGATTTTTGTGGTCACTGCACGGAATCACCTTTTGGGACCAATTAATGAAATGACAGTGCCAGTGTTCATGAGGTGGGCTCTCAAAATTCTATGTTGCAAATTTGGTGGAAAAATCAAAAATTACTGTTTTCTGAGCATCGCTATGATCTATAGCAGCTCGTAACACAATTTGCAATATTTTTCTCCAGATTTTCAACGTTGCCATTTTTCTGCACCTCCTTATGAACAGTACAGCTGTCATTTTTCACATCCTGGCCAAAATGTTACGAGCGTGCATTGTGCAGTGTCCATGCACCCTTGTAACTTCGCATATTAGTAATATTTTCATCCAATATATCTGGGCCGAAATGTGTGTTCACGCTTCCGGCGCAGAATAGCGCAGTCACTTTTGGAAATCAGTGTTTGGGACAGATTAGGATCGAGTGAGTGAGAGAGGGGGAGTGACCGAGCTCAACTGAGCTCTGTCTGGACTGCTGCAGATTTCTTTTTGGGCAGAAAAAGGCGCCAACGCAGGCAGGAGCCCAGTACAAAAGGGCAGCCTGCAGCGCCAGGAGAAACAGAATGAGTGATGGAGGGGGAGTGAGTGAGCTCAACGGAGCTTTGTTGGGACTGCTGCAGATTTCTTTGTGGGCAGAAAAAGGCTGCAATGCAGGCAGGGGCCCAGTACAAAAGGGCAGTCTGCAGTGGCAGGAGAAACAGAATGAGCGAGTGATACAGGGGGAGTGAGCGAGCTCAACAGAGCTGTATCGTGACTGCTTCAGATTTCTTTGTGGGCAGAAAAGGTGCCAACTCAGGCAGGAGCCCAGTACAAAAGGGTAGCCTGCAGCACTGGGAGAAACGCAATGAGCGAGTGAGAGAGGGGGAGTGAGCGAGCTCAATGAAGCTTTGTCGGGACTGCTGCAGACTTCTTTGTGGGCAGAGAAAGGTGCCAACAGAGGCAGGAGCCCAGTACAAAAGGACAGCCTGCAGCGCCAGAAGAAACAGAATGAGTGAGTGAGAGAGGGGTGTGAGTGACCTCAACAGAGCTCTGTCGGGACAGCTGCGGATTTCTTTGTGGGCAGAAAAAGGTGCCAATGCAGGCAGGAGCCCAGTACCAAAGGGCAGCCTGCAGCACCGGGAGAAACAGAACGAGCGAGTGAGAGAGAGGTAGTGAGTGAGCTCAACGGAGCTGTGTCGGGACTGCTGCGGATTTCTTTGTGGGCAGAAAAAGGTGCCAATGCAAGCAGGACCCCAGTACAAAAAGGGCAGCCTGCAGCATCGGGATAAATAGAACAAGCAAGTGAGAGAGGGGGGGAGTGAGAGCTCAATGGAAGCTCTGCCAGGACTTTACACTTGCCCACCCTCCTCAGGTCCTCTGTGGTCCTATATTACAGCAGGGTCTCTGGAGTGAAGACAAAGCAATGATTGGATACTTTAGGATTGGTGTAATAATACAGATTTAGTTGTTCTGTTTCTTTCTCTAACTGAGCTGAGTAATACTTGGAGTGCAATAGGATTTCTAACTGGGCTAAGTGAAACTATATGAGAGCCGAGAACAAAATGTATAGTAGCTGAGGGGTGAAAAATGGACAAGGAGGCTTTAGGATTGCTACAGTAATACAGTATCTAAAGGATGAGATTTGAGACCGAATTACCCCATTTGGCAAGGGGTCAGTAGGGGGATTACTATGGGGGGAGACAGGAATTTGAGTAAATAGGGGCCTAAAAGTTGTAGCAGGCTACAGAACCTGGGAGTAAGAGCCTGTAACAAGATGGGGGCCAAAATGGGGCAGGTGCCACATGTCAATAGGGCGGGCATCTTTGGAAGGGTGGAGGGGTGTACAGGGTGTGGGTCTGCCATGATCCTGGACTGGGCTTGGAGGATGGGGGGGGTGTATGATTTGCAGATGACTGGCTAGTTTGAGGGAGGAATTCTGGAGGTTAGGGAGGAGTATAAGTGGCGGGGCAGATGAGTATGGTAGGCATCCTGAGGGGGGGAATAAGGGATGGCAAAGGGCGACGGAGGAAGAATAACTAGGGAGTGAAACCAACCCCAGTATTAGAGGTACTAGCAGAAAAGAGAGGAGAAGGAAGGGGGTGCCCGAGGTGAGGGCAGGAGGCCTCCTGATGGGGGAGGACGAGACCATGAGGAGTACCAGAGGAGAGAGCAGATGGCTGCAGGTAGGGAGGGACCAGGGGTGGCATGGAGGGGAACAACTAGGAGGGGGGAACTGATAGGGGGAAGAGATGTAGGACAGTTATGGACTAGGAATAGATTCGAAACTCTGCTATGGGACAGAGAGGGGGAGCAGGAACATACTGAAGGAGGAGGACAAGCGGGGCATGAGAGGGATGGCAACAGATAGGGGAAGAGATATCGAGGACAAAAGGGTAGAAGGGGGCTAGTAAGGAAGGAGGGGTGATGACTGAAGGAGAGAAGGCTATGGGAAGGGGAAGGATGGGAGGGGCATCACTATCGGGGTAGAAGGGAATGGGGTCTCTAAATCGACAACAGTGGGGATAGAAGAAGGGTTGGAAATCAGCAGGGTAGGAGGGGAGGTCAACATGGGAAGCCCAGTAGGAAGTCATCAGGCTGGGAAGGGGTTCAAAAGGGATGGGAGGAATAAGTCAGAGAAAAGGGGTGAGGCAGAAGTAGGGGGTACAGTTACAGAAGTCACAGAGGGTGCAGTTGGTGGGGATAAGGGACAGGGAAGAACGAATACTGGGGTGGTGGAAAGGGCATTAGAAGGGAAAGGAGGTAAGGGGCAGGGGGGTGCTTGTCCTGGGGGATTCTATACTGAAATGGGTGAGATGGGGTGGAAAGGGAGAAAGACACAGCTATATTTGGGTTGAAGCTGTCCCCAGGTTGACTACAGGAGGGGCAGAGCAGGCACTGCTCAAGCGTGCAGCAAGGGGGAGGAAGAAACCTCATTTACTATTGCATATGGGTACAAATGACATGGTGGGGGACACTGTGGAAGTAGTGAGGGGGAGGTTTGAGTACTTGGGCAGGCAGTGTGAGGGGGTGGAGAAGTCGGTGGCATTCTTGGAGGTACTGCCGGTACCATGTGCAAGCATGGGGAGGAAGGGTAGCCTTGAGGAGTTTGAGTGGCTAAGAGATTGGTGCCACACGAAACATTATGGGTTAGTAACTAACTGGGTAGGGTCTGGGGGGAATAGTGACTTGTACGCGGGGGACAGGGTACACTACAGCAGGAAGGGGTGGGGAGTATTAAAGGCAGCATTGCTGTCGGGCCACTGGCACTGAGGGTTGAGGCGCTGGACACCACACCTCGCGCCATGCTGGCGACCCAGGTTCGGATGCAAGCCCAGGCCACCAGGGGTTGGCAAGGGAGGGATAGGAATGAGCATCCGGATGACTACTCTCCTATCCTGGGGTGGGATCCAGGGACCCACTGCTCTGTAGTGGCCCCTGGTGATGACCGGAAGCACTACTAGAGCGGTGTAGTAAAGGGGGCAGAGTGTAGTGGACGTTGTCACGCTGTGCCTAAGTGTCATTGCATGCCCGCACTCCGCAAACGGGAGAAAAATGGAAAATGGGCTACGATCAGGCAGCATGAGCTTCCGACCCCCCCGCCAACCCTGAATGGTGCCTCCTCAACTGGATCCTGCTCCGGTGGGTCGACCTGGGAAGCTCCTTACCACCCCAGCATGGCGGTAATCCACGCAGGTGAGCAGGCTGGCCTGATGTCGGGGGCAGGGCTAGGTGGGGTTGGTCAGGATGACCAAGCTGACTGTAGTCCTGTGAGAAAATATATAAAAAAGAAAAAAGCCAGGATTAGAGGGTTATATCTCTACTAAGGTGGATTTAAACAAATGGGGGGGGAGTCAAAAGACTGAGGTTGGTAGAAAGGTCCGGACAGGGGAGCCTGATGAGCTCACCGCCCTAGATATAGGTAAAGGGGGAGGTGTAGTAAACCTGGAAGGGGGCAGACAGAGTGGTCTGAGTGTAATACAGAAGGCACCACCACCCAGTAAGAATAAGGAGGAGAAAGGGAGCAGACTACCGGGAGGAGGGACACAGGCCAAGGAGGAGAAGACTGAGGAGAGGGAGGGGTACGGGTGGAAGGTGGTTTGACTAAATGGATAGAGAACTGGTTACAGGGGAGGGTGCAAAGGGTGGTGGTGGTGGGGTAGCTCTCGGCACCCAAAGCAGTGACCAGCGGGGTGCCACAGGGCTTAATGCTTGGCCCAATGCTATTTGTGCTCTTTATCTCCGACTTAGCACATGGAGCGGGGAGCAGGGTTAGTCTGTTCACACATTATACCAAATCAAAAGCTAATACTTATAGTAGTAGAGCCCACCCCCACACACACACACATACACACTCCCCGAAAGGCTGCTTAAAAGCCTGCTGTTCATTCTAGTCAATTCCATTTTCTTACGTACTTGGGGTTCAATGACAACAAGTGTAAAATCATGTACCTAGGGCATAGCAACCCCGATGCTAGGTATAGGATGGGGAGGTACTGATACTCACTGGCATGAAAGGGTCCTTGAGGTTATTATATCAGATGACCTCAAGATGGCAGTGCAGTGTCACAAGGCTATAGGCAGGGAGAATTGGATTCTGGGGTGCATAAGGAGTGGCATCTCCACTAGGAGGAGGAGGGATGTTGTGCTGCCATTGTCTCACTCGGTGGTATACCCCCAGCTGCAGTACTGTGTCCAGTTTTAGAGTCCACACTTCAGAAAGGACATAAGGTGGAGGTTTTACAGAGGAGGGCAACTAAAATGGTTCAGAATTTTCACAGGAATCCCTACAAGGAAAGGCTGAAGAATCTCAACATGTACACTCTGGAAGAGAGGAGGGCGAGAGGTGACATGATCAAGACCTACAAAGTACCTCACAGAGATAAAGAGGGTACAGTTGGGAAGTTTCCTTCAAATGAGGATGAGTACCCAAACCAAGGGACATACAATGAAGCTGGGGGGTGCATTCAGGATAGATGTGAAGAAATATTTCTTTACTGAAAGGGTGGTAGAAACCTTAAACAGACTGGCAGGAGTTACAAGTAGGTAAAGAACACTTGGGCAGACTGGATGGGCTGAGCGGTCTTTTTCTGTTGACAAATTCTATGTTTCTGTGGCATCATGTGTTAATTCAGGTGCAGTGTTTATTTAAAGTTGGCCCTACCATACATCCAGATGTAAGGTACAGTAAATTGCCAAATTAGATGCAGCCCACTTACAGTACGATAAACACAACCCCAGTGCTTAGAGAAGCCTTTACTCTTCATAAGGCTGCTTAAAGAGCTGGGGTTCTATTTGCAGTGTCCACACCAGTATGCTGATCTTAAAATCGACGCCGCATCTGAATGAGTACTTCATTCTTGCTCACTCCATTTCTTCACCACTTTGAAACCTGCTTGTCCTGAGTTACTTTTCAGCTGGCAGCGCCACGCCTGTGTTGGAAGATGACCAATAAGCAGCACTGAAAGACGTCAGACTTCACAGACTGTGAAGGCAGCTGCTCACGTACAGACATAAGGCAGTTCTACTGGGGGGTAGGAAGAAGTAAGCTGTTTAAGTAGAATCTGCAGCTTATCCATCAGGTAGGGAAATGGGCAGACTAGGTGGGCCAAGCGGTCCTTATGTGCCTTCAGATTCTGTTTCTATGTTTCTCACCCACCATCTTGGCAAGAAGAAGGCTGCAGCTGTGGCCACTGATGACTTTTGGGTGTGGGGATGGGGGGACCAAAGGGGACAGACATAAGGAGATATAATCATAATAAAAATTATGAGACCTTCACTAGCTTTCCAAAATGCTTACCAGTAAAAGAACACTCTATGAAGTTGTTCAAATGGCAACACAATCTAGTGAGCCCTCTGTCTGCTATCTGACACCAGGCATCAACCAGCATGACATTGCCTACAGAAGGCAGTGTGGTCATGTGGTTATTGGTTACTGAAATACTGGAGATTACAGATTTAGAAGAACAAAAGAATATCACACAGAAGCTGGCACATATGCCTATAGCAGCTGTCTCCTGCTTCTCAGTAGTCATATTCATACCCTTGAGGTACTTGAATGTTTCTATCCCATCCCCTCTTTCCCTCCTCTCTTCCACTCAGTACATATTGAGGTCCCTTTATTTATCCTCTTAAGTCTTGTATTGCAAACTCTGTACCATCTCATTCACCCTTCTCTGGACCGTCTCCAGCCTATTAATATCCTAATGAAGGTGCGACCTCCAGAACTTCACACAGAACTCCATGTGAAGCCTGACCATGGTTTTATATAATGGCACCACTACCTCCCTCCTTATGCTGGTGATACCCCTGCCTTTGCACCCCAGCATGTCACTGGCCCTCCCAGCTGCCTTACCACTTTGACATTTTCAGGTCATCTGAAATAAAAAAACCCAGGTCCCTTTCCTTCATTGTGACTGTCAGCAACTCCCTCCCCACCATCCTGTTCCTTTCCCCAGGGGTTTCTGTGTCTCAAGTGCATAATTTTGCACTTTTTTGAATTGAACTTCAGTTACCAGTCCTCAGACCACTTCTCAAGCTTCCCCAGGTCCCTCCTCACTTTCTCCACCCCCTCTGGGGTATCCACTGTCTTACAGATCTTGGTGTCATCTGCCAACAGGCAGACCCTTCCCTTCAGCCCTTCTGCAATCTCATTAATGAAGACATTGAACATGACTGGCCCCAGGACCAATCCCTGTGGCACCCCACTGGTCACCCCTTCTCCCCAGACTGCACCCCATTTACCACCACTCTCTGCCTCCTGTCCGTCACCCAGTTTCTAACCCAGTTTACCACCTTTTCCCCCATGCCCAGCCTACCCAGCTAGTTTATCAGCCTCCTATGTGGGGCGGTGTCAAATGCTTTGCTTACGTCAAGGTAAGCGTTGTCCACTGCCCCACCCTGATTTACCTCCTTTGTCACCCAGTCAAAAAGATCAACCAGATTTGTCTGACATGACCTCCCCACTGTGAATCCATGTTGCCTATGGTCCTGGGCTCCGATGGCTTCTACATGCCCCATTATCCTTTCTTTAACCGATGTCTCCATGATCTTCCCCACTACTGAAGTGAGGCTGACCAGCCTATAGCCTTGGCAACTGCTGTACTGCTGTGGCCCTTGGCCGTTCCCCCTCTTCTGTGAATACTGAATATAAAGACACAGTGGATGTCTTGGGGGGGGGGGCACATGACAGTTCTTAGGCATGGTATTTCACTTCCAAATACCTAAACAGCACATATAAGCAATCAACTTTCATCACTGACAAATGCTTGTTTTACTCTTCATTTGGTATATACAATATGCATCCTTTGTCTCCATCTGTGCCGTATTCCCATTTTCATTTTCAGCCCTGCCTGTTTCATTTGAGTCTGCCATTGGCATCAAACAAGGAATAACATTTAGTTTGGCAGTGTGAGTGAGATCAGCTGTAACAGATCGCTTTCACTGACCAGTCATTTCTCTGGCAAAATTTAGTGCCCTGATCACTGTGCTGCTTTGTGGTGGAGTTCATATACAATAGTACGATGAATTAAAAAAAATACACTGCTTTCTTAGACTGTTAGCGTTGCTCCTTGTTCACACTGTGATTGCAACTGTTAAGAGCCAAAACTTACAAGAGCGCTGCCACTAGCAATGTAAAAGTCTCTCAGGCACACTTCTATTTCTCTTCAGAGCTACATGCTCTCAAATTACAAAACTCACTCCTAATATTTTCTGGTCACCCAGGGAACACCTCAACTTGCCATGGGACCCACAATCTCAGCATCAGCAGTACCTCCATGTGTAACCTGGGCTTACTCCTGGCTTCTCAGTGTACTAGGGAAATGGACCCAGGTTTCTTGGTTTAAGCATGGGATAGTTTACCAATGGAAGGGGTTGACAACCCATGTCACCATACAGCATTTTGCGCTGCTATGGAAAAAAAAGAATGTCCACAGAAGAACTGTGGGCTGATCCTGACTTTTACATGGCACAAACTCATCACAGTGGCATAAGCGCAATTCATAGGTACCCAAGGCATTTCTAGTCAATTAAGTGAATTAAGAGTTAAAAGACTATATGACATGCAGTCATCCTCAAACAAAACATTACCGAGCTTCTCATTTACCTGCTTTCTGATGTATGGTGTCTCCCTGCATCACAACCTTATATGATGTGAATAGACTCCCTGGATAAGAGCAACTCCTGCTCCTTCCTCCACAGTCTTTCCTCTACCTTATCCCTTACTTTAAAGTGGGGATGGGAGACCAAAAAATGGTTCTAAGGCTCAAAAAGGTTCTAATAAGCTGTGAAACATTCTGACAATTTTCTGTCCCTTAGCAGAGCTTTCAGAACATTTTGTTTTAAAGTACAAAAACTCTTTTAACCATAATTTTCAACCCAAAACCTAATTCCAGTTGGGGGAAAGGAATCTAGAAACAATATGAAGTGGTAATGTGGAAAATATGGGATATGCCTTGGGTTGACTCAATATATCACGTTTATTTTTATCTGTTGGTTTTGACCTCTATAACCTCTCGAGTGGCAGAGCCACAAAGAGGTCTGTAGAGGTCAAACCCTGCAGATAAGTCAGTCCATGGCATGTGTCATTTATGTCATGGCAGTGCCTCTCTGCCAGGGTTAGCTCTTTCAGTGAAGATGCTGCTTGCTGTTTGATTTCACTGCTCTGTTTTTAACTGCAGCAGATGCCATTGTGATGTCACCAGGCATCATGCAAGCTGTTCTCCCGTTGGTTAACAGCTCCATTGTGA
Organism: Neoceratodus forsteri; assembly: GCA_016271365.2. Lineage (NCBI taxonomy): Eukaryota > Metazoa > Chordata > Ceratodontiformes > Ceratodontidae > Neoceratodus > Neoceratodus forsteri. The sequence goes on along the minus strand of CM028133.1, from coordinate 43,836,179 downwards.
CCAGCCTAAAGTGGAAATACATGCTGATGACACACCTAAGACTGAAAAGAATGACTTATTTCCACCTCAGGCCTGTCATACATTACAGTAAATGTATTTATTTGCAAAATGTTATCCTCACAGTCATTGTATAAATGCAGTTAAATGTCATAGAGCTACAGTGAAACTTGCCTGTGAAGGACACTGCTTATTAAAGAGGAGCAGTCATCACCAAGGACCCCCACACTCAAGTGTGGCGCTGGTCCTAATGTGCACATTGTGTCCAAAAACGTCCTGTCTTTAAACTGTTTATCACAATCTCTACATACAAAACAATACAATAAGGATCAACATACCAAACAGGATAAAGGAACAGTATGAAATACAATAGAACAGCACAAGTGATGTAACATGCAAAAGGGTTTATGGAAACGTAGTAATGTATAGTAATAAGCTAAAAACAGATAAAGAACATAAAATTGTTGCATCACAAAACAGGCAAAATTACAAAACAATGTGCTGGAACATACACGCAAAAACATTTTGGTTTACTTACTGTTTACTGTAGTAGATTGTATCAGAAGGAAAAGGGGGAATTGAGGAGGGGCAATGGCTTACGAGGAGATGAAGAGGGGTTAGGGTACAGACACACAGGCAGCAGAAAGGTAGTGGTCTTTGGGAATTCAATAATAAAGGGTATATAGTGGGAGGGAAAGGGGGACCAAGGGAATAATACATCGGTAGCTTGCATGCTTGGAATGGAGGCAGGGAGAGGAACACTCAAGATGAAGGAGGTGACAAGGGAAACAGGAGGGAAGCCGGACTTGATTATACACCTTGGAACCAATGATCTAGCAGGTGAGGAGGAGGGGGTGGTACAGAGCAGATTCAAGGAAACAGCAAGATCATGCAGGAATTCTGTGAACTCACTGGCCTTTTCGAAAGTAATCCTTGTCCCCAGGGCCAGCACAGCTAGGAAAAGGAGAATAGCACAATTCAATGAGTGGCTAGGTGTTTGGTGTAAAGAGAGGGGTGTAGTCTTATGGGGGCACGTAATCAAATAAGGGGCTTTATTGCCCAGGCAGACTGCACCTTAGTTGGGAGGGGAAGAAAATACTAAATGACAGGCTGGCAGAATATGTAAGAAATTAACTTGGTTAAAACTGCTAAAGGAGGGGGAGGAGGGGACCAGAAAGCCCACACAATTTGAAAAGGGGAGATCAGTAGATCACCCCCCCCACAAAAGCAGTAACAACAAAAGGGTAGGGGGGACAGGGCAGGGGGAAACTAAGGAGTGGGGGAGAGAAGGAGGGAAGGAGGGCAAGCCAGGACAATGTTATTGAATGAAAGAGCCAAGGTAGTACAGGAACAAAGTGGAGGGTGGTGTCGCTGAATGCCCACAATCTCGAGAACAAGAAGGCAGAAATGCATGCCCTTTTAGTAGAGGGTAAGGTGAATATAGCGGAAGTTACTGAGACCTGGGCTACAGCAAACCATGACTGGGATCTTTCAATCCCAGGGTACAATCTATACAGAAGGGACAGAGAGATAAGCAAATGGGTAGGGGTGGTTGCATACATTAGGAAGGGAATAATTTGCATGGGGGAGGAAGAAAAGAAAAAGGGGAACTTAGAAACATTGTGTCTCCAGTTGCAGCCTAGCAGAGGAAGGAAGATCAGGATGGGGGTTGTATACAGACCGCCTGACTAGGGTGAGAACAAGGACAGAGAGCTGTGTTCCCAGTTGAGGATCGCAGTCGGAAAAGGAGTGATGGTAGTGGTAGGGTATTTTAGCCTGCCTAAAGTGGACTGGGCTACTCCCGTCACATCCTGTGCCACAAGTCAGGAAACCCTAAATGCAATCCAGAACAGCTTGATGACTCAGTGTGTGACTGATGCCACCAAGGAGGGGGCAATCCCGGACCTAGTGCTCACCAATGGGGGGCATGTACTGGAGATTGAAGTTAGGGAACCCCTGGGTGGAAACGACCACAGTACAGTGTGGTTCAGTTTGGACATGGGCAAGGATGACATTCCCACTAAGACCAGTACACTAGATTTTAGGAGGGAAAATTTTAAAAAGATGAGAAAAGTACTAAGGGAAAACCTGGAGAGCATGGAGGTGGACTGATGATGGTCCACCATTGGGGGGGCACTCAGAAGGCCACAAGCAGTTGTATCAAAATGAGGGGGGGAAATTGAAAGCCAGACCACCAAGCTGGTTTAATGGGGAGGTGGCCAGAGTGGTAAGGGAAAAATGGGCAGCCAATAGAAAATTCAAAAGAACAACAAAGGAAGAGGATGAGGAAGAATATTGGAGGCTAGCTAAGGTGGCAAGAATGGAGGTGCAGCAGACAAAGGCACAGAAAGAGCTCCAAATAGCCGAGGGAATAAAGAATGGGGAAATGGCCTTCTTTCACTACTTAAACGAAAGGAGAGACAAGAAGGATGGCATTGTTAGTCTGAGGAAGGAGGATGGTTGGGTTGATGAAGACCTGAGCAAAGCAGAGGTATTAAACAGATACGTCTGCTATGTCTTTACAAAGGAAAAGGATGGACTGGTGCCATGGGCAGGGAGAAGGAGGAAGGGGAGGGAATGGGGGGAAGCCATAGGGGTAATCGGGATTGAAAGAGTGAGAGAGGGGCTGATGGCCCTGAGGATGGACAAATACCCAGGGCAAGATGAAATACACCCCAGGGTACTGAAAGATTAGTGGAGGATCTGGCAGGCCTGCTGGCTGTTCTCTTCAATAGATCTCTGGAGTCAGGAGTTGTGCCGTTGGAGTGGAGAATGGCACATGGGGTGCCACTTCACAAGAGTGGACCTAAGGATGACCCAGGTAACTATAGGCCAGTCAGCCTGACCTCAATAGCATGTAAACTCATGGAGACCATACTAAAGGAGAGTCTGGTGAGGTACATAGAGGAGAATGGTCTACAGGATGAAGGCCAGAACAGGTTTAACAGGTGAAACCTGTATTGCACATTGACGAATGGATGTATTTATAAATGAAACGTATGTATGTACTTAATTGTATGTTAATGTATTTTATGGTATGTTTTGTGTATTACGTATATTTACATTGTACAAATACAGGGATGCCTTGTAAACAGGGATTTTCGAATCCCTAATGGCATAATTTTCTGTATAAATAAAATTTTACCTACCTACCTAGGTTTATGGCAGGCAGATCGTGCCAAATGAACCTGATCAAGTTCTTTGATTGGGTCACGAGGGCAGTGGACAAGACCAGGCAGTAGACATCAAATTATTTATTTATTTTATTATTTTATGTACCTGGACTATATACCTGAGGCAGGATTCTCAAAGCCTTCAGAAGGTGCAAAACCTTCCCTAAGTCCCCCAAGCTTTCTCAGCTACAGAAAAAAAGGGGAGTTTGCTCCAAGTGCTATTCACAAAAACCTCCACAGCTGCGGAAAAAAACACTACGGACAGTGGAAAAAAGTGCAGCTGCGGAAGTCCCTGAGGACAAAAAGGTGTGAGATAAGTAAGGCACAGCCCTTGAAAGGCTATTCACAGCCAGTTTTTTTCCACAGCTGTGGAAAGAATGTTACACACAGTGGGATGAGGTGTAACTCTCCCTCAGCACACTGCAGTAGTGCCCCAGCAATTGGAATCAATTAAGGTGGAGGTGTACCACAGGTAATAGCATCTCAGACAGTATAGCAGTGGCTGATGTTACAGCACTGAAAGCACACATTGCCATGATATGGCAACAGGCAACAACCACTAGACCCAGTGCAGCCCATGACAGAGCCCCACAGGCAGTAGAGCCTGGCCAGCCAGCAGCGAGTGCTACCCCTGCAGGCCACAGGAACATCCCAGGGAGGGACGACCAGCAGGGACAGTCAGCCACTGTGGTGCCGGGGTTTCACAGGTACCTGCGGTGCTGCTGAAGTCCCAGTTGGGGACTGGTTACTGGTCTCTGTGTGTGCTGTCAGCTTCATATTATAGCAGCACTGTTACAGTCTGCTGCTTCAGCTGGTGGTTCCCTATTGCTGTGCCTTCACAGCCTCCGCAGCTGCGGATTCGCAGCACTTGCACAAGTCATGCAGCAGCTAAATTGCCGCACCTGCGGTACTTTTTGCAGAAATTTGCAGCTGTGCTGGTTTTCTTCGAGAATACAGTGCAACTGTGTTTCTGCACTGCAGCAAGCCTTTTTCTCGCAGCTGCGGGAATTTTGTCTTTCTTTGTGAATCTTGCCCCTGGACTTTAGCAGGGCCTTCGATTCTGCACCCCACAGAAGGTTGACAATGAAGCTGGGGTACCTAGGGATGGGGGAGACTGTGGTAAGATGGGTTGGAAACTGGTTGAGCCGTAGAACCCAGACAGTAGCGGTTGGAGGTGAGTTCTCCAGCACCAAGGAGGTCACTAGTGGGGTCCTGCAGGGATTGATTCTGGGGTCTGTGTTGTTCAATGTCTTCATAAGTGACATTGAGGAAGGCATTAAAGGCAAAATGGGCATCTTTGCGGATGACACCAAACTCTGTGGGAGGGTGGACACCAAGAAAGGGATACAGGGCCTGAGGGAGGACCTCACCAGACTAGAGAGATGGTCAAGAATCTGGCACCTTAGTTTCAGTGCCAAAAAGTGCAAAGTGATGCACATAGGGGCCAAGAACCCTAGGACAGAGTATTATATAGTAGGGGCTCAGATAACTGCTTCCGAAGAGGAAAAGGATCTAGGGGTAGTGACTACAAGTGATCTGAAACACACCTCTCAGTGTAAAAGTCAGTGGCGAAGGCTAACAGAGTGCTGGGGTGTATTACATAGAGAATAAAGTATGGGTCTGGGTGTGTAACGAGAATTTACACACACCTTAGTGGTTTATGCTTAGCATCAAACCCCAAGAGTGTGTGTAAATTCGAGTTTTCACACACCCAGGCCCATGTTTTATTTTATATAATTGCTGGGTTTGTCTTTTTCGCCTTAGCAATTATATAACCTGAATGCAGGTTGCTGCATGGCCCGCCCGGTTCGATTTGGCCATCTGGTCTGCGACAGTGACTCACGGTGCCCTTTTCAATAAATGTAAAACTTTTTGGAGAGCTGAGCAGTAGAAACAGGTTCTTTTTAATTTTTTTTTTTAAGTTAAATTTATCGCAGAGTCCGATTGTAAGTGGTGGTTCAGTCTTCTGGGGGAAAGCAACCACGTGTGTTCTGAAGGGAAAAGCAGCAGTGGGGCATGCGCAGAGTGAGGGAAACCATGCGTGTGTTTGCCGTTATAAATGCTCCTTTATAACGGCAAATTACACCACGGTTTCCCTATGGGAAAAAGGCTAAGCCAGTTATTATAAAGGGATTCAGTAGTAGGTGGAGTGAGGTTACTTTACCATTGTACAGGTTATTGGTGAGACCACATTTAAATTATGGGGTGAGGTACTGGCAATCACTACCTTAAGAAGGACATCAGCATGCTGGAGGGGGTACAGAGGAGAGCAACCAAGATGATTGAGGGGGTCCTATGAGGAGAGGCTGGGAGCCCTGGGGATGTACTCCCTGGAAGAGAGGATGCAGAGGGGTGATATGAGAGACCTTCAACTACATGAAAGGAATTAACAGTGAAAAGGAGGGGTCTCTAAAATGAGTGACAACAGCACCACTAAGGAGCACAGCCTAAAATTGATGGGAGGGGGGATTCAGAAGGATGTAAGGAAGCATTTCTGTATGGAGAGGGTGGTGTCCACCTGGAATGAGCTGCCAGAGGAGGTGATATCAGCAAGGACAGTGGGAGCATTCAAGAGAACCTGGGATGGATGGCCCATCGATGCAGCCGTAGCACTACCGCTTGCGACGCTGGTGACCCAGGTTTGAGAACGAGCCCAGGGAGTTGGAGGGTCAGCCAGGGGGTGGAGGATTGAGCACCCTAGTGGTATTCTCCTCTTCCAGGAAGGGAGGGATGCCACTCCTGCTGCAGTGCCACCACCTGGGTGCATATGGGTGGAGGTGCAGTGGGGCGCCATGTGAGAGGGGAGGACTTTGATTGGGGTCCAGAGAGGTGTCATGTCTCAGCATGCAAAACCTGTGTCATCAGGGGGTACCGGGGAAAGAAAAAGGAAAATTACCCTGTAGCTTGCTTGCTTACAGGGCTGACAGGGGGAGGTGTGGACCGGGTCAGTTGGAGGCCCGACACATGGTGCAAGTGAGGGTAGTACCCCCTCCCCATTTCCCCACCCAGGGAGTAATCCGAGACAGGATGGAGGATGAGGACTGTGCCAGGATTCGTGCTCCCCTCCCACCGGACCCTCGATGGTGAGCCATGGAGACGAAGGGGGCATGAGCAGGCAAAAAATATAAATAAAAAAAGGAGAACCTGGGACAAGCACAAAGGGAACCCTTGGGACCAAGGAAGGTGGAGAGGAAGGGGCAGTTGGGGTGGCAGGGTCATTGGCATAAATTGTAAGCCGCCAGACCCTGCATCACTTACTGAGCAGACATGATAGACTGGGTGGTCTTCTTCTGCTGGTTCTTTTCATATGTTTGTAGACTAATTTTGCTTAGTTGTAGCCTAGCATCTTCTATTACAACAAGTCCAAGAATCCACTGCAGATGACATCACAGCAGTAGACAGCAGTGAGAAGATGCAATAGCCTCCAGTGCATGGTAGAGGTTATATGAGCTCTGATTTTTTGTTTGCTGGTGCCACTGTCCTCCATGGGCAATGTAAGTATCATAGTAATGTGTCAGCTGAAAAGGACCATCCTGGTCCCTCTAGTCTGCCCATTTCCCACCTGCCACTAGTTGTCTCCACTTCCCAGGGATATTTTCCTCTGCCCACTAGCCAATCCCTTGTGTCTGTCCCACGCCCTCTTGAATTCCTCCACTGTTTCTGCACATACCACCTCATTAGACAATCTGTTCCATGGTTCCACCACCATCTCAGTGAAATAACATCTCCTTACATTGCTCTTAAATCTTCCCCCTTCCACTCTTAAATTATGACCCCTTGTTGTAACGCCTACTTTCCTTTTGAATAAGTTACCTTCATTCACTTTATGTATTCCCTTCCTATGCTTTAAAGACTCTACCACGTCACCTCTATCTCGTCTAACCTCCAACAGGTATAAATTTAATTCTCTCCATCTAGTCTCATACAGCTTCTCTTGCATACCTTGTACCATCTTTGTTGCCCTTTTCTTAACCCTCTCTAACCCATCTATATCCTTTCTTAAATGAGGCCTCCAGAACTATACCCTGTACTCCAGGTGCGGTCTGACCATGGTCTTATATAAAGGCATCAATACCTCCCTCTTCCTACTTGTCACAGACAAGTCACAGAGGACTGTAGTTACCCCTGGAGAAAAGCAGTTCTTGAAAACATCTGATCAGAGATTATAAAAGCTCTAACATGCACTGCAGGCTATTGAATCTTTCATTGCTGCCTACTGTTCCGATGTCTGCTGCAGAGAATTCTGGGATTTGTAGTAAAAGAAGATGTCGGCATACAACCAAACAAAATTAGTCTTATATAATCTACTATACTACAGTAAACAGTAAGTAAACCAAAATGTTTCTGGCCACAAAGTGTACATCGGGACCAGCCCCACACATATGTGTGGGGTTCTTTGTGCTGACTCTTCCCCTTTAAGGACGTTGCATTATTAAGGACAGTTCTTGTAGTCCCAAATGCAATGTCTAAGGTAGCAAACAACCTGTATATTTAGGACAAATTGAGATTAAGGACAGATTCTTTGGTCCCAAATGGATCCTTAATAGGCAAGTTCTAATGTAGTTATTATCCTTTACGAACATACAAAAATGCCAGCAGATTAGGCCATAAGGCCGATCACGTCTGCTCAAGATACAGCTCACAGTAGTCACTGCTGCTGCCTCCTCCCCTTTTTCCTCCCTCCCTCATGATTTTCCATGCTGAGTTCCCCTATTGGTCACTTCCTTCCCCTCCTGAACCTTGCCCATGTGCCTATCCCAGCCCTTCTTAAAACATCCAACTGATTCCATTGAAATCACCTCCTCAGGTAGCGCATCCCAAAGCGCTACCACCCTTTCCGTAAAGTAATGTTTCCTCAGTTCTCTTCTGTACCCCCCCCCACTAATTTTAGACTATCACCTCTTATGGACCCTTCCTCCTTCAATTTGAACAAACCCTCAGTGTTTACTCTGCTGATAACCCATCAAGTATTTAAAGGTGTCGATCATATCCCCTCTGTCCCTTCTGTCTTCTAGGAAGTATATGTTCAGCTCCCTAGGTCTCTCCTCATAGGGCTTCTCCCCATTCCCTGGATCATCTTAGACGCCCTCCTCTGGACTCTCTCCAGGAGCATGATGTCCTTTTTAAGTAAGGACACCAGAACTGCACACAATATTCCAATTGCAGCCTCACTAAGGATTTGTACAGTGGCAAGATAACCTCCTCCCTCCTCGAAGTGATCCCCCTAGCAATACACCCAAGCATTCTGTTTGCCTTTGCTGCTGCTTTCCTGCACTGATTTGAGTGATTAATTTTGCCAGTGATCACCAATCCTAGATCTTTTTCCTCCTCCAAGACTGTCAACTGTCCCCCCCAAATAGTAGCTGTACCCTGTATTCCTATCCCCCAAATGCAGTACACTACATTTCCAAGAATTAAACCCCAGCTGCCTTGTGTCTGACCACTGTTCAAGTCTTTACAGGTCTTCCTGGAGAGTCCTCCACCCCTCCTCACTGTCCACCACTGCTCCCAATTTGGAGTTGTCGGTGAACAGGCTCATTTTGCTTGTAACTCCCTCTGCAATGTCCTCAATGCAGGCATTAAATAACAGTGGACCCAGAACAGATTCTTGTGGGACCCCACTAATGACTCTTCTGGGTGTCAAAAGCTCCCCACCACCACCACCTGCTGTTGCCTGTTGCTTAGCCAGTTCCCAATCCACGTCACCATCTTTATCCACACCCTCAGGTTCCTCAGCTTGCCCAGCTGTCTCCCATGTGGCACTGAGTCAAATACCTTGCTGAAGTCTAGGTACCAGCCATCAGCCGGCCAACCACCATCCAGCGATCTTGTCACCCAATCAAAACCTTCGACCAGGTTAGTTTGACAAGATCTCTCCTGGACAAATCCATGCTGCCGGATATCTTGAAGGTCGTCTACTTACAGGAACTCCACCAGTCTTTCCTTCAAGATGGTCAATGGTTTGTATAACAATACCGTGGTTATAACCATACAGATCTGTCTCAGTGAGTCTTTTCTGCTCTGCCTTCCTTACAGAAACACACAATTTGTTAGCAGATAAGGACCACTTGGCCCACCTAGTCTGCCCATTTTCCTCTGCCTATACTTTCATGCAGACCCTACCTAGGCCCAGTCTGCCTGGCTGAGCTCCTGCATCTGCACATCCCTGTCTGCCTGCTCTGATTGGCCAGGGAGGGCCTCCTGGTGGTTCTTAGGGCTAGGCTGAACACCTTGGGGGATCAGGCCTTTGAGGTAGTGGGCCAAACCCTCTGGAATTCTTTGCCCAGAAACTTGAGGGAGGCCCCTCGGTTGAGGCTTTTAAGAGGGTCCTTAAAATCTACCAATTTCAACAAGCATTTGGAGATGTCCCATAACACATTTTTCTCAGCACACTATAAAGTATTAATGAGTTTTATTATGTTGTTTTAGTTGAAATCCAGATAGTTATTTATTGTTATTTTATTTGGATATGACATGGTTAACTGTGGTTTCATATTGATTTTCTTGAGATGGTGCCCTGGGCCTCTGGGGAAGGTGCCATAAATAAATAAAGACTAGTGGACTACCACTGCCTGATCTCTGGCTAGCTCCCCCCACTTCCCAACTAAGATTCCCTTCTGCCTATTCCATTGTTGCTGAAGTGCACCATTGTTTTCTCCCTCACTGGAAGACCATTCCAGGCATCCACCAGTCTTTCAGTGAAAAAGTACTTCCCATCTCTCCTAAATTTCCCCCTTTCAGCTTCATTGCCTATTCCCTTGTTCTCATGCAACTTCTCCTTGAAAATATACTCCCCTCCTGTACCTCATTCAACTCTATGAAGTATGTATATGTCTGTATCATATCCCCCTCTCCCTCCTCTCTTCCAAGTTATGCATATTGGGATCCCTTGGTCTCTCTTCATGGGGCTTCTGATGCACCTCTTGCACCATTTTAGTTGCCCTGCTCTGGACAGTTTCTGCCCTGCCTATGCCCTTCCTGAGAGGTGGGCCTCTAGAATTGGACACAGTACTCCAGGTGGGGTCTCACCTTTGATCTATATAGTAGCAACATTTCCTCCCTCCTTCTGCTGATGATACCCCTCCCTATGTACCCCAGCATCCCAGAGACCCTACCTACTGCCTCATTGCACTCCTAAGTGTCTTTCTTAATTGGTGTACTTTCCACACATATTATACTCTGCATCTTCCCCAGGTCGCACCATGAGACGAGCAACTTGTTGTTCAGTGTGCCCTCCTGGTGAAACATTTCAATAAGTAAATAAATAAATAAATCTGGGATTTTTGTGCTCTGGGTGCATGAATCGGTACTTTTCGCATTGAAAGCCAGCTACCATAGCCTTGACTACTCCTCATGTCTTCTCAAGTCTCTGCACATTCTCTCCACCCCTTCTTGGGTGTCCATTCTATAGCAGAGTTTGGTGTCATCTGCAAAAATGTATATCTTCCCCTCCAGGTCTTCTGCAGTGTATCTTATAAAGACATTAGAGAGGAATAAACTCAGTACCAAGCACTGAGGTACCCGCTGGTCACTCTCCCTTCCCCTGAATGAATTCAGTTCACCAACACCCTCTGTTGCCTATCCATCAACCACATTCGTACCCAATTTACCACCTCAGGACCCACCCCAACCTGCCCAGTTTCCTACTGGGGCTCCTATGTGGCACAGTGTCGAAGACCTTGCTGAAGACTAAGCAGGCCACATCCACCACCCCACTCTAATCTATTTCTGCAGTTACCCAGTGAAATAAATCTATCAGGTTCATCTGACATGACCTCTCCATTGTGAATCCATGGTGCTTTGGCTCTTGTAACCAACTGGATTCAAAATTATGCCACAGTCCTCTCTGTCAAAAGTGGCTTCATTAACTTCCTCACCACTGATGCTAGACTGGCCGGCCTATAGTTGTCAGCCTCTTCCCTGCTACCACTTTTATGAAGTGGAACTACTTCTGCCTTGCTCTTACAGGTTCATCTACCGTCATTAGACTTCCTTTTAGATAAAGATCTTCTACAGCAGTATACGGTATTAAATGCCAAAATCAATGTTTTACAAATTATCAGAACCTGAAGAAACGGTGCTGATAAGATTCATTAATGGAAAATGGCACAAGTTCTGTGAGGCTCCAAACTCATCTGAACTGGTTCTCCTATCTCTACTTTACATGGTGACAAATAAGTGCAGCACAAATCCCATTAAACTGCCATGCCAAGGAGCTGCTTAAGCATTTCTCAATGAGTTGCATAAGGGTTGCTGGATGCAACTCACATCCTTGAAAAGCACTTGCTTAACAGTTGAAACTCAGTTCTGCCATTGCATTTTGACAGAGCTGCAGACGGATTTCAGTTAAGTTGCAAAAACATTTGATAAAATCAATCAATCAAATCTTTATTTAACCAGGTGAACACCACTGAGCAAAATTCATTTTCAAGATGGACCTGGGTGGACTTCACAAAACAATGTACAGTACAGAAGAAAACAAAAATCAAAAAATAGTTCCAATATTCACAAAATCCACAGTGTAGAGAGAGGAAACCTAAAAAACAGTAGTTTAAGATATATACAAGGCGGATACAAATCATTTTGCAGGTTTAAGACAATATATACACACAGTGACTAGTACAGGGATAATTTAAGTACGTGTACAAGCAAACTGCAGTAGATGTACTACAGAACAACATGTGCAGAAAAGTTCAGAAGGGGCGAGGAAGTGCAGGTGGTGCAGTGGGTGGCAACACAAAATTCAACTTGTGATGAGAAGTTCAGAAAGGAGTGGAGAAGAACAGGAGGTGGTGGATGGGGGGTAACAGACAGGGCCAGGCAAAAAGAGGGAAGAGGGAGAAGGAAAGGTTTACAGGCAGTAAAAAAGAGCAAAGAGAGGGGAATAAAGTGGCATAAGGTACAAGTACAAAGGATAAAGGAAAGGTTCAATAAGACCGTATTGCTCCTCAAGCCTTAAGGTAGAAGTGTTAAACAATCCAGCAGGATAGAGGAAGTTGAAAATGTAAGGATATCAGGCACGATATCCAAGAATAGGAGTAAGGGGAAGTAAAGGGGTGAGGTTGGGTTGGGAACCAAAGAGCAGTATGGAACAGGAGTTGCACATAAGCTGATGCACTAAGTGTTGAAAATCAAGCACAGCGTGAGTTGCCAATGCATTGGCAGTTTTAAAAAAACTCTGTAAAACCAAACTGGCATGACCATTTAACGTGAATGATACTGTAACCTCTGCAGAACCTTCTCTAGTCTCAAACATCAGCGGCAGGATTTTCCCAAAAAAGCTGAACTTGGTGCAGACATATTATAACACGGTGGAGTTGCCTTTATTTTAGGATTACTTTGCTGCACTGCATTGGGAAACAATGGCTGGGCTCAGACTTCAAAAGACAGTTTACATATTTTAATACATTTAAAAATAAGTAACCTGGAAAGGCATGCTGAGACCAAACTAATTTCCTGGAGCAAATGAGTGAGAGTCGATTCAAAGGGGAGTGAAAGCAAAGGTGTTTGTGTGAAAATGCAGTAATACATAGAACAAATTTATCATTTACATGCCAGTGAGACACATTAGGCAGGTGAGCACCTTTTGACGGTAACAATAAACCTAATTTACATTGTCCATACACCAGCTGTTTAAGTTCTGAGGACACACGTGTCAGTTATTGATAGCACTGCAGGAGTAGAATATCTGTTTCCCAAAGCCCCCACCCATCTCTTTAATCAGGAAGTATCCTACCATAGTAGGATCAAAAGGAATTTTTCATGTTCCATTCTGTACAGCTGTCCTGCTCACACCTTGAAGAACAGTGCATTACACTGGGGATAGGGGGAGGGATAAAAATTCAATGTCTGTGTATGTGACAGTAATCCAAGATTATGGCCTATTATGGGATAGAGATGGAAGATTAAGTTCTCTGCTTTATGTCTGCAGCCATAGACACCATGAATCAATGTGACCTTTGACCCAGACATGGGATAGTAAGCCAGCCTGAATGGACTGCAGCCCCTTTCATGTTTATCAGTACACTGTTCCTTTTTTTAATACTTGCTATTGTGCAGAGCAATTATCTTCCTTATTCAGCAATTTTCATGGATTGATTTACCATGATTTTTGCTGAAAGAAACTAGGTAACGCTTAAACACAGACCAACCTCAGGATTGTATGAGGGTGGAGAGAATAGCTCCCTTTGAACTGTTTCTTTCCCCCATTTACCAACTGGCTAGGTTTCTGATGTCTCTAAAGGGAGTTCTCTTGTTGTGCTTCTGAGCTACTGACAAAGCCTGGAACGTTGGAGCCGCAGGGAGTAAAATCCCTTCCTCGGGCTCTTGTTCAACCAAAAGCAACCAAACATTTCTTTACATCTTTTCAGTCTCATTAGAAGCATTTGTCAAACTGATTGACTTCCTATGTTTGTACTAATTGGTCTTTCCGACAGTCTTACTTTCCCCCCTATTTGATTCCTCTCCCTATTATCCCTACTGACTGGGTATCATTTCCTTAAGCTAATTAGTCTCACAGTTCCCTACCTACTAGTTGATTGGTCTCCCATTTTCTCTATTGATGCAACTCTGTTCCACATCCAATCCTTGCGCATTGAGGCCTAGCACAGTCTGATATATTTTAGGGAATAGGTGGCACCTTTACACTTTTGGAGAGATGGCACTGAGGTCCTGGATGATCTTTGGGGCTTTAAACTGGGTAATCCAGCAGTGTGGTGCTTCCACCCAATGGGAACCTTCTGGCATGCAGAGAAAGAGAGGGCCCATTGTGAAGCTAACAATATTATGCCCCACCCTAACCCTTGGAAGATAACAGTACAATAGGCAGTAACCCTCAAACAATTTACACTGCAAATACAATGAAGAAATAGGACAACAACAAATGGAACAAACAGGAAACAGGTTTATTGGGGAAACGAACACAAGAACAGGGATCTGGAAGGGAAACGTTGTTCATACATACAAATAAAATACCAGGTCATAAAATAAAAGCAATCATGGCAATGCCTCCTTCCTCAAGTACCACACAATCCTTCATAGCTGTTGCACCAGAATAATGCCTCACAGTCCCTGGGAGCTCCGTTAGAGTCTCGGCAGTACTATGTAGTTATGATGACATGTTGCAGGCCCAATGCTGTTTTTTTTTACCTTCTGTTTATGCTCCTTGCACCAGTCAGATCCTCTTCCAGCACCCCCCCAGCCAACCAGCCAGCCCTGTCACCACTACCGCCAACTCCATGTGTTCTTTGATTATCCACCCCAGGTGGGGACAGAGAGTGGAGGGCTTCCCTTCTCCCTTCCGAGGGTTCTTGCTTCATCAGGAGCATGACAGGAAGACCTGAGTGTGCCATGGGTCCTTCATCCTGCTGCTGTGCCAGAATTTCCTGCCTAGTTTCACCCAGCCACAGGACATTGCCAATGAAGATGTCAAGGTGTACACATGGTCACTGTGTGTGCTGCCCACCTGCTGTCAGGTAATATTTTTTTTTTCTCCTTGGTTTCCTCAGACTGCACTGCCACTGTGATTTCTCAGGTGGCAGGCCCCGTGAGAGGAATTCTGGGCCCTGGGAAAAGTTCAGACTCCGGGGCCCCTATGCAGCTGCGTACAGTAGCATGCCAGGTGGCCTGGGCCCCTCTTTGGCACCAGACCCTGGGAATTATCCCCGGCTCCTCCACCCTCTCAAGGGCCCTTGCAGGGGGACACATAACTCTCTCTGCCCGGAGAAGGAGAGTGTCCACTGGGATGCTCAATCCTTCTCTCCTCCAGCTGACACCCAAGCCCATTCCCAAACCTGGGTAGCTGGCATTGTGGTGGTAACCCTACAGCTGTAGAAAAGCCCAGTATGGCCACCCCAATGGAAAGAAAATGACAATGGGAAGGGGTGTGTTCCCAATATGGTCAAATATAAGCACAACAGGATATTAAACAATGACTCACCATGGTATGTATAGTTCAACAGAATACATTTATTAGGCCAGTATACCACTAGTTAATATTAAACTGTGCATAGAGCCAACATTGTGAGGTACTTCTCAAAAAGTACAAGGTAATACATCCAGGGAAAAGGAATCTCAAGATGGAGTACTGGATGGGTGGGTTGAGACTTAGCACTACGGAAGAGGAATGGGATCTAGAAGTTATCATCAGTAACGTCCTTAAACAAACAAGCCAGTGCAACAAGGCCTATAGCAATGCTAACAGGATGCTGGGATGTATCAGAAGAGGTATTGATAGCAGAAGAAAAGAGGTAATACTTCCCCTATACAGATCCCTGGTCAGGCCTCACCTGGAGTACTGAGTCCAGTTCTAGAGCCCTCACCTCAGGAAGGACAGGGATAACTTGGAAACAGTACAGCGCAGAGTGACAAAAATGATTCGGGGCCAGCAGAGCAGATCCTATGAGAAGCGCCTCAAGGCACTAAATATGCATTCACTGGAAATCAGAATGGAGAGGGGAGATTGATAGAGACCTTCAAGTTCCTTAAAGGCAATGACAAGGTAAACTGCAGGGAATTATTTACCTTGAATACCAACTTGATGTGATGTGGACACAAGTGGAAATTAACAGGAGGGGGGTTCAGGAGGGATGTGAGGAAGTACATCTTTAAGGAAAGGGTGCCGGAACCTTAGAACATTCAGTCAGCCAAGGTGGAGGGTGAAAACAAAGTCAAGGGATTCAAGCAGGCATGGGATAGAATGAAGGGAATAGTGGTCACCTGGGACAACAAGACCAGGGAGGAGAATGGGGATAGGGTGGGGAGGGTTAGTATCTTGGAGGAACAACAGGTTTCTGAGAAGGTTCCAGAGATTATAGGGAATGTGGGAAGACTGGATGGACCTCTGGTCTTTTTCTGCCGTCATGGTCTATATTTTTATGTTTCTCTTCCTCATGGATTACAGTAGCAGAGGCTGTGTGTAGGAATAACAGTCCTCTTTATGGCAAACATTCAAACATTTATTTAAACTTTTTTAAATCTTACAACAGTGCTTTTATGGCATTTCTCTTATATGTTTACGTTTTACTTTATATCCTGTCCTTTCATCTGGTACACCGAGGCATGGCATCTTACATGCTGAACTGCATGTCTTGCACCCCCTCCCTCCTTCCTGTTATGTTGGGTGCTCCCTAGCTTTGAGCAACTTGGGCCCACCTAGGCCCCAGTCTGTGTGCCACTGAGACTAGAGATGCAGCGAAATTTAATTTCACCAGTGAAATCGCGAATTTTGCCATGCAAAATATTTTTAAAAATTTGCACATTCTGCAAAATATTTTGTGGATGCAAAATGCAGAATTTCACCCACAAAATGTGGAATTTTGCTGGCGAAATGTGAAATTTCACATACGAACAGCAGAATTTCACCTGCGAGTGGTGAAATTCTGCCATTCGCAGGCAAAATTCCACATTTCACTGGCAGAATTTCCCATTTCACACCCATGAAATATTTTGCGAAATGCATGAATTTTACAAAATATTTCACTTAACAAAATTTGTGGATTTCACCCATCTCTAATGGAGACACTCCAAATGAGTGCTTAGGGCTCTAGTTCCATACTACATTATAGGTTACACTTTAGTTTAAGAGTCGGTTTCAATCTACCTAATCATTAATTACATGCAACAGGGTAATTACCTTGTAATTACATATTTGTTTCATGCAGCTACATTGCAGTTGCAATACAGTTACAGCGTAATTACACTGTAAATACACAGTAGTTAACTGACACT
This sequence comes from Neoceratodus forsteri, assembly GCA_016271365.2. NCBI lineage: Eukaryota > Metazoa > Chordata > Ceratodontiformes > Ceratodontidae > Neoceratodus > Neoceratodus forsteri. The sequence goes on along the minus strand of CM028133.1, from coordinate 43,819,281 downwards.
TAAAGTATTGCACTGTATTGACTGCTCTTGAACCCTTATACAAGCTGGGTGGTGTTAACTCTGCTCCTGGTCATGGGCTCGCACCTGGAAATTACTGTGCTTGAACCGTATTGTGCTTTTTTAAAGTTCGTCGAATGCGCAAGCATGAATTAACTTGTTGATATGAGAGTTGCCAAACAGGGGTGGGAGTGATGTCAGCCCAATGACCAGCGGTGCTGCAGGGGCCGGTCTGTGGCCAGCAAATCAGCTGGCAGTGTTCTGATGACACTGGTTTGCTGAGGGGGCTGGTCCCGGCGAACATTTCAAAGGAAAGAGCCGACGCTGCGCATGGCTCTGTCCTTTGAAATGCGAACCCTTCAGCTGCAGCTCTGTGCGTCTTTCCTGGTTAAACAATTTCCCCGTTCTCTGCAGCTCAGTGTGTATTTTCTGGTTAAACAATTTCCCCGTTCGCTGCAGCTCAGTGCGTCTTTCCTGGTTAAACAATTTCCCTAGTCTCTGCAGCTCAGTGTGTATTTTCTGGTTAAACAATTTCCCCAGTCCCTGCATCCCCTTTCCTGGTTTAACAATTTCCCTGTTCCCTGCAGCCCCTTAGTGTGTCTTTCCTAGTTAAACAATGTCCCCATTCCCTACAGCCACTTTATGTGTTTCTCCTGGTTAAACAGTTTCCCCTTTCCAACATTGGGATGCCCATTCCAGATGTCAGCAATAGTATGCCCCACCTCCCCCTAGACACACACACACTATTGTGGCACACTGGGAAAAAGAAAACATTCCAGCATTGTCTCCCCAGTCCCTCCCTCCTCCACCTCGACCTTCCCTCTGTGCACCCACCTTCCCGCACACCCCCTCACCCATACTTACTCTCCGGAAGTTGGGAGGCACAAACTTCACTGGCCTGGGATAAGTTTGTACTCTTCAAAGCTGAACTAGGACCTGAGGAATTGGGTAAGCCTGTATAATGGGACTCAATGGGGGGGATTAAACTTAAGTTGATATCTCAGCTATTTTTAGGAATTTTGGCCCCATATTTTCAATATGGGGTTCTTGGGACCCAACCTCATGAACATGTCAGTGTCATTTTGTTTCTTGGTCCCGAAAGGTGATTTCGCAGCCACTGCGCGGAATCACCTTTCAGGACTGATTACGGAAATGACAGCACTGTTCATGAGGTGGGGTTCCAAAAAGCCAATATTGCAAATTTGGTGGAAGAATTCCAAAAAATGCCTGCATTACCAGTGTGTGTTGTGTAGTTTCTACTCACGCTCATAACTTCTCTAATTTTTTAGATTTTCACTCCAGATTTTCAACATTGTCATTTTTTCGCATCTCCTTATAAACAGTATAGCTGTCATTTTTCACATCCTGCCCAATATGTGTTTTCACATCTGTGGCCCAGAATGGCACAGTCATTGTGCGAAATCAACTTTCGGGTTGGATTAACAAAATCACAGTGCTACTGTTCATTAAGGTGAGGTCCCAAAAAGGCCATGTTTAAAATTTGGTGAAAAATTCCACAAAATGCCTGCATTATGAGCGTGTGTTGTGCAGTTTCTATGCATGCTCATATCTTTGCCAGTTTTTAATATTTTCACTCCAGATTTTCAACATTGCCATTTTTTCACACTTCCTTATGAACAGTACAGCTGTAAGTTTTTTGCATCCTGCCTGAAATGTGTTTTTACACCTGTGGTGCAGAATGGCGTGGTCGCTCTGTGAAATCACCTTTCGGCACGAGTGAACAGAATGGCAGTGGCACTCTTCATGAGGTGGGGTACCAAAAATCCATGTTGAAAATGTGGTGACACAACTCCAAGAAATGGCCAAGTTACACCCAGTCGTTCACTATTGTCTATGCACTCGAGTAACTTTGGTCATTTTCAATATTTTCACGCCAAATTTTCAATATAGCCTTTTTATCATACCACCTCATGAACAGCACAGCTGTCATACAACTTTCTGTTGCTCATTATCAGTAAAACTCTTCCTGCACTACTACACTCTCGCACACTTTCTTATCTCTACACATGATGAACTTTAGGCATGACAAATGTTTGTTGTGTATTGTCCTTGCCTCTAGACATGTGCTTACACTCGATAATATTTTGTACTTAAACCATATTGTATTGTACTGTACTGTACTGCACTGCCCAATAGGGCTACACCAGTCCACCGGCTTATTTCTTGTTTGCTTAACTGTATGTATTTTTCACTACTCTGAACTACAGTGTTTTATTCCACCTTTACATCTTTTGTATGCATACATCCTTATCTCTCCTTCCCCCGGGACGCATCTGGAAATGAACTGTTACCAGCTCAATATGTCTTTCCTCGTGAAACTTTTGAAATTAATAAATAAATTAATACATATATGCAAAGATGAATGAATGAATGGATAGATGGATGAATGAATGAATGAATGAATGAACGAACGAACAATGAAATGAAGAACAATGAAAAACAATGAATGAAGAAGAAAGGGTTCTGAAAGAACTCCTAAAACTGGAGGTGAACAAAGCAATGTGGCCTGATGGGATTCACCCAAAAATTCTAAAATAACTAAGGGGAGAACTAGTGACACCACTGACTACCCTTTTTAAAAAATAATGGGAGGATGGTTTGGTACCTAAGGACTGGAGGAGGGTGGATGTGATTCCCCTTTTCAAAAGTGAGAGCAAAGCAGAGGCAGGAAACTACAGACCTGTTAGTTTGACCTCAGTGGTAGGGAAAATGATGGAATCACTTCTGAAAGAAAGAATTATTGAGTACCTAGAGGCCAGTGGGGCACAGGACCCAAGGCAGCATGGATTCACAGCAGGAAGGTTATGTCAGATGAATCTAATAGATTTCTTTGAGTGGGTGACCAAAGTAGTAGACCAGGGAGGGGCTGTGGACATGGCCTACCTAGACTTTAGCAATGCATTTGAAGCAGTCCCACATAAAAAATTAATAAAAAAATTTGCCAGCCTGGGAGTGGGTCCCAGGGTGATAGTCTGGGTAAAAAATTGGTTGGACAACAGGACACAGAGGATAATAGTAAATGGAGTCCACTCCGAAGAAAGGGGGGGTTACTAGTGGGGTACCACAGGGTTCAGTACTCGGTCCGGTCCTTTTTAATGTCTTCATAAGTGACATTTCAGAGGGACTGGAAGGAAAAGTATGCCTCTTTGCAGACGACACAAAGATCTGCAACAGGATTGATACATAAGGGGGGATGGAAAGGATGAGAAAGGTCTTGGCAAGGTTGGAGGAATGGTCAAAAGTATGGCAACTTAGATTCAATGCAAAGTAGTTCAAAGTAATGCACCTAGGAAACAAAAACCCAGGGGAAGAGTACACAATTGGGGGGGGGATATTAACAACAACAAAAATTGAAAGGGACCTGGGGGTAGTCATATCAGATGATGTAAATGTAAGCAAGCAATGTGAGAAGGCAGTAAGGATGGCTGGGAGGGATATTGGGGAGTATAGGGAGAGGCATCACCAGTAGAAAACAGGAAGTTGGTTTTCCTCTGTACAGACAGTTGGTGAGACCACATCTGGAGTACTGCGTGCAGTTCTGGAGACCCCATCTCTGCAAGGACATAGAATGGAGGCAGTCCAGAGGAGGGTAACTAAAATGGTGCAGGGTCTGCAACAGAAGCCATACAAAGAGAGAGAGACTAAAGGAGCTTAATATGTACACCCTTGAGGAAAGGAGGGAGAGGGGAGAGGGGGGACATGATAGAAACTTTCAAGTACCTCAAGGGAATTAACAAAGTCCAAGAGGGTAACATCTTTCAGAAAAAGAGATGTGCAAGAACAAGGAGACCCAATTTGAAGATACTGTGAGGAAGTATTTTTTCACAGAGAGGATGGTGGACACAGGAAACAGCCTTCCTGGGGAGGTCGTGGGGTCAAAAACAGTGGGGGAATTCAAGAATGCATGGGACAGACATAAGGCAATTCTAGTGGGGGTAGGAGGAAGTAGGCTACTGGTTAACTAGGATCTGCAGCTTATCCAATAGGTAGGGAAATGGACAGACTAGGTGGGCCAAGCGGTCCTTATCTGCCATCAAAGTCTATGTTTCTATGAATGAATGACTGAATGAATGAAGACTATCATTCCTATACCACAGCTTCAGCTTGTGTCAGCCCTGAAGAGGAATACCTTGAAATGTTGGCTCTATGCAAAGTTTAATATTATTTGTTGGTGCAAAATAAATCTATTTTGCTGAACTATCTGTACTGTGGTTAGTAAGTTATTTTCTAAAACCATACAGCTGTGCCAGCAGGCTAGCACATTACTGGTTCGGTGGGGTAGTATAGATTACTTAGGGTCACTTTCCATAAAGTGTTGTTATATGATCCAATATTAGTAAATATAGTTGGTCCTACATTTGAAATTCCCTTTCTCCTTAACTACGTAACTGTAATGTATTGACTCTGCTGCTGTACCAGTACACGAGCACCCCTCTTGAAAAATCAGTGTTTCACCCAGATGAAGTTATCCTGGTGTGCAAAAACTGTCCCACATGGAAAAGGTGCTGCCTACACATAGAAGATGCTGTCTCACATTGCCAACAGTCTCATGGCTCTTCTAATAAGAGGTTTTCCTGGATTGATGTAAGCGCCGGGGTTTGATTACACTGCATTATACTGCGGTGCAAAACAGCAAAAAGCAACCACAAGCCCAGGATAGCAAGAAGTGCCAGCACAGTGAAGGCTCACTTTGGATGCAGTGCAGCTTTCCTTTACACACACACAAAACAAGTTGCAACTGTTGTGCATTGCTCACAATGGTGCAGAGCTGCTCATGTAAAAGGCTCTACAGTTTGTGCAGCGCTGGTTCATTAGCTTTTACAGTGGGGATTGCCTCAGCAGCTGGTTCAGGAAACTAGTACTGGACCTAGACTCAGGAACCAGTGTGATGACCCTGCAGCAGACCAATCAGTAGGAAGATTAGGGGAAGAATCAGTAGGAAAAATGCGAGATTAGTCAGTGGGACAATTAGGGGACATGTCTGTGTGAAGAATGAGAGACCAATAGTTGGGAAAATCAGCGGAACAATCAGTGAGACTAATAAGAGACTAATCAGTGGGGATGAGTGAAGCTCAATCTTTAAGGAAAGCGGCAGATGAACTTGTAGAAGAATGTGGAAAATAGCAGACCAGTCAGTAGGAAGAACAGGAGGTTACTTGAAAGATCCCCCTCAAAAAAAAAATCAGGGAGGCTTATTTTGCATTCCCCATCCAGGACTACCACCAGAGCCAAAAGGCTTTAAAATTAGACCAGTCAGGGAGCGGGTTATTCTCAGAGACCACACAAATCCAGTGAACAGTCATCAGGGCTCTAATGGGCAGTGAATGATATACTGAGAGACTGTCTTCACAGGTAGTAATGCAGAGATCAGATTAGCCAGACAAGAGAAGCATGAGGAGCTCTCAGTCAATATTCTGAAGAGAGGGTCTGCCAGCCTTCTCACATCAGAAAAGTGTGAGTTTTGGGCCTGCCCATCCTGCGGATGAAGAGGAGCCCAGCTGGGGCTTCAGCATTGGTGTGAAGTGTGCAGTCTGTTGTGGGGTGGGGACTCTTGTAGATAGCACATCTGACTGCCCTCTTGTGGAATGATGGGACGATCTCCCTTTCTCTTTAATTGGTAGAGCAAATGTGTTGAAAATGACAATTTTACCCAAGGTTCTTTACTTGTTCCACGTTCTTCCTATTTCAGTTCCAAAGTTTTTTTTTCAAGTAGCTAAATGTCTTCATTTCTAGATTGTAATGGCACCCCAAGTCGAAACGGAAGATTTTCCTAGAATCATCCTAGAGCAGGGGTTCTCAAATGGTGAGGCCAGCCTCCTTGGGGAGGCTCCAACCTGTTCCAGGGGAGGCTCAAGCAAGTCTGAAACAGTACTGTATTTAAATATTGAATTTTATATATTTTGTGTGAAGAGATGATGCAAACTGAAAGAGGATAATAGTAGGTGAATTTAATGTATTTGTTTACTAATAGGTGACAAGGGAAGGTGAATGAAAGGCTAATTTCAGGTGTACCCAGGGAAGAGTAGGGAGTGAATACATTTCAAAAGGCAACTGTAAAACAATCAAGAAATACACAGTAAACAATAATGCAAACAAATATGAATAATAAACTAATAATGAGTGGTGGTAATTGATCAATTTTTGCCTGATGGTATACAGCCCAAATACAAGAGTTAAGCACAGAAGCGCTAAGAGCAATAGCAGGAAGGAGCAAAGTAATCCCTGAGAAGTTGCTTAGGAGCAGGGAAGGATGGGGAGAGGCGAAGTATATAGGAAGGTTATTTCATATAGAGAGGAAACAGAGAAAGCAGTCTGACCCATGAAGGTACTGCAACAAGGGGTAACAATGGTTCAAGAATTAAAATAGCAGAGTACGTAGGTTGGCGGGGGGGGTTACAATAAGCTGAATAATTATATTTGTTTATTTTATTTGTTATTCAGATAACACCTTTGATCACAGAAGCTCTTTTTCAAAGGTTGCACATCAGTATAAGACAAAGAACTGAATGTGAGCTAAGTACTCAAAGGGGTTTCAATTTATTCATGGTGCACTGCGCAAAGTACAGTATGTTATTTTTCTTTGGGGAGGCCCAAGATAATTTCAATTTTTTGGGGAGGCTCAAAATCTTTTCCATGGATTTGGGGAGGCTCACTGTGACAAAGTCAACTATTGTCCTAGAGTCATCAAATGATTTCATCCTGGGCCCATCTTAACATATAGGATAATGGATGGGTACCAGTTAATAACAGCGCTGTGTTCCCATCGACAAGTTGTCATGACAACCCAGTAAACCTCAAGAGCGAAGCTTTATAATGTATGGGCACCAGATAAACAAAATTTGTTCTTACATTATGTTTTTTGGTTAGCGCTGCTCTTCTTCAGGGCCAGGTCTCACCCCCGGGGCCTTTCACCATATGCCAGTAGTACCAGAGATGCGCAAAGCCATTCACATTGTTATGGTATCATTGTGATGTACTCAAGAGGGTATAACAACCTCTTGATGCCGCAATGATACCATAACAAGGATAAGAATTCATTGAATTCTATCCTTAACAATGCTGTCCCATACATTATATAATCATCGTTAACATAATCTTATAATCTTCTATATACAGCTGAAGTCATCCTACATTATGCCTGGAGGCTGAAATACTTAAATTAGATGACTTTAGCAATGTCTTTAGACGTAATCCCAATAACTACTCTAGGATGACCTCAAGATGATTCCAAGATGACACCAAAATTGATCTCCTGTGATGCTGAATGAATTATGGCCCTAATTTGGCATATTGGACCATAGGTATGCAACCCCCACCCTATTAGGCAGTACGGTAGCCAGCCTGCATTGCTTCCCAGAATTGGATAGGCATGGCTTAGGGTACTCCTGTGTCTAGGTGTATAGAAGTTATGCTCACTGGCAGCCCCTTGCACTCAGTGTTTATGGATTCGCTTATCCTCCTGTAGGAGATGCTGAATGTGGACCCTTTTCATAGATGAACAGAACACATGGAGAAACTGGGCTTCAAGCATTTGACTCTCTTTACTAGAGTGTCATAAAATTCATGGATGCTACACCATTTCATGCCCAAGGATCACAGTCATTCAGCTTTTATAAAGTTCATTACATTACTTCAAAATTCTTGTCTTGAGCAACACCACCATGGCAGTAAATATCCTCTTCCACTCCCTGTGGCTTGTACTACATAATTCCTTGGCTATCCCTGTCCTTTCACCTGCAGGGGCTTCACAGTGCCTGGGGACTCCCTAATCCCACCTTCACTAGCCGTCAGTCTGGTAACTGCATGTTATTCAACACTGACATTTTTGGTTGGATTTTTGCTAGAGGGTCCACCTCTAGCATGCCGGGGTACCACCCACACTTCAGGGTGTAGTTTTACCTCTTTGGTACACCGGACTGGCACTTCCTCACTATGCTCCATCACCCTACCATTTTGAGAAGTCGCAGTCACTGGACTGGGCCAGTCTCTGACTACACATCGCTATGCAGCAGGCACCCCATGACCCACCCACCTAGAGTAACATTCCAGGAGCAAGGCTGCTGACACTGCTTTTACCCTTTAGGGAATACTCTTCCTCACTTTCTTCACTTCCCATCTTCCTAGAGAGAGAGATATATCTGTTTAAAAAAAAAATGTCAGCTCCATCCAGCCTAGTAGCACCGGCGGATAATTCACTGCACCACCATCACAAGCGAGGTTGGGTTCAAGACCTGAGCCCAACGCCCCTGCCTTAGTCTGGTGTGACCCTGCATGCAATGTGGCGGCACTGTGTGCTGACCCCGAGGACAAAGGTAGTGAGTGTCCTGCTCTATTAGCGCCTCCTTTGGTGGGAAGCAGTGCAGGCTTTGATGCAGTGGGTGACCACGCATCAGCCAGCACAGCCAGCATCAATCAGATACTAGGCAGTGCTGCAGGGTGCTACTGGCTGAAGCTAGGTGTGGAGGGTGGGAAAGAAAACCAGGCAGAAATCAACGAGCTGGACAAATAATGACATTAGAGGGCCTGCCCTCCCAGATGCCGCAGAATGCCACAAAGTCCTTGTATCATGCAGAGACCTTGGCTGCTTTTTGTTATTCTACTGTGTGTGGACCGACTGTTGGTCCCTGCTGGGAAAAGGGGTGCAGTCTCTGGGGTAATGGATGTTGGGGCTATAAGTGCATTAGAGGGTAAGTAGGTGTATGTGGAGATCAGCGGGGTCTCTGCTTGTAACTACACTAAGTGAAATAATGAATAAACTTAAAAAAACAAAATATCAACTCCTGGCTCTCTGCCCAGAGCCAACAGTGTCATCTGAAATAACATTCTTTTAATACTAGGTCTACTTCCCATCACAATCCATGACTGCGAGGAGTGACAAAAATAGGAGGACCAGGTTTGCCCAGTCATCCCAGTAATGCAATGCATCACCCTTTCAGTCTTTGTCCGTCACTGATACAGCACAAGCATGTGCGGAACTAGGAGGGGGGAGTGGTGTGCATTACTGATGATGCACACAGCTCTTCCTTCTTCAGGCTGCACATAGCCTTGCATTGTATCAGTGACTGCTACAGACTGAAAATGATAGCGTGCTGCGAGGGGTGACTAAGCTAGCTGGGATTTCTCATTATTGGCCTCCACAGCATGGAACTGAAGGTCAGGGGAGGGCTCAGGATTAAAATAACAGCATTCTGGGGAATTGCAGGATTACACTAGGGAATGAGAAAGCTTTCAAATGATAATTATTTTATAAAAATGTCTCTCTCTCTCTCTCTCTCTCCTCTCTCCCTCTCCCCCTCTCCCTCGGAGGTTGAGGAAGCAGAGTGAAGGGTGGGAAATCTAGAATTGCAAGTAGGCTGCCATGGGACTAACTCTGGGCTCCTGAATGGGATATAGCTTTTTTTTTTATTCTTTGAGGCATCCTGAATATTTTCCCCAGAATAACCATGCATAGGGAAAAATACTCAACCCTTGGATCCAAGCAATACCTTATTATTTGTGGTATTCTGAAAATACCCTCTAATATTCATTGCTCGCACACTCTTACAGTGGAAAGCATTCTTTATTCAGTCCTAAATAATGAATGCCCTATTTTCTCTTGTATTTGGGAATGAAAAAATATTACTATACAGCCTTACTCGCTAGGTCAGCTACAAAAAAAAAAGGATTAAACCACCATATTTGATCCTGGTTCATACCCTGATTCCAGAATGAAACAGCATCCAAGAGGAGGATCTCCTCCTAGGTACAGGGGATGAAACTAAGTTTTGCAGCCACAAGCCAGCAGGGCTAGTGGCTGGGAAGAGCCATATACCCAACTGGTGTATTTACTGCAATAAGACAAAGAACCTAGTGCAAAAGCAGTGAGGCAAGGGTTACCCAAAGGGCATTGTCTGTAAAACCAAGTTTCAAAGAAAAACAAAATCACACATGCCCCCACAATGCAAAGCATCATGGGATATATATGTAACCCCCAGGTGGCGCTATCCCAAGGGCTGCTACCCCTGCCTGCATAACTGCTAACAGGTTAAGGGGCCTAGGTCCAATGGCAGGTGCCTCCACCCAGAGGTCGGGGTTAAGACAGTCTGGTATGACTTGGTCACAGCCCTCTGGGTTACTGCAATCCCCCTTTCTTCCCACTAGTGGCCCACACAATATATCAGAAGTACCTTCACAGTATACACTTAGCCCCAGGACTGGTTCGATCAGCTTGACTCTGGGGACCCCCTGTAAAACAAGATGACACAATGCAAAAGCCACAGTACAACACTTTAACATAAATGAATACCTCAGACAGTGTAACTTTACTGAAACAAACAGATCTGATTTATTTAGGGGAATATAACAAGGACAGGGGAAAATCAGGCTAATTAGTTTAGACACCTTAATAATCACAGTACTGTGCGCATGTTCAGAGTCCCAAATTGTCACTTTCACTGTGTACCCAGGATGGGGGCTAGCCAGGATCGGTACAGCTGGATGGGGTCCTGTGATGGAAAAACACTTGCACAATACCCAATTGTAATCCGGAGCTGGATGGCTCAGTTTGTGAAGAAATGAAACAGCAACAAATAGATGACACACTTGCAATTTGATAAACAGATGGCAGGAAGCTACCCTGCTTTGTACTCACAGACTCAGTCCTGGGAACTGGATGGAAAGCAGATTGTCCTGGATTGCCAGGAGGAGCAGAACATGTGGAAAAGGTCCTGTGACTGGACCTCACTGCAGTTTAGAGCAAATAGATGTAGTCTGGATTAAGCTGGGGTTTACTTCCAGCTTCATGCACTCAATTCACTGTACAGGGGATCTGAAACGTGATTCCCCATAAGCACTACACACATTTATATGTAAAAGGAAAGTACTATACCAGGCAGGCTGCTTCTCGATCCCGACCGCAATTACTGCATGATACCAGGGAGAACACACAGCAGCTTCAGTTCCTGACAGACCGAGTGTGATTCAGCAATTTCTCCAGTCTTCTACAGGGTAAGCCTGGTTTCTACTCTTCAGATCTCCTTGATTCTCTTCACAGGTCAGATTCAGTCCGAACAGGTGCTTGCACAAGCTGCAGACTGAAACTTAGGGCCTTACACGTGATTCACGCGCTAAAACTACACAACAAAGAAGCACACATTTCCCTGTCTCTTCACTGCCCAAACTGATCTGATCTTTCCAGTAGACAGAGCTGGGCATTTCCTTTGAGTTCCTCCCAGTTCAATTGGCTGGTTTGGCTGTCACTCACAATCAGACTCCCCCTGTTGGTGCAAAAAGGCGCAGAAGTCCAAACTACAATTGCCAGAAGCATTGGCCATACAGTACATTGGTGGCTGGCTCCACAATGAGAGTCCAAGTTCTGATTTGCCAGCAGAAGACTCCATTTCAAAGGTCCCCCCACACTGATTGGTCCAGTTCAGCAGTTCAACCAGAATGGAGGGCTAGGCAAACACAGTTCTGACTGCAAAGAAAAGCAGGTTAGACAAACTGTATTTTCGTTATTACTCTAAATGATTTCTGGCAAACAGTTACATCTTTGAAAAGTGCTCACTCTGCCCACTTAGCGACGGCAGAAACAGCGACTTAGCAGCAGCTTGAGCGGGTCTCAAGTAGGGAAACACACAGTCCCCCCATAGAAACTAACTATGTCTGCAAGCAGACAGCTCTCAAAAAGACAGTACCAGAGGCTCTAAAAGTACTCACAGATAAATGGCTTAAAGGCCAAATACCATTCAGGCTTGGAGCATTCAAGCAAGCTCCTGGAAGACTTTTTGGAACCCCCATTTGCAGGGGGCTTACATATATATGCAAATCACCGTGACATTTTAGGCTGGTTCAGCTTTAAGTAGGAATGCATGGCGCCGAAGTGCTTCTCACACAATCTGCAAAAGGTGCAAACAGAAGACACAGACACCTGTGTGGGTGGCCATGGGCTACTATCCGATACTCCCTAGGACACCAAAACATGTATTCTGTTATGGGTGGTAGGAGGGAGCGGGACCAGAACAGGGAAAAATTGCCCATGACTGGCCATGCTGGATGATGCCCCCCCACCCCCTGCCGCCATCCCCTCAGCACACCACTGCAGTCCCCAACCTATCAAGGTGCTTCCTCCCCTGACTGCAGCAGGACATTCCCCCCATGACTTTTAACTCCAAAACTGGGAGCCATACCAAGAACCTGGAAATCTGGAGATCGCGAGTGGCAAGTGGGTCCTGCAGTAGCAGGGCTTATTGTGCCCAAAATATTGGGATGCGTGGGGAAGGGAGAGGTACAGCGAAAAAAACGAAACATAACTATGGTACTTGCTTTCCAGTAAGGTGCAGTATCAAGGGATCAGATCATGTACAAACTTGCCACAGCCACAAGTTACCTCCAGCACAGTTTAACACTAAATTGATGGAGCCACCTTCTAAATGCCCTTTTGTGTTCCTGCCAGGCTCTGCTTCTTCTGTCCTGAGCTCGGGGCACAAAACCAGGTTGATGGTGTACTAGAGCAGTCTCATAATGCTTGGGGCCAAGACGTTGGTCTGCTCTTCTTTATTTTATTTTTCTAGATTCACTATTTTTGCCCCAATCTTGGTGTTGGCTACCTGTCAGCTTTCTTATGCCCCTGTTACCGTAACAGTTTGGCATTTGCCTCCATCCATCATACAACATTCAAATTCAGACCCCTGATAGCTGGTGATGTCCCGGAACTTACTCCCTCTGGTAGAGCTCAGCCAACAGGTTGGGGATTACCTGAGGGAGTAACTATGCCATGCAAACATGGTGGGGGTAGGGCAGCACCAGTAACAGTGACAGAGAGACAAGGCCTATATAAGGCTAATGGTATGGCTTTCCCCCTATGTAGGTCCTCCCTCCGCAACATGACAGAGCAGGTCTGTGCCACTCTTGCCCTGACCTGTCAGGAGGAACTGACTTCATATGGTTACCCAGTTTCTCACAATCTAGAGGAGGCACTGTGGAGTAAGCAGCACTAAGCCACCCTCCCCAGGGTTTGCACATGTAACCCCCCTTTGTCGCCCCCTTTTATGTCTAGGGGTCTTGATGGTACTATGGGGGCGTACAGACCGGAAAATTTCCAGGCATAAGATCCTGGCTCAAGAAAGGAAACAAAGCCTTACCTTTCCTGCAGATCTTATTTAGCAGAGTGCAGATTGTTCTCTCACCAAATAAGCTGTAACTTACCAACAGCTGCACCTTGCGACTGAGCCAGGATGGTTGGAGGCTGAACTTTTCATTAGAGGAGGAATATGATTAGTTCATTTATTAATTTCCTTAATGACACCCCCTGCTCTCAATGGTTATTTCTTCCTTTTGTATTACCTGTTTTTGTGTACTTTTGTTCTGTTCATATGATATGTCACCTGATAATTTATTGTCCAAGGTCCTCTCTATTCATTGCATAGGTAGGCACCTATGAACTTATGAATGGTCTACTCTGTATGTCTCTGATATATTGTATCCACTTTAACTCATTGTATGTAAAGCGCTTTACTTCGTATGTTCTGATATATTGTATCCTCTTTAACTTACTGTATGTAAAGCACTTATAATTTGTTATCCTGTTAAGTTTCTGCGTGTCTGTACTCTCCCGGGTCATGCCTGAAAATAGTCATTTTATGGCTAGTGCACTTACTTGGTTAACAAACGCTAAATAAAAAAAAATAATAAATAAATAAATAAAAAAAATAATCCCAGCACACCGAAGTAAAAGGACAATAAAGAAATGTAAATTTGTTGCTATTTAAAATTAATAAATAAATAATATGAGTACGGGGCTGCAGCTATGAATTTTGAGGCCCAGGACAAGTCACTTGAAATGTGCCCCTGTTTCCCAAAGTAGCTAATGCCAGGGGTAATGCCAACTCCTCAGGTGGGCCCCTCCTGAGCTCGGGGCCCCAGACAACATCCCCACTTTCCCTCCATTACTGCAGCCCTGCGTGAGTACGCAGTTCCATGAAGCCGGGAGGCAGACAGGCCAGAGGGCACATATGGGTGGTACTAACAGTACCGGGCTGATAATGATATTTAGAACAGGCATAAATAATAGACCACGTGCAGACTCCACGCAGATAACCTGAGCCAAAGGAAAGCTCAAAACCTTAAAAGAGCACAATGCATGAGCTAAGCCAGTACTTGGGGAGTGCCTTACTCCTCACCCCGAAGTAACCCAAACCAGGGATGTGGCCTTTATTACACCATGGCCACCCTGAAAACCTTGCCAGAAAAGAAAAACAAATTGAAACCCTCTCACCAGGGACAGGATGCTGGGATAACTATAGCATGCATAACTTGGCTCGTTCTTTGCAGTTACTGTATCCTTGCATTTTTTTTGGTGGGCCTAACATGGGACGTGCCTCAAACACAGAGACAGCAGGCCCGATAAAATGAGATCCCAAAATGCAATCCACCCAAGCTTACTCTGGCAGCGTGCCACACCAGGATATGACCACCTCAAAGCTGCCAACTCCAAGGGGCCCTGCCACAGCAGCGACAGCCCCACTGCCATACCTTTCTCGAGGGCACCAAGACTCCCAAATCCAGATAACAACGGGCTTACCTCCAGAGTACTGTCCACCCAGCTGATGATCTTACCAGGACCCCAGTTCCCAACAGTCACCATACTCCTAACTCCCTCCCTATCAGAGTTGAAGCCACGTAGCCATCAACGCTAAACCAGACGGTACCTCCCAGACCAGGGGATTTGAAGGCCCAGCCCAACTTGCTCCATGCCCAGCCCACCGGTGCTCACCCTTTCTCCCAGAAAGCCCTTTCTTTTAAACCCAGGCAGAACAGCAACACCCCTTGGGGGTAGAACATGGAAATGTCCCTTAAAGGGAACCTACCCAGAAGAGGAGCATACAGTATTTATTTATTTATTGAAATGTTTCACCAGGAAAACACACTGAGCAACAAGTCGCTCGACTCCCGGTGTGACCTGGGGGGAAGGGGTACAATTGGAATAAGACATTAAACATTCAAGCTACAAGATCAACATTAACATACAGTTGTAAGGCAGGTATTACAAACAGGGTTACAACAGCGTTGTGCATAACATGTAGAAAGAGTGGACAATAACAAGTGCTGGGTTAATAGTAAACAAGTGCTTACGTGAAAGAAAATGGGAAAGAGAAGGGAGGGGTGAGGTGGGGGGAGAGGGAAGAGTCGTGATCCAGGAGACCCCCTCAGGATGTGAGGAACCCTGCCAGGGGACTGGAGGGACCAGAGAGAAGGTGATAAGGCAGTGTCCCAGAGAGACCCCTTTAGGATGATAGGGGAAGGGAGTAGATGAGAGATGCAAGCCCCTTGGGGGATAGGAGAGGGACCCATGGAAAGCATTCGGGGTCCTTTACACTCTGAGAAATCAAGGGAGGCCAGTAAGGGAGAGCAATTTGGGGGAAGGGGAGGAGGGCTAGAGATTTGAGGGGGTGGGTATAGCAAGCCAGCCCTGTGAGGGGTGGCTTACACACATGCTACAGCATACCCAAATGCTTCCAGCCTGAAGCATAGGAGGAGGGTATCAAGGCTCAGTCCTGAGTCTCTTGGGCAGCACACTGTCAGGCAGCACCACCCAACCAGCACTGACCTGCACTTTTAAAAACTTTTATTTTGTTGCATATAATTACAAAAATAAGTGCTTTGTAAAAGATGAAAAAAATAAATAAAACTAACAATCACAAAATGACACTTCACCTTTCATCTAATTGTTCCACTGTCAGGGGTGCCTGGCTGCAGAAATGAAAATACTGTAATTAAGCCAGTAGCCACGTAGCAAATAAGATGTAAAGAAAGATTTCCACAAACGATTTAACAATGGCTCTTCTGAAATATAACATGGTCTAGGTAACCTGAAATATTATAATTGAAGTAGTGCTATTATATAGTTGAAAGTGATTTTCCCAGTTTGTGGTACCACTTACCTTATACTGGTGACAGTTTATTCCTGTCAGTTTTATACAATTATGCTGCACATGAATTTAGGTGGAAGGGATCGTAATTTGGCCCTGGCAAGGTGGCTAGCCAATCTCTTAGACTTCCCGATTCCTCTAGCACACTGAATTCACAAGGCCCTTGTTAATCGAGTATTTGCCTTCTTTAACCTCCAACTGGCCATCATTATGTAATAAATAGTAATGAAAATTGGCCCCCATTGACTTCATTGGGGTTCGCCCCTGCACTCGCCTTTGCTTTACGTCATTGCATGCTGAATGTGGGGGTGCACCAGAGGAATCGGGAAGTGGAAAGGATCAGCTCGCCACCTTGCTGGGGCTAAAATATGATCCCTTTCACCTAAATACAGGTGCAGCAGAATTTTATAACAAGCATTTATCAATGCTGAACATTCACTTGCCACACCACGGCTATTGTAGATGGTGGTGGGATTTCAGAGGAGCGAGGACCAGGGAAAGAGAGTGCAGCGGGTGGCAGGAGCTGCCAGTAAGTACCTCACTGGTGTGTACTGTTGATATCTCTGAAAAACAGAAGCCTTGTTCTCAATTTGCCTTCCAATAAACATTGCTTGATTGATTGATTGATTGATTGATTGATTGATTGAAACATCTTACTTATGAAGGCACATGCTGAAGTGCAGAGTTGCTCATTATCTGTTAATTTATTCAATCACGGATTATGATGCCTTTCAGCGTAAGGTGCTCATTTACAAAGGTTCCGCGTCAATGGGGCGGGTGAACAAACATACAAAGGTGGTAAGACAAATGCATGGTTTAAACAATGGCAATAGTACATACTTTGTATCTTTAATTAAAACTTTAGAATGGGAGTTGAAACAGAGTGAAGGCGGTACAGAAGAGAGAGAGATAAGGGGGCAAGCAGCCAAGCAGGCCTTTTTAGAACGCAGGTAGAAAAATGTAGTGTGGTGATAGAAATAGTTGGGTGACTGGGGAGATGGGGGCTGGAGCTGGGGGGATAGGGGAGGGTGAAGGTAGGAAGATCATATCGTTATATATCCAGGTGGAATAACAGTGTTCTACATCACCTTAACTAGGTAACACATTCAGTGTTTCCTGCATATTGCATTGCTAGTATCTAAGCTACACACTACCAGCCATTCGATCTTCTACATTTTGCATATAGAGAATACTGGATGGGCAACTGTGCAGAACCAGTGTGTTCTGCCACAGAGGAGTCTGATTCCCTGTGACCTCGAGAGCGAAGCTCAAGAGGTCCGTGGAAATCAGACCCTGAGGTGGCAGAACACACTGGTTCTGCACTGGGTTACCCATCCAGTATTTTTATGTTTGCATGCACGCATGTGCAAGAAACATAGTGCCATCATCCGAATTTTCGGAGGTGTGGCACCTGTCTTCCAATTCAGTCAGTGACAGCAGTTGAAAATGCAGTGCCATACAGTTCAAAGGGAGAGCTACGTTTCAGTGGGCAGCGATAAGATACTGTGTGCTCATGTACTCCTCCCACACACACAGGCATATTGTGTGCTCATGCCCCCCCCCCATGCACACACTGTATGGCTGACGGGGTGCCCAGTCCCTGTCGGCTCTGCTGCTCTCCCCCCTAATAGAGTTCCAGGTGCTACGTTGGGAGCCCACCCCAGCATGGCAACAGTCTGTATGGCCGACGGGGGTGCCCAATCCCCCATTAGCTCCACTGTTTCCCCCCAAGAGACTACCGGGTGCCACGCTGGGAGCCCACCCCAGCGTGGCAACAGTTTCTATGGCCGACGGGGGTGCCCAATCCCACATTGGATCCACTGCCATCCCTAAACAGCCTTCCAGCTGCCACACTGGGAGCCCACCCCAGTGTGGCACAAGTCCCATGTTGTCTAAGGGAAAAAAAAAAACCTGCAAGAAAAAAACTTTCCTCGCTGACTGTCCTGACCCCCTCCCCCCACCCGCGCCCATCCTCTGCACACCCTGCCTCCCACACCCCCACCTCACCCCATACTTACCTCCGGAGTCCGCGCGACGATCTCGGTGGATCGGGAACACGTCAGCACTCTTCAAAGCCGACCGTGAACTGAAGAAATGCTGGTAAGCTGTATAATGGAATAAATAGAGTTTTTTTCAACTTTGATGCATATCTCAGGCATTTAGGGGAATTCTTTCACCAAATTTTCAACATGGGGTTTTTGGGACCCCACCTCATGAATTCTGTCACTGTCATTTGGTTACTCGGGCCCGAAAGGTGATTTCGCGGTCACTGCACGGAACCACCTTTCGGGACCGATTTACAAAATGACAGTGTCACAGTTAATGAGGTAGACCCTCAAAAACCCTAAGTTGAAAATTTGGCAGAAAAATTCCAAAAATGATTGTTTTGCTACAGCATGCGTTATGCTGTTCCTACGCATCTGTGAAGTTCTCGAATTTCAATATTTTCACTCCAGATTTTCAACATTGCCATTTTACCACACCTCCTTATGAGCAGTACAGCTGTCATTTTTCAAATCTCGCCCAAAACGCCTTTTCCGCCCATGTAGCACACAATGGTGCAGTCGGTGTATGAAATCAATGTTTGGCACAGATTAAGAAAATCACAGTGACACTGTTCATGAACAGAGGTGCTAAAATGGCTATGTTAAAAATTTGGTGAAAAAAGTTCATAAAATGACTGTGTTACGAGTGACCATTGCACAGTTTCCACGCACCCTTGTAAGTTCATGGATTTCTAATATTTTCAGTCCAGATTTTCACCACTGGCATTTTTCCACACTTCCTTATGAACAGTACAGCTGTCATTTTTCACACCATGGCCGAAATGTGTCTTCACACTTCCAGCGCAGAAATGCATGGTCGCTGTGGGAAATCACTGTTTGGAACAGATTAAGAAAATCACAGTGACACTGTTCATGAGCGGAGGTTACAAAATCCCTGTGTTGACAATCTGCTGCAAAAAATCCCCAAACAAATTGCATCACAGGTGTGCATTGCACATTTTCTACACACGCTTGTGACTTCACCAGTTTTTTTAATATTTTCACTGCAGATTTTCAGTATTACCATTTTTGCACCTCCCCATGAACAGTACAGCTGTCATTTTTCACATCCTGTTCAAAATGTGTTTTCGCACCTGTGGTGCCAAATGGCATAGTCGCTGTGTGAAATCAGCTTTCGGCTAACAAACTGATATTGCCACTGTTCATAAGGTGGGGGTCATAAAACCCATGTTGAAAATTTGGAGTGAAAATGCCAACGAACGCCTGAGGCGTTAGGGTTTCCAACCATACTGCCCCACCCTGTAGAGATTGACAGGCATCAGGGGTGTGACTTGGGATTCTCACCTGTAATGCTCATACCATTCCACACCCTGCAGCCAGTGAGAGGCATCGAGGTATGCCTTGGACTCTTCGGCCCCAAAGTTCACCCCATTCTCCTATACAGGACCCATCTCACCGTATTTCTGATGGAATAGAGTGCGCATAAAGGTAAAGACCCCAAGGCACACCGTGACACTTGTCAGTGTCTGCAGGGTAGGGTGTGGTGAAATGGTGTGGCCGTTATGCCTGATGACCCAAAGGCACACCCCAATGCCTGTCAGTCACTGCAGGGTGGTGGTGGGGTTGGCTTCAGTTCAATACTTCGCTGCCATTCCTATTATGCAGCTCTGTAACTCCTACACTACCAATGCCAGCAAGCAAACATTCGGCATTGAAAAATGCTTGTTATGTTCACTTGCGCTTGTTCAAGGAATGTCTTACTACTAATGGCATTGTAGAGGTGTGTCACTGCCGAGCCAATTACAGCTGAAACTGCAATGAGCTTGGCAGTGTACACCAATGACCACGCACTCTGGTTATGACAGTAGTTCTGCTTGCTGATGTGGCATGTTCTGTAGTTGAAGGAAAAGAACCCCTCTAATGAGAGAGCACTTCATTTCTTTCTGTAGCCGTAACTCCAGGCATGCACATTAGAGTTGACATTATTGCACGTGCTGGAGTTACATACGCAGCTTCTGCCATCCGCTGCACACTCTCTCTGCCCAGTCCTCGCTCCTCTGATGCCCCCCCCGGGCTTGAACATTAGCTGCAGTGTGGCTTTACTTATTGGTGGCTCCTGCCACCCACCGCACTCTCTCTACTGGTTCCATGTGACGCGGTGATGTGAATAGCAATCACCGTTTCATCAGCCACATCACCAAAATGAATTTCATCGATGCACACTCATAGTGTGGACAAAAATGGCACCTGAGACCTACAGGTCTCATTTTTAATGCAGGGGGCATCACCGCCTGCACCCCCCTACTTATGGATTCTCAGCTCCAGCAGGGTGCATGTCAGGGGGGTGAAAAACTATAAAAAATTAAAGCTGCCTCCCAGCAAAAAAAAACAACACACCGCACCAGACCTGAACCCTGTACCCTGCACCTCCTAGCCGACCACCCTCTCCACCATGCTAGCAGACCAGCTCAGCAGCTGCCTGCCACTCCTCCACATACCATCCCTCCCCTGCCTCCCCCCTCCATGCGCGCACATACTCTTGTACTTCCCATCGAGGTATTTCATCCACCCCAGTATCCGGTCACCCCCCCTGCTTGGTAGCCGTGAACACAGGTGCCATAACTGAGTCACTGTTTTTGTAGGTGCCCAATTTTAGTCACCTTGTTCACTGGATACCCTCTCTATCTGGGTCTAAGCGCTCAGTAATTTTACATGTTGTTCTTATATCTGCTGTGAAATTCTTAATTGAATACCAAAATATTAGCTCCCAGTGAGCAAGCTGGCCTGTATTGTGAGAAGCCCCATGCTGCACACACACATCTGCTGTCACTACTCCAGTCTACTACTCTGTTCACTTCCTCACCAGAATGAATTGAGTTAAACTGAGCAGTGACTTTACTTTAGCCCTGCCCCCTCCCTGACAGCTTGGCCAATGCCATGCTCCTCCGCTGGCTGTTTAAAATGGTCCAACCCTCTCTGGTTACCTTATGAAACCTTCCCGGTGGCGACATGGTGCCAGACTGCAGAGCAGCTCCCTGTGTCACTTCCAATACCGCAGACCCACCTTCTTTTCATTATAGCACATTTCTTTGGTGGGAAATGTATGCAGTTCACAGTGCACCCAAAAAACATGTTAAGGCACTGTCGCAGCTTCAATCTAAAAAAGAGTTGAAGTGGAGATAGTGTGCTTGGTGGTGGAAATGCTGCTGCTAAGCCAGAGCGATACACTATTGACTGCTGGCTCACTCTCGACAGCACATGCCATAAAATCATTTGTACGGTATTGTTTGCATTTAACTGCTATGGAAATGATACAGAATACAAAGCCCTGACATTTCTAAAGTGTGCATTGTTTTGGTGATATGTGTGTGTGTGTGTGTGTAGCTATGTGCTATACAGTGTATGGTGGAACGTTGTTCTCGCTAGAAGTCCCACCTCATTGAAAGGCTGTTCATCCACATTTGGTAAAATGAATGGAATGCTGTTCTGACCGTACGTGCAGAACAGCGTTCCATTGATTTAGAATTGAAAGCTCGAGCCACGGTTTTAAAGCATATACAGAAAAGCGCCGTGAGTCACCATCATTTAGGGGTACATGGTAACTGCAACAGCGGTTTTCTAAAAGGGGAACAGTTCATTTGCCATTACTCAGAATGCAGGATCAACCAGATATGTAAGTTTAACTTACAATGTTCGCCATAGTATCCGTTTCTGATTCCACCTCAATTTTTTTTTGTTTTAAAATCCCGCCCACACTACAGCGGCAGCCAATGGGAGTGTGCACTGCTGACATAGGGATGCCCAGTCCCTAGCAACCACACGACTCACCATTAACAAACGGGAGACAAGATTTTCTTTTCTGCATATAAATAATACATGTTAAAAGCCTACAAACGTTAAAATAATTTTTGGGGTACCATACACTATAAACAAGCATTTGTCAATGCTGAATGGTTGCTTACTGGCATTGGCATTGGTAGTGTAGGTTTTACAGAGCTGCATAATAAGAACTGCAGTGAAGTATTGAACTGAAGCCAACCCCACCACCACCCCGCAGAGACTGACAGGCATTGGGGTGTGCCTTTGGGTCGTCAGGCATAACGGCCATGCCATTTCACCACACCCTACCCTGCAGACACTGACAAGTGTCACGGTGTGCCTTGGGGTCTTTGACCCTTATGCTCACCCCATTCCATCAGGAAATACGGTGAAATGGGTCCTGTATAGGAGAATGGGGTGAACTTTGGGGCCGAAGAGTCCAAAGCACACCTCGATGCCTCTCACTGGCTGCAGGTTGTGGAATGGTATGAGCATTACAGGCGAGAATCCCAAGTCACACCCCTGATGCCTGTCAATCTCTACAGGGTGGGGCGTTATGGTTGGAAACCCTAACGCCTCAGGCGTTCGTTGGCATTTTCACTCTAGATTTTCAACATGGGTTTTTTGTGATCCCCATCTTATGAACAGTGGCAATATCAGTTCGTTAGCGGAAAGCTGATTTCGCACAGCGACTACGCCATTTGGCACCACAGGTGCGAAAACACATTCCGAACAGGATGTGAAAAATGACAACTGTACTGTTCATGGGGAGATGCAAAAAATGGCAATGTTGAAAATCTGCAGTGAAAATATTAAAAAAACTGGTGAAGTCACAAGCGCAGCGAGAAAATGCGAACGCACACCTGTAATGCAATTAGTTTGGGGATTTTTACAGCAGATTGTCAACACAGGGATTTTGGAACCTCCGCTCATGAACAGTATCACTGTGATTTTCTTAATCTGTCCTGAACAGTGATTTCCCACAGCGACCACGCATTTCTGCGCTGGAAGTGCGAAAACACATTTTGGCCATAGTGTGAAAAATGACAGCTGTACTGTTCATAAGGAAGTGTGGAAAAATGCCAGTGGTGAAAATCTGGACTGAAAATATTAGAAATCCATGAACTTACAAGGGTGCGTGGAAACTGCGCAATGGTCACTCGTAACACAGTCATTTTATGGACTTTTTTCACCAAATTTTTAACATAGCCATTTTAACACCTCTGCTCATGAACAGTGTCACTGTGATTTTCATAGTCTGTCCCGAACATTGATTTCGCACACCGACTATGCCATTGTGCGCTACATGGGCGGAAACATGTTTTGGGCGAGATGTGAAAAATGACAGCTATACTGCTCACAAGGAGGTATGGTAAAATGGCAATGTTGAAAATCTGGAGTGAAAATATTGACAATTTGCTAACTTATGAGCATGCATAGGAACAGCTCAACGCATGCTTGTAAAACAGTCATTTTGGGGAATTTTTTCACCAAATTTTCAACATAGGGTTTTTGGAGGCCTACCTCATTAACTGTGACACTGTCATTTCGTAAATCAGTCCTGAAAGGTGGTTCGGTGCAGTGACCAAGAAATCACCTTTCGGGCCCGATTAACAAAATGACAGTGACAAAATTCATGAGGTAGGGTCCAAAAAACCCCATGTTGAAAATTTGGTGAAAAAATTCCCCAAAATGCCTGAGATATGCATCAACGTTGAAAAAACCCTATTTATTCCATTATACAGCTTACCGGCATTTCTTCAGTTCGTGGTCAGTTTCGAAGAGTGCAGACGTGTTCCCGGTCCACCGAAGATCATCGCGCCGGACTCCGGAGAGTAAGTATGGGGTGAGATGGGGGTGTGGGGAGGCAGGGTCCGTGAGGGTGGACGCGGGTGGGGGAGGGGTCAGGACAGCCAGCTAGGGAAAGTTTTTCTTTGCAGGTTTTTTTTTCCCTTAGACGACGCTGGACTTGTGCCACGCTGGGGTGGGCTCTGCATGGCAGCTGGAAGGCTGTTTGAGGGGCAGTGGAGCCGATGGGGATTGGGCACCCCGTCGGGCCATACAATGTGTGTGGGGAGTATGAGCACGCACATGCGTGTGTGTGGAGGAGCTAAGAGCACGTGATATCTTATCGCTGCTCACTGAAGCATAGCGTTCCCTTTGAACTGTACGGCACTGCATTTTGAACTGCTGTCATAGACAGCTGCAGCATTCATTGGCGAACTCTGGCCGTGCTTGCAAACACACTGATTTGGAAGACAGGGTGCCACACCTCCAAAAACTCGGATGATGGCACTATGTTCCTTGCACATGCATGCAAGCAAACATAAAAATGGCAGGAATTAACTATCGCCAGTATAAGGTACCTGATAAAGTAAGTGAGAAGGTACTGAAAAAAAGTGGAAAACCACTTTAAGAAAAGACAACTAGCATGAACTGGTAAACAAAAACAGCTAAACCAGAAAACTGCAGAAAGGATAGTTTCCTTCTCTGCTCTATAGTTAGGAGAGAGAGACATATTATGAATCACATGGCCATCCTGTTTAACTAAAAAGGGTTATCAACAGTGCAGTGCCAATGACTGTATGGGCCCCCCTGCAAAATATTAAGTGGGGCCCTACTTCCCCACCAATAAGCATAAAATAACCATTAGTGCATATAAAATATTTATAATGTAGGTTCTTTAGTTATTTTGTATCAATCCTGCTGAGCGTCTGTAGTTTGTCCATGCTGCCACCTTCCCCCTTGCTGGCATTGTGATCAGGGGACTGAACATTTCCCTGCTCCTCCTGAGGACACTGGCACCCAGATCAGATGCTTTGAGTAAGGGGCACTATTGTTTCTTTGTTCTGTACCCCCCCTACCATAACTGGAGTTTGAATCTTCAGTAGAGACCCCACTGCTGCCACTACTGAAATGGATAAGCAATGTACAGAGAGAAAGTTGCAAGCTTGTCTAGGACAATAAAAGTTTTCCATAATGCTGACCTCTGAGGCAGCGGGCCCCCTGTCAATGTGGGCCCTACTGCAATCGCATCTCTTGCACCCTCCTGATCACGTATGTAACCCCTAGGTGGCACTATCCCAAGGGCTACTACCCCTGCCTGCTTAACTACTAACAAGTTGAGGGGCCTAGGTCTAATGGCGAGTGCCTCCACCCAGAGGTCAGGGTTTGCAATAGTTAAACTAACTTGGTCACAGCTCCCCTGGGACACTGCAACCCCCCCTTTCTTCCCACTAGTGGCCCACACAATATATCAGAATTACCTTCACAGTATACACTTACCCACAGGACTGGTTCGGTCAGCTGGACTCTGGGGACCCCCTGTAAAACAAGACGATACAATGCAAAAATCACAGTACAATACTTTAACATAAATGAATACCTCAGGCAGGGTAACTTTGCTGAAACAAACAGATCTGATTTATTTAGGGGGGAATAACAAGGACTGGGGGAAATCAGGTTAATTAGCTTACCACTCTAATATATATATACATATCTATACTAGGGCACTGTGCACAGGCCTAACCTATAAGTCACTGTCTCTGGGGTACCCAGGCAATAGAAGGCTAGCCTATTTGGTGCAGCTGGTTGGGGCCCTGTGATGAAAAAACACTTGCGCAATACCCAATTGTAATCCAGAGCCGGATGGCTCAGTTCGTGAAGAAATAAAACACAACAATTAGATGACACACTTGCAATTCGATAAACAGATGGCAGGGAGCTACCCTGCTTTGTACTCACAAACTCAATGCTGGGAACTGGATGGAAGGCAGATTGTCCTGGATTGCCAGGAGGAGCAGACCACGTGGACAAGGTCCTTGTGACTGGACCCCACTGCAGTTTGGAGCAAATGGATGTAGTCTGATTAGTTGGGGTTTACTTCCAGCTTCATGCACTCAATTCACTGTAAGAGGGATTTGAAACGCAATTTCCCACAAGCACTACACACATTTATATGTAAAAGGAAAGTACTATACCAGGCAGGCTGCTTCTCTATCCCGATCGCAATTACTGCACAATACGCGGGAGAACACACAGCAGGTTCAGTTCCTGACAGACCGAGCGCGATTCAGCAATTTCTCCAGTCTTCTACAGGGTGAGCCTGGTTTCTACTCTTCAGATCTCCTTTATTCTCTTCACAGGTTGGATTCAGTCCGAACAAGCGCTTGCACAAGCTGCAGACCGGAACGGGGCCTTATGATGTTTCCGTAGTTGAACTGCAAAACTGAAGAACCACAGGGCTCCTGACTCTTCACTGCCAAAGCTAAACTGAAACTCCAGAAGACAAAACTGGGCATTTTCTTTGAGTCCCTCCCAGTTCAGTTGGCTAGTATGGCTGTCACCTCACAATAGACTCCCCTGTTGGTGCAGGCGCAAGTCCAAACTACAATTCCCAGAAGCATCTGCCATACAGTCCCATTGTGGCTGACTCAACTTAAGAGTCCAAGTTCTGATTTGCCAGCAGCAGGCTCCACTTCAAAGGTCCCCACGCTGATTGGTCCAGTTCAGCAGTTCAAAACTAGAATGGAGGCTAGGCAAACAATTCAGACTACAAAGGAAAGTAAGTTAGACAAACTGTATTTTCATTATTACTCTAAATGATTTCTGGCAAACAGTTACATCTTTCAGATAGGCTCCCCTGGCACTCTTAGCGACTGCAAAAACGGAGCGAATTGGCAGCAGCTCAGTTGGGACTCAAGCAGGAAAACACACAGTCCCCCCCATACAAACTAATTATGTCTGCAAGCAGACAGCTCTTAAAGAGACAGTACCAGAGGCTCTAAAAGCACTCACAGATAAATGGCTTAAACGCCGAACACCATTCAGACTTGGAGCATTCAAGCAAGCTCCTGGAAGACTTTTGGGAACCCCCATTTGCAAAGGGGTAACACGTAAGTAACATGTTTAAGAAAAGGGAAAATAACGATGATAGTAACAGGGAAAAGAGTAACATCAATGCCAGCATATTATATTCCCTGACTGAGAGGGACTACACCGACAGGACTGAGCGCACTGTGAGGAAGTCAAGGCACAATTACCCTACCTGAAACAGCGGTTCTGTAACTAAACAAGCATTTGTCAATGCCGAATGTTGATTGCGTTGGTCCGTTGAGCTCGTTCACTGCCCCTCTGTCACTTGCTTGTTCTGTTTCTCCCGGTGCTGCAGGCTGGCCTTTTATACTGGGCTCCTGCCTGCGTTGCCATATTTTTTCTGCCCACAAAGAAATCCACAGCAGTCATGATAGAGCTCCACTGAGCTCGCTCACTCCCCCTCTCTCACTCACTCATTGTGTTTCTCCCACCGCTGCAGGCTGCTGTTTTCTACTGGGCTCCTGCCTGCATTGGTGGCTTTTTCTGCCCACAAAGAAATCTGCAGCAGTCCTGACACAGCTCCGTTGAGCTCGCTCACCCCCTCTCTCATTCGCTCATTCTGTTTCTGCTGGCACTGCTGGCTGGCCTTTTGTACTGGGCTCCTGCCTGCATTGCCGCCTTTTTACTGCCCACAAAGAAATCCGCAGCACACATGAGAGACTCCTTGAGGTCCGCTCACTCCCCCGCCTCATTCACTCATTGTGTTTCTTCTGGTGCTGCAGGTTGCCCTTTTGTACTGGGCTCCTGCCTCTATTGGCACCTTTTTCTGCCCACAAAGAAATCTGCAGCACTCCCAACAGAGCTCTGCTGAGCTCGCTCACTCCCCCTCTCTCACTCGCTTGTTCTGTTTCTGCCGGTGCTGCAGGCTGCCCTTTTGTACTGGGCTCCTGCCTGCGTTGCTGCCTTCTTCTGCCCACAAAGAAATCTGCAGCAGTCATGATAGAGCTCCATTGAGTCTGCTCACTCCCCCTTCTCACTTGCTTGTTCTGTTTCTCCCACTGCTGCAGGCTGCCCTTTTATACTGGGTCCCTGTGTTCATTGCTGCCTTTTTCTGCCCACAAAGAAATCTGCAGCAGTCTCAACAGAGCTCCATTGAGCTCACTCACTCCCCCTGCCTCACTTGCTCATTCTGTATCTCCCGCTGCTGCAGGCTGCCCTTTTGTACTGGGCTCTTGTCTGCGTTGGCGGCTTTTTCTGCCCACAAAGAAATCTGCAGCAGTCCTGACACAGGTCCGTTGAGCTCGCTCAGTCACCCTCTCTCACTCGTTCATTTCATTTCTGCCGGCGCCGCAGGCTGCCCTTTTGTACTGGGCTCCTGCCTGTGTTGCTGCCTTCTTCTGCCCACAAAGAAATCTGCAGCAGTCACAGTAGAGCTCCGTTGAGGTCACTCACTCCTCCTGTCTCACTTGCTCATTTTGTTTCTCCTGGCGCTGCAGGCTGGCCTTTTGTACTGGGTTCCTGCCTGCATTGCCGCCTTTTCCTGCCCACAAAGAAACCACAGCTGTCCCGACAGAGCTCCGTTGAGGTCGCTCACTCCCCCGTCTCATGCGCTCATTCTGTTTCTCCTGGCACTGCAGGCTGTCCTTTTGTACTGGGCTCCTGCCTCTGTTGGCACCGTTTTCTGCCCACAAAGAAATCTGCAGCAGTCCTGACAGAGCTCTGTTGACCTCACTCACTCCCCCGTCTCACTCGCTCATTCCGTTTCTGCCGGTGCTGCAGGCTGCCCTTTTGTATGGGGCTCCAGCCTGCGTTGCCGCCCTTTTCTGCCCACAAAGAAATCTGCAGCAGTCACAATAGAGCTCTGTTGAGCTCGCTCACTCCCCCTCTCTCAGTCACTCATTCTGTTTCTCCCACCGCTGCAGGCTTCCCTTTTGTACTGGGCCCCTGCATGCATTGCTGCCTTTTTCTGCCCACAAAGAAATCTGCAGCAGTCCCAACAGAGCTCTATTGAGCTCACTCACTCACTCCCCCTCACTCACTCGTTCTGTGTCTCCCTGCACTGCAGGCTGCCCTTTTGTACTGGGCTGCTGCCTGCATTGGCACCTTTTCCTGCCCACAAAGAAATCCGTAGCAGTCCCGACAGAGTTCAGCTGAGCTCGGTCACTCCCCCCCCCACTCGCTCGATCCTAATCTGTCCCAAACACTGATTTCCGACAGCGACTTTGGTATTCTGCACCGGAAGCGCGAAAACACATTTCGGCCAGGATGTGAAAAATGACAGCTGTACTGTTCATAAGGAGGTGTGGTAAAATGCCAGTGCTGAAAATGTGGCATGAAAATATTGCTAATATGCGAAGTTACAAGGGTGCGTGGAAACTGCACAATGCATGCTCGTAACACAGTCATTTTATGAAGTTTCATCACAAAATTTTCAAAATAGACATTTTGGACCTCTGCTCATGAACAGTGTCAGTGTGATTTTCTTAATGTGTCCTGAACACTGATTTCCCACAGCGACTGTGTTATTGTGCACAGGAAGAGAAAAAACACATTTCGGCCAGGATGGGAAAAATGACAGCTGCACTGTTCATAAGGAGGTGTGGAAAAATGGCAATGTTGAAAATCTAGAGTGAAAATATTAAGTTGTTATGGCTATAACAGCGCGTGGAAACTGAGCAACGACACCGTAGTACACTCATTTTATGGACTCTCATCACCATTTTTAGGACCTCTGCTAATGAACAGTGTCACTGTCATTTTCATAATGTGTCCCGAACATGGATTTCCCACAGTGACCGCGCTATTCTGTGCCGGAACTGCAAAAACACATTTTGGCCAGGTTGTGAAAAATGACAGCTGTAATGTTCATAAGGAGGTGCAGAACAATGGCAATGTTGAAAATCTGGAGTGAAAATATTACAAATTCACAAACTTACGAGTGTGTGTGCAAACTGCACAATGCACGCTCGTAAAACAGTCATTTATTGAATTTTTTTCACCAAATTTTCAACATAGACTTTTTGAGAGCCCACCTCATGAACACTGGCACTGTCGTTTTGTTAATCGGTCCTGAAAGGTGATTCCGCGTAGTGACCGCGAAATTACCTTTTGGGGCCGATTAATGCCATAACAGTGCCAGAATTCATGAGGAGGGGTCCCATAACCCCCATGTTAAAAAAGTGGTGCCAAAATTCCAAAAAATACCTGAGATATGCATCAAGGTTGAAAAAAACCTATTTATTCCATTATATGGCTTACCAGCATTTCCTCAGTTCACGGTCAGCTTTGAAGAGTGCAGATGTGTTCCCGGTCCACCGAAGATCATCGCACTGGACTCCGGAGGTAAGTATGGGGTGAGGGGTTGTGTGGGAGGCAGGGTGTGCAGTGGGTGGGTGCGGGTTGTGGAGGGGGCAGGGAGACCGCAAGTGACCGTTTTTTTGAGAGGTTAAAAAAAAATACATCGCGCACCTGTTTTTTAACGGGCACGTGGGTACGCTGGGTGGGCCCAGTGTGCCAACGGACTCTTTTTTGAGGGGGGCAGCCGTAGCTGATGGGGGATTGGGCACCCCTGTCGGCACACAACAAAAGGGGGGGTTACATTATGCTGACGGGGACTAGGCACCCCTGTTGGCACACAACAAAAGCGGGGAGGTGACATTATCTGTGCCGAACAATGATTTCCCACAGCGACCACACATCTCTGCGCTGAAAGTGTGAAAACACACTTCGGCCATGTTGTGAACAATGACAGCTGTACTGTTCATAAGGAAGTGTGGAAAAATACCACTGGTGAAAATCTGGACTGAAAATATTACAAAGTCATGAACTTACGAGGGTGCGTGGAAACTGCGCAATGCCTCACTCGTGAATACAGTCTATTTTGGCGGACTTTGTCACCAAATTTTCAACATAGCCATTTTAAGACCTCTGCTCATGAACAGTGTAACTGTGATTTTCGTAATCTGTCCCAAACATTGCTTTCGCACCAACAGCACCATTATGCGCTGCATGTCGAAAATACATTTAGGCGGCATATGAAAAATGGCAGCTGTACTGTTCATAAGGAAGTGTAATAAATGGTAATGTTGAAAATCTGGAGGAAAATATTGAAAATTGCAAACTTACGAAATGCGCGAACTGCGCAACGACGTCAGAAACAGTCATTTTTGGAATTTTTTCACCAAATTTTCAACATAGCCATTTTAAGACCTCTGCTCATGAACAGTGTCACTGTGATTTTCTTAATTTGTCCCGTACATTGATTTCACACCAACTCGCATTTTCGCGCTTCATGAAGTGACAACATGTTCTGGGTGAGATGTAAATTTTTCACCAAATTTACCAAAATAGGGTTTTGAGAGCCACCTTATAAACACTGGCAGTGTCGTTTAAATCGCTTCCGAAAGGTGATTTCGCACAGTGGCTGCAAATCACCCTTCGCCCGAGTAATGCCATGACAGTGCAAGAATTCATGAGGAGGGGTCCCAAAACCCCATGTTGAAAATTTGTGCAAAATTCCAAAAATGCCTGAGATATGCAACAAAGTTGAAAACCCCTATCTAGCCCATTATACAGCTTACCGGCATTTCCTCAGTTTGCGGTCGGCTTTGAAGAGTGCAGACATGTTCCCGGTCCACGAAGATCATCGCTACGAGCTCGGAGGTAAGTATGGGGTGAGGGGGTGTGGGAGGTGGGTGCGAGTGGGTGGTGCAGGTTGTGGAGGGGGGGCCAGGAGAAGCGCCTGGGACGCTTTTAATTTTCAGGGTTTTTTTCAGTGATGATGGGGACATTTGCCATGCTGGGGTGGGCTCTCAGTCTGGCACAAGGATGGCTGGGGGGGCCGTGGAGCCGATGGGGGATTGGTCACCCCTGTCGGCCATATGATCAGTTGCCACACTGGGGTGGGCTCCCAGCATGGCACCCAGTACTCGGGGGTGAGGACAGTGGAACTAACGGGGGATTGGACACCCCATTGGCTATTCTATGAGTTGCCACACTGGGGTGGGCACCCAGCGTGGCATGTGGAAGGATTTGGGGGGGTACTGAAGCGGTGTGGGCACCCTCGTCGGCTGCTTAATGTGGGGGAGGCAGCACGCAGTATGCGTGGTGTGCTTGTGTGTGTGTGGTGTGTAGGGGAGCTGCACAGAGCAGGCGATATCTTATTGCTGCTCACTGAAGCGTAGCTCCCCCTTTCAACTGTGTTCCACTGCATTTTGGAGCTTGTCATAGACAGCTCCAGCATGCATTGGTGGACAGGGGCCGCACCTGCCAACACACTGACTGAATTGGAAGAGGGGGTGACACACCTCCAAAAACTCCGATGATGGCACTATGTTTCTTGCACATGCGTGCAAGCAAACATAAAAATTAAACGACAACACAGAACATGGATTAAAAAAACAGATCATGTCTGACAAATACACTAGAGTTTTATGAATATGTTAGTCAAAAACTCAGCAACAAAGCACCTGCTGATGTAGTGTATCTGAACTGTCAAAAGGCTCTCGACAAAGTCCTGCATACAACACTAATAAATAAAATGTACTTCTTGGGAATCAGTGCAACATTAATCAGATGGATTAATTCATGGCTGAGTAATAGAACCCAGAAAGTCAGAATCAGAGGACTTGAGTTGGATATAGGAGTGGTGACAAATGGGGTACCGCAGAGTTTGGTCCTGGGACCTGTGTTATTTGTACTGTTTGTATCTGACGTGAATAAGGACATTGACAGTGTGTGTGCCAAATCTGAGGATGATACAAAGTTGGGGGCTGAGGTTAGCAATAAAGGTATGGTAGATACTTTAAGGAAAGACCTAATAAAAATAGCAAAATGGGCAGCAGACAATTGCAAGAGTTTTAACCTCAATAAATGCATAGTAATGCACCTGGGAATGAATTCAAGCATGAGGCATGTAGTCTGAATGGAATACCACTAAGGGCAGTTGAATGCGAGAAAGACCTGGGAATAGTAATGACTAAAGACTTTAGCTTCAACCTACAATGCAATGAGGTCATCAGGAGAACCAACAGAGTAATGGGTTGCATTAGAAAGGCGTTCATGTCCAGGAACAGAGTTTGCATCATGCCACTCTATAGGGCATATGTTAGGCCACACATGGACTACTGTGCACCTCTATGGAGCCCCTACTTGAGGAGGGACATCAATAATTTGGAGAAGGTGCAGAGAAGGATGACTAAATTGATAGCAGGTCTGGGGAATATGGACTATGAATCCAGACTACGTAGCCTTAATCTGTTCCTATTGGAGCTCAGGAGTATCAGAGGCGATATCCTACACATGTTTAAAACTTCATGAGATGAAGACCTTAGGGAAAGTTTGGGCCTACATGTACAGGAAAGGAATATAAACCTTAGAAGCCTCAGCCACCAACTGCAGTTAACTTTTCCAAAAAAACAATGCCAGGAAACACTATTATATGCAGAGAATTATTCCATTGTGGAATAGTCCACTGAAGGATGTGGTAGAAATAGACAGTTTTTATGGTTTTAAAGCAAGGCTGGACAAGCACTTGCTAGATAACATGGGCAAATATCTGACCCGCTAGTGCAGGAGATAGACTTAATGGGTTAACACCTTCTGTCTATCTTGTACTTCAAGTATTAAATCCAGTATATGGATAAATGTAAACTTATTATTGCAATGTTATGATTTTAATAAACATTTTGGAGGAAACAGGGATATAATAGGGTTAAATAGAAACTATAGTAAGATTATATCAGAACAATATAACCCAAGTGAGATATAATTGCAGAGGTGAAATAAGAAAAGATTTTCCAACAAACAAAGGGGTGAAACCGGGGTGCAGCCTGTCCCCAGTACTCTTTAATATTTTTTTAATAATATTTTAATAAACTTATACAAAGATGAATTTCATTTACCAAAACTAGGCAATAGAAAGTGTCCGTACTTGACTTTTGCGGACAACATTGTCCTGCTATCTACAAGTTACTTGGGAATGAGAAGAATGCTAGAAGAATTCGTATTAGAATGCAAAAAATCAGATTTACAATTCAACATATCAAAAACAGAAGCTATGATAGTAGGAGGAAATAAGAAGGAATATACCTTCAAAATAGTGAAAGAGGAAATTGAAACAGCGAACAGTTTCAGATGTTTAGGATTAATAGTCACAAATAATTTATCATGGAAAGGCATCTACAAAGAATGGAAAATACAGTTAAAAGATCAATCCCTGTTATAAATGTTTTTTCATATAGGTTTGGGGGGGTCAACCAATCAAAGGATGCATAAAGGTTATTAAAGCTAAAATAAACATATATGGGATAGAATTATGGGGATTGCAGTTATTAACCAAAATAGAGGCATTTTTAAATAAATTCTACAGATCACTTCTGGGTTTGCCACAAGGAGCTCCATCAGCATTGGTGAGAACAGAGACAGGCCAGATGCCATCAGAACATATAGTTCAGGAAAGAGTCATCAAATATTGGGTTAAAGTATATCAAATGGATAGATATAGATTACCAAGACAGTATCTTGATGAAGCAATAAATTACATTAATAAAAATATAATATTTCTCAGCACACAAGTAATAGGCCAGTTTATAAAGCCAGCTGGACTGCTACATTTATTGGCTGAAACGTATGTTTATCCAAAAGAACTAGCTGATACACAAATTAAAGAAAGACTGAAAAATATTTACATACAGAAAGCATTGTGTTTATGTACATCATACGAAAGATGTGAATGGCTCTCACAAAACAAAAAAATCCATATAATGGAACCTTAACTACAGATTATAAAAAAATCCACAAGAAGAAAAATGGTTACTGGATTGTGATTTGAATATCATGATCATAACAAGTTAATAAATTGCTCCAAAGGGAATATGAAAGCTAAGATAGTCTGTAATAGTATGATAGAAGAAAATAATTGAAAACAGTTGATATTAGATTGTCCATTATATGATGAGGACAAAAAAGAATACTAGGAGAGATCCTGAAAGAAATGAAGATAGAAAAAGAGAATATGATGAATGAATTACTTGGATCAAATGAAAAAAGAACTGTGGATCCATTGGCAGCTCATCTTCAAATTATCGAAACAAAAAAATTACACATTAACAAAGAAGAAAACAATAAACCAAAACAAGTAATCACCTGAAGGTATAAATAGAACTGTTTTTTTAAACCATGAGGAAGGGCAATATACGGATTTAAGAAAAATGTGCAAGATATTGATGTTCAATATATATTACTGTATAGTTAATTGCCACTATTGTCTAATAATGTACAATGATTTTAACGGGATGTATTAAATATTGTAAAGACTGAAAAAGTCGATCAATAAATGTTTTAAACTATTTTGAACTATCCTGGTCACGGCTCTGGTTATCAAACAATGCTCTTCAACTACATTTAAAGTGCCCTTTTGTATATACTGGTGTCCACTGCATCACATTTTAATATTTGAGTGAATTTCCCACTATTTTAAGTTGCCCTATCTCCTTATATATCGGCTTTACAGTACCTCTAAAACCTTGCCTGGATCTGTCATGCTGCTTCTCTCTCTCTCCAGTCATTTCTGTTCCAACTGATTTGCAAAAGATTTGTTTTGTTAGATAAACAGGAAACAGGAAGCAGCTGAGTATATGAGTTCTTGTCATTAGAAATCATCTTAACAGACGATTCTAAGATGAGCTTACAATAATTGCATGTGCATTATTTAAAGTAGTTCTGGGGTCATCATGCAGTCATTAGGTTATTTGTTCTAGCATTTTCTGATGACTTTTTTCTCCTGATGATGCTATTCCACTCACAGCACTTCCTCCCTTATCCCTTTCCCATTCCTGCCCTCTTTACATCCTACCTCATCCCCCCTTCCTTACCCCTCCACTCTCACTACCCCTCCCTCTCTCCTCTGTTTCCTCACCTTGTTCTCTCCCTCTAACCCCCCTTGCCCCCATGGGTCTTTCCTGCATAAGCTTCATCGTGGCATCTCCCTCCTTGTTCTTATTTTGCTCCTTCCACCCCCCCCATTCACCCCTGTCCTTCTCTCCTTGTAATCCCTTTCACCCCTCTTCGGACAAGGCCACTGGCTGCACTTGATGCATTATTTATCTTGCCATATTGTTCTTTTTTTTTATGTAATTACTTTCCTCATGTTGTACTACTTACTGAAATCATTTGTCATTTGCTATTCTTATGACTTGATGTGGAACCTCTGTAAAAGAGCCCTTGGCTCAAAGGTCTTTCTGATTTATTAAAAAAAAAAAAAAAAAATAACATTGGTATGACTTATAAAACAATCCAATGATCATCAGATTACCCTGGGACGGCTTCTGAAATATTCTGATTTGTCTTGGGATTCCATAAATCCTTGAATAAAACTAATCACATCGATGTTATCATATGATAAAGTGGAGTTTGGGTATTTACAATTTTCAACTGCACTTCTGGCAGCTCAGTGGGCCACACTGCATCCTTGCTTTGGACCAGATCCGGTGGAACCCAGGACTCAGTTGAATAAGCTGTTCTGCAGTGTTATAGGTTTTCTGATATTGTACACATCTGAAACATTACAACCAGTCTTCCTCAAAATCCTATTTTAAAGTTCATCTGTGGAATTTGGCATAAAGTGCCCAACAAATCTGAAATGGACCATATCTTGTCAGCTCTGACACCACTGTGGGGGAAATCTGATATGACCCCAGTTTCTGAAGGAATTGGCTTTACTTCTTGAAAGAAGCATATTATTTAATTGGTTCAATTGTCTAATGAAGTATATTTTCTCTCTTTAACAATCCCCTCCTTACAGTAAATGGAGGTGATTGTTCACTGAAGTGATCCAGTAGGAACTGGCACTTACCATCATTCCCTGAGGGTTGTTGTTCTAGAGCAGCTTCTCTTCTGAAAGATACTGCCCTCCTGTACCTTGTTAATCCCCTTGAGATACTTGCAGGTCTCTATCATGTCCCCCCTCCCTACTGTCCTCCAGTGTATACGTACTGAGTTCCTTCACTCTCTCCTCGTATGACCTATGGTGTAGGCCCTGCACCACTTTTGTTGCCCTACTTTGAAATGCAAAGCATCATGGGATGTATATGCAAATCACCATGACATTTTAGGCTGGTTCAGCTTTAAGCAGGAATACATGGTGTCAAGGGATCTCTCACACAATCTGCAAAAGGTGCAAACAGAAGACATAGACATGTGTTTTGTCCTGCTCATGACTCAGTGTGCCTGAAAGTAGTTGGAATGCTGGCAATGCTGGGGTGCCCTTGAAGAGTCAGCATTGACTAGTGCTCCCTAAACTATTCTCACCTGACAGTAGCAGGGAGAGTTCTTTCCCAGGTTTCAGCAGTGGCAATGGCTGACTGTAGGATGTTGGCCAGAGGCTCAGGAGGCACAGGGGATGGGGCTATGTTCCTACCGAAAAGCATGGGCAGGAGCTGGATTCCAGCTGGTCTATGGGCTCCAAGAGTGGTTGAGGTCCAGGACACCCCAGTGATTCAAGGGTGCTGTGAGTAAATGTGAGAAAGACCATGGTAGCAACCAGGGAGGGAACTCTGACAACAGGGACAGACTGGGGATCTAAAGGTCACACTGGTGGTGTTACTCAGACAAGGCAATGTAGTGGGGGACCACTAGGGTGCTGCAGGAACCCCAGGGGTTTCCCATCATGGAAACAACTTAATAGCCAGCTGGCCTGTGGTGGGTTCCCCAAAGATATCCTAGTGGGAGCTGGAGACTGTCCTATGCAGAATCTCTGCACTTGAAGACAGCAGACAAGACCTGACAGTGTTAAACTAGCAAGCTGCATTTCCAGGGCAGAAGGGACGATAAAAGCCAAGTCCCATTGATAGCGATGCCCATGGTCTGAGCCTCCGGGGAAGGGATCTGAGTGGGATGATCAAGAGTCACCAGGCAGCACATACAGCTGCATGTGGATGTGGCCCAGTGGGCCCTTGTATGGATCAGGAGCAGGAGAAGAGTTGGTGGGTTGCTTACAGGGGGAAGTACCAACACCCAGTGATCTTCCCTGGGTTATCTGGAGCTTACATTCACTGAGATGAATGCCCTTTACGTATGATATAGCATACTGAAATGTACATTAAAACAAAACAGAACCCCTCTTCATACAAAGTTAAGTTGATACCCACAGTATAAGGCAGTCAGAAAAGGGGATAGGATCCCCTGGCAGAGGCACATTCTGGCAGACATGGAGAGGCTGCCTGTGAAGCACAAAATGCATGTAAGGAAAGCACAGAGTGTCAAAATATTTAAAGTCAGAGAAACTGCGTTCTACTGGGGATGAGACAGGGTTAATATATCCCAGTGATATGATGTGGAGAGAGGCAGTCAGGCTATGACAGCCTGGGGGTGGGGTTGAGAGGCTTCCTGGAAGCCCAAGATATGAGTATGGTACTATACAGAATACAGATGTGAACAATAAGTAGTCCTGAAAGAATTTGAACAGCTTAGAAGTGTGTCAGTATGCCTGTGTTTTGTTTAAAACATTTACCTCAGAAAGTCCCTATAAGTGGGATTTCTATTCAGCTGAAGTGCCTTTGATGTTCTTCAATGATAAAACAGTAGGTGTTGCCCAGAAAGCTGCTCTAGGTCTGGGAAGGTGGCTGATGGCTACCTTTTTTGTTGCTGTCAGGACTTGCCCTAGTAAGGGACTGAACCCTTTGAGGTCTGGAGTGACTGCCCGCCTGTTGGGGTTGGTGAAGGCAAGTGCCACGTGGGATGAAGAGTGACATGATCAGGATCATCACGCAATGGGTCTGCCACAACTGTGCCCACTTAACAATCAGCCTCCAGAAGAAACTTACATCATCTACAGTCATCATAGCCCACATCCTTATCTACAGTCACCGTGGCCCATATCCTTCACCACTGGGAGTGTGTTGGGTCTACTGTACCTGAAATCCATCCTCATCTGGCTAAGCAGGGGTGATGTCTCCACAAAGGTAACACCATCCCTTCACATAACATGTGTAATTACTAGTGTAACCCCTCACCCCTGCCCTTTTAGCAAAATGACAGGTGGCATGCTGTTGAAGCTGACAGCAGTACCTGGTGAGGACTAGGTTCGGGGAGGATGAGGTTACTCGGCATAAGGGACCTAGGTTTGGCTACTCTGCACAGGGGCACCTAAGTAAATCTGAACACAGGAAGCAATAACTGTAATGTCCAGAACCAGGAATGGGATTCTTCAGTGTGGCTTTTATTCACATCCAAGCTGAACAAACAAAACATAGACGGACCTCCATGGGGCTACATTCCTGGTAATGCAGATTAGAGACAACAGAACACTTCATCACTATTTCCAGCCCTCAGGCTCTGAACCCACCAGACACACAGCCCGGACTTGCACGCAGCTTTGGGTACACAGCCCGACTTGTACACTACTTGGGTTTTCCCCACTGGCCCGGCTCCCCCGCCGGCCACTTGATCCACAGTCCATTTTGGGAAATGAACCAATTTTCCTGTTGTGGCTCCTCAAACCACCTTAGAGTCTTCGACTCCTAGAGGGAATTTTTCTTTCAATCCCATGTCTGGATACTTCCCTCATCACTGGCCAAGTGCATGAGGCAAAGTAGAAATCCACAGAGCAAATCCATAGAGGTGGACCTGGTCACTAAAGATGGGGGGGGTCTCCCACCTCCAGCTCCCACAGTCCATACCCGGCCATTTCTCTGGAAATTAAACAACTCTTTTACTGAAAGCTTGCCAATGTAGATTCCTGGGTAGACATATGTCACATCTCCTCTACATATCATGACTTCCCATTAAGCGCTGGACTTGAACCTACTTCAGTAGTCCAATCTCCACATGTCACACATGTCCCAGGGTGAAAAACATAGGCCCTTTCAGGAAGAGCAAACACTCACCCTTCGGTTGCAGGTGCCCCACAGGCAATTCACAAGTCTTCTTGTTTCTCAAAAAACTCTGGGACAAATAGGCAGCTTCTCCATTAATAGCAGAACCAGGGGATTGCCCCAGGAATATGCAGGAAACCCTTTCCTGCCCCCATCCCTGGAGGGAGGGGGCACTGAGACCCGAAACAGCGGTCTCCACCACTTACAGACTGCTTCTGTGTCTCTCTCTTTTGGTGGAGACACACACCCTTTTACCTAAATGTAGCCCTCTGTCACGGCTGAGGCTCCAAGAGCCTAACCAGAGCTGCTGTGATGCTTTCACAGCAAGCTCCCAACTCCAGCTGACCCACTGACTACTGTTCAAACCTCCCAAGATTCTACTCCAACTCCCTGCTGCAGATTCCACTGTGGCTCATGCAGCTGCGATAGTTCTATGGTGATGTCATCCCTCAGTCTCAGCTGAGACTGAGAACAGAGTGAGACAGTGTGAAACCCATTTAACTGGAGTTTCACAAGCTGCCTTCTCTGCCTACCACTAGGTCTTACTGGGATTCTAGTAACCCCGGGTAACAAGGGGGTTACATTCGCCCTTGACCAGGAAAATGACTGTCCGCAGT
Organism: Neoceratodus forsteri; assembly: GCA_016271365.2. Lineage (NCBI taxonomy): Eukaryota > Metazoa > Chordata > Ceratodontiformes > Ceratodontidae > Neoceratodus > Neoceratodus forsteri. The sequence goes on along the minus strand of CM028133.1, from coordinate 43,779,226 downwards.
CATTGTTTACCCGGCTTTAGGCCATCCCACCCTATGTGCTACCTTCGGAGGGGGGTGATCAGGTCCCCTCCTACCATGTGCGAGCGACATATCAGCCTCTACTCTATCCACTTACTATGGATGCCTAGTGGCTCTGGTAGAACTATCCAGAGCATAGCCATAATAGCTCACCACTGCAGTCCCTACGGCCATTCAGGACCACAGCCCGTCTATCCCCCCTAGGCCTCTAGGGAAAATCCATCTGCCTTTGCTTAATACCCCAAAAACAAAAACAACCCAGGGACCTCCCCGACCTTAGGCAACCTGCAACCACACACCAAGAATAATACCACATTGTTACACCATTTTACTGCCTCCTCCCTACCCCCACAACCATACCTGTGGAAGGAAAGGGTTAATACAGTAACAACAACAATAACAACACCACAGTACTTTAAATTACTACACACTAAAGTACTAATGAGAAACTCCGATGAGCCCCTCCTCCTCTTCTTGTCTTCTCTTTTATCTTCTCCAGGAACACCTGCAAGAAAAAGAAAGACAACACACACTCCTAATCTGCATACACAGTCTACCTAAACCCCTACCATCAAAACACTGAAGAATCCCAAAAGATTTTTTTTAGAAAATGTAGAAAAACAGTATATACATTAGAAAACAGCAACATTATTTGCAATACACATTTGGGATGATGGAGTGCCCTAAAAGTCCCAACTAGTGACCACGATGCCGGAAGGCTAGTCTAATAAAGAGTCTCTTCTGGGCCGGAGCCCAGTGAAGCACAGTTCTAACAGGCCAAAGTCCCAAAGGGGAGAGTCTTTGTGGACAGTTCACACATTTTGGAGTCTGCTAGTGTAGGGTGTGTACTGCAATGTCATAAAGATAGAAAAGTTTGGACTTACCAGCCCCTTGTAGAATGGAAATTCTGCACCAACCTGCACCTATGCCGAAGACTCTCCCTGGCAGCATTTCTTCCGATACAGCTGGGTGGACATCTTCCGGGAACCACAGGAGGGCACATCTGGGAACTGCTGGGATGATGTCATCTCTGGAGATGGAACCTTAGAACAGGAACAAAAATAAAACAGCTGGTCCAACGTCATCCGATTACCAGGCGATGAAGCAGGATACAGCTGGGCTGGTGTCCTCTCGGGATCTGAAGTCATCTGGTGGTCCAGTCAATGGATTCTGGAAAGGCCAGTACACTGTAGAACTGATAAATGTGGGGCATGTGAGTCCTGGATGTCCATACTGGTGGATCAATAAAGGCACTTCACAGGCTGGTGTGGCAGTATTGACTACCACTGCTCGGCTTTCCATTTAGTAGGCATGGGCACATTTGCTGGGAGGTCCTTGCACTGAGGCCAATAGTACCGGGGATCAGGAGCTTGAATTATTACCCCGTCTGGGTGCACATAATTCACACAGTGGGAGATTTCACGTCTCTCTCCATCCAATATTCGCACTCTGTCCATAAACAGTGTCCTGCCTCTCTTCCACTGGGTATATTTCTCATGAAACAGTCTGTCCTTTGCATGCTTGTTTGCCCCAGAATGCACACCTTTCATTGCTTCCGCCCAGATCCAGGATTTCCTGCTGTTTTCAATCTCCTCCCAGACTTTCCGAGAAAGGTAGGAAAGGTCATACCATAGATCTCATTTGCCTTCCTACGAACCAGTCTCTCCTCTTTACTAGCTTTGGTCAACCTGAGACTGCTGGCCTGTCTTGGGGGTGGCCAGTCCTGGTTCTGCCAGCTACGCATCCTTAATGAAATTATTTATTTATTTATTTAAGAATCAGTTTACAACCTTTGAGCCAGAGGCTCGTTTACAAAGGTACTTCGTCACATAAAGACATACATTGTGTTTCGGTTACATAGCAAGATTTGCCAAAATCAATAGGCATTCACCAGAGGTGCCACGCCACATTGTGGTCAGACAGATACAGTTGGGTACAGACAGATACAATTGGGTACAGGTACAGGTACACGTAATTCGATAACAGGTATTAAACAAGTCGGTATCAAGTGAGCATTCTGGTAGATAAACATTGAAACAGCTGGTACTGGCCAGGTTAAACCTAGGCATGGTGTACAGGGAGGTGGTGGAGGGGATGGTTGGGTGGAGAGCTGCCCGGGGGGGCATTGTCAAAAGAAAAGGAGATGGAGGCTATGTTCAGAGACAGGAGCAGTTACGAGTGCTGAAGATGTGGTTCCGAAGTGCGGTTTTGAATGTGGAGATGGTGATGGCATTGGTGATGGTGGCAGGGAGAGAGTTAAACCAGGTTGGGGCTCTATAGCTGAAGGACCTCTGGCCATGGCTGGTTCTTGTTCTGGGATCTTTAGAGTGGTCTTGTAGGAAGACCGTGTTGCAATGGTGGAGGGCTCTGGTGGATAGATGCTGCTATTCCCAGGGGGAGAGCCCGAGTAGGGTTTTTTGTGAGGAGACAGGTCTGCGTATCGGAGCCGCTCATCCAGGGTAAGCAGGTTAGCATCGACATATAGCTGACAGGTGTGTGTGAGCCTGGGGGCACCAGTAATCAATCTGCATGCTTTATTTAGGGTTAGGTGAATTTTGTTGAGTGCAGTGGCGTCGGCAGCACCGTATACTGGTAGACCATAGTCTACAAGGGACAGAACGGAAGATGTAACAGCTAGCCGGAATTAGAAACGGATCTCTGACTTCTTCCTCTTGCAAAGCTAGGGCAGTGGCATCACCACTCTCTTCCATGCATTCCTCCAGGGCAAGATCTTGAGGCTGTGTACCCGTTCCTTTTTCACAAGGCCACATAGGTTCCCCCTCATCTTCCTCTTCACTGAGGATCTGAGCCCAGGAGTGAACAGTCGTTCTCACTCCTGAGACTATTCACTCATCACTAGGTGCGGAGGTCGACACCTCCCACTCAAAGGCCTCCCGCATCTCGTTTTCTCCTAAGAGACTTGGGCTAGGCCCCCCCTCCAGGGGTCTACTGATGCTTTATCTAAACTTTTCTTCTGGGATCTAGCATCTGAAACTTCAACTTCTGGTTCTGTCTCTAACTCTGCACCCTCTAGCTTTGTGCCACACTCCCCCGAGGGGCCTTCCTCCACAGGCTCTGCCTGGTGCTGTATGCTGCCAACTGCAGATTCCTGAACCTTTGTCCATGTGGGAGCCAACTGAATTTGAGGCGCTTTATACAAGCCATATTTTTTTAGGCATCCAGCACAGTGAGGAATCATGAAGATGTCCCTTCCAGCTCTCAAGCATATTTGACACACATGCACTGGAAAACCAGGAATCGCCACATGAGGAGGCAGTTGTCCTCCATAGCACCACTTTTCAATATCCCTCAGTCTATTTACTGCTGCTGTTACTGCAACCCAGGCATGATCCAGATAGTGAGCTGGTCCTGAGGCCATAACTGCAGAAAAACAAACAAAAAAGTTCACTGTAACTGAAAGTCCCACTTTATTGAACACATTCTTTAGTTTTAAAATGGCTCCTCTGCTGCTGCTGTGTTTACTTTACTACCCCACCCTGTAATGGCGGCGGCAGCACTCCTGTGCATCAACATTCAGAAATTGGGTTAAGCCACTGCGCATCCGATTTACACAAACTACTGATAACTTTTGCTCAAACTGCACAAACTTGCTCTGTTCTTGTTTTAAACACATTTACTTGATTTTCCACTGACTTTTTTACATGCTGTAAACATTTCTTTGACTCACAGTCCCTTAAAGCTTCAAGTTTTTAAGCACAGGATTGCCTGTAAAACTAGTGTTGCACATTTGGCTACAACTCACAGTCTCTCTCTGGCTTTAAACTTTAAACTGAGGCTGAACTCATTACTATGCACACAATGGCTTAACAGACTTGTACTTGCTGGCAGGACTTGACACAGTCGTTACTTGCAAAGCGACTACACTGCTGCACACACATTTATATGGTATTTGGCAGAAAATCACTTATTTGAGCAATTTTTATGCTAGTACTTATTGTTATCAGTAGCAGTTTGCTGCGATGGGGAAAAAATGGCCTGCAGCCAGTTCTTGGAGGCCTCAGAACAGAAACGGGTGGGCAGTCCTGTCGATCGTCTTCTCGACCACCACACTTGCAATTCCGACGATCAATTAGCGGGTTGAGCCCGATTTTGAACAAGAAAGTCTATTTTTATAAGGTTTACAGCAATTTTAACACTCAGCGATGCTCCTCCACAAGCCAGTACATGCACTCCACTCACACTCCCTCTCGAATGCTGGGGCAGTCACTGTAGAGCTGGCTGAGGGGCAGAACTGATTGCAGCCTCACCAATCACACGACGCCATGCAAATGAGCCTCTTCTTCCTCGTGAGTGCTCTTCTCCTCACGGCGATCTTCGAGCAGGCAAATTTAAACTGCAGAATGCAACTTTTTTTTTTCTCAACTGACTCCACGGCGGGAGCCCATTTCAGCCATTTAACATAGCCATTACACACCTGCAAGACTCTCAGTTCTTTCAGAAAGCGTTTCCAACGTCCAGGGCACAATTTTCCTGTTGCTACCCCTAGTCTTCCACACTTTTCTTTACCACAGTTCATTTAAAAAGCATTTCCAACATCCAGGGCACCATTTTCCTGTTGCTACCCCTAGTCTTCCACACTTTTCTTTTCCACAGTTCTTTTTTAAAAGCAGGCAAAAACGCTGTAAACAATTTGATGCAGGACAAGGGCACACTCTTTGGCTTTACTGCTTCTTGGTAAACAGTTGGCAATTTTAAACAGCAGCATAAGATCCACAGCACACAGCAACACTAGGTAAATTGCTTCAGCTTTTTGGGCTACCCACTGCCAGATAGCCAAAATGCTAGCCCCTTGCTCGAGCACCTTCCTCCCAGAATAAAATCCAAAGCGGTGCCTCCATTTTTGTAACCCCTCACCCCTGCCCTTTTAGCAAAATGACAGGTGGCATGCTGTTGAAGCTGACAGCAGTACCTAGTGGGGACTGGTTTCGGGGAGGATGAGGTTACTCAGCACAGGGGACCTAGGTTTGGCTACTCTGCACAGGGGCACCCAAGTAAATCCAAACACAAGAAGCAATAACTGTAATGTCCAGAACCAGGAATGGGATTCTTCAGTGTGGCTTTTATTCACATCCAAGCTGAACAAACAAAGCATAGACAGACCCCCACGGGGCTACATTCCTGGTAATGCAGATTAGAGACAACAGAACACTTCATCACTATTTCCAGCCCTCAGGCTCTGAACCCACCAGGCACAAAGCTCGGACTTGCATGCAGCTTTGGGTACACAGCCTGACTTGTATACTACTTGGGTTTTCCCAACTGGCCTGGCTCCCCTGCCGGCCACTTGATCCACAGTCCATTTTGGGAAATGAACCAATTTTCCTGTTGTGGCTCCCCAAACCACTTTAGAGTCTTTGACTCCTAGAGGGAATTTTTCTTCCAATCCCATGTCTGGGTACTTCCTTCATCACTGGCCAAGTGCATGAGGCAAAGTAGAAATCCACAGAGCAAATCCGTAGAGGTGGACCGGTCACTAAAGATGGGGGGGAGGTCTCTCACCTCCAGCTCCCACAGTCCATACCTGGCCATTTCTCTGGAAACTAAACAACTCTTTTATTGAAAGCTTGGCAATGTAGATTTCTGGGTAGGCGTATGTCACATCTCCTCTACATATCATGACTTCCCATTAAGCGCTGGACTTGAACCTACTTTTACTTTTTGGCTAAGCCTATTACTCTAGGCCTCCCACTATTTCAGTAGTTCAATCCCCACATGTCACACAAGTCCCAGGGTGAAAAACATAGGCCCTTTCAGGAAGAGCAAACACTCACCCTCCGGTTGCAGGTGCCTCAAAGGCGATTCACAAGTCTTCTTGTTTCTCAAAAAACTCTGGAACAAATAGGCAGCTTCTCCATTAGTAGCAGAACCAGGGGGTTGCCACAGGAATATGCAGGAAACCCTTTCCTGCCCCCATCCCCGGAGGGAGGGGGCACTGAGACTCGAAACAGAAGTTTCCACCACTTACAGACTGCTTCTGTGTCTCTCTTTTGGTGGAGACACACACCCTTTTACCTAAATGTAGCCCTCTGTCACGGCTGAGGCTCCAAGAGCCTAACCAGAGGTGCTGTGATGCTTTCACAGCAAGCTCCCAAGTCCAACTGACTCACTGACTACTGTTCAAACCTCCCAACATTCTACTCCAACTCCTTGCTGCAGATTCCATTGTGGCTCATGCAGCTGCGATAGTTCTATGGTGATGTCATCCCTCCGTCTCAGCTGAGACTGAGAACAGAGTGAGACAGAGTGAAACCCATTTAACTGGAGTTTCACAAGCTGCCTTCCCTGCCTACCACTAGGTCTTACTGGGATTCTAGTAACCCCGGGTAACAAGGAGGTTACACTAGGTACTACCTCACCCAAATATACCTTGCAACTCTTAAGGTATGACTAGCTAGATACATACTGGCATTCTGTGTGCCTGTAGTTCTATGTCCATAGATACAGCTTGTTCAGCCAGGAGCAACTGTGTTAAATTCTTCAGTTTTTGTGTAAAGTGTCATCTTTTATCTTTGTCCATTAAAACAATCAAACAGTATAGCACCAATTCTGAGATCTAATTGTCACTGGCCTGCAACACCTTAACTGTGCGGACAGTGAAACTGTTTGTAAATTCTCAGAGGGACTGTGGGGATAACTGGTGCACCAGTGGGGTGAGAGGGACTGTGACTTTGATACACTTAGATGTGGAAGTGTGCTGGGAACTGTACTGTATTATTCACATTAGAGTTGTGTCAACCTCCCAAAGTTTGACCATGCGGACATTGACCATTGAAACAGGTAAAGTTTGTCATGGTTCTCTTACTTGGAGACTAGTTTGTGCTGGTTTGACCATTAAAAAGCATTAGGAAATGGTATAAAAGTGAAATAACATAAGGCAGTCAGTTGATGAAGCACCCAAAACAGCAGGATGATGCAGTGGCTCACAGTCAGGGTTACTGGTTCCAAACATTGTGTCTGTTCAATCAGTGCCAAACACGGACAGTGCTAGTAAACAGTTCAATGTTTGGGGAATTGCGATGGGGTATTTAGTGCTTGTATTAAGTGTAGTACTTTTTAGGGCTTTACTCTAATCCCACCCTTGAGTAGTAGACATGTAGGTAGGAATTTATATTGAATAGAAGGCCCAAAAAGTTACCTCCTCCAACTCACGGAGAGTATGACCGCTGGCACTTAGGAGAGGAAAGCCCCCCAGGTGGAGGAAACCTCTGAGGACCAATGGCCATTGGTTTGACCATCCTCTGGGCATACTAAGAAGAGAAGGACCTAGGTTCTAGTAACCATAGCTAAATTTTTGAGGAAGGTGAGCTTCTTGGAGAGATGATAGTTCATCCTCGATCCATGAACAATGTAGTTTGGATGACAATCCTGAAATTGAAGAAGTAGGTCTTTTCTGAAGGAGCTGTAGAATCCTAAGCGTGAAGCAGTTCCAGTCGAAGAAGGGCAAATGAAGTCCAGATTTCCAAGATGATAAAGGATGCTTATCCAAAGGGATTACAAGGGCGCAATGAGCAGGGAGAGCATGATTTGATTGATATGCTACCAGATAGAGAACAGTGGGAAATGCGAAGATTGGTGAAGTCATTGGTGAATGATCCAACTGGTCATAATGTGTGATGCTCGTGGTAAAGTCTGGAGGTAGGGAATTCAGTAGTAAGTGATAAGTTCATAATTAAACATCCATGAAGTGGAAGAAGGAGTCGAGTAGAGCCTTTGAGTGCTTGATAAGAGAAATGTCATGAGTAATTTGTAGACAAATAACGGAAGATTGGCATATGCAGTCCAGAGGGTAATTGAATGTATATAAAGAGAATGACTGCAAGTTCAGTACGAGGAATTGGATAGCTTATTTGGGCATCGATGTCGTAACTGTACTTGTACATGTTCTGCTGGTCCACTGGCCGAAGTAAATATTGATAGTTCTGTAGTGTAATTGCCTGTGAGCTGTACTGAGGCGGCTATGGCTGGTTAGGTTTACAGGCACTCCGATGTCTAAATACTTAAAAGAAGCTTGTAAGCGGATATACGGAAGTGTAAGGCTGGGTTGGTAGTGAAGTCGAGTAGTGTGACACGCCAGAGGATCTTAATGCTATAGTTGATTAAGGCCTGTAGGGATGTAAGACTGGGATAGTGAATTTGCTGTAACAGTTGTGGATTTTCAGATTGAGAATTGGAGGAGACTTTTCTCGGTGAAAGTCTTCACTGGAGGGAGTAATGGAAATAATTTGTGAACGATAGACTAGAAGGACCTCTGGATGGGCTGCTAACTTGACTGATGGCAATAGGATGGAGAATGCAGATGAGTATATGGGATATGGTGATGTTCAGGAGCTAGAAAATGGTGGTTTGGGTGGCATAACAGTTGTAAAGCAGCTAGGCATGGGAGATCCAATGATGGAGTTCTGGGATGGCAGCTGTGAAAGTCTTAGGACAAGCAATGGCTGTTGAGAAGTAGGAGTCAAGTAAGATGGTAAATAGTATCGATATTAGTAGGAAAGGCTGCAGAAGGTAAAACATATTATGTCCATAGCGGTATGAGATATCTTGCTATTCCTGGCATCCACAGCAGTGATAACGGTTATGAAATCGGAACATAACAGAAGGATTTAAATTATATCCATGTAGGAGGATAGCCTGTGAGACATGGTAGACAGGGAAGTAACAATGATTGAATAGACAGGATTTGTAGGGAGTATCCAATAGAGATGGATGAGTTCTTTCTCTTGTCCAGGCAAATGAGATTCCAGGAACGATCATGAGGAGCTGATTAGGCAGGATATAAAACTATAATGCGTAAGAGTCTATGAGGCAGGTTATCCGAGGGATGTATGCTAGAAGTAGTTTTCCTCAAAGGTAATGAACGAGTGATCCATCGAGTAGTGGATGAGAGCTGTTAGAATGGCCAGAGCAGGAATATGAAATGTTTAAATGGGAGGAAAAGTTGACTGGGTAGGAATATTGACTGGAGATGGGGTAGTATGCCCAAGAGATCCATAGCAATCTGGATGAAGCCCAGAGCCTGCAAGGTGAGATAAAAGGCAGCAATCCAAAGATGGAAGGAAGTCTGGAGTGAATCCTGATGGACTGAAGGAATGATCCAGGGAAAGCGATGGGCTAGGCAAAGCCAGATGACATATAGTGCAGGAAGTAATAGGTCCAAGTCAGCTCTTTGGCGAACAGCAGTGGAATGCAGGAAGGCCATAGCAAGGTATCAGAGGATGATCCATGGAAGGCCGAGGAGCAAAGCCATGCACCAAGAGCATCTGAGTTGAGATATATGAGTCCCACATCTGATGAAGGCTTCAAACTACAAGAGAAAAGGATGGAAGGCACTGGAGTGATGAAGGATGAAGTTTTCATATCTGTAAAGTGAAAAGAGCTCATATAGCAGCCGGACAGTGATCCTGTAGCAAGAAAGTCCATGAGGCAGTTTATCTGGATTGAGAGAGAGAGAGAGAGAGACTGAACAAGCTGGCAAGATTCACATCATGAGGGAAATGAGGCCACAGGGGTTAGAGAACAAAGGTCCATGGAAGTCCAGGATGGAAACTGGAGAGGAAGGAAGGAAGACATTCAGAGCAGAGGGGTCCTGTTTCTGGAGGGAAGCTGTAATTGGGTAGGAGGTAGAAAATGCAGAGGGATGAACTTTCAGGTACAGACACATGCTCCTAAGTGAGGGAGTTGAGATGAGAAGACTTGGACATGACACACCAGATAATGAATAACGGTGGAGGCAAATTCAGTAAATGGTTCAGGTCTAGGAGGGAAGAGCAGGTAGTGGTCAGGTGCAGAGCATCCAAAGTTGAAACAGACAATTGCAGAAAATAGCTTCCAGTCCCAGTAATCAAGGAGAGATAACCAGTAACTGATACCACTAGGCAGAGGTAGGATGATGGTGGTAGCTGAGAGGACGAGATTTCGCTTTAGATTGGAGTGGCACCTGGGTGTGAGCCAGAGATGGTATGGAACCAGTGGAGTCATGTGATCATGCAATCAAACCAGGTAGTCAGAGCATGAAGACTGGCATACGAAGCCTGTAGGAAAAGTTGAGAAGTGGAAGGCAATTGATGTATAAAGGCCCCATTCCCAAAGGCAATTGGCAACCCACATCGGGTATGGGAAGGAGAGGGTGGAAACAGTCAAAGCAGAAGCAGGCTTCCAGCCATGTAAGTTTGCGGGGTAGGACCATGTATCAAGGCTGCAGACCAAGTAAGATGGAGAAGGCAAGACAAGCGAAGTCAGGTTCCTGAATGGAAGCAGCATCTAGGTAGCAGGCTGAGAATATGTACAGTTGAAGCAGTGGAATGCAGAGCCAGACACCCATCGGTGACAGCTGAGGTGGGATGATCTTGGCTTGAGGCAGCCAGACATAAATAGGATGACGAGGGCATATGGGGTGAAGAAGTTCTGTTCCAGAAGGGAAGTGGCAACTGGTATGAGGTAGAAAGGTATGATAAGACTCAGTAGATTGTAGATATGGCTTCCATCTCTGGTAGCCAGGGCAAGCTAACCTACACTCGATGCCGCCAAGCAGAGTTAGGGATGGAGGATGTCAGGTGGGAAAGTAGTAGGAGGTACTAATTGTAACGGAATCCCATCCTCGGTAGAAAGAGGAAGCCTACCTTCGCTCAGCACTTCAGCAGGCATGAGTTAGGGACAGAGTCTGAAGTACTGCTGGTATGGGCTGGCTGAAGGCGCAGAATGCTACTGTAGAAAGAGAGTGGAGTAGGGAATGAAATGAGATAGGCATGATGGATCGTAGATAAGTATGGTAGGACATATGTAGCATGACAGGAATGGGAGACATGGGAACAGGCAGAGCTGTAGAGAAGGTCCGGCTGTGGAGCATTAACCATGCAGGGGAAGGAAGCCTCACTGTAACTGAGTAGGAGGCAGGGGAAAGGAGCATGAGGGTGCATGCGACTGAAGCTGTAGGCATTAGAGCGGATAGGCTATAACATCTAGGATCAGAGAATGGGAGCACCCCCCCGCACTCCACCCCCACCCCTGACATGCTGAGGCAAGTAATGGAAATGGATCTGGTCAGGGACAGGGACCACAAGCAGCAGACAGACAACCCCACCACTCCCACCACCACCAGGACCAAGGGCAAGCAAATGGAGTGGAACTAAGGTTACACGACAGAGTGCAGCAGCATGGAGGAAGATATTCCAGCAGGAGCTCCCCAAGCATCCAGTCTGAGCACAGCAGCACTGGTAGAAGTAAATGAGGAACTGCCTCCGCAGGCCAAAGGCCGAGTGTGGGAGCAGGAAGTCCACTAACTCGGTGGACGAGGACAAGTTGCTGCAAGAAATGAGATGCAGGATAAAATATGAAATCTGCAGTGCAATAGGCAAACAGTCAGTCAGGGGGCCACAGTAGATAACAGGAGTATGTGCAGTGAGCCAGGCAACAGTGCAAGGAAGCGTTATCGGGCATCCCACGGAAGTCTTCCATGGTCTCGCAGAAATGCAGGTACAGGCTGCAATGTGAAGGACAGGAGATGCAAATCCACTCCGAAGGAGTAAGAAAATGCATGGCTGTAAAATGGATGAAACAATACAATAAATGAAGGGAGCAGTACTTGTTGGTTCGCAAAACATGGTCAAAATAAGCAAAGGTTCACACAGTACATAACTCTTCTGTAAAATTAATGATTCAAGGTGGGCCATCCTTGGACCGCTGTTGAAGGGTTTCCTTTTGTTATATACAGTACTCCCTGTTTCATCAACTAAACAGTACCATGGTGGTAATTTGATCAATGTAGGGTAAATGGAAAAAATAAAAAAAACAGTAAGAAAATGTATGCAATGTAGATAATGAGCACAGCTAGCAGTTAAAGTATTCCTTCAAGGCACACCATTCTAAGAGACACAGAGTGATCAATGAATCATTCATATCAGGAGGCATGTCAGCGCCCGAAGCTGGGCAAGTCCCACACCAATCAACTGGCAGTAGAAGTTCTTAGATCGCCAGCGCTGATGCAAAATGTAGCCAGAGTCCGAATGGTGACTCAGTGTTATGGAAAGATACTCTGTTAAGTATATATCAAAGTATGGGCAATGGTACTTACGGGAGAGAGCAGAGGTGCCACTGTGAACGAGGCAAAGTGGAGTCCAGGCAGCACTGAGGGTGGGGAGGAGCATGTGGTGCCATCATGGAACAGACAGGAAGCAGGCATGCGTCGGGAGGAGATCCAGCAGCGAGCATCAAAAAATGAGAGGAGTCGGGGATGCTCTCAGAGGAGAAGCTAGATGGTGAGTGGATGAGGGCAGAAAGCCCAAAAGGAAAGGCAGGGGAAGGATCCAGGAAACAACAAGGAGGGAGACAAGCGAGGGGGGGGTAGAAAGAAGCCACCGAGAGACAAACCAGGACATGGGAGAAAGCAAATAAAAACAGAGAAAAACAGAAGGACAAGAGGGAAGAGGGAGACACACAAGGCACCAAAAACAAATGAAGAGAGCAGCAGGAGCGCAGAGAACAGCACAGCCACATGAGGCACGCCCAGGGACAAAAAACACTCCCTAAGCAAGGGAGGTGTGTTATTGAGGGGTTTAAGTAAAGGTTGTGGGAAGAGCTATTCCCCACATTGAACCTTGAGCTTAAGCCCTCCCAGAGTTTATTAAAATGGTTTGTAAAGCATATGTATGCCCAAAAAATAACAGTAAAGAATTCCACAGCATAGACTACTGGTTCCAACAATTGTGTGTCCGGTGGGACAGTGCCACACATTGACAAGGCTTCCTATTATGCCATGGATATTTGGATGTTGTACACATTGGTTTCACTGGCAACGCTGCCCCCAAAATTATTTATTTGGCTTGAGCAGACCTGGAAAAATTCACAAAGCATTAATTTGAAGAAGACTGAGTGAAGACAAAACTGCAGCATCCCACAATGTAGGCTACTGGTTCCAAAAATTGTGTACCCATTGGGACAGCACCACACATGGACATGACTTCCTGTTATGCAATGGTTAAGTGTTGTATATGCTGATTTTGTGGGAAACGTTGCCCCAACCAACTACTTATTCAGCCTGTATAGGCCTATCAAAAATTTCACAAAACATTCATCTGAAGAAGACTGAGTAAAGACAACAGAGCAGCATCCCGCAGTTTAGGGAGTCAATGGGCTAATGAACTGATGAATGGAAGGTGTTGGAGGTCTGCATTAGATACCACTTGAATGACTCTCTTCTTCTTCCTGGTCCCCTAATATTTTCCACCTCCTGTCCATCATCATCATTAGTTGCACTGCCAAAAATTCACAAAAGATTAATCTGAGGAAAACCGAGTGAATACGACAGTGCAGTCACCCCACAGTGTGGGCTACTGGTTCCAAAAATTGTTTGTCCATTGGGACAGTGGCACACATGGACAAGGTTTAATATTATGCCATGGATAAGTGTTGTACACACTGGTTTCAAGGGCAATATTGCCCCAAATATTATTTATTCAGCCTGTATAAACCTAACAAAAATTCACAAATCATTCCTCTGAAGAAGACTGAGTGAAGACAATAGAGCAGCATCCCATGGTTTAAAGAGTCAATGGGCTAATGAAGTGACGAATGGAAGATGTTGGAGGTCTGCATCAGCTACCACTTGAATGATTTTCTTCCTCTTTCTCTCTACCTGGTCCCCTGACATTCTCCACCACTGCCCATCATTATCCTTACTGTCACTGCCACAAATTCACAAAAGATTAATCTGAGGAAAACTGAGTAAAGACAACAGTGCTGCACCCCCCAGTGTGAGCTACTGGTTCAAGAAATTGGGTGCCTATTGGGACAGAGGCACATATAGACAAAGCTTGCCATTATGCCATGGATAGTGTTGTACACACTGGTTTCATAGGCAACGTTTCCCCCAAATTATTTATTCGGCCTGTATAGACCTGCCAAAAATTCACAAAACATTAATCTGAAGCAGACTGAGTGAAGACAACAGTGCAGCATCCAACAGTGTAGGCTATTGGTTCCAAAATTGTGTGCCCATTGGGATAGTGCCACACATGGACAAGGCTTCCCATTATGCCATGGATAAGTGCTGTGTACACTGGTTTCATGGGCGTCACACCAAAAATTATTTCTTCAGCCTGTGTAGACTTGACAAAATTGAAAAAGACTGAGTGAAACCAACAGTGCAGCATCCCACAGCATGGGCTACTAGTTCCAAAAACTGTTTGCCCACTGGGACAGGGTCACACATGGACAATGCCTTCCATTATGCTATGGATAAGTATTGTACACCCTGGCTTCATGGACAGTGTTGCTCAATAAATTATTTATTTGGCCTGTGTATGGCAGGCAATAATTCAAAACACTTTAATCCGAAGAAAACTGGATGAACACAATAGTGCAGCATTCCACAGTATGGGCTACTGGTTCCAGAAAGTGTGTGCCCATTTGGGAAAGTGCCACACATGGTCAAGGCTTTCCATTATGCAATGGATAATTGTTGTATACACTAGTTTCCTGGACAACATTGCCCCCAAATTTATTTGGCCTATGCAGACCTCGCAAAAATTCACAAAAGATTAATTTGAAGAAGACGACTGAGTGAAGATATCAGTGAGCATCCCACAGAGTGTGTGTATGTGTGTGAGTGTGTGGGTGTGTGTGTTGTAAGGGATTTATCATCAATAAATTGTGGCAGAAAGAGCTTTGGAAAAAAGGGCAAGTTAATTTAAAAAAGTGAGCATCTCTGCATGTTGGGATGGATTACACGTTCTTCTATTGGTGACAATATTGCCTGCGGCTCTGAAGATTCTCTCTGAGTACATACTTGCAGGTGGGCAACTGAGGTGTTCAACAGCTGCATGTGTCAAAGAGGGCCAAATTGTCTTTTTTTGGAACCAGTACAACAGATGCGTGTCTCCTTCTGCTAGTGGCACACTCTCATACAGATAATCCTGCACCATTTTGGTTGCTGGCATCTTAGGCACTACTGTGTCAGAACAGGACTTGCTGTGCTCTTTCATCAAGCCATAGTCAGACAGTTTTTACCAGAGTGGTTTGTCATCAATGGCTGTCTTTCTGGTGGGTGCAACAGCAGCAGTAGTAGCAAGCTAACTTGGAGACAAGAATGAGTGACTATTGTGATGTTCAGTAGTAGCAGTGGAAACACCAGGATCCTTCTTCCCTCTCCTCCACCTGTCCTGTCAGTGCAATTGCAAGAGATGATAATGAGTGTTGTTTTTCTGCTCTGTTTGTGTTGTTGGTCTTGTTTTGTGCCATACGGACAGAGACAAGGTGGATAAGTCAACCTGTATAGGATTGCTGATCTTTACCACAAAATCAAAGAGCGGCCATGATGTAGTGGTTAGCTCTATGCATTTTTGAAATGTTTGTGTTATTCCAGGAATGTGATCTTATCCTTTCTACTAGATTGACAGAAGTGGTATTCTCCTTGTCATCATACTGAGTTTTCATTCAGAGCAGTCACAAGTTAATGATAGCAATAAGGGGGAGTACCTGGCTTAGACCAGCTGCTTCAGCACTAACCGCTCGCATGGCCTCTCCAAAGGGCTTTAGCACAGTGCAGAGGGTCTCCATCAGGAACCAACAATTTGTGCTGATGTTTGCCTCTCCCTTGCCAATACCATACTCAGTGGCATACTGGTGGATAGCCTTCTGTTGTTCTAGTAGCCATTCCATCATGTAATAGGTGGAATTCCATCTTGTTGCCACATCTTGACAACATGGAGATGAAGGAAAGTCTGGAAAGCACTTGATAACCTGAGAGTAGACAAAGCTATGGAACTGGATGGGGTACTTCCAACAATAATGAGGGAACTTAGTGAAGTACTCGCTGCACCTCTGACAGACCTTTTTAACAGATCATTGGAGACTGGTGTGGTCCCAGACAACTGGAGAAAGGCAAATGTGGAACACAGAAACTAAAGTGGCAGCAAGAAAGAGGTGAACTATTATAGGCCTGTCAGCCTGACATTAGTGGTTTGTAAATTGATAGAAACACTATTGAAGGAAAGGATTGTGAAATATATTGTATACAACGGATAGCAGGGCTCAGGGCAGCATGATTTCACAGAGGGAAGGTCATGCCAAACAAATCTGATAGACTTCTTTGACTGGGTGACCAAGGAACTAGATCAGGAAGGTGCGATAGAAGTGGCTTATCTGGATTTCAGCAAGGCTTTTGACACCGTTCCACACATACTAAGGTTCGTACTAAGGACATGGCAGAGCAAGAATGCCAAATAGCCCATGAATGCTTGTATACATTAGTTAGAATAATATGCTAATTTATGACCAGATAACAAAAGCTTGTCAAGATGGTGTTTAAATTCTGTTTTGTTCTACTGATAATTATGTTCAGGGGCAATTTATTCCAGGAATTGATAACTCTGAGTGTAAAAAATAATTTTCTGCTAAGATAATTGAGCCTTTTTCTACATAGTTGGAGTGGATGTTGGTGAATGGGACTGGGACACATGAGACTGGTGAGCAAGTTGGGTAACTTGGGGTTAGATAATAAGGTGGTAACCTGCATAAGAAACTAGCTAACGGATAGGACATGAAGAGTAGTGGTGAATGGCATGTGCTCAAAGGAAGGGAGGGTGACCAGTGGGGTTCTTCAGGGATCAGTGTTGGGACTGGTTCTCTTCAATATCTTTATAAATGACAAAGTGAAAGAAGTGGAAGGGAAGGTCCGTCTCTTTGCAGATGACACCAGGATCTATAAAGAGTGGACACACTTGAGGTGGGGTGGAGAATGTGCAGGGATCTAAATAGAATGGAAGAGTGGTCAGTGGTATGGCAGCTGGGTTTTAATGTGAAAAAGTGCAAAATAATGCATCTAGGCTATAGGAACCCAGGAGCGGAGTACAAGATGGGCGGAATGATACCGACAAAGATCAAGCAGGAAAGGGACATGGAGTAATCATATCAGATGACCCAAAGGTTGCCAGGCAGTGTGATAAAGTGATTGGGAAAGCTAATGGGATGCTAGGGTGCAGAGTCAGAGGTATCTCCAACAGGAAGAGAGACTGTCGGAGCAATGCTGACAGTCAGCATTGTTCCCATCACTGTCGAAAATGTCCCCGATGATGTTCAAGTGGTGGAACTGCTCTTCATCCATGTGTAAATCTTGCAACACGCACTGACAAAGTGCCAGCTTACCACCACTGACTGCACAACATGCACATCGTGATTTTATCAATAGATGGAATGTCCATGGTGCCTGAAACCGACATTTGTTATTGACTCACATTTTGTAGTAGTTTCAGACATGGCAGATCTGGTAGCTGTAAATTAACAAAGTCCATGTAAAAAGCAAAATAAGTAAAATGGTCCAAGTTTGTGAAAAATGGAGCATACATACCTGTTCTAGTTTGTTTACCAGCTCCGTGGATTTCTTTTTAACAAGCTTACTGCGGGCAGGACCGAGCATGGAATCGCCTCATCAGCCATCACAGAGAACATCAGCGATCATCCTGCAGGTCCCACAGCCAAGATCCAGTCACAGGAAGGAACAGAAATAGAACAGGATTGGACAATAACATTGTTTTTGCAGCTGATTAGCCCATAGCAGCCAACGCGGTTGCTTTCTGCTTCTCCCGATGTCGATAGTGTTGTGAGTTATGACACATCACCGACTCCTCCCTCCGAGTATCAGCAACCAGCAGATGGCAAATCGGCGACTCCACCTCAAAATAATATGCAGGTCCTGCCCCAAGTAAGGCCAGCGCCTTCCAGGCACAAGAGAAAGATCATGACCAGCATTGGATTTAGGTGGTACTGTAATTAAACATTCAAAACTCTCCCACCGCAACCACCGATTATAAGGCGCTATAACAAATAAATGAATGAGCTTAGGAGGGGGATTAAATTACCTCTGTCTTCCAATTATTTCTTTCTGTGTTTCTGGACTATTTTTTATTTTTTTGCTCAAGCGGACAAACAAAATCCTGAAAAATCATTAAAATAAAAGAGGCCTTGTGCCACACGACACCCAAGGCTTGTGTAAATCTCACAACACACCCCCTGTCATGCATTATTGCTTAACTATCACCTGCCTATACAATGTTCTTTGCATTATTTGATACTACATAACCTGGTGTTAATGAGTGTGGTGTTAGCCCCTCATCAAACTTCTGCTGAAGGAAGTGTAACACGGTTTCTGCATTATGATCATTGTCAGAACCAGCAATACACAAAGCTGCCTGTTTGTGGAGGTTGAGGGGCCCTGGAGACTTGCAGTTATTGCTGCTGCTGACACTTAACCCAGAGGAGGAGGAAGATGAGGAGATTGAAGAGGGGACACTGACCCAATGGGCTGTCACTGCCACGTAATCAGTAGTCTTGCCACTGATCCACATGACACTGGTGATGTAAACCACGGGAACAAATGATGCTTTCAGGGCATGCAATGCAGCCTTGTAAACACTCTGATGCAACTCAGGAAGAGCCAGTGTGGAAAAGTAGGTATGACTGGGCGCTTGATGCTTTGGCACTGCAGTGTGCATTAGCGATAGAAAACCTGCACTGTTCACAAAGGAGAATGGCACCAAGTTGGTGGCTAGAATTTCCACAACTGCTCCTGATAGCTTTTTTGCCTCTGATGTGTTGGCTTTATATTTCTGGCCCATTTCCAGGGCCCCAATCAATGAGAGTTGAGTGCTTTTCTTCCATAGACGTGATAGTTGCAGTGATGAAAGTGAGCAGGAACACACATGAACTCAGTTCCTGTACCTTTTTTGCAGTAGGAACAGAGTTCCTGTACTTCTTCCCACTGATACTAGAACTGAAATTCTTAAACCAGCAAAATAATGACAGTTTCTGGGCCTGTGACCTGAAATCAGGGATTCCATCACAAAATATGACTTGTACAACATTGATATTTTCCTAGAAACACTTCAATATCCCTAACCGAATCCCACAGTATCTACAGAGTTATCCATCAGATTGAGGAACTTCATTCTCTGTTTCATACAGTATTTTCCAGTACCTGAGTTCCTGTACTTCTTTTCTACCACTTGCACCACTGGATAGTTGGCTATTTTTGCCATCCCTAGGGGTGGAAATGGCTGGGGATTTGCAGCCCCCCAGAGGTGTGGGAGTCAATGCTAAAGAACTGATTTGTTTATTTATTTGCATATTCAGAAACAACCTTTGAGTTAGAACTCTTTTACAAATCTTCCACGTCATAAACACAATACATACACTTCAGACAAGTTTTCATTTACAGGACAAGATTACAAGCATCTACTTTCTTCAGATACATAAAATTCTTCCAGAGGAATGATAAAGGTACAAAATGCGGAAACACAATAAAACATAAGAAGTCTAAAATGTGGTTATTCATAAAATGCAGCCCTGGAGGAGCCTTTGTCTGATATAGCCCTATGAGAGATGAAAAGTCATAGCTTAGCAAACTGGGGAGGGGGAGAGAGAAGGAGAGAGCAGACAGAGAAAGAGGAGATAGGGTGGGATAGAAAGTGTGGGAGAGGGCTAGAGGGGAGAAAGGGGAGGGGGAGAGAGAGAGACGAGGAGAGGTGGACCACAGTAGAAAAAGGGGGAGAGGGGGGAGAGAGAGAGAGAGGGAATAGAGAGAGAGAGAGAGGGAGGGAGAGAAAAAGAGCGAGAGAGAGGAAGCAAGCAAAGAAGAGAGGGAGTAAGGTATAGAGAGGGGTAATGAAGGATGTAGTAGTGGAGATGTTGACAACCACGGGGGAGCAGGAGTAGAGGAAGGGGGAGACGGAGGAGGCTAGCACAGGGGGAAGAGGTCAGTGAGTGAGGGGTAGGGGACTGGGTATAGGTGCTATGAGGATATTGTAGGGCGCAGAGAGGGAAATGTACTTAGGGGGAATGACAGGATCAGCCCAGGCATTCACAGATGCTCTTGCTCAATAGAAACTGCTTCAGTTCAGTTTTAAAGGTTGGGGGGTAAGCAGAGTTAAGTGCAGCTGCTGGGATCTCCTTAAGCCAAAGAGGTGCTCAGAAAGAGAAGGAATGTTACCCCAAGACAGCCCTTCAAAAGGGAACACGGAGCAGGTTGAGCGCTGCACTTCTGGTGTTATACTGTGACTACTGTAAACAGTTCAGAGATACAAGGTGGGGTTAGGCTGAGCATGGCCTTCCTCCCCTAGAAGGCAGGTTTGGTATCTTACTCTTTTCCTGAAGGACAACAGGTTGGACTTCTCATAAAGTGTGCAGGCGTGCATGAGGCGGTCCGCATTTAGCAGTAATCTGCATGCCTTGTTCAGGGCTGAGACCATCCTCTTGACTGCTGAATCAGCAGCTGCTCCATAAACCTCCAGACCATAGTCGACTATGGCTAGAATGGAACTAGAATGGAGCTGGAGCTGGAGAGCTGGAGGGCATTGGGTGGGAGGCTTTTCATGTGCCTAAACAGGACACCTAGTTTCGTGTTCATTACCTTCACCACAGTGTCCATGTGTTGCACATAGGAAAGGGTGTCATCAATCATGACTCCCAGGTACTTGAAGGAGTGTTTGTTTGCATGCTTGTTTGTTTGAACCAGGAGAGACACACTAAGCTGAAGCTTGTTTATAGGTGCGACCTGGGAGCACAAGGAAGTTAAGTGACTTGCTCAGGGTCACACAGTATGTAAGTGGGGGCTGTGGGATTCAAACCCAGGTCTCCAGATTTGCAGCTCAGAGCCTTAGGCCACTGTGCTATACTGCCACCTTGAGTGTACCTGTTCAAGCGGGACCGACCTGTTGTTAGTGATTGTCAGAATGAGGTGCCGCCTCTTAAATTGGGAGCTCAAGAGGAGCTTTGTTTTCATTTTTTTATAGTTTAGCAATAACCTTTGGGAGCTGAACCAGACCTCCAGTTGTTGGAAGGTAGTCTGCAGTTCAGTCTGTAGCTGCGCTATGTGGGAGTGACTGCTAAGTATGACCACATTGTCCATGTATAAGATAATTTTACTTGTGCAGGCCTCCGGGAGAGCGTTCAGAAATAAGCTGAACAGCAGGTGTCCCAAGATGGATCCATGGGGAACACCCAAGAAGACATCCTTAGAGTTGGAGACATGGAGTGGCCAATTTTGATTATTTGGGATCTGGATGAAAGATAGTCCTTGAACCATAGGGCAGCACTGGGGGCAATCCCTAGTGTTCGCAGTTCGCCACTACAACTAAATCATCCCATTCCAAGGCAAAAATATGGGACTTCAGAGGAGCTGACTCTGATAAGATGGCCAACAGAGTTAAGATAGCCCTGGCAAAAAGAAATACAGGTGAGAAGGTACAGGCAAAGTGGGCAAGCATTAAGGATGCAGTACTTGAAGCAACATCCCATTGTGTTAGAGAGAAAAGGAAGTGGAAAAGAAGAAGGAAACCACTTTGGTTCTCAAAACAGTAGCAGCGAAGGTCAGAGCCAAAAGCCTGGCCTTCAGGAAAAATAAGGGAACACAGCAGAATGAAGATAGGGGGGCATACCAAACTTCCCTAAGGGAATCAGGAAAAGCAGTAAGGCAGGCAAAGGCCCAAACCGAGGAAACACTGGCACAAACAGTAAAAGAACGTGACAAGACTTTCTATAGATACATTAGTGAAAGAAGAAAGTCCAGAGGGGGTATTGCTAAGATCAAAGGAGATAAGGGGGCATGTGAAGAGGAGGAGGACCATGGAAAAGCATCTATCCTAAATAGATACTTCTGCTCAGTATTTACTGAAGAGAAGGTAGGGCAGGGCCCAGAACTTAGCACCATGGACACGGTGGGGGGGTGCACTACTCCCTTCACAAAAGAAAGGGTCCTACAAGAGCTTGATAAGCTCAGGGTGGACAAGGCAATGGGACCTGATGGCATACATCCCAAGGTACTAAATGAGCTAAGGGTGGAACTAGCAGAGCCATTATCAGAACTGTTTAGTGAGTCTCTGAGCACAGGAGAGGTCCTAGAAGGCTGGAGAAGGGCTCATGTGATCCCGCTCCACAAGAGTGGTAGCAGGGAGGAGGCAAGGAACTACAGACCAGTCAGTCTTACCTCAGTAGTGGGCAAGATTATGGAGGCACTCCTTAAGGAAAGGATAGTGCAACACCTGGAATCCATAGGAGCACAGGATCCATGACAGCATGGGTTTACAAAAGGAAGGTCCTGTCAAACTAATCTCATAGATTTCTTTGACTGGGTAACCAGAGTGGTGGACCAAGGGGGAGCAGTTGATGTCGCCTACCTTGACTTCAGCAAAGCTTTCGATACTGTTCCACACAGAAGATTGATTTATAAGCTGGGTAGGCTCGGGGTGGGTCAGACGTTGGTCAACTGGGTGGCAAACTAGTTGACGGGCAGAAAACAGACAGTGGTGATAAACAGTATAGTCAGAAGAGGTGCAAGTCACAAGTGGGGTACCTCAGGGATCAGTCCTGGGGCCAGTCCTCTTCAATATCTTCATCAGTGACATTGCAAATGGACTGGAGGGTAAGGCTTGTCTGTTTGCAGATGACACCAAGATCTGCAACAGAGTAGATGATCCAGATGGGGTGGGCAGAATAAGAAGAGATCTGGATAAACTAGTAAAATGGTCAGAAGAGTGGCAACTGGGGTTTAATGCAAAGAAGTGCAAGATAATGCACGTAAGGAAGAGAATCCCTGAAGCCACCTATAGGCTGGGAGGGGAGTTGCTGGCAGTCACAAGGGAAGAAAGAGACTTGGGCATCATCATCACAGATGACCTGAAATCATCCAAGCAGATCACTAAAGCAGTAGGTAAGGCTAGGGGGATGTTAGGGTGTATTAGTAGGGGTATCACAAGTCGGAAGAGGGAAGTAATAATCCCTCTTTACAAGACACTGGTTAGGCTCAATCTGGAGTACTGCGCAGCATTGAGGCCACCTTCACAAGGACATTAACCAAACTGGGGCAGTCCAGAGAAGGGCAACCAAAATGGTGCAGGGACTTCATCAGAAAACATATGAGGACAGATTAACAGAGCTCAACATGTATACCCTAGAGCAAAGGAGGGAGAAAGGTGATATGATTGAAACATTCAAACACCTTAAGGGCATTAACAAGATGAAAGAGTCTGACATGTTTCAATATGAGAAAAATAGCAGGACAAGTGGACACAGCATGAGATTAGAGGGAGGCCAATTAAGGGGTAATGTGAGGAAGTTCTTTTTCACAGAAAGGGTGGTGGATGCATGGAACGGCCTACCTCAGGAAGTGGTGGATATGAATACAGTGCAGGGCTTCAAACAGGCATGGGATAGGCATAACAGAGCAATACAGATGAGTATGAATAGATAGGCCATTGACAGAGCAAAGGCCTATGGCACATTCATAGGGTAGAAAAAGAAATGGGTAGGCTGGATGGGCCTTGTGGTACTTATCTTCCGTCAACTTCTATGTTTCTATGAGAAGGGGGTGGCTGACCATATCGAAGGCCTTTGTTAGGTCTATAAAGATGGCGCCAACCAGTTTTCCTTCATCCAGGGCCTTGTGAACATAATTAGTGAAGTCCACCAGTGCTGTAGCAGTGCTGTGGTTTTTCCTGAAGCCATGCTGTAGGTGACATCGCAGCAGGTATTTCTGCATATACTTAGTGACTTGGTTTGCCACTGTCCTCTACAGAGCTTTGGATAGGGGAGAGAGGATAGAGTTGGGCCTGTAGTTTGCAGATCAAGTCCTGTCCGCACCCTTGTGAATGGGGGTCACCTGCACCTGCTTCCAGAGTGATGGGAACTTTACCAGAATAAGTGACTTATTAAATATTTTGGAGATAGGAACTATAAGCACATTAATTGCTAGAGCCACAATCTTCATGTCAATGTTATCGCAGCCCAGCCTTGTTTTACCCAGAACCTTTTTATGTTTGCTTGCACGCATGTGCAAGAAACATAGTGCCATCATCCGAGATTTTGGAGGTGTGTCACCCCCTCTTCCAATTCAGTCAGTGTGTTGGCAGGAGCGGCCCCTGTAAGCCAATGCATGCTGGACCTGTCTATGACAAGCTCCAAAATTCACTGGCATACAGTTGAAAGGGGGAGCTACGCTTGAGTGAGCAGCGATAAGATATTGCCTGCTCATGCGCAGCTCCCCTACACACACACACACACACACACACACACACACACACACACACACATATACTGCGTGCTGCCCCCCCGTACACACTCTGTAGCCGACGGGGTGCCCAATCCCCGATGCGCTAGCTCAGCCAAAGCCTTCCAAATGCCACGCTGGGTGCCCACCCAGCATGGCAACTCGATGAGTAGCCGATGGGGTGCCCAACTCGGCCGGCTTCACTGTCCCCGCAGGCAAGGTGCCATGCTGGGAGCCCGATCCCAGCGGCAACAAATGCGCAGGCCGACGGGGTGCCCAATCTCTCGCTGGCTCCACGCCCCCAGTCGTCCTTCTGCCACGCTGGGAGCCCACCCAGCGTGGCAAATGTCCAGAGTCGCCATTTTTTTTAACCTGTAAAGCAAAACGGTCCCACGCAGTCTTCCTGCCCCCACAACCCACACCCACCCACTGCGCACCCTGCCTCTCCACAATCCCCCCATACCCCATACTTATCTCCGGACCTCGGTGCAATGATCTTTGGTGGACCGGGAACACGTCTGCACTCTTCAAAGCTGACCGCGAACTGAGGAAATGCTGGTAAGCTGTATAATGGGCTAGATAGGGGTTTTTCAACTTTATTGCATATCTCAGGCATTTTTTGGAATTTTTGCACCAAATTTTCAACATGGGGTTTTTGGGACCCCTTCTCATGAGTGCTGTCACTGTCATGGCGTTTTTCGGGCCCAAAGGGTGATTTCGCAGTTACTGCGCGAAATCACCTTTTGGGACCGATTACTGAAACGACACTGCCAGTGTTCATAAGGTGGGCTCTCAAGAAGCCTATTTTGAAAATTTGGTGGAAATATTCCAAAAAACGACTGTTTAACGAGCGTGCATTGCGCAGTTCCTACGCACGCTCGTAAGTTCGCGAATTTTCAATGTTTTCACTCCAGATTTTCAACATTGCCATTTTACCACACCTTCTTTTGAGTAGTACAACTGTCATTTTTCACATCTCACCCAAAATGTGTTTCTGCCCATGTAGCGCACAATGACGCAATCGGTGTGCGAAACCAATGTACTGGAACAAATTAAGAAAACCACAGTGACACCGTTCATGAGCAGAGGTCTTAAAATGGCTATGTTGAAAATTTGGTGAAAAAATTCCTAAAAATGACTGTTTTACGAGCGTGCGTTGCACAGTTCCTATGCATGCTCATAAGTTTGCGAATTTAATATTTTCACTCCAGATTTTCAACATTGCCATTTTATTACATTTCCTTATGAACAGTACAGCTGCCATTTTCATATGCAGCCTTAAATGTGTTTTCACATGTGGCGCATAATAGTGCTGTTGGTGTCTGAAAGCAATGTTTGTGACAGATTAAGAAAATCACAGTTACACTGTTCATGAGCAGATGTCTTAAAATGGCTATGTTGAAAATTTGGTGATAAAAGTCCATAAAATGACTGTGTTACGAGTGAGCATTGCGCAGTTTCCATGCACCCTCGTAAGTTCATGTCTTTGTAATATTTTAAGTCCAGATTTTCACCAGTGGCATTTTTCCACACTTCCTTATTTACAGTACAGCTGTCATTTTTCACAACATGGCCGAAGTGTGTTTTCACACTTTCAGCGCAGAGATGCGTGGTCGCTGTGGGAAATCATTGTTCAGGACAGATAAAGAAAACCACAGTGACACTGTTCATGATCGGAGGCACCAAAATGCCTGAGCTGACAATCTGCTGTAAAAAAAATCCCCAACCTAATTATATTACGGGTGTGCGTTGCACAGTTTCTATGTACGCTCGTGACTTCACAATTTTTTTAAATATTTTTACTGCAGATTTGCAACATTGCCATTTTTTACACCTCCCCATGAACAGTACAGCTGTCATTTTTTACACCCTGTTCAGAATGTTTTTGCACCTGTGATACTAAATGCCGTAGTCACTGTGCATAAGCAACTTTCGGCTAACAAACTGATATTCCCCTTGTTCATGAGGTGGGGTCACAAAAAAAACATGTTGAACATTTGGAGTGAAAATACCAACGAATGCCTGAGGTATTAGGGTTTCCAATCATAACGCCCAACCCTGTAGAGAATGACAGGCATCAGGGGTGTGACTTGGGATTCTTGCCTGTAATGCTCATACCATTCCACACCCTACAGCCCGTGAGAGGCATCGAGGTATGCCTTGGACTCTTCGGCCCCAGTGTTCACCCCATTCTTCTATATCGCACCCATCTCACCATATTTCCTAATGGAATTGGGTGCACATAAGGGCCAAAGACCCCAAGGAACACCGTGACACTTGTCAGTGTCTGCAGGGTGGGGTGTGGTGAAATGGTGTGGCCGTTATGCCTGACAACCCAAAGGGACACCCCAGTGCCTGTCACTCTCTGCAGGGTGGTGGTGGGGTTGGCTTCAGTTCAATACTTTGCTGCCATTCCTATTACGCAGCTCTGTAACTTCTACACTGCCAATGCCAGCAAGCAAACATTCGGCATTGACAAATGCTTGTTTTACATACTTCAGTGTTTCTTTGACTGTAACTCTCTTGAAGTAGAAGTTAGGGCGATGCTTAGGCGTAGGTATGCTGTTAAGGCCCATGTCACAAGGCTTAAGGTAGTCAGCCAGGAGAACAGATGTTAGGTTTGAAAAAGCGGAATTGAACCCTTCGGCATTAGTATAGGGATCCATAGTGTTAGAGCCATTCATATTGAGCAATAAAGTCATTTTTTATCATCCTTCCCTGTGAGATCATTTAGATTTTCCCAGAATCACCTCCTATCCCCCCCCCCAACTTCTTTCTAGTTGATTCTTGTATGGTTTGTGTGCATTTGTTTCTGATGAATGGAAGATGTTAGAGTTGTGCACCAGCTACCACTTAAAAGACTTTATTCCTCTTCCTCGCTACCTGATCCCCCAGTGTTCTCCTCCCTTACTCAACACCATCACCATCACCAGCTTCTCTGCCTGTTTGTAACCCCTAGATGGCGCTATCCAAGGGGCTACTACCCCTGCCTGATTTGCCACTAACAGGTTGAGGGGCCTGGATCCAATGGCGGGTGCCTCCACCCAGAGGTCAGGGTTTGCAATAGTTAAACTAACTTGGTCACAGCCCTCTGGGACACTGCAACCCCTTTCTTCCCACTAGTGGCCCACACAATATATCAGAATTACCTTCACAGTATACACTTACCCCAGGTCTGGTTCCGCACTGGGACCTCCTGTGAAATGAGATACAGTGCAACAATCACAGTACAGTACTTTAACATAGACAAATACCTCAGGCAGTATAACTTTGCTGAAACAAGCAGCTCTGATTTATTTAGGGATATAACAAGGACAGGGGAAATCAGGTTAATTAGCTTTTCACTCTAATAATCTACCTATGGCTCTGTGCACAGGCCTATCCCTATCAGTTACTGTCCCTGGGTACCCAAGCCCTAACGGCTAGTCCAAACCGTGGTAGCTGGTAGGGCCCTTTCACACAGAGAAAAGGAAAATTAAACAGTCAGCAGTACAGTAATTCCATTTGGATTTAATGTAGCAATTCAACAGGGAGCGACCCTGAATTAGTACTCACGACCTCCAAATAAGATAGGGTCCTTCAATGTCAGCAGGGCTCACTTGAGGTACACAAACCTCTTCACACATTTATATAAAAGAAAGCACTATACCAGGCAGGCTGCATCTGTATCCCGATCGCAATTACTGCACAATATCCGGGAGAACACACAGCAGATTCAGTTCCTGACAGACCGAGTGCAATTTTAGCAATTCCTCCAGTCTTCTACAGGGTGAGCCTGGTTTCTACTCTTCAGATATCCTTTGATTCTCTTCACAGGACGGATTCAGTCCTAACAAGCTGTTACACAAGCTGCAGACCGGAACTCTGGGCCTTACACACGCTTTTGACTAAAATTGCACACTGAAAAGCACAGGGCCTTCCTTCCTTCACTGCCAAAGCTCAACTGAAACTCCAACCGACAAAACTGGCACTTCCTTTGAGTTCCTCCCAGTTCTTGACTGGATTGGCTGTCACTCACAATAGACTGCTGCTGTTGGTCCAAAAAGGCACTGAAGTCTAAACTACATCTCCCAGAGTCACTGCCCATACAATCCTCTTGTGGCTGGCTCAGATTATGAGTCCAAGTTCTGATTTGTCCAAGGCACCATTTTAGAGCTAGCTTACCCCACACTGATTGGTCCAGTTCAGCAGTTCAAAACTAGAATGGGGAACTAGCAGACACAGTTCTGACTGCAAAGAAAGCAGGCTAGACAAACTGTAATTTCACCATCACTCTAAATAATTTCTGGCAAACAGTTACATCTTTCAGATAGGTTCCCTTTGCACTCCTAGTGACTGCAAAAATGAAGTGAATTGGCAGCAGCTCGAGTGGTACTCAGAGAAGCCACAGTCCCCATATAAATTAATTATGTCTGCAAGCAGACAGCTCTTAAAGAGACAGTACCAGAGGCTCTAAAACACTCACTGATAAATGGCTTAAACGCCAAACACCATTCAGGCTTGGAGCATTCAAGCAAGCTCCTGAAGTCTTTGGGAACCCCCATTTGCAGGGGTTCACCCTTCCTGGTTGGAAAACTTTGACGTCTCGCACAAGCAAGTACCCCATAAGTTTCAACTGCAACCATATGCATTTGCATTAGGCTCGCATATGTAATCATCAGTCAATATATCATTTTACCAAGAACACATTTCTGAAACATTGCAGTGCGTCCACTCTTTACACAGTATTACATACACATTGTACCATAACTCAAGTTATTACCTTTGTACATGAAACCTGAAGAGAGGGGCCCTTCCCTATCAGTTACCTTGGGGCTGGACGGGCAAGGGCACCATACTTAGAGGGCAACACAAGTAACTTGAGTTAGCACTGACGCCAGTTTGGGCAATGAGCTCGGGACATACACTTTATGGACAACATTGAGAGGCAACCACAGGCCTCCCAAGGGAATCATAACTGAGGTGCACCACAGGCTTTACAGCTCGACCAGTCTTTTCTAGGGGAACTATTATAGTCTCTGCACTCTGAGCCTCATTTTCAGCATTGTCCTCACTTGTCAGGGAGTCTCCATGGGGTTGAGGGGCTAGAACTTGGGCACTTTCAGCTCCAGGAGTTACAGTTTCTGAGTCCACAACATTTGGCTCGCAGGGAGAGCTTTCGGACACTGGCAGTGGACTGTCAGGGCACTCAAAATACTCTTCTTGTTCGGGTGTATCACCAGTCTGCCCCAATCTATCATTTTCCTCCCCTGAAAGCTCAAACAGTTCAACCATGCACAATGATTCCATTTCATCTGATCTGATGCTTTGCACTTCACTTTCTGGGAGCATTGGCTCCAGGGATGAAGCTTGGGGCTGAGACAGTCCAGAAGGCCCAGCTTCATCTCCAGTATTGACTAGGGATTGCCCCGAAACAATTGACTCAGTTCGTAAGAAGGATAGTATTCAAAGTCACTCCACTTTCTTCCGATATGGACTGACAGTCATGCTCAACTGGGACTTGTGGAGGGAACACTTTAACTTTGCTTCTGTAGGTGCAGACTTTCTTGATCTTTTCTTAGCAGCAGCTCTAGTCACTGGTCCAGAGGGGGCATCTTCTAGGGGCTCAGACTCAATTAAGATTTGTCCAATGGGCAGTAAATGATTTCTATGCATTGTTTATACATCTTTTGAATTGTTCTCAGGCCTTACTTTGTACACTGGCAGATCATCTAGTTTGCCCACTACAATGTGAGGGAGATGGTGCCATCTGTCAGCAATCTTGTGCTTGCCATGCAGTCCCAGATTTCTTAGCAATACCCGATCTCCCTCCTGGAGTTCCTGTGCTTTCACTTTTTATCATACCTTTCTTTGTTGGCCAGATTTCTTTTGGCAGCCATGGTTTGAGCCAGTTGAGTACGCATGAGTTAGCTGGGCCTTTAACTTTTGCACATACTGTAAATAGTTGTCAGCTTGAACCCCATCAGGAGAGACCCCAAACACACATCTACTGGTAGTCGAGCTTTCTTCCAAACATCAGGCGGTAGGGGAGAATCCAGTGGCATCACTTTGGTGCAGTTATAAGCATGTACCAGGGTGCTAATTTGTTGGCTCCATCTAGGCTTGTCCTTTGGGTGCAGGGTGCCTAGCATATCTAGCAAAGTGCGGTTGAAACGCTCAGGCTGTGGGTCCCCTGGGGTGGTAAGGAGTGGTTCTGGACTTTCGCACTCCCACAGAGAAAGCATCTCTTTGATCAGACGACTCTCAAAGTCTCCTTGATCAGAATGGATTCTTTGTGGAGCCCATAGTGAACAAAAGTTTTCTACAAGTACTTTGGCCACAGTGGATGCTTTCTGGTCTTTGGTGGGAAGCTTGGGCATATCTCGTGAAATGGTCAGTGACCACCAGCACATTACTGATATTTCTTTGATCTGACTCAAACTCAGAAAATCAATACAGACCAGCTCCATGGGTGCACTGGTGGTGATGTTAACAAGGGGCAGCCCTCTGGGGCAAAAGCTTTCCTCTGTAAGCAGCGACTACAAGTTCGAATGTGTTGCTCAACATCAGCCCCATCTTAGGCCAATAGAATCTGGATCTCACCAAGTCAAGTGTTCTGTCTATACCAAGGTGCCCCATGTGGTTGTGCAAGGACCTCAGTACTGAGTCTCGAAGGCAGTGGGCAGCACTAGTTGTTGTTTGTCTACTTGTCCTCCTCTGTCTACTGTTTCTCTGTATAACAGTTTATTGATCAGTTTCAACAGGACCTTCTTTGTATAACAGTGCAGTTCTCAAATCAGTGGAGCGTAATTTGGACACATCTTTTCCTGCATAGAGGCGTCTAAGCTGCTTTGATCATGGGATGTGGGATTGAGCCCGCTGAATACTGTCATTGTCCAGCTGAGGCAGTGCACCAATGTCTATTGCAGAAAAGTGGCAATAAGCAACAGGTATGCATCCTCAGAGGCTCCAAGCAATCCACCATGCAGTCCACTGCGTCCCGTGGACATTTGTTCCTCCCTGTCAAACTTCCGCAGAGTGCCCAATGTCAGGTTCTGACAATCGGACCCAATCATTCTGGGGAACAGGCCTCGGGAGAGATACAGCATCTATGTGGTTCAGACCTGCTCGGTATTCGAGTATATAGTCATATGTAGATAATGCAGAAAGCCACCTATGGCCAGTGGCATCCAACTTAGCTGAGGTCTGCACATAGGTCAAAGGATTATTGTCAGTTTTTACTAGTATTTTAGCCCCATACAAGTACTCATGGAATTGGTCAACAATAGCCTACTTCAAAGCTAGGAACTCTAACTTATGTACAGGATAGTTCTTTTCGGATGGGGTCAGGCTCCTACTGGCAAAGGCCACTGGTCTCAGGCCATTCTGGTGCTCTTGGTACAACACAGCCCCCAACCCTTGCAAGCTAGCATCAGTGTATTGCAGGGCGTAAGGTTTTCTTGGATCGGCATAGGCCAGCACTGGAGCATGGGTAAGTTGATATATGATCTCATGAAAAGCAGTCTCACAATCAGGAGTCCAGCGGGCCCCAAATACTTCACTCGGATGAAAATACACTCTTTCAGTCTTGAGGGACGCTGACTTTTGGTATTTTTGTGGGTTGGGATACCCTTGAGTAAGGTTAAGTAAAGGCGGATCACTCTTGAATAGTCCTTGATGAGCGATAATAACCACAGAATCCAGGAATCTTTGCAGTTCTTTTAGATTTTTGGGCTGTGGCCAGGTGGTCAAGGCCTCAACTTTACTTGGGTCGGTCTCTATTCCTCGTGGATACTATGTGTCCCACATACTTTACTGATGTTTGGAAGAATTGACACTTATCAATGGACAGTTTAAGGCCAAAGTCCTCCAGTCGGTCCAATACCTTAAATAATCTGCTCTCATGTTCCTCCAGTGAGCTGCCAAACACAATAACATCATCTAGGTATACCAGGCACTCTAGTAAGTTCATGTCCCCACTGCACGCTCCATCAATCGTTGAAAAGTGGCTGGGGCACCTGAAGTCATGAGGCATCCTCATGAATTCATAGAAATAGCGGACAGATAAAGGCCGTCTTCTCACGGTCCTCTAGGGGCCATCGGGATCTGGTAGTACCCACTGCGAGATCCAGCACAGAGAACCACTTGCTCCCGTTTAGGCAGTCCAAAGCATCCTGAATGCGGGCATTGTGTACTGATCAGGGATAGTCCGCGGTTTAAGGTGCGATAATCCACACACATCCTTACTGTTCCATTCTTTTTCCTCACTACCACAATGGGGAAGCATAAGGGCTTCTGGATTCTTGTATTACACCAGCAGCTAACATCTCTTGCAGATGCCGTCCTCACATCATCTATGTCAGCAGGTGCCAGGCGTCGAGACCTCTCACGAAATGGTCTTTCATCATGCAGCCGGATATTGTGCTCAGCTCCTTGCACGCATCCTACATCCCATTCCTTTAAAGAAAAACCTGATCTGTCTCTGGGCAAGCTTCTCACTGATCCTCACTTTCCATTCAGCTGGCAGTGGGGAGTCGCGAAATCAAACAAGTCAGGCGTTACTCTGTCATTCTTCCTTGAACTCTTGCTGCTGGGTAGCACTGCAGTGTCTGCACAATGCACATTAGCCAGGATGCAACCTCTGTTTACTCGAATGTCTCTTTCAGACACATTATGAACTTGGACCATTACCCTTCTGGCATAAGCATGGGCTCTAGCGGGCAAAATACTGAAGCTTGACCAGCAGTCCCTCTGGCAATTTTCCATCGCCTGGTGCATCCAACATTAATATTTTATTCTTAACATCCTTTCTGATACGGACCTCTCCCTGTAAGGTACACTGGGCATTTGGCGCCAGGATCAGAGACTCAGGATCCTTCTTCCATACAATTCCGACCGGTTCCTCTGGTTCTGTTTTTTCAGCGTCTCTCTGTACCCTCATAGGCCTTCTTAATTAAAGCAGAACTCTTAAAAGCTCTACTAGTCTTTGACCCCTGTTTTTCATAACACAACTGTGCCAGCCTTCCGAACATATGAGCATTTGTTCCATCAACAAAGGGACACCATCATGCAGTCCAGTGGGGGACACTAAGGCTAGGGTCTCTACTTGCTCGGCTACCCAGCCACGGAGGTGGGGAAAGACAGCCAAATTCGGATATACCCGGAATAGGGGTAGGCCTTCCTCACTTAACCCCCATACATGCAGTCCTTCTAATGGTTGTAAGGGTACGCCTGACAAATGCTTCTGATACCAATCCTGGAACATAATTGTCACTTGGGAGCCACTGTCTAATACAGCTCTTGTAGACACTCCATTCACCTTTACAGTGGTCTCCATGGAGGGACCCACTATTCTGGACCAGTCTGGAGAGGCGGTAGTGGGGGCCTGGGCAACTGACCTTGCCACAAAAGGACGTGAGTTAGCATTTTTGGTGCCCTCACTGGGATCATTTCGTGCACCTCTTAACCACTGATTTGTTCTCCGAAGCTCTCCTTGTAGCCTATATGCAACTTTGTCAGTGTCTTTTAGGGACCGGCATTCCCTTTTCATGTGCCCATCTTTCCCACAATTATAGCAAAACATACTTTCTGGAGTTTGAGCTGCCGAGGCGCTACACTGGGAGCCAGGGCGGGGTATTACTAACTGGAAACCTTGGTGCCATCTCTGTCTCGGCGTGATAAGCATTTGGAGACATCTCGTCAGTTTCTCCACTTCCATGGTCAAGGAATCGAGTTCGGAGCTGTTATCAGCAGGAGATACTCGTGGTGGGTACCCCCACCCCATGCTGATGCAGTCGGATATAGGTCAGGGCCCCGTGCTTGCAGGCGTGGCCTTCATAAAGGGACTGTTTTGAATTCCCGGATCTCTCTCAACAGTTCGCCCCATTGTGACATATCTTTTCCTTGTCAGAGCACTCATTGACTGTCAACCTCTGCCCTGAACTTCACTTGATGGGTCACCCTCAGTCACTCGGTCGTAGCCACAGCTGTTGGTGCAGGTACCTCCCGAGGTCGCCTTTTCTCAACTCCTCGAATTTCTCTCATTAACTCATCATAGGAGGGTGGGGATTCCAGTCGATTTGCCAGGCGTAACTGAAGCAACAGCAGTTCTGAGAAGGGGGGCAGACTTAAGGATTCTGTCCAGTCTGGTTCGGTCCAGTTCATTCGCTGGCAAACTACCCTTTCTGAGGCATTCTTGCAACAATTTTTCCAGCCGAGAGACATACACAGACAACAACTCCCCTTGGTACTGTTGTGCATTTCTTACTCTCCACCATAGGTCCTCATCAGAATCTGGGCTCCCATACACATTCTCCAAGGCCTCAAGATAGGCCTGTGCAGTCGCTTCAGGGTTACTGGCCCGTCTGCTTAGCACTGATGGTAGCCAGGCAGGACCTCGAGGTCTCACTAACCCTCTTTCACTTTTCGCCTTCCGAGCATTGCCATTCTAGCACTTGGGGGCAACATAGTCTATCCAGGTCTCCCAGTCATCCTTCCCTGGGGGGGGAGGGTGCCAGAGAAGATCCTCAACCTCTCGGTAAGAGTCGTGACTAATGGCAGGTGCAGAAATAGGAGTCTGCATTGGTTCAGCCACCATTACGGGCACTGGAGCGAGAAGGTGTTGGGAGGAAATACCCCAGGTGGCAAGAATAGTTTCTTCAAGTCCTCCACAGTTTTCCCTTCTCCCAGCAACCATTTATCAAATTTCTCCTCAAAGTTTCAGATAGTGGTGGGGCTGATTCCCTCAGGTCTTTACTGTCCTTAGTTATCACTCTCCAAGCAGTGAGGGCTCCCTCTGGGGTAATGGTCTGTGGCACTTTGGAGCTATCTATGGGATCCTTAAACTCTACTAGGGCCAGGAAAGTGTGGGTGAGCAGATTAGCATGCCGACCCACCACTACAGGGTTTTGTAAACCTTCCACCTTGGAAAGTACTCCCTGCACAGTGTCCGTATTGATACCCAGGGGGATGTCCAGGATAAGCATAGCATTTTGGGGGTCGATCTCCTCCCCAGTACACCACTCCACCAGCCGGTGCACAGCCACTTCTGTCGGGTACCATTTTTCTTAACAGTGGTTCGTAATATGGCCACTAGAGGACACACAATCCCAGCGGTGAGCCTCCAAGATGTAACCCCTAGATGGCGCTATCCCAGGGGCTACTACCCCTGCCTGATTTGCCACTAACAGGTTGAGGGGCCTGGATCCAATGGCGGGTGCCTCCACCCAGAGGTCAGGGTTTGCAATAATTAAACTAACTTGGTCACAGCCCTCTGGGACACTGCAACCCCTTCTTCCCACTAGTGGCTCACACAATATATCAGAATTACCTTCACAGTATACACTTACCCCAGGTCTGGTTCCGCACTGGGACTCCTGTGAAATGAGATACAGTGCAACAATCACAGTACAGTACTTTAACATAGACAAATACCTCAGGCAGTATAACTTTGCTGAAACAAGCAGCTCTGATTTATTTAGGGATATAACAAGGACAGGGAAATCAGGTTAATTAGCTTTTCACTCTAATAATCTACCTATGGCTCTGTGCAGAGGCCTATCCCTATCAGTTACTGTCCCTGGGTACCCAAGCCCTAATGGCTAGTCAAACCGTGGCAGCTGGTAGGGGCCCTTTCCACAGAGAAAGGGAAAATTAAACAGTCAGCAGTACAGTAATTCCATTTGGATTTAATGTAGCAATTCAACAGGGAGCGACCCTGAATTAGTACTCACGACCTCCAAATAAGATAGGGTCCTTCAATGTCAGCAGGGCTCACTTGAGGTACACAAACCTCTTCACACATTTATATAAAAGAAAGCACTATACCAGGCAGGCTGCATCTGTATCCCGATCGCAATTACTGCACAATATCCGGAGAACACACAGCAGATTCAGTTCCTGACAGACCGAGTGCAATTTTCAGCAATTCCTCCAGTCTTCTACAGGGTGAGCCTGGTTTCTACTCTTCAGATATCCTTTGATTCTCTTCACAGGACGGATTCAGTCCTAACAAGCTGTTACACAAGCTGCAGACCGAACTCTGGGCCTTACACACGCTTTTGACTAAAACTGCACACTGAAAAGCACAGGGCTCCTTCCTTCTTCACTGCCAAAGCTCAACTGAAACTCCAACCGACAAAACCGGCACTTCCTTTGAGTTCCTCCCAGTTCTTGACTGGATTGGCTGTCACTCACAATAGACTGCTGCTGTTGGTCCAAAAGGCACTGAAGTCTAAACTACATCTCCCAGAGTCACTGCCCATACAATCCTCTTGTGGCTGGCTCAGATTATGAGTCCAAGTTCTGATTCGTCCAAGGCACCATTTTAGAGCTAGCTTACCCCACACTGATTGGTCCAGTTAAGCAGTTCAAAACTAGAATGGGGAACTAGCAGACACAGTTCTGACTGCAAAGAAAGCAGGCTAGACAAACTGTAATTTCACCATCACTCTAAATAATTTCTGGCAAACAGTTACATCTTTCAGATAGGTTCCCTTTGCACTCCTAGTGACTGCAAAAATGAAGTGAATTGGCAGCAGCTCGAGTGGTACTCAGAGAAGCACACAGTCCCCCCATACAAACTAATTATGTCTGCAAGCAGACAGCTCTTAAAGAGACAGTACCAGAGGCTCTAAAAACACTCACTGATAAATGGCTTAAATGCCAAACACCATTCAGGCTTGGAGCATTCAAGCAAGCTCCTGGAAGTCTTTTGGGAACCCCCATTTGCAGGGGGGTTACATGTTGGTACCACTGCTACCACCATGTGTTGGCATGCCTTCTCACAGTGAGATCTATGGAACTTCACCAAATGCCTTTTCATGGTAGATAATCCCAGCCTTATCCCCTTGTTACCTTGACTCGGCTTGTCTTTACATAAAAGACACACTACACATCTCAGTGATTCTTTGTCTACCCGAAAGAAATCCCACACCACTGATGTCTTTCTTCATGGCACTCTTTGCTGTTGCCTAATGAGCAGGCTACTGTAGCCTGCTTTCACATCATCACCCTCCTCTTCTTCCTTCACCAGTTCTTCAGGGTCAGGGAATGGTAGTTCTTCCTTTGCCATGTGCCCTGGGTCTTTTTTCAACATTTTTCAGTAACGTTGTTGTTTTTGTTTTTGTTTTTTAGATTTTGATCTCAAATTTTCAACATAGTCTTTTTATTACTCCATCATATGATCGAAACAGGTGAATTTTAAAAAATCCCATCTGAAATATGATTTTGCAGAGTGACTGTGAAATCATGTTTCTGGGGTGGGTCCCTGGTTCATGAAGTGGGAATAAAAACAAGGCCATGTTGAAAATTTGGGGTGAAAATGTTAAGAAATTACAAAGCTATCTCTTTCCTAAACTCTGGTTCTCCCTTCCGCTGCCAATTTGCACTGCCTCTACTGCTTTCTCCTTTGAGTCTCTTCTTCATGAATTATCTTCTCCCTCCTGCAACTTTCCATGATCCTCTTCCTTCCCCCACCCACTAGTTTTGCCCTGGCAGTCTGTTTCCCTCATTACCTGTTCACTTTTTGGTACTTGTAACAGTAGTTACCTCACCTATATTATCTCAGTTATATCTACTCACATGTCTGTCATACTGATTTGCCTTCAGTTTTTATGTCCACTGAGTGCACACACGTAGCAAGCATTTTGTTAGAAGTGTGTCTTTTGAGGTGTGCGACACTGTCAGTCCAGTGCAGAGTGGTCTGCAAGGGGCTCGTTAGTGTTACACCAATCTTCAGCCAGGCTGATCATGACAATATTCTAGCTTGCTGGGTGGAAACTTCATGGATTTCAAGGGAAAGAGCCAACCTAATAATAGATCGGCTCTTTCCTTTGATCTATGTCACCCAGCTAGCACAGCTGATCTGTCATGATCGATCTGCTGAGGAATTACACCATGAAACAAAGAAAATCATCTATTGATGTCTGTTGCTGCCCCACCCTTACTGTCCCCCCATCTGATCCTCCCACTAAGCACCTACCACTCCCCACCCCCCACGAACATAATACTAATACTGGACGTGCCCAATCTCCAGGTGTCATCACCTTCCCTCCCTCTGTGTGCTGTCCCCTTCCCCCGCCATTCCCTGTCCCGGTATGTCCCAGTGTGTAGAGGAAAACCCTCCTACTCCCTCCCTCGTTCTGTGTGCTGTCCCACCCTCACCCTCTGTTACCCATCCTCATATATATGGAAAATAAGACCCTCCTGCTCCCTTCCTCCCTCTGTGTGCTATCCCACCCCCACCTGCTATTTTCTGCCCCGGTATGTCCCAGTGTGTAGAAGAAAACCCTCCTGCTCCCTCCCTCCCTCTGTGTGCTGTGCCATCCTCACCCTCTGTTATCCATCCCCATAAAAATGGAAAAAAAAACCCTCCTGCTCCCTCTCTCTGTGTGCTGTCCCACCTCTACCCTCAATTTCCCATGCCACTATAAAGAAAAAAAATGGTGCGGGCTTATGCAGCACCAGGGGAAACATAACACTGACAGTTCAATGAAGGTGCCCAATCCCCCAGTGTCACCACCTGAAATAAAAAAAAAACATCCTCAGTAGTTTTTTTAAACTGTATCCTTTGAAAAGAAAACCATCCATCGATGTCTGTTACTGCTGGTGCCATTAGTCCTCTCACTGACCCTCTCACTCAGCACCCACCCCCACCCCACCCCACCCCACCCCCACAAACATAACACTGACACTGGGGGTGCCCAATCCCCCAGTGTCGTGACCTGAATCAGAGGATACCATCCCTCATATTTTTATTTGCTAAATAGAGCCTGTAAAAAAGAAACTCATCCCTCGATGCCTGTTGCACCATTACTGTCCCCCCAACCCGACTCTCCCATTCAGCACCCACCACCCCGCATCTCTCAAACCCTTACTTTCCCACCAAGGGTCCAGCACCATAATCCTCTCTGGACCACATACATGTCTTCACTCTTCACCGCCAGACCATGAACTGAGGAAATCTGGTATGTGGTTCAATGCATTTCAATGGGGTTTTGAACTTAGTGGCATAACCTGATCATTTTTTAATAGTTCTGCTCAAATTTTCAACATGCCTTTTTTGGGACTCCACCTCATGAACAACAGCAGTGAAATTAGGCAAATCTATCCCAAAAGGGGATTTTGTGGTCACTGTGCAAGATTACGTCTTGGGCAGGAGTTGAACATTTTCTTTGCACTTGTTCATGAAATGGGATCATAAGAAGGCTTTGTCGAAAATCTGGGATTAAAATATACAAAACAACAAAGTTATGAACCTATGTTGAAATTTACCAACACAGGCTTGTAACTTTGGTAATTTTCAATATTTTGACCCCCCCCCCCCCATTTCTTTTTAGCTTACATTCTCTATACTCCTTTCTCTGTGTGGTCAGCCCACATTCTTACTGACCCCCCAGCCTCATCCCCAGACCACGGCAGGACCTCTCCCTTCTTCTCCCCATGGTTTTGCCCTCCGTGTCAGGGCGATGGGGACCCCCATATCCCCGCTGAGTAAGGATCCAGTTCTGGAAGGGCTGCTTCTGCCAAAGGTGGGGCCTGCGTGACTTGGTAGTCATCTGAGCTTCCTGGCTGTTTTTGCTACAATTTTCTTTGTTCACCCATTGGTGGTGAGTGCCATGTCGGCAATGGTCATGCTGTATGTGTGTTCACCCACATCACTCTAGCCAAATGCTCCATCTCCCCTACATGCTTGAGGGGCCATGCCTGCCAGCACCCAGCCACTGATAGGTATCAGAATGACACTGGCCTCTGCATCCCTCCCTCACTGGGAGAGAAGAGCTGTCCTCCAGACGTTCGATCCTCTCCCTCCATGGTCGACCCCCGGTGACCCGCTCACTCTGCGAACACAGGTCACAGGCATGGTAGGAGGTAAGGCATGATGTTTGGCCCTCCACGCCACTGAGCTGGCCACAACCCCAAATTTGTAATATAGCCATTTCTTCACAGCACCTCATGAATGTGACAGCTGTCATTTT
The DNA here is from genome assembly GCA_016271365.2 of Neoceratodus forsteri. Classification (NCBI taxonomy): domain Eukaryota; kingdom Metazoa; phylum Chordata; order Ceratodontiformes; family Ceratodontidae; genus Neoceratodus; species Neoceratodus forsteri. The sequence continues at coordinate 43,739,200 of CM028133.1, read as the reverse complement.
TCAAATCATGATCAAAATGTGTTTTTTACACTTGTGGCGCAAAATCACCATTTGGGCAGGATTTGAAAATGTTCTCCACCCTTGTTCATGAGATAGGCTGATAAGAAAGCTAAGTCTAAGGCACTGAACATGTACTCCCTGGAGGAGAGGAGGGAGAGAGGGGATATGATAGAGACATACAAGTATCTTAGAGGGAGGAACAGGATGCAGCAATACACTATTTTTAAGAGAAAAAGATGTTCCAGGACTAGAGGGCATGGGATGAAGTTGGAGGGAGGACGATTCAGAGGAAACGTGAGGAAGAATTTCTTCACAGAACGGGTGGTGGACAAGTGGAACACCCTGCCAGAGGAAGTGGTGGGGGCTGAAACAATCACGGGAATTAAGAATTCATGGGATAGACATAAAGGAATTCTAGAGGTCAGGGGTAAGGGGCAACAGACTTCCTGGAAAACATAAACTGAACTTACAAACTTAAATGGGCAGACTGGGTGGGCCATAGGCCCTTATCTGCCGACACTGTCTATGTATCTATGTAAGTGGAGTCATAAGAAAGCTATGTTGAAAATTTGGGGTAAAAGTGTTAGAAAACAATAAAGTTATGAGTCTACATTGCAATTGTTCTACACATGCTTGTAACTGTGGTCATTTTCAATATTTTGACCCCAGCTTTTCAACATCACCATTTTTTACACCCTCATGGATGTGACAGCTGCTATTTCTCAGATCTTACCCAAATTGTGTTTTAACACTTGTGGCACAAAATTATGTTTCAGCCATTGTTTTATAAATGACACCTGTCATGCTCAGAAGGAGTAGTCCTAAAAAGATTACGTTGAAAATTTGGGGTAAAAATGTGAAAAACCAAGTAAGTCATGAGGAAACAAATTGTTCCAACATTTACTCATAACTTTATTTTTTTGCAGATTTTGGCTCTTAATGTTCAACATATCCCTATGTTACCCCACCTTCTGAACATGGCAAGTGTCATTTTTCAAATCTGCCCCAAAGCTTGTTTCCACAGTTGCACAGCGAAATCACCTTTCAGATGGGATTTTAAAAATTCCGCCTGTCTTAATCAGAATGTCAGATCATTAAAAAACTGTTGGACATTTGGGGTCAAAGTGTGGGAGCCCACTAAAAGTAGGTATTACCTCACAGCTGCCTTATCCTGGGTAATTACAATCTAATAATGTGTCAGAGCTGGACCCCACTGAAAACGAGACATTGTATCTCATCTGCTCTGTCCTGGGTAAATATATAGTAAAAATGTGTACAAGCAAGACCTGGTACAACAGCAGTATCAGCGGCAAACATTTGGCATTGGCAAATGCGTGTTTAATTATAATTCTTGATGTACTGTATTTGCTGTACATGACTTACCACATCTTTAACCCCCAGGATGCATCTGGAAACAAGCTGTTAGCAGCTCAGTATGTCTTTCCTGGTGAAACCTTTGAAATAAATAAATAAACAACGTGGGAATGAGCAGCAAATCTGTTACCACAACTAGTGTTGATACCCAGAATGAGTTCCCTTTGAACATCACGACTGCCTTCGTACATTTAGAATGAGTGGTTCTGAAGGCCTTGTGACCTACTGGCAGTGTGCTTCCTTATCTGCATGTCTGAGCATAGAGTCTCCAGGGGCCTGCGTTTATTCAAACATCCAGCTTTTGGGAATGAAAAGTAGGATTTTGTAGAGGGCTAGCAAGTCTTTGTTTTGGAGTCCTCAGCAGGACTTATTAAATGCATACTTAAGCCGAAGGGTAATGGTTATGATTATTAAGGACAGTTCTGTATAGTCTGCGTTACAAATCATATTTGTATGAGGGACCTTGGGTGGAGCTTCTAAAGTGGGTGAGTGGAAGCTCCAACCACCCCCCATTCTGCTGATTGTATGTTGACATACAGGGGTTTGTTTCTCTGAAAATCAGTTGATTTGAGAATACTGGTTTCCTCTTAAGGAGTGAGGTGTGTGGTAGACCTGCGTTCTACCTGAAGATATGATTCAGCAGAGGGAAAACTATCCTATATTTTTTCTTCCAGTTATTTAATCTATTGCACAGCAGGATCTCCTTAAACCTATCCTGTTCTTTTTTTTCAATGCTGAAGTAGGTTGGCCACCTATGACAGACTTTACCTTATTCTCACTGAATCTCTTTCTTCCTTTCTTTGTTTCTTTTTCACCATTCCTTCCCTCACCATAAAAACTGTACTCTTTACTGTACATAGGGAATAAACAGCTATGGCTATGTGCAAATACAGTAGCAGGCTGTCTATAAAGACAGCTGGAACCTGAATAAAAATGTGTGCTCACATAAAATAAAGTGCTTTATGTGCTTTATATAAAGAAAACTGTTATTTAAAAACATTATTGAAAAGTGATTGCCATGAATACACAAAGTGCTATATATATTTAAAGAAAATTGATATTTAAAACATTGTGAGGTAGTACTGTTAGAAACAAGGTGTTTACAGTATAGGCTGAACTATTTAAAGCAGATTGGGCATTATATAGAGGGGAGATAGGATTAAAATAGAAAATAAACCTTTTTTTCTCTTGTTATGTTAGAATGGAGAGAAGAATGGAAAGCTTTATGCGCTATCTCCTCTACAGTTCTGTAACATAAAGGATAATATACGGTCATCTATGAGTGACCGGTCTATTAACCATCGACAGGTCACCAGGACGACCATATAAACCTCGAGAGTGAAGCTGAAGAGGTTTAAGTTGCCATGGCAACCTCAAGATGGTTAATAGTAACCGGTTGCTGATAGAGAGACCATACATTGTTTTTTATAGTGTATGGTCCCAAGAAAGACTGAAGAGGGCTCCTTACTTTTTAAATAAGTCACCTCCGCGGCTGTTCGGTCATTCCATCACCACAGTATGCATCCGTTGATTCCTGAGAGAAAAAATGTGTGCACATGCGCAGACTGTTCCCAATTGTTAACCCATCAATGTGACGTACCATCGATGGGTTAACAAGGATGAAACGTCACATCGATGGGTTAACAACACTGGGAAATGATGATTTTTGTGGGTTAACAACTTTCTACCATACATTATAATGATGTTTACTGTTAATTGATATGTAGTGGGCTGTACATTTACTTAGGAGTAGTGAAGAAAGTAAGCTTATACAAAAAGGAACTTTGGGCTGTAGCGTGGCATGGCTGTAGTTTTACTTTTCACTTTTATGCTGAAGAGCCGCTCCGCATGTTAAACGTTCCCCATTTGCCTCAATTGTAAAACTAATATAGAGGCTTAGAGCAGTAGGAAATGAAACTGCTCATTTGCTGTACAGTACAAATGGAGCGGCCTCACTTTTTGTTTCTGTGCAGAAGCCACTCCTGCAAAAAATGCTCAAAATTGAAAGAACTGCCGAAAATGGCAATCTGCTTAAAGCTGGGCCGATACCTGCAAAAGTGTTTTTTTCTTTTTGTTTAATGGAAAGACTGATTTATTTTAGGAAATAAATACAGGTATGCCCATATGTTAAGAGACAGGAGAGCTAGCTGGCCCAGTGGTGCTGAGGGTTGAGATGCTGGACACCACACTTCGTGCCACGCTGGTGACCCATGTTCGGGAAAGAGCACGAGCCATTGGGGGTCAGCAGGGTAGGGAGAGGATCAAGCATTTGATGATTGCTCTCCTCTCCCAGGGAAGGGTGGGCATGCCTTTTTGCTCCTTGGCTGCCCCCCGGTGGAGGCTAGGGGTAGTACTAGAGTCAGGGAGACAAGTAAACATGGCTTCATGCACATGCATTCATGGCCGCAAGGGGCAGGAACAAAAAAAAATGAGAAATGCAGCTGCTGGTTCCATGACACCCCTTTGGTACTGCCACCTCAAGGAACTCCTCCAGATGTGTACTCAGGAGGGGGAGGACAGCTGTCCCCCCATCCACCCCCCAATGGGGGTTATTCTGTGGGGGATACAGGGCTCAGGAGATGCCAAGGGGTGAGGCGGTGACCGGGGACTGGAGGAGGACAGGAATATGCCCACAGGCCGAGGAGGAAAAATACAATAATAAAAAAAAGAAAAAAAGAGAGAGGAGAGCTTTCTATCTAGTAAATACGAGTGCACTCACTCCTCTCTCTCTCTCTCTCTCTCTCTCTCTCTCTCCTCTAACAGAGCATTCTCTGGTGCAGTAAACGTGGACTGGCTTCATGTTCCCTTTCTGCCAGCAGAAGCCGTTCCACTAGAAATATCTGTCTCACATACATAAATCAGGACAGAAAACATCCTGTTTGCAATGTTTATGCTCCTGATGACCCTGAATAAAATAAATAAAAAGAAGCAGCTTGAATACAAATGAATGTAAAATAAATGCTTAAAGCAAATGAGTGTAGAGGCACTGAATGTCCCTAACGGTGCCCTCGCTCCCTCTTATTTCCAGACCCATGCATTTTAGAGGGCTATATAAAAGGAAATACTATAAAAGTGTATATTGCTAAAGAAAGCTGATGAAATAAGCTACAGAGCTTACCTGCAAATTAATTTGGTACCGACTTTTTCCTTTAGGATGACAGCGGCCTCTAGGGTCCCTTTTCATAATAATAACAAGAATTTGTCAATGCCAAATGTTTGCTTGCTGGCATTGGCAGTGGTAGTGTAGAAGTTACAGAGCTGCGTAATAGGAATGGCAGTGAAGTATTGAACTGAAGCCAACCCCACCACCACCCTGCAGAGAGTGACAGGGATTGGGGTGTGCCTTTGGGTCGTCAGGCATAATGGCCACGCCATTTCAGTACACCCCACCCTGCAGACACTGGCAAGTGTCACGGTGTTCCTTAGGGTCTTTGGCCCTTATGCGCACCCCATTCTATTAGGAAATACAGAAGGATGGGTGCAATATAGGAGAATGGGGTGAACTTTGGAGCCGAAGAGTCCAAGGCATACCTCGATGCTTCTCACTGGCTGCAGGGTGTGCAATGGTATGAGCATTACAGGCAAGAATCCCAAGTCACACCCCTGATGCCTGTCATTCTCTACAGGGTTGGGCGTTATGGTTGGAAACCCTAATACCTCAGGCATTCGTTGGTATTTTCACTCCAAATGTTCAACATGGTTTTTTTGTGACCCCACCTCATGAACAGGGGGAATATCAGTTTCTTAGCCGAAAACTGTTTATGCAAAGTGACTATGGCATTTAGCACCACAGGTGCAAAAACATTCCGAACAGGATGTAAAAAATGACAGCTGTACTGTTCATGGGGAGGTGAAAAAAATGACAATGTTGCAAATCTACAGTAAAAATATTTAAAAAAATGGTGGTCATGAGCACACATAGAAACTGTGCAACGCACACCCATAATATAATTAGGTTGGGGATTTTTTTACAGTAGATTGTCAACTCAGGCATTTTTGGTGCCTCCGATCATGAACAGTGTCACTGTGATTTTCTTTATCTGTGCCGAACAATGATTTCCCTCAGCGACCACGCATCTCTACGCTGAAAGTGTGAAAGCACACTTTGGCCATGTTGTGAAAAATGACAGCTGTACTGTAAATAAGGCAGTGTGGAAAAATGCCACTGGTGAAAATCTGGACTTAAAATATTACAAAGTCATGAACTTACGAGGGTGCATGGAAACTGCACAATGCTCAATCGTAACACAGTCATTTTATGGACTTTTGTCACCAAATTTTCAACATCACCATTTTAAGACCTCTGCTCATGAACAGTGTAACTGTGATTTTCTTAATCTGTCCCAAACATTGCTTTCGCACACCAACAGCACCATTGTGCACTACATTTGCGAAAACACAATTTGGGCGGCATATGAAAAATGGCAGCTGTACTGTTCGTAAGGAAGTGTAATAAAATGGCAATGTTGAAAATCTGGAGTGAAAATATTTAATTTGCAAACTTATGAGCATGCATAGGAACTGCGCAACGCACACTCGTAAAACAGTAATTTTTAGGAATATTTTCACCAAATTTTCAACATAGCCATTTTAAGACCTCTGCTAATGAACAGTGTCACTGTGATTTTCTTAATGTGTCCCATACATTGATTTCGCACATCGACTGCACCATTGTGCGCTACATGGGCGGAAACACATTTTGGGCAAGATGTGAAAAATGACAGCTGTACTGCTCATAAGAAGGTGTGGTAAAATGGCAGTGTTGGAAATCTGGAGTGTAAATATTGAAAATTCGCAAACTTACAAGTGTGCATAGGAACTGCACAACGCACGCTCGTAAAACAGTCATTTTTTGAAATTTTTTCACCAAATTTTCAACATAGCTATTTTAAGACCCCTGCTCATGAACGGTGTCACTGTGATTTTCTTAATTTTGTCTGTACATTGATTTAGCACACCGGCTGCGCCATTGTGCGCTACATGGGTAGAAACACATTTTGGGTGAGATGTGAAAAATGACAGCTGTACTACTCATAAGAAGGTGTGATAAAATAGCAATGTTGAAAATCTGGAGTGAAAACATTGAAAGTCGTGAACTTACGGCGTGCGTAGGAAGAAAAATCTTATAGCATGCTTCGTAAAACAGTCATTGTTAGGAATTTTTCACCAAATTTCAACATAGCCATTTTAAGACCTCTGCTCATGATCAGTGTCACTGTGGTTTTCTTAATTTGTCCTGTATATTGGTTTCGCACACCGACTGCGCCATTGTGCGCTACATGGACGGAAACACGTTTTGGGTGAGATGTGAAAAATGACAGCTGTACTACTCATAAGAAGGTGTGGTAAAATGGCAATGTTGAAAATCTGGAGTGAAAATATTGAAAATTCCTGAACTTCTGGCGTGTGTAGAACTGCGCAATGCACACTCATAAAACAGTTGTTTTGGAATTTTCCACCAAATTTTCAAAATAGGCTTCTAGAGCCCACCTTATGAATACTGGCAGTGTCATTTTGTTAATCAGTCCCAAAAGGTGATTTCACGCAGTGACTGCGTAGTGACTACGAAATCACCCTTCTTGCCCAAATAATGCCATGACAGTGACATCATTCATGAGAAGGGGTCCCAAAAACCCCATGTTGAAAATTTGGTGCAAAAATTCCTAACAATGCCTGAGATATGCAACAAAGTTGAAAACCACCTATCTAGCCCATTATACAGCATACCGGCATTTCCTCAGTTTGTGGTCGGCTTTGAAGAGTGCAGACGTGCTCCCGGTCCACCGAAGATCGTCGCACCAAGGTCCAGAGGTAAGTATGGGGTGAGGGGTGGGGGAGGCAGGGTTACGCAGTGGGTGGGTGTGGGTTGTGGGAGGGCCAGGAGACTACGTGGGACCGTTTTTCTTTACAGGTTAAAAAAAAAAGGACACAGCAGGGGCGTTTGCCACACTGGGGTGGGCTCCCAGCATGGCACAAGGACGGTTGGGGGAGCGTTCAGCCAACGAGGTATTGGGCACCCCCGTTGGCCAAGGCATCAATTGCCACGCTGGGGTGGGCTCCCAGCGTGGCGTCCAGTACTTGGAGGGGTTAGGACAGTGGAGCCGACGGGGGATTGGGCACCCCAATTGGCTATATCATTAGTTGCCATGCTGGGGTGGGCACCCAGCGTGGCATTTGGAAGGCTTTGGGGGCGGGGAATGCAGTACAGCCGGCGGGATTGGGCCCCCGTCGGCTATACAGTGTTGTTCGTGCAGGGAGGGGCGCAGACGCCTTTCGCGGCTTTGTGTGTGTGGGGGGGAACTACGATGAGCAGACGATATCTTATCGCTGCGCACTCAAGCGTAGCTCCCCCTTTGAACTGTATGCCACTGCATTTTGGAGCTTGTCATAGACAGCTCCAGCATGCATTGGCTTACAGCGGTCGCGCCTGCCAACACACTGACTGAATTGGAGGAGGAGGTGACACACCTCCGAAATCTCCGATGATGGCACTATGTTTCTTGCACATGTGTGCAAGCAAACATAAAATTGGCATTGTTAAATTTGGAGTGAAAATATACAAAAACTGGTGAAGTCACGAGCGTGCATAGGAGCTGTGCAAGGTACACCCATAATGTAAGTAGTTTGGGGATTTTTTACAGCAGATCTTTAACATAGGCATTTTTGCGCCTCCGCTCATGAACAGTGTCACTGTCATTTTCGTAATCTATCCCGAACACTAAATTCCCACAGTGACCTCGCTATTCTGTGCCGGAAGTGCGAAAACACATTTCAGTCAGGGTATGAAAAATGACAGCTGTACTGTTCATAAGGAGGTGTGGAAAAATGTCAATGTTGAAAATCTGGACTGAAAATGTTACAAATTCGTGAACTTACGAGGGTGCATGCAAATTGCGCAATGCACGCTTGTGACAGAGTCATTTTATGGACTTTTGTAATCAAATTTTCAACATAGCCATTTTACCTCCTCTGCTCATGACCAGTGTCACTGTGATTTTCTTAATGTGTCCCAAACATTGATTTTGCACACCGACCGTGCTAATGTGCTACATGTGCGAAAACACATTTTGAGCTTGATATAAACAATGACAGCTATACTGTTCATAAGGAGGTGTGGTAAAATGGCAATGTTGAAAATCTGGACTGAAAATATTAAAAATTCTCGAAAGTTACGAGCGTGCATAGGAACTGCTCAACGCACCCTCGTAAAACAGTAATTTTGGGGAATTGTTTCACCAAATTTTCAACATAGGGTTTTTAGGGGCTGCCTCATGAACTGTGACACTGTTGTTTCATTACTCGGTCCCGAAAGGTGGTTCCGTGCAGTGACTGTGAAATCACCTTTTGGGACTGAATAACAAAATGACAGTGACTGAATTCATGAGGTGGGTCCCCAAGAACTCCATGTTGATAATTTGGTGAACAATTCCCAAAATGGCCGAGATATGCACCAAAGTTGAAAAAAACATTTATTGCATTATACAGCTTACTGGCATTTCTTCAGTTCACGGTCGGCTTTAAAGAGTGCAGACGTGTTCCCGATCCACCGAAGATCGTCGCGTTGGCCTCCGGAGGTAAGTATGGGGAGGGGAGGTGTGGGGATGTGGGTGTGGGTTGGGGAAGGGGGCGAGACAGTCAATGAGGGACAGTTTTTTTACAGGTGCTTCTATTATTCTTCAGACTACATGGGACTTTTGCCAAGCTGGGGTGGGCTCCCAGTGTGGCAGCTGGAAGCTTTTTTTTGGGGGGGGGCCAGTGGAGCCAACGGGGGATTGGGCACCCCCGTCGGCCATATGGACTTCTGCCATGTTGGGGTGGGCTCCCAGCGTGGCAGGTGGAACTCTGGTTTTGGGGGGGTACAAACCACACAGTTAAGCCGACGGGGGATTGGTCACCCCCAGTTGGCCACACAGACTTTGACCATGCTGGGGTGGGCTCCCAGCATGGCACCGAAATCTGTTGGGGGGGGCAGTGAAGCCAACGGGATTGGGCACCCCGTCGGCCATACGGTGCGGGAGGGAAGACATGGAGCACGCTGGGGTGGGCTCCAGCCGCGCTACTTGGGGAAGTAGAGAAAAACGGAGCTGTCTATGACAGCTTCAGATGCAGTGTAGAGTGTAGGCACTTCGCACACTGCTGACGGCAGTATGTAAATTATCTGCCAATGGCAGTATGCAAATTGCCTACACGTTACCACCGCTGATTGCTGCAGATTTTTACTTTCAACTGTATGCCACTGCATCTGAAGGGCTGTCATAGACAGCTCCTACATTCATTGGTGTGGTGCAGCCGTGCCTGCAAAAGGGAGCAGGGCATTGAAAGTGGGGGAGGCACACCTACGAAAACTCGTATGGTGGCAGTATGTTTCTTACACACACGTGCAAGCAAACATAAAAATCAGTCAAAAAACAGTCAGAGTTCGCTAGGCAGAACTATGGAGAACAACTCAGGGAGACCAGTGCAGTGGCTTTGTGAAGGGGAGCTCATGCCAGACAAACCACATTGACTTCTTCAATGTAGTGACCCTGGCAATGGATATGGGACAGGCTGTTGCCATCTTCTATCTGGACTTCAGCAAGGCATTCGATTCAGTACTGCACAACAGGTTGATGAAAAAGCTTGGGGACCTGGGGTTGGGAAGGGCATAACTAGATGGACTGGAAACTGGCTTGTTGGGGGGGGGGGACACAGACAGTCATTGTGAATGGATAACACTCATAAGAGTGGGCTGTCACCAGCAGAGTTCCTCATGGATTAGTCTTGGGGTCAGTACTATTTAACATGTTCAGCTGTGACATAACAGGAAGTATACTCGGCCGGATCTGCCTGTTTGCAGACAACACCGCGCTGTGCAGGAGGGTTAATACATAGCAGGGTGTTGGAGATATGAAAAGAGATCTGAGTAGGTCACAGTGCTGGCTGGTGATCTTGCAGCTTAAGTTCAATGCAAAAAAAATGCTAAGTTATGCATAGTGGCATGAACAATCCATGATCCAAGTACTGGCTTGGGGATGTCAGAATAATCCTGAAGTCAGAGAAAGAAGACCTGGGAACAACCATAGCGAACAGCTTAAATGTCATGGCACAATGCAATAAGGCATATAGAAAGGTTAACAGAATCCTTGGATGCATATGTAGTGGGTTCTCCAGGAGGAGTAAGTGAGTAATACTACCTCTGAACAGATCAGTGGTGCGACCGCACTTAAAGTACTGTTCGCAGTTCTGGAACCCATAGCTGAAGTATCGGGCTAGGCTGAAGTCTGTGCAGTGCAGAATGATTATGATGAGTCAGAGGTAGCAGAGGGAACTCCTACGAGGAGTGTTTGGATAGCCTGAATATGTTGTCACTAAAGACTAGGAGAGAGCAGGGTGACATGATAGAAATGTTCAAGTTTCTAAGGGGAATAACTAGGGTTGATAGCAACTTTTCAGACATTGTAAGGAGTTTACCATGAGGGGGCATGGGTATATGCTAATAAGAGGCAGTATCCGGAAGTACCTGATAAAGTATTTCTTCATGGAGATGGTAGTGGACAAGTGGAATGGTTTACCTGGGGAGGTGGTAGAGATGGAGTCTGTGGCAGGGGCATATGGGGCTAGTAAGATATGATAGGAATGGTACTGGGAGGGAGGGTAAAGCTACCACTAGGGAGCTTGGCATTACACTTTCAGCGCTAGGCTGGTGGAGCCGAGTTAGGTAGGAACAGAGCAGATATGTTGGACTCTGGTCTTTTTCTGCATGTAGAATTTTTCTGTTTCTATGCAAAATTTCTGAAAACTGACTGGGACAGATCATTTAAAAACTGGGACTACAGCGGCAACTGCCCCCTAAACCAGAAACCCTGCAGTTGCAGTAACCTGGTTAACAAATCAAATTAAAATAAAATGAACGTTTTCAGGTAATTGTCCTTTTTCTTTTCTGTCCATGTATTTTAGGTGGTTTTGCAGAGTTCTCCTCCCAGTTCCCTAGTCTGTGTGAGGGAAAGTCGACCACTGTGTTCCACTCCAGCATCTCCCAGCCCTGTCTCTCCACTGCCAATGTAGCACTGACTCGAATCTTTCCTTACCTGTACCTGGGATCACAGAACGATGTTCTAAATAAGGTATCAGGTAAAACTCTGCATCTGTCTGTGTGTGAGCATGCCTGAGTGTGCTAGATATGACTGAGTGTATATATGTTTCTGTATGGGTGTATGTTCATGGGCATAGGAACAGAGAATGTTGTTGGTTGTATATGAGATCTGTTATTTTCTGTTAATTTAAATGTTGCGTTCCTTGATCGATTATTTATTATTTATTCAATGAGAAACACACCTTTGAGCTCAAGAGCTCATTTACAAAGGTTCCTCATCACAGATGGTTGTTGCATAGCTTAAATAGGTAGAGTACAATGAGCAGAACCAATGAAGCCTTGTCACAGTGAGTTACGGGGAATACAACAGCAGACAAAAAACAGCAAGGTGTAACATTACAGAAATACTGGATAACGCTTATGAAGTCTGTACTAAGTAGCATTGAGTGGGCACCCTGTTAGGTCTGATAGCAGTCACAACTGGAGCCTGATGAGAGGTTTAATTGGTTAATTAATTAGTTAATTTAACATTGTTAACCAGGGGAAAAACGTGACAGGATGGCAGCGTCTCACGTCCATGAGAGTTGTCAGCATCAGGATACAGCAGCAGATATATATTGTACCAATAAACAACACATCCATGAATAGAACAACAGATATACCACACTGGTGGTGAATAAATTATGTGAATAAATCATGCTGTTTGGGAAAATAAATATTTATTTCGACTTAGAACATGTTATTTCATTTATAAAATGTTATGTCACTTAAACAAGCTATTTCCGCTTAGAATCTGGAAAGAGAATACAGATAACAGTGGGACAGAAAGAGCCTTTAAAAAGGAAAGAAATGTAGTTTTGCACCTTTGCTGGCAGTCTCAGACTGAACACACATGGAGTCTGAACTGCCCTCTGACCTACGTGGTGATCCCTCCGTGCCAGGGTTGAGGCACATTAGTGGGGCAGGGTGGGGACGTTTGCACTGTGATCGCCCTGGCTGTACCTGTCATGTGGATAAATAGAAAACGTCCGATTCCAGTGCTGCCAATTCAGCACCTTTCACGGGCACTAAAAAAATTCACACTCAGAAAAACAAAAAACTTAAAAAAAAATGCAGTTTTAAGCTAACGTAAGGTAAACACTAATAAAAGAGTTACAAATAGTTTAGTTTACAGTACATCTAATACCTAGTGGTTTGCTGTAGAATAACACATTTATTTTCACATATGAGGAGTAAGACGTTTACAAGCTGCAATCATGGCTTACAAACAATAAACTGGTTTGAACCCACAAAAAAAACAAACCATGTTATTGGGGTCCTCTGTCAAACTTAAATCCTGTAAGAACTCAGTGGCATGTGTTGTGAGATGGTGGACTCCGTCAAATATCTGGACCCACCTTGAATTTCACTTCACATGTCTCTTCTGTATGTATGGCAGAGAAGTCCAAACTTGCCCTGGCCTATGGAGTTAGACATATACTCTCCCCACAAGCTTGCATTGTGCTTGCTAAAGGTGTCTTCCTCTCTAATCTCAAATACAGTATCCTTTCTTCTAGCAACTCCCAGAAAACTGTAATGGCTAAGTGGAATGTTTTTTCTATAATAATATCTACCGTTTTGCCTTATCCTGTAACTGTCCAGTGCACCACTATGACCCCGACACAACATTAGCCTGGGAATCCCCAATTCTGCTTCTCAGCAGCTTACAACCTGCCTGTGATTTATTTTAATTTTAGGTAAATTGAATGTATACACATACTGATGTATTTTGTTCTCTGTAATCCTTGCCTGTTTTGCTTCTGCTGTTTATTTGCATTGTCTGTAACTCCTTTGTTTGTACTGTACCCGTGTCCCCCCATTGCACCTGGAAACAAGCTTTGGCTCAGTGTGCCTTTCCCAGTTACCAACATTTTAAATAAACAAATTACCCCCCACCAGCTGGGCATTCGTCTTAGGGTGTTTCACCAACAAAATACCAACTTGCCACCCTGCCTCTATTGCTGCTCTATTACAGTATTCCCACCAGGACCATTCCCTTAGATCCAGTGATAAGTCTTCATACCCTTAGATCCAGTGATAAGCCTTTACTCATTGTCCAGAAGGCCAGCACTAAAATGGGTGATAGGCCACTTACCCATTTGCTTCTTGGGTTTGCAATGCCCTTCCATTCTTTATCTGTGGCACCTCATCACATCCTCTCCAGATCTGCACTGTGATAGTTTCCACAGTTTTCCTCTGCCTGTAGTTGCACTGGACTAATTTTCATTGTAGTCACTATCACAGTGGTGTATTCTGATTTGGAGCCCTTCCCCTTTCACGTTGCCACCGATTTCCTTTTTTATGTCATCTGGCCTGATCTTCTTATTCTGATGCTGCTGTTATTTATTACATGCTGCAGGTCAGTACATCTATTTTACAGATTGCTGCATGTCGACTCCTGTTTTATGGCTGATTCTTTGCCTGTGCTTGCTGTTATTTACAGCTGTAATTATCTGCAATGAACGCCAACCCCCACCTAGAAACATAATGACATCGGTGTGCATTTCTTGGACAAAACATTTTAAAAACAAGCATTTGTCAATGCCGAATGTTTGCTTGCTGGCATTGGCAGTGGTAGTGTAGAAGTCACAGAGCTGCGTAATAGTAATGGCAGTGAAGTACTGAACTGAAGCCAACCCCACCACCACCCTGCAGAGAGTGACAGGCATTGGGGGTGTGCATTTGGGTCGTCAGGCATAACGGGCACGCTATTTCACCACACCACCCCTGCAGACACTGGCAAGTGTCACGGTGTTCCTTGGGGTCTTTGGCCCTTATGCATATCCCATTTCATTAGGAAATATGGTGAGATGGGTGCGATATAGGAGAATGGGGTGAACTTTGGGGCCGAAGAGTCCAAGGCATACCTCGATGCCTTTCACTGGCTGCAGGGTGTGTAATGGTATGAGCATCACAGGCAAGAATCCCAAGTCACACCCCTGATGCCTGTCATTCTCTACAAGGCTGGGCATTATGGTTGGAAACCCTAATACCTCAGGCATTCATTGGTATTTTCACTCCAAATTTTCAACATGCTTTTTTTGTGACCCCACCTCATGAACAGGGGAATATCAGTTTGTTAGCCGAAAGCTGCTTATGCACAGTGACTACGGCATTTAGCACCACAGGTGCAAAAACATTCCAAACAGGATGTAAAAAATGACAGCTGTACCGTTCATGGGGAGGTGTAAAAAATGGCAATGTTGCAAATCTGCAGTAAAAATATAAAAAAAAAATGGTGAAGTCACGAGCACACATAGAAACTGTGCAACGCACACCTGTAATGTAATTAGGTTGGGGATTTTTTTAAGCAGATTATCAACTCAGGCATTTTGGTGCCTCCGATCATTAACAGTGTCACTGTGATTTTCTTTATCTGTGCCAAACAATGATTTCCCACAGCGACCACGCATCTCTGCGCAGAAAGTGTAAAAACACACTTTAGCCATGATGTGAAAAATGACAGCTGTACTGTTCATAAGGAAGTGTGGAAAAATGCCACTGGTGAAAATCTGGACTTAACATATTACAAAGTCATGAACTTGCGAGGGGGTGCGTGGAAACTGCGCAATGCTCAATCGTAACACAGTCATTTTATGAACTTTTGTCACCAAATTTTCAACATCGCCATTTTAAGACCTCTGCTCATGAACAGTGTAACTGTGATATTCTTAATCTGTCCTAAACATTGCTTTTGCACACCAAGAGCACCATTGTGCGCTACATGTGCGAAAACACATTTTGGGTGACATATGAAAAATTGCAGCTGTACTGTTCATAAGGAAGTGTAATAAAATGGCAATGTTAAAAATCTAGAGTGAAAGTATTAAATTCGCAAACTTACGAGCATGCATAGGAACTGCGCTACACACGCTCGTAAAACAGTAATTTTTAGGAATGTTTTCACTGAATTTTCAACATAGCCATTTTAAGACCTCTGCTAATGAACAGTGTCACTGTGATTTTCTTAATGTGTTCCATACATTGATTTTGCACATCGACTGTGCCATTGTGCGTTACATGGTGAGGAAACACATTTTGGGCAGGCGTGAAAATGACAGCTGTACTGCTCATAAGGAGATGTGGTAAAATGGCAATGTTGAAAATCCGAAGTGAAAATATTGAAAATTTGCGAACTTACAAGCGTGCGTAGGAACTGTACAACGCATGCTCGTTAAACAGTCATTTTTTGGAATTTTTTCACCAAATTTTCAACATAGCCATTTTAAGACCTTTGCTCATGAACAGTGTCACTGTGATTTTCTTAATTTATCCCGTACATTGATTTCGCACACCGACTGTGCCATTGTGCGCTACATGGGCGGAAACACATTTTGGTTGAGATGTAAAAAATAACAGCTGTACTACTCATAAGAAGGTATGGTAAAATGGCAATGTTGAAAATCTGGAGTGAAAATATTGAAAATTCTCGAACTTACGAGCCTGCGTAAGAACTGCGCAGCGCACGCTTGTAAAACAGTCATTTTTTGGAATTTTTGCACCAGATTTTCAACATGGGGTTTTTGTGACTACTTCTCATGAACGATGTCACTGTCATGGTGTTATTCAGGACCGAAGGGTGATTTTGCGCAGTGACTGCGAAATCACCTTTGAGGCCTCTTATCATGAACAGTGACATCGACCATGAAGAATCCCAAAAACCCGCATTAGTGATGCAAAACCAAAAATACTGAAGATATGCAATAAAGTTGAAACCCCTATCCTAGCCCATTGTACAGCTTACTGGCATTTCCTCAGTTCGCGGTCGCCTTTGAAGAGTGCAGACATGTTCCCGGTCCACCAAGATCGTCGCGCAAGCTCGGAGGTAAGTATGGGGTGGGAGGGGTGTGGGAAAGCAGGGTGTGCAGTGGGTGGGTGCGGGTTGTGGGAGGGTAGGAGACTGCATGGGACCGTTTTTTCTTTACAGGTTTTTTCCCTAATGATGGCCTTGGGACATTTGCCACGCTGGGGTGGGCTCCCAGCATGGCATAAGAAATGCAGTTGGGGGTGTTCAGCCCGATGGGATTGGGCACCCCTGTCGCCAAGGAATCACTTGCCACGCTGGGGTGGGCTCTCAACGTGGCTCCTTGTACTGGGAGGGAGTGAAGCCGACGGGGGATTGGGCACCCCCGTTGGCATAGCATGGGGGCAGGGAGAGACAGAGAAGCTGACAGGGGATTGGGCACCCCTGTCGGCTATTTCATCGAGTTGCCACGCTGGGGTGGGCATCCAGCATGGCATTTGGGAGGCTTTTGGGGGGGGAGCGCAGCACAGCCGACGGGGGATTGGGCACCCCCCCTCGTCTAGAGAGTGTGTGCATGGGGAGAGCAGCACGCAGCATGCGTGCGGGCCTGTGTGTGTGTGTGTGTGTGTAGGGGGAGCTGCGCATGAGCAAGCAATATCTTATCGCTGCTCACTGAAGCGTAGCTCCCCCTTTCAACTGTATGCCACTGCATTTTGGAGCTTGTCATAGACAGCTCCAACATGCATTGGCTTACAGGGGCCGCGCCTGCCAGCACACTGACTGAATTGGAGGAGGAGGTGACACACCTCCGAAATCTCGGATGATGGCACTATGTTTCTTGCACATGCGTGCAAGCAAACATAAAAATGCCAGTTGTGCTGTTCAAGGACAGGAGTTAAAATACATTAGTGCTAATCAGATATTCATGGCACTTTTGCTGGGGAAATACATGCGTAATTGTATTTGTAGTAAACAAAATAGAATGTGTAATTGTGAAGGCTTCAAACAACCTTTTCTTTCTGTATAACATTATTGTTCAGCCTAGGTATATACCTAATTGATATAAGTGGGTGGATCACATGCTCGGGGGAGGGGTAGATAAACCCTGTGAACAGTGAGTACATTAAATTAGCTGTGGTTAGTGTCACTTACCTGAAGCTAAGGTAAGAGGTGGACCTACAGGGAGTAGGCTCCTGGAAAGCGCAGAAGTAAAGGATCAAAAGTATTTAGGAAGATCAGGACTGTGTGTCTACTGTTGAAAATAGCACATTGTGATACTATTATTTTAGTTCTTATTTTTTCATAAAATAAAGCCGCACTGTGGTGTGTTGTACCTGATTTCTGTTGTCATGCATTATCCTTTACCCACACCCTACGACACCTGGTACCCCCAATTGATAGAGCACCCACTGGAGTGTGGTGAGGTGCTTCTTTGGTTTAGGGCCCTTAGAACTTGCCATACTGTGACATGCTGAGAGAGAGAGAGAGAGAGAGAGAGATCTGCAAAATGAGCGACCAAGCCCAGCATCAGCCATCCACCTCCTGCTGCAAGTCCATCGGCTGGAAGTCTTCTGCAGCTGCTCTACACCACTCTGAGACATGTGAGTACTGGCCTAGCCAACCAGAAAGCTGCTGTTAAGGTTTCTCTATTGGATTACAATCTTAGTTGCTGAAGTCTAGTTTACCTTGGAATGCAAGCAATTGTTTAAACTGCTAGCCAGAAGGTCTGTTGGATGGGATAATATGCAAGCATGCATTCTTTAACTGCACCAAAGCAAGATACCAGGCATCATGATGTTAGGCATGCAACTGTGTGCATTTTACCTTGGTACCCAGTAGTTAAGTAGAACTGAAATTTGAAAGTAATATTGAAAAGTATTGTATCTGGGGGGATTAACTACTATGAGTAGTGTGTGGCCTTACATCACGGTATGGGGCCTTGCTTGGGACCATTGCATGGGAGTGTTGGAAGGTCTAGTGTTACATCTATGTGGACATGCCTGACTAACACCAGAGATCATTTGCTTGGGGAGGAGCGCTGAAATTGTTAAACATGCTGGCTTTGTAATTATTGCCAAAAATCTCTGCAAAATTGTTTATTGCTTAACCCCATTTCCTTCACAGGACCAGGGTTTCAGAAAAAATAGAAGTCCTGTAGTCAGTCTCTAACAATTTGGTGTGTGAGCACATTACTAGGAATCTACAATGACTGGTATGAAAGTATTTTGGGGTAAACATAAAGTGTGGGCACAAGCAGTAGTTGGTCTCAGGGTGGTGTTTCAAGTTATTGGGGAGGTGGGCTGGTGCTGTATCCTGGGGGTGGGCAGTATCTCACTTATTACCTGACCCACTATTTCTTTCTCTGGGTAGATGCACTGCGCTTTTCCCTTAGTTCCCATTCTGAACCCAACTCCCCATGGGAAGAGTTTAATGAGCCCAGACTGCTCATCCATGCATGGGCCCCACACACTCAGGGCACAGGTAGTAACTGAGGAATTAACATCTGTAACATCCACATGGTAACCCAGTTACAGGAGAAAAATCCTTGTGCAGCTTAGCTGCAGATCTAGACATAGTAGTACCTCAGTGCAAGGACAGCAGAAGAGGCATGCCAGGGGGACATTGTCCGTTGCCAACAGCTGACTCCTGAGCTGACACAGGGGACTGGCTCACTCGGGACTGCTTGACAGTACAGGCCTAAAATGAGCGCAGGTCCTACCCTTTCTGGATGCTCCTTCTGACTCAGCTGGTCAGGAGGACTGATTGATCTTGTGACCAGAACAGAGACCTGACCTGGGGTGGGGGGGGGGCACAAGGACAACATAGAAACATGGAAGTTGATGCCAGATAAGGACCGCAAGGCCCATCCAGTCTGCCCATTTCTTTTTCTATCTTATGAATGTACCATTGGTCTTTGCTCTGTCAATAGCCTATCTATTTTATACTCATCTGTATTGCTCCCTTATGGCTATCCCATGCCTGTTTGAAGCCCTGCACTGTATTCATATCCACCACTTCCTGAGGTAGGCTGTTCCATGTATCCATCACTATTTCTGGGAAAAAGAACTTCCTCACATTACCCATTAATCGGCCTCCCTCTAATCTCATGCTGTGTCCTCTTGTCCTGCTATTTTTGTGTTGGCTCGCGCTTGCGTACCAGCCAACATCTTGCGGTAGTAGCAGAGTTGGAGGCGCGGTCACTGTTGTGCGAATGCGGGGCACACATCAGTAGATGCGTCCCTCATTCCCCAATAAGCCAGCAGCAGGTACTGACAGCATGCATCCCTAATGTGCCCACCAGATCTAAGAAAAGGTCTGCTGCAATGAGAGCGAAGCTCTCATGCAGCGGGACCACAACACACTGCCCAACGTTCAAGCAACATGGCGGCAGTGACTGCCACCGCCTGTCAAAATGCCGATGGAGGAGCCCACTCCCCATCGGCATAATGCCCCCCCTTCCATTTCCGCTGATTGCCGAGCGGGTGCCCAATCCCCCTCGGCAGCATGTGACCCCCCAAAAAGTCTTTCTTTGCTGACAGGGGGCCCAATCCCTGTCGGGTTTTATCCCCCTTCCCTGTTTATTTTGCTGATGGGGGAGCTCACTTTCTGTTGGCATAATGTCCCTCCCCCGCTTTTGTTGTGTGCTGAGGTGGGTGCCCAATCTCCCTTGGCTCTTGCCCACACCCTCCGGTATGTGCCGACTGGGGTGCCCAATCCCCTGTCGGCTACAGCATTCCCCCCAAAAACACTTAGGTGGCATGCTGGGAGCCCACCCAGTGTGCTATATCCCCTGAAAAACAATAACTGTCCCATGATGTTCCCTTTTTTTTTGCCCTGTAAAAAAGAAAATGGTCCCTCGCGGTCTCCCTGCCTTCTCCCACAACCCTCGCCCACCCTCTGCGCACCCTGCCTCCCCACACCCCCCTCACCCCATACTTACCTCCAGGGTCCGGCGTGATGATTTTCAGTGGACCAGGAACACGTCTGTACTCTTCAAAGCCAACTGCGAACTAAAGAGATGCCAGTAAGCTGTATAATGGCATAAACAGAGTTTTTATCAACTTTGGTGCATATCTCGGGCATATTTGGGAATTTTGACACCACATTTTCAACATGGGGTTATTGGCACCCCTCCTCATGAATTCAGTCACTATCATGGCGTTATTTAGTCCCGAAAGGTGATTTCGTGGTCACTGCATGGAATCACCTTTCGGGACCAATTAATGAAAAGACAGTGCCACTTTTCATGAGGGGGACTCTCAAAAAGCCTATGTTGCAAATTTGGTGAAAAAAATCCAAAAAATGTCTGTTTTACAAGCATGCGTTGTGCAGTTTCCATGCACGCTTGTAACTTTGTGAATTTGTAATATTTTCACTCCAGATTTTCAAACTTGCAATTTTTCCACACCTCCAGATGAACAGTATAGGTGCCATTTTACATATCCTGGCTGAAATGTGTTTTCGTATTTCCGGCGCAGAATAGTGCATTCACTGTGCGAAATCAGTTTTCGGGACAGTTTGAGGAAATGACGGTGACACTGTTCATAAGCAGAGGTCCTAAAATGCCTATGTTGAAAATCTGGTGATGAAATTCCATAAAATGACTGTGTTACAAGTGTGCGTTTCGCAGTTTCCATGCACCCTTGTAACTTTGCAAATTTGCAATATTTGTATGCCAGATTTTCAACACTGCCATTTTGTCACACCTTCTTGTGAACAGTACAGCTGTCATTTTTCACATTCTGCCCTAAATGTGTTTCCGCACCTGTGGCGCACAATGGTGTGGTCACTGTGGGAAATCAACGTTTGGGACAAATTAACAAAATCACAGTGCCACTGTTCATGAGGGGAGGTCCCGAAATGCCTATGTTAAAAATGTGGTTAAAAAAATCCCAAAAATAATTGGGTTACGGACGTGTGTTGCTCAGTTTCTATGCGTGCTCATGACTGCACCAATTTTTCATATTTTCACTCCAGAGTTTCAGCGTTGCCATTTTTTTACACATCCTCATGAACAATACAGTTGTCATTTTCCACATACTGCCCAAAATGTGTTTTCATCCCTGTGTTGCCAAATGGCACAGCCGCTGTGCAAAGCCACCTTTCAGCTAGCAAACTGATAGTGCCGCTTTTCATGAGGTGGGCTCACAGAAAGCCCATGTTGAAAATTTGGAGTGAAAATACCAACAAACGCCTACAACATTAGGGTTTCCAACTGTAACACATCACCCTATAGAGACTGACAGGCATCAGGGGTGTGACTGGGGATCATCGGCTGTAGTGCTCATGCCATTCTACCCCCACCCTGCAGCTAGTGACAGGCATCATGGTGTGCCTTGCAGTGTTCGGCCACAAAGTTCACCCCTTTCTGCTATACTGCACCCACCTCCGCGTATTTCCTTATGGAATGGGGTAAGTATACTGCTCAAAGACTCCAAAGCACACCACAACACTTGTCAGTGTCTACAGGGTAGGGTGAGGTAAAATGGCATGAGCGTTATAGCTGACAACCCAAAGGCACACCCCAATGCCTATTGGTCTCCTTAGGGTGGGGATGGGATTGGCATCACTTCAGTATTTTACTGCCATTTCTGTTATGCGTCTCTAACCCCTGAACTACCAGTGCCAATGCGAGTGAGACAACATTTGGCATTGACAAATGCTTGTTCTTATATTGAATCATGTTAGACTCTTTCACATTGTTAATGCCCTTAAGATGTTTAAATGATTTGATCATATCACCTCTCTCCCTCCTTTGCTCTAGGGTATACATATTGGTGGATTTATTTCTCATTAGAGAAAATAGTTTTTCATGGTAGAGACTACTTGGGCTCACTAAAAGTGCTAGGAAGAATTGTATGCCTTCTTGCCAAGAGGGAAACTGCTGTGGTGTAATGATTAGTATTTTACTTTTTCATGGCCTCCTGTTCTTCTCCTCTTGGTCTTCCATTCTTTTTTTCCTTTCTATGTAACTGTTTATTCACCATTGTCACTTGCCTACTCCTCAGGGTAGGGGACATATCCTCTTGACAGCACCTTCAGCCTCAACTTTCACTAGCCCCATCTCTGACACAATTGAGGATAAGTGCAGGGCTTTAAGCTACCACTGGCTGTCATCTCTGCCCCATTTAGAAACAGAAACATAGAAGTTGTCAGCAGATGGGGACCATACAATCCATCAAGTCTGCCTTTGACTTCCTATCCCCCTACTTAGCTGCCTGCTTGTGTATCCCACAGTGTCTGTCCCATGCCTGCTTGAATTTCCCCACTGTCTTGGCTCCCACCACCCCCTCCAGCAGGCTATTCCTTGGTTCCACAATGTGCTCTGTGAAGAAGAATTTCCTCGTATTGCTTCTGAACTTTCCTCCCTTAAGTCAAAGATTGTGCCCTCTAGTCCTGCTGTAGTCCTTTACCTGAAGGAGGTTCTGCACGTGCACCCTGTTGTTGGCTTTAAGGTATTTGAATGTTTCTATCATATCGCCATGATTCTTGCATTGTTATCACCCAGCTATTCCACCCTCCACACACTTGAGGGAGCCAACACCCCATTGACGTTTACCCACCCAACAGCGACAGTTCAACAGCGAGTTCCCCCACAGCGACTACAGCACCATGCCACTGTAGAGGACCTGCTGGAGCTGGGCACTGTCTGTCGGTGGTCCTGCATAGCCTCTCATGTAGGGGGTTTGGGGGCTTCGCCCCTGAAGAAAACACAGCCAGCACGTAGAAACCGGCAGCCGACTGCAAAATACAGTCGGTCTGTCAGTTTTGCTGTTGGGGTGGTCAACAGAAAATTTGTCGACCACCTGTCATGGATCCCCCTAATGATATGTAGAGGTGGTCTCTAAGGGATGCCACAGCATACCCCTGGTGGTAGGAAGCTCCCTAGCTCACCACAGGATTTGCTGAGGTGGCAAGAAAGCTCCCCTCATGGAGCTTGGGAGTGCTGCTATCAGCAGCACCATGCCCCAGCCCAGGCTGCTTAGAGGAACATCCTGCATCTGCTCCCAAAACCAGGTTAACAGCATGGCAGTTTAGTTACTTTATAGCTGGCCTTCCATTTTTTTCACTGACTGTGTCATTTGTCTCTCCCATGGGCATCCTACTCCTTTTACTAGTGATATCATGGTCTTGCACAAGTATTTCCTTTTTTTCACTGATGAACATGACTCTTTTCTTCTTTTCACTGGTGCAGCCTCGTTCTTCTGTTATTGACCTCTTCTCCTTTTTCTCAACAAGGATATTGTTTCCTTCTATCACAGATGCCACATGATATTCACTGATGATGTCCTATTTGCATTCCATGAGTGTCGTTTTTGTGACATAGAAACATAGACTCTGTCACCAGATAAGGACTTGATGGTCCACCTTAGCAGCCCTATTTTCCCCACCTATAGTATTGCCACAGACCCTACTCAGCTTCTGGTTTGCCCCCCACAATGCTAAGATCCTCTGTATCTATCCTAGCATTCTTGAACCTTGTCAGTATTTTGGCCTTCACAACCTCCACTGGTAAGCTATTCCATACGTCCATTAATCTCTCCATGAAAAATTACTTCCTCACATTTCCTCTGAGCCTCCATCTTTCTAAATTCATAGCATGACCCTTTGTCCTGAAGCATCCTTTTCTGTGGAAAATGCTTCTCTCCTGTACCATGTTTTTGCCTGTGAGGTATTTGAATGTCTTCATCATATACCCCCTTTCTGTACTTTCCTCCAGGGAGTACATGTTAAGTACCTTGAGCCCTACCCCATTCGGCTTTTGATGCAGGCCACATACCATTTTGGTTGCCCTCGTTTGTACTGCTTCCATCCTCTCTATATCTTTATGGGGGTAGGGCCTCCAGAACTGTACACAGTACTCGAGGTGCAGCCTAACCAGTGATCTGTACAGGGGTATTATTACCAGAACTGTACACAGTACTCGAGGTGCAACCTAACTAGTGATCTGTATAGAGGTATTATTACCAGAACTGTACACAGTACTCGAGGTGCAGCCTAACCAGTGATCTGTACAGGGGTGTTATGACCAGAACTGTACACAGTACTCGAGGTATAGCCTAACCAGTGATCTGTATAGGGGTATTATTACCAGAACTGTACACAGTACTCGAGGTGCAGCCTAACCAGTGATCTGTACAGGGGTATTATTACCAGAACTGTACACAGTACTCGAGGTGCAGCCTAACCAGTGATCTGTACAGGGGTATTATTACCAGAACTGTACACAGTACTCGAGGTGCAGCCTAACCAGTGATCTGTACAGGGGTATTATTACCAGAACTGTACACAGTACTCGAGGTGCAGCCTAACCAGTGATCTGTACAGGGGTATTATTACCAGAACTGTACACAGTACTCGAGGTGCAGGCTAACCAGTGATCTGTACAGGGGTATTATTACCAGAACTGTACACAGTACTCGAGGTGCAGCCTAACCAGTGATCTGTAAAGGGGTATTATTACCAGAACTGTACACAGTACTCGAGGTGCAGCCTAACCAGTGATCTGTACAGGGGTATTATTACCAGAACTGTACACAGTACTCGAGGTGCAGCCTAACCAGTGATCTGTACAGGGGTATTATTATCAGAACTGTACACAGTACTCAAGGTGCAGCCTAACCAGTGATCTGTACAGGGGTATTATTACCAGAACTGTACACAGTACTCGAGGTACAGCCTAACCAGTGATCTGTACAGGGGTATTATTACCAGAACTGTACACAGTACTCGAGGTGCAGCCTAACCAGTGATCTGTACAGGGGTATTATTACCAGAACTGTACACAGTACTCGAGGTGCAGCCTAACTTGTGATCTGTACAGGGGTGTTATTACCAAAACTATACACAGTATTCGAGGTACAGCCTAACCAGTGATCTGTACAGGGGTATTATTACCAGAACTATACACAGTATTCGAGGTACAGCCTAACCAGTGATCTGTACAGGGGTATTATTACCAGAACTATACACAGTATTCGAGGTACAGCCTAACCAGTGATCTGTACAGGGGTATTATTACCAGAACTCTACACAGTATTCGAGGTACAGCCTAACCAGTGATCTGTACAGGGGTATTATAACCAGAACTGTACACAGAACTCGAGGTGCAGCCTAACCAGTGATCTGTACAGGGGTATTATTACCAGAACTGTACACAGTACTCGAGGTGCAGCCTAACTAATGATCTGTACAGGGGTATTATAACCAGAATTGTACACAGTACTCGAGGTGTAGCCTAACCAGTGATCTGTACAGGGGTATTATTACCAGAACTGTACACAGTACTCGAGGTGTAGCCTAACCAGTGATTTGTATTTGGGTATTATTACCCCCCTCCTTCTGCTGGTAATTCCCTTTCCTATGCAACCCAGCATCCTTCCAGCCTCCTCCACAGCCTTATCACACTACCTTTTTACCTTCAGGTCATCAGAAAGGATCATCCCCAGGTCCCTTTCCTCCTTTGTGGCTGTTAATAACTCTCCTCCCAGTTGGTGTGTTGCCCTCGCAGGGTTCTTATGCCCCAAGTCATCATCATTAGTTGAATTTATTGGATAGCAAGATGAGAGAAACTCTCGCTTACAATTGCATCAAGGTTTCAAATTACAATAGACATACATGATGTAAAACATTTAAAAACACTTGCGATACACATTTGACAAAGTTCAGTTCTCTTGGTACATTCATGAAATGAATTATCAGACACAGCATACACAAGATTTATGAAAAAGGCAGACAACAAGTTGTTTAAAACGTGAAATTGAAATTATTGCTCCCAATTTTAGTTTACTCTTTAGCGATTCCCGGGTCCTGGAAATAGAAACATAATATATAGTCGCCTATCTTTAAATGTGTTTTAGGTATGACGAACTTTGGGAGCTTGCACTTCTTTGCATTAAAACCCAGCTGCCAAGCCCTTGACCATTCTTCCAACTTTTCTAGAACACTTCTCATTTATTGCACTCCTCCCAGTGTGCCTACTCTGTTGCAGAGTTTTGTGTCATCTGCGAACAGGCATACGTTCCCTTCCAACCCTTCTGCAATGTCACTGATGAAGAGGACCAGTCTTAGTACTGTTCCCTGTGGTACTCCACTGGTCACTTTGCCTACTCCAGAGCGACTGCCACTTATCACCTTCACCATCCTCTGACTCCTATTGCCCAGCCAATTCTCCACCCATTTTGCTGCCTTAGGACCTACTCTTAGGCTCCCAGCTTGTTTAACAATCTTCTGTGTGGAATAGTGTTGAAGGCCCTGCTGAAATCCAGCTAGGCTATGTCCGCCACTCCTTCTTGATCCACTTCCATAGTCACCCAATGAAAGAACTTGATCAGGTTTGTCTGGCAGGACCTTCTCCCATGAACCCATGCTGCCTCTGATCCTGCAGGAGGTTATTGGTAACTAGGTATTTCCCAATTCTTCCCTTTAATAGTGTTTCTGTTACCTCGCCTAATACTGCCATCAGGCTGACTGGCCTGTAATTTCCTGCCTCCTCCCTATTTCCACTTTTGTGGAGTGGGACTACATCTGCCATCCTCCAGTTCCCAGGTACCTCTCCTGTTTTTAATGACATGTTGAAAAGGGCTGTCAAAGGTGCAACTAGCTCCCAAAACTAGCTCCTCTTTCAATTCTCTCAGTATCCTGGAATGCACCCCGTCTGGCCCTATTGCTTTGTCTGCTTTTATCTTTGATAGTTCTCTAAGCACTCTTTCTTCTGTAAATGGTTTTATGTCCACTTCCCATCCCTTTAAATCCTTGGCCTTTACACTTGGCCTGTTTCCTTCCCCATCCTCTGTAAATACTGAACAGAAATAGTTGTTTAATAAATCTGCTTTTTGGTGGTCCTCTTTCACACTGCACCCTCCTTCCCCTTTCATTCTTACTATCCACCCTTATCCTTCTTTTTCACTTATGCATCTAAAAAAAATGTTATCTCCATTTGTCAATGACTTGGCAATACCTTCCTCTGTGCCTTTATGTTTCTAACTACCTTCCCTGTGTCCCTTTGTTTCTCCTGGTAAGCCTCCCTGTCCCCCTCCTTCTGTGTTTTTTTGTACGCTCTAAATGCCCTATTTTTGGCTCTTACCTTTTCTGCTACTTCCTTAGAGAACCATAGTAGTCTCCATTTTCTCTTGTCCTTGCTCACCTGCCTTATACAGAGGTTTGTAGTTTGCCTTATTCCCTGTTTTATTTTTGCCCACCTTTCCTCAGTTCCCACCAGTTTTCCTATCCCCATTGGGGTTTCCCCTCAGGCATTCTCCCAGTTTCTTAAAATCTGCTCTCCTGAAGTCTAAGACCCTTGCCCTTGCATGATTCAATTCTGACCCGATCCTTACCTCAAATCTCACTGTACAGTGGTCACTGTTTCCAAAGTGGTTCACCACTCTGACATCAGTCACACTGTCTCTGTTTGACAGTACTAGGTCCAGAAGTGCCCCCTTGTGAGTGGGTTCCAACACTACTTGCCTTAGGGACTCCCCTTGCATGGAGTCCAGGATGTACCTACTCCTGGTTGTAGCTGCAGCAGGGAGACTCCAATCCATGTCCGGTAGAAGCCTCCCACTATCAGTACCTCCCCCTTGCGAACCATCTTCCGGATTGCTTCCACCATTTCCATATCGACCTCTCCCCTTGTGTTGGAGGTCTGTAGATCACTCCTGTTCTAAATGCAGATCCTTTCCTTATTTCCAGAGTGACCCACAGTATCCCCTTCCTCTCTGATCCCCCTATATGTTATATGTGATTCTTTACTCTTTATGGTTGTTTGCTTCCTCTGGCTGTGATCTTGGCGGAGACTTCTTGCCCATCATTCACCTAATCCAGGAGTAGCCTTGGACTCATAGTCATATCCCCCATGGCAGGACTATAGTGTGATCCCTCTGGAAGTCATCCTCGCTGGATGCCCAAGCTGGAGTGATGTGGAGCCTGAGAGTTCCCTCCAGTGTCATAATGCATCATCAGCCAGTCTTTTTCCACATGGTGTTTTTCTCCTCTCTGTGCTTACAGGACATCAACGGGTGTGGGCCCCTGAGCACGCACATGCTGAGTGTGCCTGCACTGAAGCTGTCAGTATCTCCCACAGCAGCCACATCAACATGTCTGCCACCTGTGGTGTGCAAGGTGGCAGCAGCAGAGCAGTGTTGGTGACCTGCTGTCACTGGGGAAGGAGAGCATTCTCTGGGATGCTTGATCTTTCTCTCCTCCCCCCACCTCACCAGCCCACTGACACCCTGTGCTCTTTCCCAAACCAAGGTTGCACGTGTTGTAAGCAGCAGCCCTACCACCATGCCAGCAAGGGCAGCCTCTGCATGAACCTCTATGTTCTTTTCACCAATCATTTTCAGTTCTTTTTTTATGGCTGTGGGCAGAGCCTACAACCATTTTGCTATCTGTAGCTTGAAAATGGAGTTTCATGGAACTCATTTTTTGGACATTTCAATGTATTCTTTCACATCTACAAATCACTATGACAACTAAAATAAAATAATCCCTTCTTTCTCTTGAGAATGTTGGAGACATCTCTCCAAGCTGCTTATCTGATAACCATTAGGAAACTGAAACAGCTTGTTAAATATTGGTTGCCTATTAAACTGGAGATTTGTTTTCCCCCTTCGAAATGCAACAGCTTGCACATTTAAATGATTAGCATTTAAACATGTTTTGCTACTAGTTCAGTTGGAGGTGAATATCTTTCAAGAAAGATTCATGCCTCGTAAATGTTACCCTTTCCCAGCAAATTTTGTAGAAATTTACACTGTTTTTAACCTCTCAAGACCTATGTGATAAAATGCCAGGTCTTCGGTGAACTACCCATGCTAAATACATAAATTTCTTTTTTGACAGAAAAGGGCTGTGGCCTGCTTCCCAAACATAACACACAAGAGCTACTGAGATCTCTTACAGTGTGTGTGTGTGTGTGTGTGTGTGTGTGTGTGTGTGTTTGGGGAGGGGTAGAGAAACTATCAAACTTTAGGCAAGGGAGACCTTGCGTAATGAATTAACTGCTGACAAACCATGAGTGATACAGAAGCAAATGATTTGATGCCTTTTATTAGACCAACATAGATGTAACATTAAGAACTGATATAATTTTTAAAATTCCTGATCAAACAACTGCAAATGGAAGACTGTTTTTTGTCATTTTATAATATGAGTGTGGATTTACTGAGTTGCTGGATCAGGGCTTTGATAAAATAATAACTTTTACTTAAAGGGTACCTAAACAAGCAGTTTTTTTTTAAACTGTAAACTCCAAAATCTGGCTTCATAGTGAGGTAAAGTAAAGGCTGTTGTTTACATTTATGCTAAAACAGCATTTATGTAAACAACATAAATGCAGTTTCATAGCTTTTGAAAACTGTAAACATCAACATTTCACTTTCAAAACACAGCCTTCCTTCCTCCTTAAAATGTCTGCCAAGTGTGTTAAGTGATGAGTCATGATGACATCATTGGAGCCAGAGGCAGAGACCCACATGGCTCCCTACAGTGCTAACTAGTTCTTTTTTCCTCCTTTGTTTTGAATTGTTTCACCAGAATGATCAACACCATGTGTTAACATGTGGATTATTTTGATTAGTACACGTTAGGCTATGGTTTTGTTCATTTTGTTTACTTTAACTTGCTGAAAATGTTTTGTAATTCAGCTGACTTTCTCTTTGGCAAACCACAGTACAGTACAACACTTCAAATACCTGATGATCTAGTGGTTATGTGATGCTCTGACTTTTGTAGCAAAATACTGGTCTGGTCCTATTCCAAAGCTCATGCTTTCTTGGTAACCACAAACACACTTCTCTTGTAGTCTTTTTCCATGTGAACCCCCTGCACCTAGCCTGCCTTCTGTTGCAAACCCCAACATCCACACTATGTCCTTAGTACTGCCTGGGGCCACATATAAGCTTGCGGTCTCATGAAGAGAATTATCACACCTCAGATATTAATCTTGTACCTCAGAGAGCTGTACACACCTATACCGATATGCTTCTTCAGCTGCCACTAGTAACAAAAAATGCCTCCCAAATCACTCTCCAGTCCACTTTCTCAGTGTTTGACTTCTTTTCCCACAGTAAACATTGAGTGGATCACCACCCTTCTGCACAGTGGAGGAAGTATGCACAGTCCACTCTTGTGTTTTTGTCCCACCTCATTAACCAACCACTAGGTCTTCCTGGAGGGTCAAGCAATAAGCATCAGGACCCACCAGAAAAACTGCTGTTCATGCCCTCATAAGGGCTGCACTTACTTTGGATAACAATATTATTAGCAGGAGAGGCATACTAATGCCTTGAACGAATCCACCCAACTTCCAGTGTTGGTCTACTCATTTACCTGTGATCTGCAGAACACTCCAGGACAGTTCCCAGCAATTCTTCTCCAGTATTTTTCTGTGTCCTTCTCTACAATGTGAGTTGGCTGGCAACCACCCTTCTGAATCTTGAATGAGTTATACACAGCTCCCTCAATACCGTCCTAACAATCATCAACATCCCCCCTACCTGAGGGTAACCTCCCTACACTGAAGTCAAATACCAGTTTAGGTGCAGCTCTGCCACTCTGAGTATTTGTCGTCGCTGGCTGCTCTCATCCACAGTCAGGTAGCAACCATGGGTGCTGACAGCCCCACATCTCATATCTGTTCAATGTCCCCCTTCCTGTCTTCCCCTAACCTGAATATAGCTGTACCCTGCTAGAATGGCCTCTTCAGTACCTCTCTGGCATTCATTCTTCTCACCTGCTGCTCACACCACAAAGTAGTGAGCTCACTACCCTTCCACATCATGAATGTGGTTAGTACAGCCTCCTGTGTTATTTTTACATATTAATAATAAATGTGATCTTCTGGTAAGCCAGGGTGATAGGCACAGGGCACAAGGGGAAAAATAGACTTTCCTACTTTTATAAGAACTAAGCCACCTATGATTAAGCACTATTAAATGACACGAATAATAATGTACACACCCATCATTTAATAGTGCCTAATCAAAGGTAGCCTAGATCTTTTAAGGATGGGAAAGTCCATCTTTCTCCTTGTTCCCTGCTGCTATCAGCCTGACTTACTGAAAAGATCTGTTTATGTTTGATGTGCCAAAAAACCTGGGGACTGTACTACCTGCATTCATGATGCAGAAAGGTGATGACCTCACCAGTTTCTGGTGTGGGGAGAAACAGTGAAGAATGCATACCAGAAGGGGACTGAGAAGGCCACTCCTGCAAGGTACTGCTATATTTAGGGAAGGGGGAAGACAAAAGGGGAGAAATATCAGCAGATCACTGTGAGGTATAAGATGTGGGGCTGCCAGCACCACGATCACTAGCTGATCCCATTGTCCTGGCCAACATTACCGTTCCCATAAAACCAGTTCATGCAATTGTCCATGACTGTGTGTGGGTATTAATGTGTTAAATGGCTGCCACTACACGTTCAGTCACTTCACTACCACTTTAGCATTGCTTGTAAAGCACTTTGAGCTACAATGTGTATGAAAAGCACTATATAAATGCTGATTCTTATTATTATTATTTCCCATGGAAAAAGAAGACAAGACAAGCGTATTTATGAGTTCCGAGAAAGTATGAACTCTGGCATTGGACTACACATGAACTTTACTACAAACAAGTGGTGGCTCTAGGGAGTGGTGAAGGGTGTGGCTGCAACCCCCCACATAGTAACGTACTTGCTTGCTGCTGCAGCATCTTACTTTGTTGAAGAAGTCTGATTTTTTGATTGTACAAATTTTTACATTCAAACTATGGATTACAGTTGTAGGTTCTGTCAAAAACGTACTAGAAAAGAATAATAGTAGAAAGTATAAAGGTTTAATACAAATTATAAACTGTTAATATTAAGTATGCACACCACACCAGCACCCCCCATTGTAACACCCTGGATCCACCATAACCATAGACCACCAGGTTATTTAATATTTGTACTGCACTGTGATTTGCCAAAGAGAAAGTTGGTTGGATTAAAACACAATTTTCAGTATGTTAAAGTAAACAAAATGAACAGAATCATAGCCTAATATGCATATTGATCAAAATAAGGCTCATGGTTTTGGCCATTTTGGTGAAACAATTCTATTAAAAGGGAAAAAAGAACTAGTTAGAACTATAGAGAGCCATATAGATCTCTGACTCTGGCTTCAATGATGTCATCACTGAACACATTTGGCGGCCATTTTAGGAAGCAGGTAAGGCAGTTTTTTTTAAATTGGAAGGCTGATTTTACATTTTCCAAATGCTTTGGAACTGCATTTAGGTAAATTAAATCATTTTGTCATTAATGAATACAGCAGCCTTTCCTTTAGCCCCCTACGAAGTCAGATTTTTGAGTAGTTTGCTGTTAAAATGTTGTTTAGGTATCCTTTAACTCATTCAAGATTCCATCAGGTGGACAGAAAAAAGTCTATGAGAATTTGTTTGAAAAATAACAAGTATAAGATGCAAAAATAGCATTTCTGTGTGTGTGTGTGTGTGTGTGTGTGAGTGTGTGTGTATGTGTGCGTGTGTGTGTATATATGGAAATGTCTTTATTTGCAATAAATTTATCTACAGACATTACTAGTATCTTTTGAAATATTGTCTATCTTGTGATTCGTAATTTTCAGTAGAGTTCATGAAATAATGAACGTGATATTTGTTGTTTCATACAGTCTCCCATTTTGCCTCATGCATAGCATATAAATCCAAATCATTTCAAGGTCATCGTGACATATAATATTAATACTGAGCAGCAAATCAGAGCTCTTTTCCCAATAAAAGGCTGCTGCTGATATAGTAAATAAAGAACAAACTCATAAATAAAGAGCCAGTGGCTTATGGAAAAATTTACAGGGATTTATACAGAGATTTGAGTCTGCCTTTGTGGGGGAAAACACAGGGAAATGAAGGCTTCTTACAGAGTAATGATTATTTGGATCTGGGGGCACTGAATATTTTTAATGCTATATTTTGTAACCTGGATAGGGCAGGGGAGATGCTACATCTCATTGTCACAGGGATGTTCATTTACACATTTTTGCACTGTATTTACTCAGTCTGTGCCAGATTAGATGCAATATCTCGTTTTCAGTGGGGTCATGATGTTACCATTTTTGTAATGTATTCTGGCTACCTAGTCCAGGGCCCTTGTATTCAGAGGAGATATGCAGTGCATTCCGGTAGAAAAGGGAGAAGTGCTGCACAGCTCCAACAATGCGCAACAGCATGACATTCAAATTTGTGGGATGCGCCGGCCACAAGGGAATGGGCCAGGGTACATACAAATGGTACGCCGTTCAAGTCGAGGGGGCAATCCCGTGCACATGCCGTGCTGCAGCATATTCCGTGGGAATGTGCCCCTCACATTCCAGAGCACCACGGCTCACAGTTAGGCCATGAATAGCTGTCCTAACCCAGCCAGCCACCCACAGGCAGGCTGCAGATGTGCACCCCGGTGCACAGCAGCCTGGCAGCCCTGGTAGACTAGAGGTGCCCCCTTTCCATCCCCAATCTAGTCAACTCCATCCCTGAAGAGCTCCATAGTGTAGGGCCCTCCCAGACCTGATCACACCAGAGAAAACCATGGTCCATATCCATAGTCTAGAGGACTCCCATCCACCGCCCCTGTACACAGACACCCTCACTCCCCCCATACCCAACCTGTTGCAAAGACTGGCACTGCCCTCCACACCCTGCCATGACCAGCCATTGGCTGCACTGAACCCAGGCTGGGGACCTGCACTGTGGAATGACCCAACTGTCTGTACTGTGCATTGGGGCACCATGCCAGCTGCGGATCCACCAGTGTATGCAGCTGTGTGTACATCCCTGGCAAACTGAAGAGGGCATTTACATACCTCCAATGCATGCCTTGTCAATGCTGTATCCTCCTGCTGTCATACACCGCTGCAAGTCCGCCGCAATGAAACACAGTGTCACAGGTTTACTGCATGACAAAAGGGATTAACACCCTTTGAAACAGCATTGTTTGCTGCACATTGTAAAAATGTGTAAAAGGAAGACCACATTGAAACTGCCTCTCCACAGATCTGAATTGTGCAAATTCATTAGAAATAATGGCTAAAAGCATCCCAAAAGCTCTCCATAGCCATATCGGCTCTGACCAGAGCTCATTTTCATTTTGTTACAATTTATTTACCCAGAGTTGTCTATCTGATGTATACAATGGGTTCGATTTTCAGAGCCTCGAAAATGATGCACTTTGCTTGCATCAGACAGAACTGATGCAAGGGGCAACGTGCATCAAAACTTGTGGCAGTTCTGATTTTCATACGCAAACTACATAGAAACCGGGTGCCCTTGCTCCAGACTGGCTGTGTGCCAGCCCTGTGCCAGACATGGGGATGCGTCATGGTGGAAGGGGGTTAGTGCCACAGTGGCACTGCAGCATCCCCTAAATTGGGATTCTCAAATACCCCCAAAGGTCACACAGCTCGCAAGTATTTCGACCAGCCAGAGCTGGTCTAACAGCTCATGCACCCCACTTGGTGCCAGTGCTGGGTGGAAGGTGCTCCCCTGCCCTCCATTGCAGGTGGTTGCCCATGGAATCCTGTGCCCACACATCCCCCATACACACTGGCACACCACCAGAGTGCAGTGGAACAATGTGCCCAGGGAGATGTTGGGGCATAGTGCCACACAATGGCCTTCTGGGACACATAGTGCTGTGCACATTGCTATTGGGTGGCCATCCCTTCCCCTACCAGTGAATGGTGATCACACTACACATATCACTGCCAGGTACATTAAACTGTCCTGGTACTGTCAGTAAGTGTGTGGTGTACTTACATGCTTGGCAAGAGTAGTGTGCCAGTGTCCTACCCCTTATTGCCTGATCCAGTGGAGTGCCATTCAGAATCAGTGCTGTTCAGTGGGTAACACATATCTGCTCCCTTCTCCTCTACAGTATAGCTGGGTTTACAAAACCTAGACAGCTCACTAGAAGCAGCTGTGCTGTATGATTGTCAGTTGAGGCTCACATGTGGGTGCCTCTTCCTGTGTGCCATTTCTTTGATGCATGGCTGGGGTTGTGACACCTTTGGGGTGTTTGGCACAAAGGACCCCTCCTGTACCAAAATCTGGTGCAGGGTCCCAGGTGCACCAAGGGTCGAAACAAGCTGACATTTGCTGCAGTTTACATCAGTCTCCAGGCCCCTCTGAAAAATTGAGCCCAATATCTTATTTTCAGTAGAGTCCTGCAGCTGAGTGTACTGAAGCACTAAGAGATTAAGGATTGTGCTCAATGTCACACAACACATAATGGGATTTGAACCTGGGTCTCCTGGGTTTCCTGTTTCACAAGCCCATACTCTAGTCACAAAACCACATTGCCTCTTTCACTACAGGTCTACCATTCTTTTCACTGGTAGTTTTCCCATTCTACTCCCTCAGGTCTCCTGCTGTTTTGCCTCACTGGTCTCCTATTCTTCTCCTGTCTGGTACTTTTCATCATTAGTCTCCTATTCTTTTCCCATTCTGCTCACATTCTGTTCACTGATGGTCTCTCATTAGTGCCATCATTAAGACTTTGGGATTCATTTGGTATTTTTAGTTATATATATATTAATTCTTGCAGTTCATTTTCTGCTTCCTGTTTGAACTGCATTGGCTGTGTGTCAAAGAGTGGATTCCTCTTACTGAGTGCACTATGCAATCTCCAAGTAATAACTGACTAATGGAAACTTTAGAAAGAAAAGCTGCTGTAATCTCTAAGGACCCATTACACTTGTAGGGAAAACCTACAGTACTGGCAGGAATGTTTTACAGAGGTGTGATATTTTTTACATACCAGGTTGAAAAGTTCAAGCAAAAGTAACTATTTCCTTAGTGGCTGGCTATTCACTGAAAAGGTTAGACTACCACTACCATGTGACCATCCTTATATTTAACTTTTGTGTGTGTATGTGTGTGTGTGTGTGTATATATATATATATATATATATATATATATATATATACATACAGAATTAGCACAATAGTTAATTAAATGACACAACTTCAGTAAATAAACCGTACAAAAGACTCTTTGCCAAAATGAGGCCATGGAAACAGCAAAAGTGTTTGCGGGGCCACACATCGCTACAGGTTTATGGAAGCCACTAGAGTTCTTCCATCCAGGCATGGCTGTCTGGAAAAATAATCTGACATGTATTTGCTTTCTAGCTTAACAAATGCAGTCGTTTTTTTTTCAAACATTTGTGACTGACCAAATGGCACAGTGGTTAGTACCGACGTTGCAGGCCATGGAGAGAGGAGTTCATCCTAAACTGGGTATAAGCCATTCTTAGCACAAGGAACAATTTTATTGTCATAAAAAATAGGTAGAGAATGCTGTGCATCTTGAGTGAGCACAAGCGTTGCAAAGCTATAGTATGTACTTATGGAGTAGCAAGCAGTTGTTTTGGAGTTCGTTTGGTAACCAAGACCCACCACACTGACAGATAAATGTCTCCCAGAACAAATTCTGATTTCCATCATGAATATGGACACCACCTATTTTTTATTTCAATTCTGTTTTTCCCTCCTGCACCACTGGTTGGGAGAGACCTCCTTCGACCATGTCCTGCCCCACTATGATCCTTCCTTGCCTGTGACCCTAGCTCCACTGGTCCACCCGCGATTCACCTGCTTCGGCAACCCCTTGGCTTACACCCCCCTGAGGAGGGTCTGCCTTCAGCTCCTCAGAGCTCTTGTACTTCAGTCCAATTTCCCAGCCGACGGAGGTGATGGCTGGAGGAATTGTGGGATCCAGGAGGGCAGGGTCCAGTTGTAGGTGTGGTGGGAGGGAGTGGTGTCACCTGCCCAGCCAGCAGGGTTATCCACTTTTTCCTTTGGGTCCCCTGATGACACTGAATATGCAATGACATCCTGGGATGTCACACACACACTCCCATGCACGATGTGCTGACATCCACTGTGTCCCACCAAGCTTAGCACCAGCTGGGGCTCCAGGCCTAGTGCCCCAGGGCTTCCACCAGGAGGCACACCGTTGTTGAAGCCCTGCACCCTCCCACACTGGAGGAGGTGAGCAGCCCATCAGATGCTCGAGCCTCCTCCCCCCAGTTGGCCCTCTGATGCCCTGGACTCATTCCCGAACCTGGGTCATTGGCATTGCAAGTGGTAGCACTCCTGCTGCACTGGCGGGCCCACTGGCCACCACCACCTTTAATCACTAAAAACTTCAGTTAGGCCCTAAGAAAGAAAACTCCCTTAAATGAAAGAAAGAAAGAAAGTATTAATGTTTGTACTCCTCATAAAACCCTCATTACACACTTGCACAAATTAGAGGACCTCTGTTGTGTGTGAGTGCAAGTATGTATGTGTGTATGTAATAATTCATGACACTAATCTTAGCCAATTAAGATTGTTTTATTTTTTTAAGATCTGGTGTCACATACAGGACAACTTTAACAAAACCTAATATTTAGACACAGTCCAGCTTGCATTTCCCATTAGTGCTGTATTCCTCCTCCCCGTTATTTATTACTGAGGTCATTTGTATGAAGACAGGATCTTTGCTCCTAAGACTTCATCTATTCCTGCTGTTTTCTCCGTACCTGAGGTTATAATACTCTGCTTGTGACATCACAGTTACTCCCATGGCAACAGATTGCGATGTCACAACAGAGAATAATGACTTGAAGTCAGAGGCAGATGGACTCTAAAGAAACTCTAAGGGATAAAGGTCATATATTCATGCAAATTTCCTTACTAAGACATAATGGGGAGGCGAAATATGTAAAATATAAATGGCATGCAGGTTGAATTGTACTTGTTATGTTTTTAATGTTTTCTTTGAGGCATCAGTAGCTCTTTAAACATTCCACATGCTCTAATATCCACAAGACAATGTCTCATGCCAGTAATTTTAAAATACTTAAGTTCTAAGTTCAGTTGGTATAGTTTTATTTTTTAATTTTACAATTTTTGACCAGGAAAGGTGCAGTAAGCCAAGACTTGTTTCCAGGTGTGTCCCAGGAGTACAGGGAAGTTAGGTGACTTGCTCATGGTCACGCAGCATGCAAGTTGCAGCTGTGAGAGTCAAACCCAGTTTCCAGGTTTGCAGCTCAGTGCTCTTAACCATTATGCTATACTCTTTCCTGGTACTCGGTTAGATGAGTGCTACCAGAATAGCGCCGCACTACACGGCACTAGTCTGACAAGCGCTCACACAGATAGTGAGAGGGATTTACGGTGCTTGCTGTAAGTGCTCCCCTGGTCACTGTCCGTGGTCCTGTACGCAGGACATGGGGTGCAGGGAACAGGAGGCTGGCAGAGCTATTCCCACAGCATGGAGGGCTGGGGCATGGCCAGCTCAGCTAGTGGCAATGGAGACCAAGGTTCTAATCCTGGTCTCCGACATTTTGCTCGATATTGGGACTTATTTTATTTTTTTTGCATGGAGCCTTGGAAACGGTATTCCATGGCCCATGTATTTGAACTTTCCCCAGGACCCGCCCCCCCGAGTGAGAATCTTTAAGACGGGGGGGGGGGTGTGGGGGGAAAAGCCCCCCTCAAATAAAAAAAAAGCAATATTTTTATCATGTGGAGTATACTGACACTATTACTGTCAGTGCTGTTTGGACCCAGTGCCCTGCTTCCCCATAGTTCATATTTTTTCATTGAGGTTTACCTGATTTCCTACAAAGTAGACCATTTTGATTTTAAATAAGCTTTATTTTTTTATTACAGATCATGATATCATTCTTAGCCAGACAGGATTGTTTATTTTGACTCTGGAATCTAAATATCCAGGTACTAATTACTGTATAAGAGAGTTCTTATGCACATGGTCCAAAAATTCTGAAGTTCTATGTTCAGTTGGCGAAGTCCATTTCTTACAATGGGGATTCTCTAAGCAAGCAATACTACCCAACAGGGTGGGCGGTATTGGGCAATACCAGACTGCCCAGGGGTGTAATGAGGCCTGACGCCACAGGCGGAGGGCCTTATAGACCCTGAAAGCTCCAGTATTCCCCATACCACCCACCCTGGAGGGTATTATTGCACTTATAAAATGGGCTTCCTGTGGAAATTTTATGTGGGATTTAAAAAAAAATTGAAGAAAACATAAAAAATGGAGTAAAAATTAGGCTTAACTGGTACTATTGTAAAGTAGTCCCTGTGTTTCTGCCCTGTGCCATCTCCTGTGTTTAGCCAACAGAGAGCTAGATTCCTCAAAACTTGCTGTTGTGGTGCGCTATGTTACATCGTAAAGTTAGGAATTACTTATCAGAGCTACGACGTGGTATGGGAGCAAAGTAAACTTTTATTTTGTTGAAGAACGGAGCTGTTACCTTTAGCACATTCATGTGTATTGCTTCCAAGTTTACGAGATGGGTTGGCATCACCGCTTCCGTGTGTGCAAGGTGGGTAAACATTAGCACTTCCGTGTATGTTAGGTGGGTTAGCATCATGGATGTACATGAGTTTCAGTTTTTGGAAGAATAGATTTTGTTAGGTGATATCTGGTTTGCTGGTACCTTTTTATTGCTTCGCGTTTGGAGGACAAGTGGCACAGCTGGGAGTGAACGAGGTTTGTGGGGACATTTTCTTTCAGTAAGTGACACAACAAAATGGAGGTCATTTCAATTTGAATTGACTGCTTTGGGCCAATTACGAAGTAGTGCTGACCCTAGGATATTAGTTATTAGGCTGGCAGGGATGGTAGTTTTTACTTACAGGGCTCTCACTGTAATTAATGTACCCCGTACCAGCCAATGAGATTTGTTAAATTCTTAATCCCATTTTCTAATAAAGGAATGATGAACAACAGGGTGTATATCATGCTGAGATAACGTCACGTGTCAGGTGGTTGGGCATGAGGTTGCAGACAGAGTGCATCCAACACCCAAGAAGTGATGTTATCCCAGCACAACACACACCCTAGAGTACATTATTTCTATTATACAATGACTCCTTTTTTTGAAAACAAAGGACGACATTAAGAAATACATTCTGGAATAAACTTTATCTGTAGACATAAAGTAGTCCCTTTCTTCTTAAATCAGGTAACTCTTATTTTGCAAATGGTTACAGCAGTATGAGAGCTATTATGCTGATTTACATACAGCAACAAGGAATTGTGGGTACATTATAAAGTTAATTTAAGTTTTCCTTACTCGGCAGTGCAGTTTCCTTTTTTGGTAGTCGTCACTGCAGTATAGAACCTCAGCAGTATAACAGGTAATATGTGAAATTTTCATATAGCAATAAGGAATTCTGGGCAGATTATAAAATTAACTTACATTTTCCTTATTCAACAGTGAAATCTTTTTGGTAGTGATGACTGCTGTTTAGCACCTAATATGTAAAGGTATGTGGCAAGGCATTATGTGTAGAATATGAAGCTGTCTTCCATTTTCCCTTACTCAGAGGTGCAGTCTTTTATTTTGGTAGTGGTTACAACAATATAAGATCTTAGATGTTTATTTTCAGAATGAAGCATCGTACATACACTGGTAGATGACAAGATTTCTTTACCGGGAGATGTAGTCTCCTACTTCTTTTTTTTCCCATACATACTTTTTATGGTATTTTTTGTCTTCTTCTCCCTGATCCTGGCCTCCTACCTTGGACGTGCGTGCACATGTGGAGGCATGCATATGCCACATCTCAAGGTGCCCTCCCTTCACGTAGCCATACCACCTATGCTAACTGCTGGACCTCCACCCAGTGGCAGCGGGACTACGGGGGGGGGCAGTGATCACCCCCAGGAGAGTTGCCTTCTGGCTTGCTCAATCCTGCTCTGACCCTCCCCCAATGCCGGCATCCCAATGACCCAAGTCCACTCCCAAACAAGGGTTGCTGGTGTAGCACGAGGTAAGGCATCCAGCACCTCAGCACTCAGTACCACTGGGTCGGCTATAGTCTCCTATTTCTGCAGTGGGAAAGGGTAGAAATAGCCTGTATACTAATTTACGTAGTGAGGAATTGTGGGTACAGTAAATATCATATTTTCCTATCTACCTAATCTGCATGTGGAGTAGTTTTTCTTTTTACTGATGACATTTGGACGTGTGTGCTGGAACTAGATCTGTGATGTTATGCCAAGATAACATCATGGGTCCAGTCCCTGACTGACCAATCACAGCCCAGCATTCTTTCTTTCTTTTTTTGTTTATCCCTCATTACTGCCTTCTCACCCTACTCCTTCGGACCTGATCATTCCCCTATGGATCCCACCCACGGAGTCTGCCCCTAGAGTGCCCAGCTAACTCCAATGTCTCTCCTACCTTGTTCTTTCCTTCAGAGTGCCTGCACATTGGGGTCTTGCCCGTGGGTAGGTGGTCCGGGGGTTGGATCAGTCATCATCCAGGGTTGGTAGGGTGTTTTTCCATTTTCTCCCTCGTTGTCCCTTGCCCCCTGAGGACGTCGGCATGTAGGACTAATGTCCAGACAGACAGCATGCTGACACATGCTGTTGTCAAGTGCCCTCAATGTCCTCCCCTCCCCGACTCCGTAGAACCGCCTGCGCACCGGTGCCCGTGCTTCCACAGGCACTGGAGTGTTGGGTGCATGAAACACCCCAGGATCCCACCCCTGGAGGAGGAGAGCATCCATTGGGATGCTTGATCCTCCTCCTCCCCTCTGATCCCCAGCAACCCAAGTCCATTCCCGAACCCGGGTCACCAACGTGGTGTGAGGTGTGACGTCCAGTGCCTCAACCCTCAGCACCACCGGGCCATCCAGCCCAGCATTCTTTCTTACCATTGTATAATATTTTTTTTATAAATCATGTCTTCTTGACTTTTCATAGACTATAATTGGAGGCCATGCTACATGTGGATACCTCTTATACAACAAAGAGGACTTCACATGCAGCACGTTCCATCAGTGGTGGAATACTGTGAAACTCCACATTCTTGCATGTTCTTTTTTTTTTTTGTATCATAAAGACTGGTGCCTTCAGTATCAAGAGTGCTATCAACTGTGAACGCATAAGAGCAATGTACACTAGATTTTCTCTCCTCCATCCCCCCATCAGCTTGTCCTCCCTTTTGACAGCCTTCATCACCAACATGGAAACTAAAAATGATCAAAATAGAGATCCCTCACCTAAAGCTGCACATGTGCCAATTGTTAGTGCGGCCCATTGCACACGGTACCCAGATTTAAAAAATAAGAAAAACAAAATATTAAAACTGCATCAAATGTTATGAGATTATTTCATAGGGCTGGGTAAGGGAAGTATTGATTTCAGTAGCCAGGAATTCTCAGTAAGTGGCTGTACAATTCTGTAAATGAAAAATGTTTTCTCCCATTTTTTCAGAGATAAATTAAGTACCCAAATGTTAAAGAATATAAAAAAAAACATTAAAAATGTACCCTATTCTGAAAAAAATAAACACTGGCCCTGTACAACTAAAATATCATGGTCTGTTTTTGTGTGTCCATGTGTGGAGGATTGTGCAAATTAATTTGTAGCATTGTGTCTTGTAGTTTTGCTAGTGGATAATTGGATTGTGAGTTCAGAGATCATATATATATATATATATTTTTTTTTTTTAATCACTGAAAACCTCTGGGACCGAAGATGCCCCGTTACTTCGTTGGAAACAGGTGGTTGAGCCATTTTATGGTACCATATGTGTACTTGTTATGCCAGGGTCCACATTACCACCCAGACTTAATTTCCCCCTAGTTTGGGCTGCTAATGTTGGAACATGAACTTTGGGATACTTTGCTGTGCTTCTCATTAGTGGAAAATGCTGGCGTATTCATGGAAGATGACTGAGTAGTGTAGCTTTTAAAATGGATGACTGCTTCTCATTAGTGTATTCCCATAGGCGCATCCCAGGAACATGAGTGAGTACTGTGGAGTGATGACAGTACACACAGAAACAGACTGCTCATGCACAAGTCGCATAATTTATAAAGGGCTAATGGGGTTTTCGATAATTAAGATGTCTCTTGCCTTATCAAGAGTATCATCTCATGCCTCCTTAGGGTTCCAGAACTACTCAGCTTTGCTTCACCATTCTCAAACCCTGAGAAGGCATGAGACAATACTCTTGATAATACAAGAGACATTTCAAAAAAACCATTTACCTATATAAGAGGGCTTCACATGCAGCACGTTCCATTTGTACAGTAAAAATGTCATGATCTG
Source organism: Neoceratodus forsteri (assembly GCA_016271365.2). NCBI lineage: Eukaryota > Metazoa > Chordata > Ceratodontiformes > Ceratodontidae > Neoceratodus > Neoceratodus forsteri. Next base: position 43,695,857 of record CM028133.1, on the reverse strand, counting down.
TTTCTGTGTGTTTGTGTGTGCACAGGATTGTGCAAGTGAATGGGGGACAAATGTGTCTTGTGGTTTTGCCAGTTGGACAATGGGATTGTGAGTTACAGATCTTTTTTCCTTTTTTACGTTCACTTGCGTGCATGTGCAAGGAACGTCTTGGGAGAATGGGACACTTTGGAGGTGTGCCCGTCCTGTGCAATCCTCTGCTCCATTGAGCAGGCATGGCGGTCCTGCACCAATCAGATGCGGTGCTGTGTATGACAGTGGTGGTCTTCTCTTCAAAGAAAACCACCGCTGTCTGCTTGCACCACATCATGCCCCCCCCAAAATCTTTGCTGCCATGCTGGAGGCCCACCCCAGCATGGCAAACATCCAACGTCATCTGCCGGTAAGGTGCCCAATCCATATCAGCTCCACGGCCCCCAGCCTTCCTTCTGCCATGCCGAAGCCCACCCAGTGTGGCAAATGTCCCGCATCGTCTGTGGACAGGGGTGCCCAATCCCCCGTAGGCTCCATGGCCCCACCAGCCATCCTTCTGCCATGCTGGGAGCCCACCCCAGCGTGGCAAAAGTCACGCGTCGTCTTTTTTTTTTTTTTAAACCTGGAAATTAAAAATGGTCCCACGGCTCTTCTCCCTGGCACTCCTCCCACAACCCGCACCCACCCACTGCACACCTGCCTCCCCACACCCCCCTCACCCCATACTTACCTCCGGAGCTTGGCGCGACTATCTTTGGAGAACCAGGAACACGTCTGCACTCTTCAAAGCCGACCGCGAACTGAGGAAGTGCCGGTAAGCTGTATAATGGGCTAGATAGGGCTTTTTTTCCAACTTTGTTGCATATCTCAGGCATTTTTGGGAATTTTTGCACCAAATTTTCAACATGGGGTTTTTGGAACCCCTTCTCATGGTGATGTTACTGTCATGGCATTATTCAGGCCCAAAGGGTGATTTTGCAGTCACTGCACAGTCACTGCGTGAAATCACCCTTTGGGCCAGAATAATGCCATGACAGTGACATCATTCATGAGAAGTGGTCCCAAAAACCCCATGTTGAAATGTGGTGTAAAAATTCCTAAAAATTACTGTTTTATAAGAGTGCGTTGTGCAGTTCCTACGCAGGCTTGTAAGTTCATGAATTTTCAATATTTTCACTCCAGATTTTCAACATTGCCATTTTACCACACCTCCTTATGAGCAGTACAGCTGTCATTTTTCATATCCTGCCCAAAATGTGTTTCCGCCCATGTAGCGCACAATGGCGCAGTCAGTGTGAAAACTCAATGTATGGGACACATTAAGACAATCACGGTGACACTGTTCATGAGCAGAGGTCTTAAAATGGCTATGTTGAAAATGTGGTGAAAAAATTTCTAAAAATGACTGTTTAACGAGTGTGCGTTGTGCAGCTCCTATGCATGCTTGTAAGTTCGCAAATTTTAAATATTTTCACTCCAGAATTTCAACATTGACATTTTACCACACCTCCTTATGAGCAGTACAGCTGTTATTTTTCATGTCCTGTCCAAAACGTGTTTCCACCCATGTAGCGCACAATGGCACAGTCGGTGTGCAAAATCAGTGTATGGGACACATTAAGAAAATCACAGTGACACTGTTCATGAGCAGAGGTCTTAAAATGGCTATGTTGAAAATTTGGTGAAAAATTCCTAAAATGACTGTTTAACAAGCTATGCTACAAGATTTCCCACGACGCTAGAAAGTTCGCTAATTTTCAATATTTGCACTCAATGACTTCCAAATACCTAAACAGCACATAGAAGCAAGCAACATTCGGCATTGATAAATGCTTGTACTTCTTTGTCACTGATTTTTTTTAAGCCATGTCCAAGTGCCAAATACCACTGCAAATACCTGCAAGTGAACGTTCAGCATTGACAAATGCTTGTTTTATTTTTGATGGCTAAAACCCCTCTCACTGAGACAGAAGATGAACCACTTCATTGCTGGAGGCAGATGCAGTCTAAGATCATGGAGCCCTCTATGGCACTGTGACTGTACTTATTATGCTATGGTTCATGTTACCACCCAGACTAAATTTCTCTTAGGTTGGGCTGCTAATATTGGAGCATTAACTGTACAATACTTTGCCACACTTCTCATTATTGCAAGTAGCCATCTCATTCAGGGAAGATGACTGAGTAGTGTGGCATTTAAAATGGATGACTGCTTCTCATTAGCACAGTCCCATTGGCTTATCCCGTGGAACATGAGAGTGGTGTTGGGGGATGACAGTACATGGAGAAGCAGACCACTCATGCACAAGTCACATGATTTATAAAGGGCTAATGGAGCTCTGGGAATTGAGATGTCTCTTGACTTATCAAAAGTATCATCCTACACATCCTTAGGGTTCCAGAACTGCTCCGCTTCGCTTTGTGGTCCTCAAACCCTAAGAAGGCACAAGATGGCACTGTGGATAGAAAAGAAACATCTCAAAAGCCCCGTTTACCCATATTATAAAACATTTATTTTTCTAATGCTATGGAAGTGAATTTATAAAGCTGCAGCATGTGAGGACATCTTATACAGTATACATTCTTCATGCACTGTAGACTTGACCTCCAATGGCATTCCAAATTATTTTGTCTCAAACAGAACTGGGACCCATCATAAGGAAAATTCGGTACAGACACAGCAGCACCCAAAAACACCCTCGGCGGTAGTGCTACTTAAACATGTGCCAGTCATTCAGACAGAATAATGATAATACAGTACATTAGTACCACATTCAAAAATACAAATCCTGTGTGAAAGCATTATTCCAGTGACACTTCTTGTCTTCCTATAAAACAAGATAGCTGATGTTCTCTTTGGTAGTGACTGACATCCGCCAAGAAGCCAGTACTAAACAAAAAGAAAATAAAGACTATTGAATAGTGTAATAAAAACTGTTTTGCCTATTTGGCTGCTAGCTTCTGGCTAACATGCTGCACACTGGGAGAGGGGATTATTAACTGCACAGCCAATCAATTAAAAGGTCAGTCCACTGTAACTCACAGTTGTATTAGCCAATAACATTACACTGGAGAGGTTGTGTTAAAGTTCAAAATGTCTCTGCAGTAGCTACAGATTCTGGTGGTTGTAGTATATTTTTTATGAATTAATTTTTATTGAAGAACTATTAATCAAATGATTAAACATATTATAGTCACATTTAGGCTTATGCAGATAGATAATCCACAATAAAACCAAGAATAAAATGACACCACTTTCAAAAAACTCGAAGTAACTCATTTCAGTATGCATAGTAATTAAATCTCCAAGAGTTAGAAATTCTTCTAAATGTTGAATGAAAAATTTGGTATCATTAATAGCTTAAGAAAAATATAAAATAAGTATTAATTGTAAAATTAGGCCTGGATATTCAAAGCAGTTGCGCCGAGGAGTGATATTCAGCAGGTGCTAGTATGCAGCGCAAATCTCATTGCGCCAATGTGCAACTATAATGAATGCAGGTGCAAGTGCAGTGAGCGTGTCTATGAATATCCAGTGCAGTGCGATATTCAACCGCGAAACCATGGTGCAAGTGCAGAGCAAATCAGAGATGTGCCGAGCAGACTTGTTCCTATAAATAGAGGGTGCAAGCACACAGAAAGCACTTGTGCCAGACGAGAGGGGGAGAGAGAGAGAGAGAGAGAAAGAAAGAAAGAGAGAGAGTGAGAGACAGACAGACAGACTAAGTCAGACACAGAGGAAGAGGGACAGAGGTGGCAGTGGAGAGGGAGACATGGGCAGAGAGAATAAGATAGACAGGCAGACACACTGCCAGGCAGTGCACCAGGGTGGCACACATCCCGCAGCAGCCAACTGCCCAGGGAGATATAGGACAGCAAGGGCCATGGATAGTGCGCCCTTCATGATGGAGGCCATAATGAGGGGTGTGAGGGGGCAGTAGAAACAGCAACGTGGCTGTGGAAGGGCCCGTCGGTGGTATGCCTGACACAGGTGGTACCGCGCCCACATCATCTTCGAGCACTACAGTGACACAGAGATCATGGGTCAGTACTGCCTGAACAGGGCCATTCTGAGGCAGCTCTGTGAGCTGTGCAGTGAGGAGATGCAGGCACCCACCAGACGGAGCCACGTCATGTCCATGGAGACAAAGGTGACAGCCGTCATGTGCCTGCTCGCCATGGGCACCTTCCAGAGACCAACGGGGACACCCAGGCATAACCCAGCTGGCCACATCCTGCCTCCTCACACAGTTCCTCAATGCTCTGCTGCCACGTGTGTCGGAATACATCTGTTTTCCCAGCACATAAGCGGAGCATACAGCAATCATGCAGGACTTCCACAGGGTAGCATGTATGCCTGGTGTGATTAGGACCATTGACTGCACCCACGTGGGCATCCGCATGCTACCTGGCACTGAGGTTGTGGCATACATCAATAATAATGGGAGCCCGAGTGTCAACTGCCAGGTGTTGTGCGATGCCAGGGGGTGCATAACCAATGTCTGCGCCACACACCCTGGGAGTGCACATGATGCATTCATCTGGCACAGTTCTGTGCTGTGCCACAGGTTTGAACATGGGGATACCCCCATGGGCCTCCTAGTGGGTGAATATGGTATGGGCAAGGGGCGATGGGCAGATCATTATCCACACAGGGGACAGTGCCTATCCACTGTGGCCCTGGCTGCTCACCCCCTACCGGTGCCCATCATCCCCAGCAGAGAAATGCTACAATGAGGCACACGCCAGCATGCGCAACATCATAGAATTAGTCTTTGGCATGCTGAAAGCATGGTTATGTTGCCTAGACAGGTCTTGCGGTGCCCTACAGTACAGCCCCTCGAAAACCTGTGGCCTATTCCTGGCCGTCTGCATACTGCACAACATGGCCATTGACCATGGGATGGTTGTCGAGGCTGATGAGGGTGACAGTAGTGGGGACAATGGTGGCAATGGGCCAGGGGGAGGTGGACAGCCACTCCCTGGGTGGAGGGATCCGCGACTGATTTGGCAGGTAAGACAGCACAGGGACACCATAGCATGGGAGCACTATGGTGCACACAGGTAGGTGGTGCACAACACATGCATCGGCCACACACACAGGTACAGCACACGTGTAGGAGCATGCATGGCACTGGGTATGCACACACTGAGGTGGTAAGCAGGAGTATGGGTGACAGGAGCACACACCTGCACACAACCACCCCTCACAGCCCCCCCACCTCCACACACACATGCACGCACCCACACACACAGGCGTGGGTATGTGGCATGGATCAGATGCATCACACTGGTGTACAGGCGCAACTGGTGCAGGACTGCTGTCATCACACCCACACCACATGGCCCAGCAGCTGGGCAGGCATGCACTCAGGCAGTGCATGGTGTGACACAGAGGCATGACACCCGCAGTAGACATGCACACACCGCCCATGTGCACACTGGGCAGCAGCTGCAGACCGCAGGCGGGGTGGGCCACACATCAGGTTTGCTGCGTGGAACCATGGCCACCACGGCCACCAGTGTGGCCGAACCTGGGCTGATCGGCAACCTCAGGCTGTGCATCAGCCATGGGAGGGTGTGCAACAGCCCCCAAGGGGTGGAACCGCGGGACTGCGATCATATCCGCTCTGGGGTGTCGAGGCACCCAAACAGTCCAGCTCTGAGCGTACCTGGGATGCTGACATCTGAGCCTGGTGTCAACTGTGCAGGGGTCACCCAACGCTAGGTATACAGAGTGGACAGCGCACTGTGGGGGGTCATCTGTTCAGCCATGCCCCGTGGCAGCCAGCAGCACAAAGCCATCCAAGATCGCAGTGGCAATGCAATCCAGGGATGAAGTCGTGGCCTCCTACATGCACTGCATCTCCACCAGGATCTGTGCAGTGCCCCTCTCCTGCTGCTCGGCTAACTGGCACACCTCCGCACACAGTGCGCGCACCTCAGTGATGAGCAACACCTGTTGCTGAACAGACTCCCGCAGCAAACAGGTGTGCTGAGCCAATGGGTTGGTGTCCTGTGGCTTCCAGGCCGGATGCCAATCCCCATGTGGTGACTGGCCATGCTGCACAGCCCTCCCCTCTCTGGTGGACACTGCACAGTGGGGTCTGCAGGAGGATTGGGTACGGCAGGCGCACTGGCAGCAGAACCTATGTCCAGCTGCCCCATGGCACCTGCAGCCCACTGCTGTTGCCTGTTTGGCTGCTGCATGCCACCCAGCATCTGCATGACCATACCACCTCCACTGCAGGGCACAGCATGGCTAGCGCACACTGCTGTGCCTGCAGTAGTGGTGGCGGGAAGCTGTTCTGCCACTGGCAGAGTGCTGGGTGGGCTGCTTGTGTCAGTGTCCTGCAGGGGTGTCTCCCCCACAATGGTGGCCATGCTGTCCAGGATGAGCGTTATGTTGTCATCAGTGTTGGACCCCGCCCCGATCTGTGTCTCTGTGAAAGGACCCCAAGGCTGGCATCCTACAGGAACACATCCTGGACCTCATCCAACCCCAGGTCCTGGACATTCGCCTGCACAGCAGTGGTGAGCTATAGACTGTCAGGCCCCTGAATGCCCGTGAAGGTGGAAGGCTGGTTCTCTGGGGCCGGCCCAGTGGCCACGGCTGCTGCCGGCACCCCATCATCTGCACGGAGGTGTGCTGGTGCTAAGAGAGAAAGAGAGGAGTGTTAGTGATGCATTGCTCACTTGTGCCTCCTCCACACTGCCACTGCCTGTGTCCTGCAGCATGGCATGTGTGTGGGTGCGCACACTTTGCACATGACAGGCATGCCAACTGTGCGCATGCCAATATGGCCATGCATGCACCCTCCATGCCCCCAGCTGTACGTGGCTGACATATTTACCATGCAGTGATGGGCTGCCACCCGACTGGAATCCACCACCAGGCACACCCTGCACCATGCTGCAGCACATGGTGGCTGCAACCAACTCCTCCTGCCCCGTGAATGGTGGCGCAGCTGCAGGCCCCCCCTCCGGTGGCATTCTGGGAGGCACAGATGGACGACACCTTCTCCTTGATGTGCCTCTTGTCTGTGCCCACCTTATTCCTGCATTCCTGCACTGAGTGCTGGTGGCTGCCCTGCTGGTTGACACGACATGCGCGACCTCCACTCAGGCCCCAGCTCTGACCTGTAGAGTGCCCGTGGCACCACTCAACAGGGGCTCCCTGTCAAGGTAGGATTTGAACAGGGCCTCTGTCTCTGCCTTTGTGAAGTTGGGCCTGCGCTTGCGAGCAGGCCCATGCTCCTCACCCTTCTCGTGTTCAGATATGTCGCTTCCTGTGGACATGGACAGCACAGCATGTCAGTGGCAGCATCACCCTATTCCATCCCCTCTGCTGTGCTGGCTGCTTCCAGTGAGCTGCAGCAGCATGTGCAACTTACCCCGAAAGGATGCCATGGCCTTTGCTGTTCCGTGGTGCTTATATAGTGCATCGAATGCAAATAAGCTTTGGCGCAATGGTAATGACATGCTAATTCCCCCAGTGTGTCACTCATTGGCTGATGAGCTCATTTGCATGTGGCTTCTGAATATCACGATTTTGCTCTGTGCGCAATGAGATCACTCCGGAGCAAGTTGTGGCGCAATGTGCATGCATGTGCAGTGCGCAGGCCCACAGTGCACATGTGCTGAATGGTATCATGTTGTCAGTCATGCACTGTGTGCTGACTGCACTATGGGGGCCATGGCGCATGGTGCACCAGGCCCGCTATTATGCACGTGCACACTGCATGGAGGCAGGTGACCCCTGATCCCTGCTGTGATCTCTGCCCCTGGGTGACCCCCGTACCCATGACCCTGCCTAGCCACGCCTATGCCGTGCATTCCTGAGACTGCTCAATGGGTGGACACAGCGCATGTTCCCTTGGATAGCGCATCTGGTGCATGCCATGGCCATGTGCACTTACTGCTGACATTTTGCTCACCAGCTACTGTTCGCTGCATGGCGCAGCAAAGGGCATCAAGGGCAGCAAACTGGATGCAGGTGGAACTAGTGAACCTGGTCACCTGCGTTCAGTCCCATGGACTCCAACTCTTTGGCCAGGCGCCCCTGCAGCAGCCCCGGGTCACGATGTGGCAGGGCATTGCTGCCACACTGCAGCAGTGCACTGGGGTTGCCAGGATGGGGGAGCAGTGCCACCACCGCTATGAAGACCTGGTGAGGAGGGACCCAGAGTGCCTCAGGAGGCTGGAGGCATGGGTCAGGCAGGGGCTGTGCCACAGCCAGGTGATTAGGCCCATATTGCATGTGTGCCCTGGTGCTGTACTATGGTGTTGGCTAGGTTGCCTGGCATGCCCTGCAGGGCAATGCACTTCCATCATGTGGATCGTGGTATGGCATCGCCAGCCACCATTTGCGTTACGATGCTGCTGTGCGGGATGTGTTGGGTAGGGGCTCACCCTTTGTACAGGGGTGGGGGTGCTGGGCAGCTGCTGTGGATAGTTACTGATGTGTACCTGTCTATGTTCCATTCCCAGGGCCTGAAAATTGGAGGAGAGTGGCAGCAACAGCAGTCACAGTGGCAGGACGGCAGGCTGCAGTGGGCCAGGAGGGTGGCACAGGAGCGGCTCCAGCACCAGCAGGGCCACAGAGGGCAGGTAGACACTGTCATGGTTCTTCGCACTGTACATGGGGGGTGGTGGGGGCATGGGTGTGGGCATGGCCACCTGTGCCATGTGCTGTGGCAGCTGTGTGTGTCATACTGTGCGTGGTGCCTGCTATTGTGGTGCATCCATTGGACACGTGTGCCAGCTGTTGGTGGGGTGGGTGTGTGTCCAGCTGCCACTGATGTTGCTGTGGTGCTGCCAGTGCACTGTGCCATGTGACTGCTATTGCGCGGTTGGGTGGCCACTGTGCAGCGGAGACCACTGCTGTGCACTGTCGTGGTGTGCCACATTGCTGGCAGGCATTGGCCCACCCCCCTGTGGGTGGCTGGTATGGGCCCTCTGGGGGTGTGTGAACCCACTGCCCATTGTGCGCTGTCAGTGGGCATGGTTCCTTGGGACATTGTACTGATCACCTTTCCTGTCCCTTGTCCTAGGTGTCCGGCAGAGGCATAGGTTGCCTGTTTACTGCTGGCTGCTCCGGCAGCTCGTTATAATCACCTCGTCCACCATGGAGGCAGTGCTGCAGGTGCGGAGGACGCTGCTTGCCGACCAAAGGCGGCGAAGATGGCAAGGGGGGCGGCAGGCCGTGGCCACTGCTAGTTGGGACCATGCATTCCCCTGTTTTCCCAGCTGTCCTCCCCTACAGTCCCCCTACCCACTGCACAGTCCCTATTCCCTATCCCCTTCCCTCATTTTCCTACCCTTTCCCAAACCCTTGTTTTGTATATAGTTCAGTTCTTTAATATATCTATCTTTTGACTTACCTGCCTGTGTCAGTGTTTGCTTTGCAGGTGGCATGAGGAGCCATGCTGCAGTGGCCCAGTGCCTGTCCGTGTGGTGTGCATGTGCCGGGGCGCATGTTGTGCTTCTGTGGTTCACTGCTGTGTGCTGTGGTGTGTCCCACTGTGGTGGTGTGAAAACAGATTTTGGGCAGGATGTGAAAAATGACAGCTGAACTGTTCATTAGGAGGCGCAGAACAATGGCACTGTTGAAAATCTGGAGTGAAAATATTATAAGTTTGCGAACGTACGAGCGTGTGTGCAAACTGCGCAACTCATGCTCATAACAGAGTCATTTTATGGAGTAGTGTCACCAAATTTTCAACACAGGCATTTTAGGACCTCTGCTAATGATAGTGTCACTGTCATTTTCATAATGTGTCCCAAACACTGATTTCGCACAGAGACTGCGCTATTCTACGCCGGAAGTGCGAAAACATATTTTGGCAAGGATGTGAAAAATGACAACTGTACGGTTCACAAGAAGGTGTAGTAAAATACTAATGTTGAGAATCTGGCATGAAAATAGTGCGAATGCGCTAGCTTACGAGCGTGCATTGCGCAGTTGCTATGCGCGCTCGTAACACAGTCATTTTATGGATTATTGTCACCAAATTTTCAACACAGGCATTTTAGGACCTCTGCTCATGAACAGTATCACTGTCAGTTTTGTAATGTGTCCCAAACACTGATTTTGCACCGCGATCGCGCTATTCTGTGCCAGAGGTGCAAAAACACATTTCGGCCAGGATGTGAAAAATGACAGCTGTACGGTTCACAAGAAGGTGAGGTAAAATGCCAATGTTGAGAATCTGGCATGAAAATAGTGTGAATGCACTAACGTATGAGTGTGCATTGCGCAGTTGCTACGCACGCTTGTAAAACAGTCATTTTTTTGATTTTTCCCAGCAAATTTACAACATAGGCTTTTTGAGGGCCCCCCCTCATGAACAGTGGCACTGTCATTTCATTACTCAGTCCCAAAAGATGATTCTGTGCAGTGACTGCAAAATCACCTTTCGGGACCGAATAACGCCATGACAGTGCACTAATTCATGAGAAGGGGTCCCAAAAACCCCATGTTGAAAATTTTGGGCCAAAATTCGCAAAAATGCCCGAGATATGCACTAAAGTTGAAAAACCCCTATTTATTCCATTATACAGCTTACTGGCATTTCTTCAAGTTCGTGATCGGCTTTGAAGAGTGCAGACGTGTTCCCGGTCCACGAAGATCATCGCGCTGGACTCCACAGGTAAGTATGGGGTGGGGGGTGAGGGAAGGCAGGGTGCGCAGAGGGTGGGTGCGATGGGGGCAGGGGGCATCAAGACTACGAGGACCATTTTCGTTTTACAGGGAAACAAAAAAAAAATATCGCGGGACAGTTTTTTTTTTTGAAGGGGATTTGGCATGCTGGAGTGGGCTCCCAGCGTGCCACCTAACTGTTTGGGGGATGCCTGTAACCGATGGGGGATTGGGCCCCCTTGTCGGCAAAGAACATAGGGAAGGGGAGTAATTTATGCCGATGGGGATTGGGCACCCCCGTCGGCACACAAAGAAGGGTGGGTGTCGCAGAGCTGAGGGGGATTGGGCACCCCCCTCGGCATTAAACAATTGCGGGGGGGTTCTTTATGCCGATGGGGAGTGGGCTCCCCCATCAGCACACAAGGAAAGGGGTGAAGGGTAAGAGCCGAGGGGGATTGGGCACCCCCCCTTGGTATATCACAAATGGGGGGGTGCTTTATGCCGACGGCTTGTGGGCTCCCCATCGGCACATTCATGGGGGCAGGGTCAACCGACAGGGGATTGGGCACCCCTGAAGTCGGGCAGTTCAGCGCGTTAGTACGTGGCAAGCACGTTGTTAAAAGGCCCGCTACATTCGACAAGCTTTGTCGATTGGAGCGACCTTTCCTTAGATGTGCTCGCCACATTATGTATGCATGGTATGGCATGGCATGCAGGCTGATTGGGGAATGAGGGACGCACCTATTGGTGCGTGCCCTGCATTCACCCAACAGCGACCGCGCCTCCAACTCCCCACTGTCCCAAGATGTTGGCTGTGCACGCGCGCCAACATAAAAATGAATATCCTTTTCCCATAGATTTCTTTCTTGTTTGAGTTCTTTGAAGTCTTTAAACATGTTATTTTTGATTAGGTCACATATTGTAATAATGCCTTTATTGTGCCAGTCTTCTTTTCTTAAAATATTACTGTTAATGCTTCAGCGCTTCAGTGTGCATGGTTCAAACCAAAAAGAGCCATAATAAAAGTTTCTATCTTCTCAGAGAAAAAGAAAAAATTATATTTGATTTTACCTGAAAATACAATATAGCAACAAGGAAGTAAAACAATTAAGATGAGATTTCAGCATTCTCCAACCATACATAAAGGCTTCTTTCTGCTTTAAAGCAATTACATTTTATTTTGATATATTTAATATTCTGTGTCTAAGGAGCCAGTAGAAAAAAGTTTATTGGGTGTTTGGAAACAGGCAAATGCAACCAGACACAGAAGGAAGTCAAAAGAGAGTATCAGATGTGGGGGCTAGTAACAAGTCAAGGAGCGCATTTGACCACTCCAGCGGGGGCCACCCACTGACATTACTGACCATTGGTGGGGAGTGGTAGCAGAGTAGGAGCTGGGCAAGTGCTGCAAGCAGTCAGTGTAGGAGGAGCAGGAGGAGGAGGAGGGGGAGGAGGAGGAGGCGGCGGATGGCAGGCTGTCTGCCATAGTCCAGCTCTTGTTTTAAATCTCCGGTGGTGCCTGAGTGGCTGTAGCAACCATGTGTGCAGCAGCCCTCTATCTGTAGGGATTAAGGGAACTCAGTTTAGCTGTCCTGTTGTATTCAGGCAGGCTCGAGCTCCATTACAGCAGCAGGTCCAACTGAAGGCCCAGACCCCCAACTCTGCTACTTGTACAGGACTAACCACCGAGAGGTCCCCCTCACCACCCTTTGCTGCCACCCCTTTAGCCAATCTGTGATCCATTTCACCATTTTTGGTCCCACCCCACATATTCCAGTTCCCTCCCCAACCTCCCATATGACACTGAATCAAAGGCCTTCTGAAGTCCAAATACAGGACATCCACTGCATGGCCCTTGGCCAGTTCCCGTGTCACCCAGTCGTAGTATTCTCCAAGGTTTTTCTGGCAGGATCTGCCCACGCAGGAGGTGGAATAGAAGGAGAACATGCTTCACATGTGCAGAGATGGGGAATGGTGTGTTGGGTGTCAATGGTCGCGATCTGGACTGCAACCCAATTTCCACCCACCTGGAGCCCACCAGGCTAGATAGAAGCGGGAGTGGTGTGGCAAATGTGAACTCGCATTTCTGTGTTTGGCTGGGGCAGCCAATGTGCAGTGGTGGTAAGGTTGTGGAGGGGGCACCAATCACCAACTTCTGCCAGGCCACACTCCACTATTTGCCTTGGGCTGCCCACCTGGAGGTCACCTTGTCACTGTGCCAACCAGTGTGGAGTGGGCTGGGTGTGAAGGGGAAGATGAGGAACATGCATCAGTCTCTGGCTACTGCAGATTATTCCATATGTGCTGATGTGAAATGTAGGAGTAGGGGCAGCAACTCTCCAAGGATGCCCATCCAGTGCCCACCCTACACTGTGCTATTCAATGTGATGGGGCAGATACGTGACCCACATGTTTGTCTCTGTCTGGGTACTCCTCTTGTGCAGTGGTGGAATAAATGCACGTTTGTTTTACACTGTGTCTCTCTTGGTCTCTCTCTCTCTATCTCTATCTCTCTCACTCTCTCTCTTTGATGTCCACTACCCCATGGCAAAAGGAAAATTCTGCAGCACTGCTCTCTGTACTGGTCATGCACTCTTGCTGCCACTTTCTCTGCCTCTCTGTAGGTGCTGTCCACTTGCACTGGGCTTTAGAAAGGCAAACAGAGAGTCAAACTGACAGCAAGGTGCCGAAAGAGTGAAAGACAATAAAATGGATGCCAACTGAGCTCAGGCGCACTGTACTCCACTTCTTTGTTTGGGGGGGAGGGGTTGACACCGCCTCCGACAGGAACATATTTTGACCTGCACATATATGCCACACTGGAAGTGGCTCTCACTGTTGCTGTGTCTTTCTTGGGGGGGGTGGGGTTGAGGGAGTTAACACTGCTGGAGGATGGACCACCCATTGAAATGCACGTTTGTTCAGGTGCGGGTCTGGGCACCATCGATCATCATGATTATGGTCACTACATTGCACTACCCCCAATTTCACACTGCCAAGGTAGTGCTGCAAAAGTGAAAGCCTGTCGCCTGGTGAGCACTCTCATTCTGCTTACTCACCACATCTGAGCATGTTGCTGTCACTGTTTGGGGGCTCTCTCTCCGCCCTGTCCCTGACACTGGTGCCACTCACCTCCTCTTTCGATCCTGCACTTTTTTGGGGAGGGCTTCTGCCTCTCCTTCTCAGTGTCTGTCCCTGCAGCCCAAGTCTCCCTCTCCCCACCACCTGGGGTTAAGCTACAGCTCTGCAGGCAATGGTGCCTCACTTCTCAGCACTCTCGCTCCTTGTATTGTGCGGCAGGGTGGGCGTACACTGAGGCAGCATGGACACTAGCAGATCCACGGGGTGGGTCAGTGGGTACCATCACAGACAGCAATGCTCAGGCTGGTCATTGTGGCACACATGAAGCACTGGAGAGAGACAAAGAGAGGAGCTCAGGGATAAGAAGACGCACTGTCACTCACACAGAGACACAAACAAATTCAACGCAGATGTCTGCTGGGGGAAGAATAAATAAGATTTATTTGTTCTTTACTGCTAGGACTGTTTACTGCTTATGGCACAGAGAGTGGGGAATAGAGTGTATGACTTGGTACCCAGAGATATGCAGGGTGGGTGGGGAGACAAATGGTAAGATCAGTAGGGGCATGAGTGAATGGTGACAGGTATTTGTCTCTAGTAAATCATGGTTGGCTGAGACTCTGCCAATCAGCTCTTACTATAAGCAAATATATCATCATCCATTCAGGGGTCAAATATAAGCAAATTAAAGCATTGCAGAAAAGGGTTGATGTAACCCCAGGTGGTGCTAACCCAAGGACTACTACCCCTGGCCTGTCTGCTTGGCTAGTTGCAGGTTAAGGCCTGGGTACTGAGACGGGTGCCTCCATCCGGAGGTCGGGGTTGTTAGTGGTCAAGCTAACCTGGGTACAGCCCTCCGGGACACTGTAACTCCCCTCTTTCCCTTCTAGTGGCCTGAACAATATACAGTAATCACTTTTGCAATGACCCTTACTCACCATGCAATTACCCACACTGTTTGCACTTACCACCAGTTCAACCCTGGAGACCCCCTGTAAAACAAGGTTAGGCACAGCAAACAACAACAGTACAGTGCTTTTGTTACAGACTGGAACCACAGTCAGGTTAAATGCAAAAAGAGTTAGATCTGTTTTATTTAGGGGGCTTGAACAGGGAAAGGGTGTAATCAGGTTGATTGGTTTAAAGACTAAATCAATCAGACAGTCATGCATGCCCTTCAGCGTACCTACACAGTCACACACTCTGGGTACCCAGGTAGGAAAAAGGTGGGCTAGCCAGGAACGTTGCCCAGAGTAGGCCGGTGTCGTAGCTGGTTGGGACCCTGTGATGGAAGACAGCAACATGCACAACACACACTATTTGTAATCCGGAGCCGGAGGGCTCAGTTCATGAAAGAAAAAACAACAAGGCAATCAGATAACAACACTTTAGATTTAGCTGTTGTTGCAGGGAGCTACCCTGATGTTTACTCACGATACCCAATACAGGACACAGGCAGGACAAAATTGAGACTGCAGGTTGATGAGCTGGAGTGCCAGGAGAAGCAGGGCCCACATAAATCACCGAGGCGTCATTCCTGTTCAAGGTGTTGAGCAGGGGGCTGATCCCCGGGCAGGTCTCTCGACAGTGGCTTTCTCTGTGTAGCGGGTAATCTGGCTGGGTTAGTGTGACAAGGCCCAGGCCAAGGGGAGGTGAAAGCGGATTCAGTCTGATGAGGCTGGATGCAGCCTCCAGCAGGCAGAACACAGTTCAGCACACAGTGGGGAACCAAACTGTGACCCACTAGCAGCACACAGCACATTTATAGTAAGGAAATACCACTGTACCAGGCGGATGGCAGTCCGGTTGTAATTACAGAGCCTGTGGGCCAAATTGGAATTGCAGCAGTCACTGAGGTCCTGACAGGCTGATTGCATTCAGCAAATCTTCGGTCTTCTTCAGGGTTTGAGCCTGGTTGCAGTTCAGTGGCTTTAATCTCTCTCTCTATTTGGATTCAGTCTGATCTATCCACAAGTTCCCTCTCAGGGACAGCAAGCAGGCAGGCAGGCCAAAACTCAGCCCTTCCACAGCTCTCCCATGTGAAACTACGCCAGAACCGTTGCTCAACTATCTCGAGCTGTTCACTTTTTCACTTCCCAACTCAGACTGACTGTAGCTGCAATCAGCCTGGGACTTTCCTCAGGATCCAAAGGGTTTGGTTGGCTGATCTGTCTGTCAGTCAGTTCAAGGGCTCCCCCTCCAGGTCTATTTGGGCATCAAAGTTCCAAAACTACAATTCCTACAGAATTTTGCTCCCACAAGACCCCTGGGGACAGGCTCCATTTTAGAGTCCCCAAAGGTACTGATCGGGCCCATTCTGGCAGTCCACGACCAAGATGGTGGTGATAAACAGAACTGCCTATGCTGCAAAGAAGGCAGGTTAGACAAACTGTAATATCACTACTACTCTAATAGATAATCAGCAAATAAGTACAGCTTCTAACAGCGCTCCCTCTGCGTAAATAGCGATGGCAGAACGGAGCGATCATCTGGCAGCCCAGGCGGGACTCGAGTATAGAAGCACTCAGCCACCTCCCAGATTCATTATGACTGCGATATAGGCAGCTCTTAAAGAGACAATACACAGAGGCTATACAGGCACTCTCTGGCAATAACGTTTAAACTGCTAAAACCCAGGACACTAGCCTGGCAGTGAGCATTTAGGCAAGTCCAAGGAAGTCTTTTCGGGAACCCCCATGTGTAGGGGGGTTATATCAGCTTCTGGCAAAATACAAAAGGTAGAAAACTGAAGTACAACACAGTTCTGTGCTTTTTAAAAAAATCTGACAGCATAAACATAAGAATGTTTAACTCATGAAGATAAGAGAGTATACATGTGGAGACATAAATGGATTTATAGTCATAAACACGCACAGGCATAGGCACTGCTGGTGGTAATAACGTGCTCATTTGCTTAAAGGAAGCTAGCGATGTTAATCGCAAAAGTCCCTTACTATTATGCACTTTAAGTAGGGGATTTCTTTGCGTACTTTAGTTGGAAATAAGAACAAAAAATTTAACATGAATTAATTTTGATTTGAAACTGTTTTATTAGAAACCATCACTGAAGACCTGATGAAGTGGCACTACCACGAAACTGCCACCCACCATAGTGAGGAATGAATAAAAGAAAACATTATTAACTCTTATTTTGAGTGGAGTTCATCCTTCATTATTTCTACTCTGGGACACATTTAGCCAGTCTGTGGAAACGATGGCACATTCATTTTTCACATGTCCATATGTCCAGGACTTTTGGAAGGAAATCAGTACGAGTTAGAACTTTTCAGAATTGGTCACTCTTTCATACCAGAATTTGGTGTACTGTTTTTTTTTTCTCTCTCCATCCTGGGTAGGGTGCAACTATAGTACAATGTGCATGATGATTACTTGTTTAAAAGGGATAATCTGGTATGCGAGATGCTCATTTATTTTGCAAAAGAAAAAAATGACTCCTTCTTCCTATATTAATACAGATGTCTAGGAAAGAAATTTAAATGATCTATGATACTGAATCTGGAAATTTACCAGTTTCACAATTTCACTGTTACTGGAATAAAGCTTTATGGCTGCAACATGAATAACAATCTTCTTTTCTAATTAGGGGTCATGAGGAGGCCGTAGGTAGGAAAAGTGAGTTAATGTTTTTTTTCTTGTATGGTTTCCTATCCTGTTATGAATCATGTTATATTTTGTTGATGGGTTTATCTGAGGTTTTCTCTTGTATATTCTTTTACAATTCTTTTACAATTAGTAAAAATCACCCCTGCTCTTTCTAAGAAGTGACATGGGATCTTTAACATTGACCTGAACAAAACAAGTATCAGATGACCTAAAGGTGGGCAAGCAATGTGAGAGGGCAGCAAGGAGGGCTGGGGGGATACTGGGATGCATAGGGAGAGGCATCACCAGTAGAAAACAAGAAGTTATTATCCCTCTGTACAGACAGCTGGTGAGACCACATCTGGAGTACTGCGTGCAGTTCTGGAGACCCAGTCTCCGCAAAGACATAGACAGGAGGGAAGCTGTCCAGAGGAGGGCAACTTAAATGGTGCAGGGTCTGCACCGGAAGACATATGAAGAGAGACTTAAGGAGCTTAATATGTATAGCCTCGAGGAAAGGAGGGAGAGAGGGGGGACATGATAGAAACTTTCAAGTACCTCAAGGGAATCAACAAAGTCCAAGAGGGTAGCATCTTTCAAAAAAAGAGGTGTGCAAGAACAAGGGGCACAATTTGAAGATAGAAGGGGCAGCTCAGAGGTAATTTAAGGAAGTATTTTTCACAGAGAGGGTTGTGGATGTATGGAACAGCCTTCCAGAGGAGGTTGTGGAGTCAAAAACAGTGGTGGAATTCTAGCATGCATGGGACAGTCATAAGGCAATTCTAGGGGTTGGGGGTAGGAAGAAGTAGGCTGCTGGTTAACTAGGATCTGCAGCTTATCCATCAGGTAGGGAAATGGGCAGACTGGGTGGGCCAAGCGGTCCTTATCTGCCGTTAAATTCTATGTTTCTATGTTAAAGTACCAGAACAGGCAGACGGGAACTCGGTTTAATGTTTCATCTGAAATTCCATCTCCAACAGTAAAGCGTCCACAAAACACCCTCCTGGAACATCAGTACTAGCAGATCCAGCTAAGTAGTGAAGTGGTACCTGTTACTTACTGTAGGCAGCAAACAGTAGCTCTTTTAGCCTAATCTGAGCTTTAAAAGGGAATAGTTTACATTTTGGGTGAAAGTGGTACCCCCCAACAAAATGCTACCCCCCCCTTTAAAAAATTCTAGCTCCACCCTTACACATCAGAATGGTTAGTTTTAATCAAAGGGAAAGTGCCCCCTGCAGAGCTACCGGCACCACTTTCTTCAGTATCTGGTGCTTATTGGAGGTCTCACAACTTACAACTGAACATGCCCGACCTGCTTAGCTCCTGACACCTGATGGGATCAGACTGCACGCTGAAATGGCTGCAGGTCACATCAGACATTGCAGCGTTCACATATTTTGCTGCTTACAACACTATAGCACTATGGCAGAGTATCTGGCAGTCATCCAAGAATCAGTCTTCACCATTGATTCCCACACATGCAGTTTACGCTGGAGGCACTAGAACTCTGAGAGAACAAAGCTTTTGCCGGGGGGGGTCTGGCCACAGTTATTGGTTACAGTGCCGGAGCACCTACACATGGTGTCACACACCAGCCAATAACCATTGCCAGCTTCCACACAAGCCTCAGTTCTGTTCTTCCTGCCATCGAGTGCACACTGTGGGAACTCAGTGCCTCCGTTAGACTCGTCGCTGCTGTTTTTCTACTGTGTCACCACTATTTTAACCTCTTTGCAGTGTCGTTTTTGTCTCTAATTTTTCTGCGATGCTGAAGTCTCATAAAAAAAGGACAGAATTGTTGAAGAACGTCTGACAACTTCCCATTATGCATCGTTGCCACTGTTGGAAACCTAGGGCTGTTCCAGCCGGGCATCAGACTTGTGCAGCCTGTCTTGGATCAGGCATGATATGGATGTGTGTGATGCCTGATTCTCCATGGACCGCCATACCCCAGAGAACCTAGGCAACTGCAGATGGAGGCCTGGTGGTGTTTTTCCCCAGAGCAGCCTTCACCCTATGGGACATCTGTGGTTCTGCTCTCCTTGCTTGGGACCCCCCCAGGCACCAACTGGGTTGCTGTTGAGATGTATGATGATACCTTCAAGGTGAATCTGCTAGGCCCTCCCTTCGGGCGAGGCCCCTTATGCAGTTCTGCAGCCAGGCCAAGGTTCTTCAAACTAGGAGTCTCAACCCCCCTCTTACAAGGCCTTGTTGCTTTCTAGAGGGGTTGTCCTGGTTCACACGTCTCGAGAGGCCACTAATGTGGGATCAGCACTGGGATTTTTTTGATGCCTTAGAGAGTAAGCAGGGGGAGTCCTTCAGGGTCCAATGCAGGCCCGTCTCCCCAACATCAATGGTCCCTGGAATTCGCACCTTTTCTCCATTGATGTCCCCCTCAGAGAATGAGTGATCTATCCACCTGACTTCAGTTGCTGAGTATCTTCTGCACCAGTGATTCTTGGTGGAGATACTCCAGGTGCTCAGCTTGGATGCTTCTATAAGCCACAATCCAGCAGGGCTGCTGCTGGGACTTCTTGAAGTTCCCAACCTTGATACTGTTATCATTTCTGCATCACCATAATCCTTTGAGGAGGCATCCTGGGCAGTATAAAGGCATCCTGTTTCCAATCCAGCCATCCCCAGGGACCCCCTTATCCAGTATTGTGCAACCATAGGGTCTCCAGGTGAGGTACTTCACCCATCCTCAGGGCTTAAAATACTGCAGACCACATCTGGGCCATGGCAACTCATGTGTGACTGACCTCCAGAGCAGATTCCACTCAGATGGATGCCCCTGGAAGGCAGTCTTTTCCCTCTGCACATTCCCCAATGTGCATTTCTGCACACCAGGCACTAATGGTGACTTATAACTGTTGCCTATGGTTGCAGCTAAGCACACTTTTAGCTACACTCCCACGAAGCGAGACAGTCAGGTAAGCCATTAACCTTTTACTCAGGTTCTGGAGGTGGCTCAGCACCAATTGAAGAGATCTAATGATACCAATGAGGTGGCCTCCAGGTTAGCAGGAATTGCAGTCTGCATGAGATAGGTGGCATGGCTTTGCATCTCCCAATTGGCACCTTTTGTCTGGTGTAAGGTACTTAACTCACACTTCCACAGGGCTCATTTCTTCTCACCTAGGGTTGGGGAACTGTTGGGGAACCCTCTTGCTCCTGTGCCACAGGAGCCCAGTCTGGCCCTGAGCAGTTTCAGGTCTTGCCAGACCTATAATGAGCCCCTGCCCTATAGGTGTTCTCCCCCATGGAAAGGACTGAGGGTATCTGTTACTGTTAATGTGAGTCAGATCCTCCCTAACAGAAAGTTTGGTATTTGGGCCCATAAGTGGAAATCAGTGGTGAAGACTGAGTCTTAGAAGATATGAAATTTACATGCTTACTGTAACTGATCTTCCAGAACATCTTCCCCATGGATTACCACATGTGAACACCATCCACCGCTGTAGCAGAGCCAGGGCCTCTGGACAGCTCACCCTAATACTGCTACCTGGCACAATTTAGTACCATTGCATCTTCCCAGTTGTACCCTCTATAGAGCAGTTGGAAAGAAGGGGGTTTGGGACTGATTGCTGGGTTCCCACTCCCAGCCCCAAAAAAACAATAACTTAAAACTGGTTTGAGGGTTCCTTTTTGGGCCACTTGTACCAACCCCCAAAAAAGAGGGAAGGCAGCTTCCTTCCATCCTTTTTTTTCTTGGCCTGTTTTCTCCCTACCAGGGTTATAGCCCCTCCATTGGGTATATCCTTTTCAGTTGCTAAATACAATCTGTGCCTCTGGGTAGAGGTTGGCAAACCAGGACTTTTCCACCTAGAGCCATGCCAGAGCCGAGTCAAGGGTCTGGCTTGACGCTACAAGCCAAAATGTGAGCTGAGCCTGGCTATTGCAGTCTGTTCTCTGCATAGGAGTTTAACATTTCAGACACTATACTAACTACTCAGGCTGACCAAAATGGCTACTTTGACCATACCTGGCTTGGCTTGACTTGACTTTCTCTCTGTATTGCTTATTGACATTGAGCTGAGATGAGCAGAGTCAGGCACTAAGCTGATGCCAGGCTCGAACCTCCTTTGGCTTGCCCACCTCTACCCCTGGGCACTATCCAGTTTAACTCCACTTGGCAGTGGCACTGCCCGCAGAACAGTACTGTGCATTGTACTGGATCCAGCACATTAGCTCTTACACAGAGTACATCCCTGTTGTTGCAGGAGAAGCAGGTCATTTTTTCTAATGTTTTTTTCTTCTGACTATGCCAGACTATCTTTTTGGTTGGTATGCCACTCTTCTTCCCTTACATTAGCTGGGCTGTTGGCCCACTACCCTTAGGAATGCCTGGGGAGATGAGCTCATCTCAGCTCCTTTGGACTGCTCAGCCCTACAGCTCCACGTAACCCTGAGATTTCATTTTTCTTTCCCTGATGGGAGCAACAGGAGATATTTTTTAATAGACTATCCAGGCAGTCCTCTTTCTGGTGGCATGGGGTTGTTTTTCTAGGAGTCTTTGACATTCATTCCCTTTTTTGGCACATTATGTCATTTATTTATTTATTGAAATGTTTTACCAGGAAGGCACATTGAATAACAAGTTGCTTGTCTCCCGGTGCAGCCTGGAGGGAAGAGGAACATGATGATTGAATACAGAGATTTGGTACAATAACACAAGAGAAGAAAGATTTACATTTGATTACAGGCAAATAAAAGTGAGTAGACTGAACAGTGAGCAGCGAAATAGTGGGATGCTAACAGTTATGAACTAGGGAGCTGGATGATAAACAACTGAAAATGGGTGCATGGCACAAAATCTACGTTAGGATGCAAGCACAAGTGACTTCTAACTGTGTAGGAAATGACTGAATGGAATACTAGTAGTAAGATCTAGGTCAAGATAGTGAGGAGTAGCACAGACAGTACAAGTTAACTAAGCTATGCAAGAAGTGCAAGCAGTCTACAAGTGCAACATCAATTTAGGGCAGCCATACATAGTCAGAGTAATGGAGGTGGGGAAAGGGGGAAGAAGAAGGGGGGAGGTGAGAGCAAGTGGGGACAGGAAAGGGATTTGGGATGCATTCCAAATATCAGCCCTTGCAGGATACTAAGAACCTTGCCAGAGGTCAATTCAGGGCAGGGATAGAGAAAAGAATGAGTGCAAGGTAGGGAAAAGGGGAGGAGGGAGGCAGAGAGAAGGGTGGATGGATGGAGGAATTGGAGAGGCGAGAGACTTTACCAGTTTTGACACCTACTGGATGCTGAAAACCCTGCCAGGGGAAGGAGCAGGCAAGGATAAGGGTGTCTTTAGAGCCTAGTAGTGGAGAGAGAGGTAGGCAGGAGGTCAAGAGGGTAGTAGAGGGGGGGAAGAGGTAAGGGCTTACCAGTAGCTAAAAACCCTAGGGGAGTTGAGAACCCCTTCATGTGTCTGGCCAGAAAATGGAAGAGGAGGGGAAGAAAGATGAGGAGGAGAGAGGTCTGTCAGGGTCTGACACCTCTAGGATGTTGAGACCTTGACTGCACAAGGCAGAGGTAGATCACATCAGAAGGGAAGCAGGTAGTATGCAGATGAGGGGGGGGAGAGAGAGGGAGTGGTAAGGAAGAGTAGGATTAAGGTAAGAAGAGAAGAAAATTAGTAAGGGAGTGGAGAAGGAGTAGGAGTAGGGGGTCAGGGCAGATTGTGGATGAGGAGGGGAAGGAAGAGGGAGGAGGAGGAGAGAGGTCTTCCATGGTCTGTCCCCTCCAGGATGTTCAGAACTTTGTCTACATAAGGCAGAGGTGGAGCACATCAGGAGGGAAGCAGGTAGTAAGCAGTTGAGGGGGAAGAGAGAGGAGGTGGTAAGGAGTCATAGGATTAAGGTAGGAGAGAAGAAAATTAGTAGGTAGTGGAGGCAAATGGGGCTTAATGGGGATACATGTAGAGAAGCAGTAGTTTCAGGTACAGAGGTGTGGGGACATTTAAGTTCATGAGCAATTTACTAAGAGGAAATTATATAAGACAGAGGATAGGGAAAAGGAAGAGTGCATTCCAGAAGTGCGGGAAACAATATGAGAAGTCATTGTGACCAGCACAGGTAGACCAGTGGGGGATTGCCAAGGAATGAGAGTCAATAGATCTTAGGGAGTGGAGGGTGATAGGGAACTGACAGGAGGGAAAAGGACCAAAATAGACTTTAGAGACAAATTTGGCACAATGATGCGGGTGTCTATTTTCAAGTGACGGGAGAGACAGGGAGTGATAGACAGAACAGTGATGAGTGAGAGGAGAAGAGTCCAGTGCAAAGGAGAAGAAGGAATTGAAGAGGGTATCCAAACTGGCCAGGGATGTCTTAGGCACAGCAATGTAGACTACATCACAGTAGTCAAATATTGGAAAGATCCTCTTCTGGACACGTTGACGCCTTGCTGGGAGAGGGTGGCAGTTCTGGTTTCTGTATAAAGCACCAAGCATGGGGTGCAGCATTTTCAGAATGGTTTCAATGTGTCCAGAGAAGTTTAGGTGTTGGTCTAGCCTAACACCCAGATATCTCAGTCATCTCAGTTACAAAGGGGTCCCAATTCTGGGAGTCCCCCCTTCTTGCCTTCCTTGCCAGACCTACATGCTTCAAGGCTGCTGCCTTTAAGATCACTATCCATCTTGTCTTGCTAGTGGTGTGAGGTGCTGGTTCCATACCCAGCCACCCCTTTGTTCCACCTAATGTGCCCCATCCCTCTATCCAGTAGTTGGCAGTCGGGTTTTATTTTGGTGTTTATTTATATTCCAAAATCCTTTCCCTATCCATTTGGGTTTGGAAAATTCTTATCTCTCTCTCTTTTTCCCTGCTTTGCTTCTCTCCTGGCGATCAGACCTGAGGTTTGTGAGGGAGCAGGTGATGGTTATTGTCTGGTGCATGACACCATGTGCAGCTGAGCAGACACAATGCCTGGTAGACATGGCCAACCCTCTGACAAAAAATTCTTTTCTTAAACACTGCCTATAGTACAATGCTTAAAAGCCGTGCTTATGGTGTAAAAGATCAGACAACATGGGATGGTCACTCCAATCAAAACAATTTTCTCCAAGGAGTTAGACTTGGAGTTGTACACCTTGCACAGACCAAGCCACTATAGCAAATTAAGGTCTATCTCACATTTGGCAGGTATGTGGGTTATACTCTGAGGAGTGGATAGACTGTACAGAGCAGCAAGAGGGGGAAAGTAGATTGGGCATGACAGTCAGGAATAGAACTGATGATGATGAAGGTGCAGCAGCCCATATGTGATAGGCTAACAAAGCTTGACAAGTATTTGTCAATGCTTAATGTTTGCTGCTTGCATTGCTTTGGTACCAGGTGCTGCTTGTACACATTTTTGCTACATATTAAGCCAAGATAGACCAGATGAGATGTAATATGTCATTTGAAATGTGGCCCGGATTTTGTTCTGTTAAGGTCTTTTTTAATCCCTCTCTGATGAATATTAATGGTGTCAACATTCAAATCCACCTTGAAATGAATGTTTGCAGAGCACATTGGCATATTCTACAAACACCCATTTCAAGGTGGATTTGAACATTGTCACCTATAGTGTTCATTAGAATGGGAGTAAAAAAGACCTCGACAGAAAAAAGTAGGTCAAAATATTAAAAACCAAAAAAGTTATGAACTGAAGAAAAAAAATCGTTGAAATGAATATGAGGTATAAGCCCATACAGTTCAATGTTTATTTCTTTAATTCATTGATTTTTAATTTTTTAATATTTTTACCAACTTTTTTCTGTCAAGGTCTTTTTTAGTTCCTCTCTGATCAACACTATGGGTACCAACATTCAAATCCACCTTGAAATGGGTGTATGCCACAAACACCCATTTTGGGGTGGAGTTGAACAATGACACCCATAATGCTCATCAGAGTAGGACTAAAAAAGACCTCCACAGAAGAAAGCAGTAAAAATACTAAAAACAAAAATGTTAGCATCTCAAGGAAAAAAAAGCTTTGAAATGAATGGGAAGTGTGAGCCCATTCAATTCAATATTTTTTTTTTCTTTAGTTCATAACTCACATGCAGATTGAGTGAACAGCTTTCTCACAGTCAACTGATAGAGCATCAGGGAAACCCTCATCACATCTCACATTTTATGTGCACTTCTTTATTAGAGAGAGTCTGTATTTTGCTTAGTGTTGCACCTGAAGATGCATCACTATTGTGAGCACATTTAATCTAAACTGCAGCTTGAGTTTAGTTTTTGTTTTTTACAAGAAACCTGGTTGCTGTACTGTGGGCAGAGCCTACAGCCATATCACTTTGGCTTGAAAAGGGTTTTCTATTGAACACATTTTTTAGTAGTTTTCAGTGTATCCTTCCATAACACTGCAAATCCCTATGGTAGTTAAAAAATACTCCCTCCTTTCTTCTTAGAATGATGGACACAGAACTCCAAGCTGCTTTTCCCTGAGAACAAATGTTCACACCTTCCAAATAAATCTAAATATCTTTAAAACCATTCAAGGTGCACAAAAACAAACAAAAAGAAAAAAAAACAGAGTGAACGTTGTTCAGGGCAAAAAGACCTTTCAGATGATGGTAGTCACTAATCTGAATTCTTTATATTTTGTAAAATATGGTCTTCCAAACAACCTCATTGTTTTTCTCTCTGAATGAACACAGTAGGAGTCCTGCCAAACAAATGTAAATGTCTCGGAAAGTATACAAGTTACTAATATACAACCAATGTAAAAGTTGTTCAGGACAAAATGACCTTTCAAGTCAGGGTAGTCACTAATCTGAATGCATTAGATATGTTTAAATATAGTCATCTGAAAGGTGAAAATTGTGATGAAAAATGAAAATTCAGGTAATCAGCGGACCTTAGTTTAAAAAAATACTGCAGCTTAAAGAGGACAGGATATTATTTCTAATTAGCAGCTGTTTATAATGTTCATAGTTTCAGAAATGATATTCATACCCCTAAATGATCCATATGTAACTTTAGCTAAATAAAATGTGATGTGGAAAACTGTATTTTCCATTATTTTGTTTTTATGGCAGCATCTTGTTTCAGTTCTCTTAACAGAACCAGTGATCTGGAATTTTAAATATGTCACAGTTTGAGCTCAAAACTCCAAATTACTAGTTCCATGAAGAGAACTGTACTAGAATGCTGTCCATAAAAAGGAAACAATTGAAAACACAATTTTTCAAGGCAAGGCAAATTTATTTAAAAAGATGCCCAATCCTGGAGGCTCTGGGCGCTGTACAAATAAATAGATACCACATCAGCGCTTGTTCAGTTGCATTTAAATATGGATCATTTGGGGGGGTGAATTTCATTTCTATAAATAGAAGCATTACTAACTGCTGCCAATTGGCACACATTTCCTGTCCCCTTTAATAAATAGGCTCATTTGAAAGATATTTTTGTCTTGAACAACTTTCACACCAATTAGTTATGAGTAACTCCTATACTTTTAGAGATATTTACATTTGTTTGGAATAACTCCTATTGCATTTCTGTCAGCCTGATTTCTGAAACCAGTACGCCGAGACCAGAACGTATGGTTTATCTCTTGCCATGCCTAATTTAATAACAGATCCTAAGACAGTCTAGCAATGTACAGCACTTCAATTACATATTTTATTTCTTAATATGAAGAAAAGAAACCGCTTGAAGCAAAATGATCTGCTTATTGGGGGCACATTAGAGCTTTTCAGGATGTGAGCATGTTAAATCTTTTCAGGAAAAAAGCAGCAGATTAATTTTAGTAAATATTAGCCATCAATATCTATATGTGAAGCTGACACTGACCAGATAGGGGGAAGAAGGAAGACACAGAAAAATACATTGCTCACACACATAAAGAAGACTTGGCTGTCTGTGAAACTTTTAGAAGCAAATGGTTTGATACCTTTTAGGCATCTATGCTGCAACACTAATATTTTCTTTTATAATGCCATCTTTGGCAACTTCTATTATTAAAATGCATTAAATGTATAGTTTACTAAATCTTGACCTTGGGATACCTCTTGAATGACTCTCAAATAGGTTTTAAGCCATTCTCTTTATGGGAGGTCAAGACCTGTGCAAAAGATCAAGTACCATTTTTTTCATATTTTTTTACAAGTTTCCAAAATGAAAGTGTGGAGAAATACAAAAATATGCACAACTAATCTCCTATGCATTTTGAACTCTGAGATAAATTAATATTTGCGCAAAATCAAACCCAAAGTATATATAGTTTTGTTCTAAAGTTATTTTATATTCTAAATCTTATTGGACCATTGATGAACTAAGAAAATAAATGTTTAGATAAAACATATTGATGACTCCAGGATTGGGGGGGTCATTCAAAGTGCAAAAGGTCAAATTATGAAAGCTTAAATGAACTCATTAACACCATTCTTCTTAGTGTGTAATTATAATGAATTAAAGACATTTGAAAGGATAATGACAAATGGTATACTTGTTATGAATATAGACCTACAATTATTCAGCCATAGAGATACATATTTATAGATTCGGGGGGTGGTGCAAGGCTGCTAAAAATGGTGGTGATCTGACTACTTAAATACTTCAGTGAGCATGGTTCAAACCAGAAAGAGTCATAATAAAAGCTTCTATCTTCTAAAAAAAAAATATATGTATTTTATTATATTTCATTTAACCTGAAAATACAAAATAGCAACAAGGAAGTAAAACAGTCAAGATGAGATTTCTGCATTCTCCAACCTTACATAAAGACTTCTTTCTCCTTCAAAGCAATTGCATTTTATTTTGATATATTTACTATTCTGCATCTAAGTAACCACTAGAAAAAGTTTATTGGGTGTTTGGAAACAGGCAAATGCAATCAGACACAGAAGGAATTCATAAGAAAATATCAGTTACGGGGGCTAGTAACAAGTCAAGGAGCACACTTGACCACTCCATCGGGGGCCACCCACTGACATTACTGACCATTGGTGGGGACTGGTAGCAGAGTAGGAGCTGGGCAAGTGCTGCAAGCAGTCAGTGTAGGAGGAGGAATGGATGGCAGGCTGCCTGCCATAGTCCAGCCCTTGTTTTAAATCCCCACTGGTGCCTGAGTGGCTGTAGCAATCATGCATGCAGCAGCACTCCATCTGTAGGGATTAAAGGAACTTAGTTTAGCTGTCCTGTTGTATTCTGGCAGGCTCGTGCTCCATTACAGCAGCAGGTCCAACTGGAGGCCCAGACCCCCAACCCTGCTACTTGTACAGAATTAATCACCGAGAGGTCCTCCCCCCGCACCACATTTTGCTGCCTCCCCTTTAGCCAGTTTGTGATCCATTTCACCATTTTTGGTCCCACCCCACATATTCCAGTTCCCCCACAACCTCCCATGCTGCACTGAATCAAAGGCCTTGCTGAAGTCCAAATACAGGACATCCAATGCATGGCCCTTGGTCGGTTCCCACGTCACCCAGTTATAGTACTCTACAAGATTTGTGTAGCAGAATCTGCCCATGCAGGAGGTGGAATGGAACGAGAACATGCTTCACATGTGCAGAGATGAGGAATGGTGCGTTGGGTGTCAATGGCCACAGGCCACCTACTGGATCTAGACCGTAACCTCATTTCCACCCACCTAGAGCCCACCAGGCTAGATAGAACCAGGTGTGTTGTGTGGCAAATGTGCAACTCACATGTCTGTGTCTGGCTAGGGCAGCCAATGTGCAGTGGTGGTAAGGTTGTGGAGGGGGCACCAATCACCAACTTCTGTCAGACCACAGTCCACTATTTGCTTTGGGCTGCCCAACTGGAGATCACCTTGTCACTGTGCCAACCAGTGTGGAGTGGGCTGGGTGTGGAGGGGAAGATGAGTAACATGCATCAGTCTCTGGCTACTACAGATTGTTCAGTATGTGCTGATATGTGATGGAGGTGTAGGGGCAGCAACTACCCAAGAGTCCCCATCCAGTGCCCACCCTACACTGTGCAAGTCAAGGTGAAGGGGCAGATTTATGACCCACATGTTTGCCTCTGACTCTGTCTTAGTGCTCCTCTTGTGCAGTGGTGGAATAAATGCACCAAGTTTGTTTTACACTGTGCCTCTCCTGGTCTCTCTCTCTCTCTCTCTTACTCTCTTTGACGTCCGCTACCCCATAGCAAAAGGAAAATTCTGTAACATTGCTCTCTGTCCTGGTCACAGCACTCTTGCTGCCACTTTCTCTGCCTCTCTGTATGTGCTGTCCACTTGCACTGGGCTTCAGAAAGACAAACAGGTAGTCAAATTGACAGCAAGGTGCTGGAAGAGGGAATGGCAATAAAATGGATGGCAACTGAGCTCGGGTGCACACTGTACTCCACTTCTTGGTTTTTGGGGGAGCACCATCTCTGACTGGAACATATTTTGACCTGCACATATATGCAACACTGGAAGTGGCTCTCACTGTTGTTGTGTCTTTCATGGGGGGTGGGGTTGAGGGAGTTGACACTGCTGGAGGATGGACCACCCATTGAAATGCACATTTGTTCAGGTGCGGGTCTGGGAGCCACTGATCACCATGACTATGGTCACTACATTGCACTACCCCCAATTTCACACTGCCAAGGTAGTGCTGCAAAAGTGACAGCCTGTCGCCTGGTGAGCACTCTCATTCTACTTACTCGCCACATCTTAGCATGTTGCTGTCACTGTTTAGGGGCTCTCTCTCCACTTTGTCACTGACACTGGTGCCACTCACCACCTCTTTCGATCCTGTAGTTTCTTTTGGGGAGGGCTTCTGCCTCTCCTTCTCAGTGTCTGTCCCTGCAGCCCAAGTCTCCCTCTCCCCACCACCTGGGGTTAAGCTACAGCTCTGCAAGCAATGGTGCCTCACTTCTCAGCACTCTCGCTCCTTGTATTGTGCGGCGGGGTGGGGGTACACTGAGGCAGCATGGACACTAGCAGATCCATGGGGTGGGTCAGTGGGTACCATCACAGACAGCAATGCTCAGGCTGGTCATTGTGGCACACATGAGGCACTGGAGAGAGAGAGAGAGGAGCTCAGGGATAAGAACACGCACTGTCATTCACACAGAGACACAAACAGGTTCAGCGCAGACGTCTGTTGGGGGAAGAATCAATAATATTTATTTGTTCTTTACTGCCAGGACTGTTTACTGCTTATGGCACAGAGAGTGGGGGATAGAGTGTTTGTCTTGGTACACAGATATCTGCAGGGTGGGTGGGTGGGGAGACAAGCAGTAAGATTAGTAGGCATGAGTGAATGGTGACAGGTATTTGTCTGTAGTAAAACATGGTTGGCTGAGACTCCACCAGTCAGATCTTACTATAGGCAAATATATATCACCATTCATTCAGCAACAGCTTTGCTGCTATTGAACACTGAACAGTTCAGAGGCACTCTGCGCTAAGGGATTGTCAGTCATTAACTGGCTTTAAAGAAATCTTTTTGGGTTACTGCCAGTGGGGGGAATATGTTAAGCATCATCATCAGGGTCTCTGATTCGGTGGGGGGAGGCAGGTGGAGTGTCTTTTGGTATGCAGGCGTTGGGGAAGGGTACAGGCATCAGGGCAGCATTATGTAAATGAAAGGAATGAAGCACTCCCAAAAGCTCTCCATAGCCATATCGGCTGTGGCCAGAACTTTTTTCTCCTGCAGTACCAGCGTCTGTGACCAGAATGTGCACTACCGTTGGTAGGGCGATCAGTACATCCTTCCGTTGCAAGGGTACAGTTCCATGTACAATACATAGTGCTATGCCACTTACATAGTGGGTGTGAGGTATGTCAGTATGGTGTGGCATGTGCTGTTACCCCCCAACAGCTTAACAATGCTGTGGAATGGCTTCTACACCCCTACAGTACTCCACTACCATACTCTACAGTACTGGTCACCATGTACATGTGGCTTAGTACTTACTGCCAGTTGCTGGTGGTGTCCCTTTAATTCCATGGGGTTCCACACCATCCCAGGCTCCCATGCTTGCCTGCATAAGGGATCCATTCTGGGACCCAGGGTAGGCATCAGATTGGATGCCTGCATGGGTCCCCACACAATGTCCCTGCACAGCTCTGATCCAGCAATGCACAGCTGTACACCAAGGGGGGGCTGCAGACAGGTGACCTGCGATAGTGAATATCGTCCAGTGCGCACCTGTCTGCGGGTGTGGAGCTGTGCGGGAAGGATATGCGTCTTTGGCATGTACTTTCTGCACTTTACTGCATTGAGCCCATTGATTTTACTGGTACTTACTGGTTATTAATGGGTTGGGATTGACTACTTCTTGCCAAAACAATTGTGTTCATGGGCTTGGCATTAGTGTGGAGCCTATTACCGGCAGAACTGAAACAGAGTAGATGACAAACCACCTAGCTTACACAGAAACGGTATTTGATTTATTATTTCAAGTGGCAATGTGGTAGGTAGAGGTTAGTGCTTTTAATGCTTGGTTTCACTGGTTACTTATTTTATAGTGGACAGGGACAAGCACCAAGGGGACTGGGATGCAGAGTAGGAGAGGTCTTTTATAGGTGCTCAGAACCAGGAAGTAAAGGGGAGTATTTCCAGGTGGTAAAGCAACAGGAAGTATTTAAGCTGAACCACCTACAAATGGTAGTGAGTCATGTGGTAGTGAGATGTGCCACTTGAAGAAGAGAAGAGGAACTTAGGCGGAGGGGCGCACAGCACTGTTCATTTAATGATGTTTCGCAGGTATTTTGTGCACATGCAGAACACCATGTACATACAGTACAAGCAAGAGTTTGGGGAAGGCAGTTGGTTACCTGCAGATTATTTGCTTTGACTGTCTTCTAGGGGGTACTCTGAGTTTTTTTCTGTTAATTTCTTTATCCACGTGGTCCCTGGTGGCACTGCTTCATGTCAGATTCCCCCAGCCCCATCCCCCGCTCACAGCCTACTCTTCCAGCTTCCCCATGGCTTATATCCCCACGGTAGGGCGGCGGGGATCCCTCGCCCCTGCCTAACTCCGGATTCGGTGCTGGAAGGAT
Organism: Neoceratodus forsteri; assembly: GCA_016271365.2. Lineage (NCBI taxonomy): Eukaryota > Metazoa > Chordata > Ceratodontiformes > Ceratodontidae > Neoceratodus > Neoceratodus forsteri. The sequence continues at coordinate 43,663,609 of CM028133.1, read as the reverse complement.
TACTGCGCCTGCGAGGACCAACCTTCATTCTGCCACGCCACTATTGTTTTTCTTCCTGTAATTTTTGGTTCCCCTAGACGAGGCTTGCAATGATGCCCAAGGAGGGAGCGCGCAAGCTCCCATACGCACTCCTCTGAACGTCTGCCCCATCTACCTGCACTCTGTAGCCTTTCAGTGGAACCATGGAACAGCTTAGGTTGTCTTACCAGCACAGCAGCCAGGAAGGACAACAGGGAATTTTAAGAGGTTGAGTGAAAAAGAGATTACCCTTTTACCAAAGTGACTTAAAGTCTAAGAGATTCCACCAATTCGGTACAATAATAGAAATTCAAAACTTTGTCCCAAGCCCCCCAGAGCCAATACAAACTATGTTTATTATCTACTCAACATCAGTCATGAAGTTAACAATCTTGAACATGTGTAAAACAAACCCAATATTTAAGCAATAAGGCATGACCAAGGGTTATGTTAATGGTCTGTTAATCACCTTCTAGGGATGTACTGTGGCATGAGGTGCAGCCAAGTGCCACATGCCCCTAGAGGGGATTAACTAACCATTAACATAATACTTGGGAGTGCCTTATTGCTATTATAATAAAACATGTTTTTAAACAGTGTTAAATCTTGTTCAGCATATGGTTATGCTCTGCATGTATGTTAATAAAAGATTAACATAAGGCTGTTAGAATGTTTGCAGCCAATCAGAAAGCTCCATTTCTTGGACCCTTTTTATAATTTACAACAATTTTCCCTTTCCTCCCATAATGCATAAGCACAACATAGGAGCCATGAGGCCCCCCTTCCCCTTAAACAATCTCCAACTAAACATGAAAGAATAACTGTACTAGCTGCGGTAACAGTTCCTTTAATTAACCAAATTAGGAGTAGTACTGAGGCCCCCATGTAAGTCTATGGATCAAGTCCAGAATCCATCCATAACTGGCAGCAAGCGGGAAGTGCAATGCAATTACAGTCCAAAGTAAAACCTAAAACATGCGGCATATTAATTCCAAAAAATCAAGGCGTCTTATAAAACACATCCCCTGTATTTAGTGTCTACATTAACCGGTTAATTTAACTGTTCAGTCCTCCTCAGACCCACTTTCTGGCTCATCCATCCTGTCCATCTCCTGTTCAATCCTGTGGATCATTTTACTGGTGTCCTTCGGGTCATTAAAAAGATGGTGCTGCCCATACCACTGCAAATGAAGTTTAGCCGGGAGCAGATGCTGGACTTTAAGTTGATGCAAACTGCCCCGTAGCCCATTGAAAGCCTTGCGGCATTAGTGGGTGCTAAACGAAAGATCAGGGAACAACATGATTTTGTCGTCGCCATATTTCAAAGCTCTACAATGCCGGGTGATTGCAAGCACCTGATTCCAGTCGCCAATTCCTGTACAGACGATCAAGAAGGTCCTCGGGGTTGAGGAGTCTGTCACGGCTCTTCTAGGAGTTATTCTGTAGGCTTTTTCAAGGGACATAGGAGGATCCGCATCATCAAAACCCAATATGGCAGGTAGAAACGTTTTGACAAAATTCAGGCTATCCTTCCCTTCAGCTCCTTCGGACAGCCCGATCACGTGTATATTCCACTCCCTAGTCTGGTTCTCAAATCTCTCCAGACTTTGACGGAGATGAGAGTTCTCTTTAATTAGCTTAGCAGTCACATCTGTCGATTTAAGGATGGAGGACTCAGAGTGTTGGACAATTGCTTCACAATGTTCCATTTTAGTTTCCAGAGAGGACACTCTCGGAGTGAGGGAGTCAAATTTTTTGTCGAGATCCTTCATTGTTTTAACAAGTTGTTGCAGTGTGGCTAATATGGAAGTCAGTGAGGCCTCCTCCTATTGTTTGTCACCAGAATCCCCTGCTCCACCATGTTGGTCAGGCTTTTTCTCTCTGCTCTGTTTTTCAAGAGCGAAAATTTTGCCAGTTGGCGCCCCAGCACCTTTAGTTTTGCCCATCTTGCCCATCAGATGATGGTCTAAGCACTCTAGAACAGTTTTAATACTTTTCTAGATAAGACAGATTAGAAGTAATACTTTAAAAGATTCCTCTCTCTGGAAACTCAAGCAAGATGCTGCTTCCTCTTGGCTGCTCAGCAATGCCCCCCTCAGAAACAGGAAATTTTAATATCAATCAATCAATCAAATCTTTATTTATCCAGGCGGACACCATTGAGCAAGCTCATTTACAAGGTGGACCTGCATCACACAAGGTCAGAAACAGTATACATAAACACACATAAATGCAGGCATTATGGTAGCACATAGGAGTAAACAATAAAAAAAACTAAGTAACAGCGAGACCAGAAGTCCATTTAGGAACACATTGTAATGTATCTAACTATGTACATGACATGGTTAGGGAAAGGGTACGAAAAGGAGATTAAAGTGGAACCTCAATTAGGTATAGGTTACAGTGGTGGAAGGGGGCAAGAACAAATGTCCTACTAGTAGTACTGTACTGAATAGCTGCTTATGGATTAGGGCTAAAAGTTATAAGGGTTGACGGCTTTAGGATCACTGTCCACCCGTAAGCCTTAGTTTCCTGCTGTGACTGAGCTGGGTTCACAGCTCTCAGGGAGCGGAGTATGGTCAAGGGATACGGGCGTTGGCTTCAGTAGCGCCGGTCACCCGGAGACTGTGGGTGCATGCGGCATTCAAGCTGGGACCCTGGAGAGTTCTCAGTACTAGAGGAGCGTAATCTGATTGAGGAATCTCAGGTGGCGGCTGCAGGGGTGCCAACCACCGGTGGCCATGGTTCCAGTGGCGACTACACTGGGAGCTCTGTGGGGTCGTTGGCACTTGGGGATCAGTACTAGAGAAGCATAATCCAATTGAGGGTTCTCAGGTGGCAGCTTCAGTGGTACTATGGTTTAATATGGTTGCCTGATTGTTTTTTTGTAGGAGCAGGGGGCTGCAACATAGCTGCCACCCCCCACGCCTCACCCCTGAGCACACCCTACCTTTATAGGTACCTGAGTTATACAACTTCCTTTTTCCTTTTCCCATTTCCTTAAGGCAGTACCTCAATAGTACAACTTCCTACATATTCTTAAGGGGAAACAGCCTGCTCCACTACATAACGCTACTACCAGGGGGCAGGACAGAACCCCTTTCAGACAAGAGAAGACACCAGGAAGTACACTGCTTGGAGTGATGGAAGTGCTTTTTCTTCTTTTTGTTTTGGTGTAGTTGAGGGGCAAACTGTATTTCAGCTGCAGCAATGCTAGGAAGGAGCTGATCACTACTTGGACTACAAGCTGACAGCAAGGCTGTTCTTGGGCAGTACTGTCTGTGGGGGGGGTGAGAACAAAGTTGCAGCAGCTCAATCTGTAGTGGGTAAAAAACTTATAGATGGTACTGTTTTGTGCTTCTTTGCAGAGTAAAATTTGGTAAGGTATTTTTAGGTAGGCACTAAACTGTTAAAAAAAGAGAAAAATAAGAGAAAAAAACTGTGACTAGTATTGTAGTTTCCAGTTAGTACTGTGGTGATACTGTCATGTGCTTTGTTGCAAGTACAGTTGGTACCACATTTTTAGTTAGGGTCTGGGCTGGTAGGTAACCTAAGATAGGATTGTATTTTCTAGTTAGAACTGTATTTACTTGTTAGCACTGTTTATCATGGGTAGAATAGTGGGCTGCAATGGATATGGGGCAGCAGTTTGGATAAACACATTGTGGAAGCTAGGTGGGTGTCCAATCTGTCACAGGCTGAAGAGTCTCAAGGAAGAAGTGCTGTGGCTTGGGAGAGAGTTGCAGAGGATGGGGGAGGAGGAGAGAATCTAGGGCAGGAGGGCATCCCCAAGGGAGTATCATGAGGATACAACATGGGAGGTACATCGGATCATGGGACAGGGTGGAGAGGGGGTGTGGGAGCGAAACAAACAAGGGGCCTAGCACTGGAAGGAAGGCTTAAGTCAGGAGAGAAGGAGGAACAAAGGCACAGGAAAGCAGAGGAGGCAGGTGATAGGTTTGTAGTGCTGGCAGCATTGGTGGAGGAGGAGGGGTGAGGGATACCCAGGAGGGGGCAAGAAAGTGAAAGGGAGGGGAATGCACAGGGGATGGTAGCCAGTCTAAGGGGGAGGCAGGGGTGAAGGGGTGAGGGGGTGAGGGGCACAGCTGGAGGGATGGTTGAAGGGAGCAGGGATCTGGGGGAGCAGAGCAGGGTGGCTAGAGAAGATGTCAGGGGCATAGCAGCTGTGGCAGTGGAGAATACCTATGGGGGGAAGGCAACAGAGACAGATGGGGGGAATTGTGTGCAGAAAGAGGAGTCAGGCAGGAGAGGAACAGCAACAGGGACAGATGGGGGAATTATGTGCAGGAGGAGGAGTCAGGAAGTATAGGAATGGCAGCAGGGACAGGCAGGAGGAATTATGTGCTGGAGGAGGAGTCAGCTACGAGAAAAACAGTGACAGGGACAGATGGGAGGAATTCTGTGCTGGAGGAGCAGGATTCAGAAAGGAGAGGAATGGAGACAGGGAAGTAGGCAGATGGAAATATGGGGGGAATACTAGTACTGGGAGATTCAATACTAAGGGGGGTAAGGTGGGGTAGCAAGGGGGAAAGGCGTGGTCATATATAAGTGGAGGCCATGCCAGGGGTGACAGCTGAAAGAGTGGGGCAATCGATCCTGAAATATGTTAGAAGGGGAAGGGAGAGACCTTATTTAATTCTACATCTGGGGACAAATGACCTGGCTGATAGTACATCAGAGGTAGTTCAAAAGAGGTATAATGAGCTGGGAACTTTATGTGAGGGTAGATCAATAACTTTTTCTGAGCTACAGTATTACCATTGCCTAAGGTGAGCACAGCTAGAAAACAAAGGATCAAGGGATTTAATGAATGGTTAGGCAAATGGTTTCAAACTAAAGGATATGGGTCAGTGGGAGGGTGGGGGAAGACCTGAGAGGACAGTAGTATATATGCCTACTGTCCTTTAACTCTGGGAAGCACGTAATTGATTGCCATCTGCTTATGTATTAAGTGGCCCTGATAAATAGGGTCACTCATGCAATGTAATTACTATTGAATGTCTTATTCTATTTATTCTGTATGTATACATATATTTTACCTATTACTGCTCACTGTAGACTATCTACGTTCACCTTGCTCTCTTGATACTCTGTACATTGCCCCTCTTGTTGTTATGTACCTTGTTTGAACCTGTATTTTCTCTGTACTCTCATGGGTCGTACCTGAAAATAGGCGTACAGATTGTCTAGTGTAACTACCTGGTCAACAAAAGCTAAATAAATAAATATATGCTAAGGATAGACTTCACCTAAATGAAGAGGGGAAGAAGATGCTAAAACAGAAGCTTGGGGAGCACACTGAGGTAGTTGGACATTTAAACTAGGAGAGGGGGTGGCAGGTGAATGCAGGGCATACAGTGGCCATAAGATGGGCAGCAGAGGAAGTTTAACCCCCAGAACAAGGTCAATGAACTACGTAGAAGCAACAGAGGGGATGCTGGAAGTGGAGGGCAGAGGGATGGGGTAGGGGCGGTAAAGGGATGGAAGCTAGTCAACATGAATGCTGGAAGCCCGAAGGATAAAATGAATGACTTACAGGCCCTCACGGTGAAGAGGGAGGTATACATGGGAGCCATCACGGAAACATGGGCCACCCAATACCATGACTGGGACCTGGCGGTCCCAGGGTACAGAATATTTCACAGGGTTAGAGAAAATAGGAGGGGGGAGTGGCATTATACATGAGGGATGGGCTAAAATGCATTAAAGGGGAGGGAGAAACAGAGTCACTATGGCTGCTAATCTAGGATTCCAGGAATAGGATTCTCTGGATGGGAGTGGTGTACAGGCCACCCTCCCAGACAGAGGAGCTGGACTGGGAATGTGCGAGGCAGATTAAAAGGGCATGTGGGAAGGGGAGTGTGGCGGCTGTGATGGATGTCGACCTGCCGGGGGTAGATTGGGAAACCCCAGCCACCAGCAGTAAAAGGGAGCAGGTACTGCTGGATGCCTTTCAGGAAAGCTTCCTGACACAGGTGGTCAGCGAACCAACGGAAGGGGGGAGACACCCTCGACCTAATGCTCATAAATGGGGAGTCTGTGAGGGATATCAAGGTGGACGAACCACTAGCAGGGAGTGATCATGACTCGGTATGGTTCAGGTTGATTATGGGGAAAGAGGGGGTGGCATCCAATGCAAAGGTGCTGGATTTCAGGTGGGTGAATTTTGCAAAGATGGGGGAGGTAGTGAGTGGGTACCTGGCCAGGATCCAGCCTAGTATGGACACAGACCAGGATGGGAGCTCATTAAGAAGGAGATACTAGAGGCTACCAGTTCCTGTGGCAGGACTTGGAGTAAAAAGGCCAGGGCAAAAAGGTCAAGCTGGTTGAGCAGGGGGGTTGTGGAAAAGTTGAGGAAACAAAGGGTGGCCTTAAGGAGATACAGCAAATCAGGGCAGGGGTAAGACTGGGAGGAGTGCCTGCAGGAGGCAAGGGAGGTGACAAAGGCAGTAAGAATAGCAAAAGCTACCAAAGAGCTCAGGCTTGCACAAGGCATTAAGAAGGGGGAGAAGAGCTTCTCCAGGTCCGTCAGGGAGAAAAGTTGCTGTAAAGAACAGATAGTAAGGATTAAGAAGGACGGGTGATGGGTAGAAAAGGGGGAGAAATGGCAGAACCATTCAATGATTATTTCTGCTCAGTATTTATGAAAGAGAGAGGGAGGGTTCTACCCAAGGGGAGTGGAGGGGGCAGTAAAGGCTGGGGAGTAATGGATGGTGTGATCATAGACGGTAGAGTGCTGGAGGGCTTGTGAGTGCTGAGGGTGGACAAGGCACCAGGGGCAGATGGCATTCACTCCAGGGTACTGAAGGAGCTAGCACAGATCCTGGCAGGGCCCTTGGCAGGCCTATTCAATGCCTCACTGTATTCTAGACCTCAGAGCAGTTGTCGGCTGTTAAAATAGTTGTGAATCAATGCAGTTGCAATTAGTTGTAATTGCATTGGGTTGCAGTCATAAAATAGTGAAGTTGAAATCCACTGCAGTTGACACTTCCATGACTAGTCCAGGTTTGTTTCTGTGGTGCACTGCAGTGTGTTTTCTCTTTTTTTCTTTCCTGGGAGGAAGGACGGGAGCCAGGGAGGACACAAATATCTAACGGACCTCAACTGCTGGCACCGAGCCTTACAGCCAATAAAATGCACCCCTGGTTCCTTTGCATGAAGCATCCACCAATTAGGAGTGATAGAAGTAAGAGCCAGGAGCTTGATAGTGTCTGTGACTGGCTGCATGAGGTGGCATGGACAGCATTCCTAGGTAGGAGAGGAGACTATCAGGAGAGGAGGCATCTGTGTTGGTGTGTGGGCCAGCAGCTTTTTGTGCAGGGTCGAAGTTTGGTGGTTTGGCCTTTAATTTAAAAATAAGTTAACTGTGTCCACTGTTCTGACGTGTCCAGTGCCCAGAGAGAAACTAGTGTGTGGCTGTGTAGGTCCCAGTCAGTCCTCCAGCAAAGCTACGCAGCAACTGTGTGAAAGCAGCAAGTCAGTGGTCCGGTCGTGGTCAGGATCAGCCCATGACCCCATTTGCCGGGCCTTTTGGGCGACTTTCACTCAGTCTCAGTCAGGTATTCAGAGTCTGTGAGGAGGAGGAGCGATAGGTGCACTAGTTCCACTGAGTGGCGTACCGGAGTGGGGATGTGGATCTGGGTTGGGGACTGTCTGTGTGGGTTGGGAGGAGGAAGCACACAGTGCCAAAAAACACCAGCACCACCACCAATTAGAGCAGCAGTGGCCTGAGCCATGGAGACACCCGCCAATGCCAACTGAATCATCACTCTACACCTGACCGAATTGGCAACAGGCTACTACATTGAGCAAGGCACTGTATGGGATGTGTATGTAAGGCCCGCCAGGGCTGGGCAGTAGGAAGGAGGAGGATTGTCCCTCACAGACTACTCAGTCTGTCTGTCTGTCTGCTGCGTGTCTGGCTGGCTTGTCTTACTGGTTGAGGGCTTGGGGGCTGTGAGGCATGGGGGGGCCAAACTTGAAAAGCCAAGGCGAACAATCATCATTGATCTACTGCTGGTGGCCCGGCTGGGCTCTCTCTGACTGTGGTGGCATTGTGAGTAAGTGAGACTCCCCACAAGGCCGAGGAGCAGGCCAGGCTCAGGTGGTCAGTTGGTGAGTTCCCAGACTCATAGGAGACCGGAGCATGGAGCATGGTCAGTCGGGTCCAATGGACAAAATGTTTGTTGTTTGCCACTGTAGGAACCAGATAGACTGAATAGTAAAGTCTTCACGGCAAGATGAATAAAATTTTACAAAACACATTAGTGTACATGCTGAAAGTCAAAACAAGTTCAGAAACTGTGTCAGAAAGTGTTTTTTCTTAATATGCATGAGTTTTTTTTAGTTTTAAATTTAAACTATGGATACGTACATCTCAGTTCTGGTATACCATACAGGAGATATTTCTAGGGGTCCTCCCTTAAACTGTTTTTAGTCTCACAGATTCTGCGACTACTAGTAAACTAACACATATTGATGGTTAGCTCTGTTTGCAAAAGCTTCTGTGGGGTATTTAAGAGGCCCTACCTACGCTGTATTTTAGAATCACAGTTCTTTTTCTAAGTAAGTAGTGTTACTGCTGCTTATTTTTCTATATCGTATGCTGTTTTATTGCCCTGCTTCAACTTGTTACTTTCAGGGGCTTAGTATATTTTGTTGTTGTTTTGACTGGTTATTGTGCTTTAGTGAGTCCCTGCTGTGTGTAGGTTTGTTTCACTGCACATCGTATTAGCATTTTAAAGAGCAGCCTGCTTCTTAGCTGCTGCTACCCCTTCCAACATATGCAATACCTCACCTGCCCCAGAGTGGAGGGGCATAAATAATTCCGTTTGTTTCTGCCCATTTATGAAGTTATAATGCTGCTAATCCCGAAAAGCTTAAAATGGAGCTGCTTCCTGACCCTAACCCACCAACACGCCCCCATGTAGGCATATGCAGCCCCGTTTTGTGATGTCAGAAGGCAAAGGCTGTGTGTGCTCGCGCGCCCCATTGATTTCAAGGGAGGGACTGACTCTTCCATACATTTTATTAACTTTAATAGTCGAAATTTTAATAAAAAAAGATACAAAGTTAAAAAAAGTACGACAAACTACTACATAATAAAATTCAATGATGGTGAAAGTTGAAAAATTGGTTGGCTTTTCTTCAGTTAGCTAAAATCAGAAATTTCGAACTAGTTGAAAAAATCAGTCATAATGTGTGGTAAGTCAGGCATAACTGGTTTTTCAACTGACTCCAGGGTCTACTGTATTCAGGATGCGTATCCAAAGATTGGAGGTTGGCTCATGTGGTTCCCCTGCATAAGAGCGACCCCAAAGATGAACCAGGGAACTATAGACTGGTGAGCCTCATGTCCACCATGGGAAAACTGATGGAGACAATCCTGAAGGAGAGGCTGGTGTCCCTGCTGGAGTTCAGTGGGCTGCAGGACAGTAGACAGTATGGCTTTGTCACAGGTAGAGTCTGCCAAACCAACCTGGTAGATTACTATGACTGGGTGACCAGGCAGATGGACAAGGGCCATACAGTGGATGTCCTGTACCTGGACTTCAGCAAGGCATTTGATTCGGTGCTGCATGGGAGACTTGGAATAAAACTTAAAGGTACAGGGGCAGGAGCAAAAATGGTAGGATGGGTAACAAACTGGCTGCAGGGAAGGCAGCAAAGGGTGGTGGTGAAAAGGGAACTTTTATCCCCAAGGGCAGTAACGAGCGGAGTTCCACAGATCTCGGTGCTGGGACCAGTGATATTTGGGATACTTATTGCAGACATTTCCATGGACATCAAGAGCAGGATCAGCCTGTATGCTGATGACACCAAGATAGGGGTGGTGATGGATGACATAGAGGGGTGGCAGGGTTTGCAGGAAGATCTTAAAAAGCTGGAGACCTTGTCGGACACTTGGCAGCTGGGGTTCAATGCCAAAAGTGTAAGGTACTGCATTTTGGAGCAAAAATTCCAAGGAGAAACGACCAACTGGAGGGAATGCAGCTGGCAGAGACTGAGGAGGAGCAGGATCTGGGGGGATCATCACGGGATCAATGAACAACTTGGCACAGTGTAGGAAGACAGTAACAAAAGGCCAACAAAATTCTGGGTTGCATCACAAGGGGAATAACGTCGAGGAGCAGGGAGGTGATTCTGCTGCTGTATAGATCATTAGTTAGACCTCATCTCGAATACTGCATGCAGTACTGGCACCTGTATCTGAAACGGGACAATAAATTACTGGAAGGGGTGCAGCACAGAGCAACTAACATGATCCAGGGACTGGGAGACTTACCATATGAGAGTAGGCTAAAAGAGTTGGACATGTGCTCGGTGGAGGAGAGGAGGGACAGAGGGGATGTGATCGAGACACTCAAGTACATGAGAGGGCTAAACAAGACTTTACTGAGGGGCTATTCAGGGTAAGGGTGGGGAGAGACACTTGAGGCCATGACATGAGATTGATGGGGGGAAGGTTCAGGAGGGAAATAAGGAGACACTTTTTTACAGAGAGGGTGGTGGCAGGGTGGAATGCTTTACCAGCAGAGGTGGTAGCCTGTAAAACAGTAGGCTGCTTCAAAAGGGGCTGGACAGGGCAAGAGGGAGGATAAAGGGAGGGGGGTGAGGAAGGAGGGGCAGCTGCTAGCTGCCAAATCAAGCAGACTTGACAGGCCAAAAGGCCTTTTTCTGCTGACAAATCTCATATGTTCATTGCAGCAACACCCCCATTCCCCATTTGAACACTCACACCGCCTAGCATGATCTAACAGTAGTCAGTAACCCTCGCATCCACCATTCAGTCACCACTTCACCAAATGCAACCCAGCAGCATGTAGCAGCCCCCATGTCACCCCATTCAGTCACGTACCCCACCCATCCCAGCAGCACGAAGCAGCCCCCATGTCTCCCCATTCAGTCACGTACTCCACCCATCCTAGCAGCACATAGCAGCCCCCATGTCTCCCCATTCAGTCACATACCCCACCCAGCCCAGCAGCATGTAGCAGCCCTCATGTCTCCCCATTCAGTCACATACCCCACCCAGCCCAGCAGCACGTAGCAGCCGCCATGTCTTCCCATTCAGTCACATACCCCACCCATCCCAGCAGCACGTAGCAGCCCTCATGTCTCCCCATTCAGTCACATACCCCACCCAGCCCAGCAGCACGTAGCAGCCCCCATGTCTCCCCATTCAGTCACGTACCCCACCCAGCTCAGCAGCACATAGCAGCCCTCATGTCTCCCCATTCAGTCACATACCCCACCCATCCCAGCAGCACGTAGCAGCCCCCATGTCTCCCCATTCAGTCACGTACCCCACCCAGCCCAGCAGCACGTAGCAGCCCCCATGTCACCCCATTCAGTCACGTACCCCACCCAGCACAGCAGCACGTAGCAGCCCCCATGTCTCCCCATTCAGTCACGTACCTCACCCAGCCCAGCAGCACATAGCAGCCCCCATGTCTCCCCATTCAGTCACATACCCCACCCATCCCAGCAGCACGTAGCAGCCCCCATGTCTTCCCATTCAGTCACGTACCCCACCCAGCCCAGCAGCACGTAGCAACCCCCATGTCTCCCCATTCAGTCACGTACCCCACCCAGCCCAGCAGCATGTAGCAGCCCCCATGTCTCCCCATTCAGTCACGTACCCCACCCAGCCCAGCAGCATTTTCAGAAGAAAGCCTTTATTTCCCGTTGAGCACTGACCCAGTTAGCCCAGTCCAGTAGCAGGTAAGAATCCCCACACTTCCCAATTCAGTCACCCAACCCATCCAGCACAGCAGTATGTACTAACCCATGGTCCCCTGTTCAGTCCCCTACCACACCCAGCCCAGCAACATATACTGATTAGTGACCCCCGAATGCCCTGTTCAGAGAGCAGCCTCATTCAGCCCATGGCATATAGTAAGCACTGCACCCAGCCCAGCATCATATAGTAACCCCTATATCCACACCCAGTCTTTCATGCACTAACTCACCCATTCACCATTCAGTCGCAATCACTGGATTTACTATACTTTGACTTCAGCAAGGCATTCAACTTGGTGTCACATAGAAGTTTGCAGAAGAAATGAGAGGATCTAATTACAGCGAGGACCTAGTAAGATGGGTGCAAAGTCGGCTGTGGGGGAGACAATAGAGGATAGTGGTAAATGGGGTAATCTGAGAAGAGAGGGAGTCACAAGTGGGGTGCTGCAAGGCTCAGTCCTGGAACCAGTCCTTCTCAATGTTCGTCAGTGACATAGGAGAAGGAATACAGGGCAGGATTTGTCTCTTCACAGAGGACACTAAGTTCTCTGGCAGGGTAATAGTGAGGAGGGGGTAAGGGAGATGCAGCGGGACCTGCAAAGATTAGAGAGGTGGTCCAAAATCTGGCAGTTGAAATTTAATGCCAAAAAGTGCAAGGTGATGCACATAGGAAACAAGAATCCCAGACAGTTGCAACTCTACACCAGGGCTCACCAGGGCACATGCCCTGGAAAAACAAAATGCTGTGCCCCAGTTGGTGCCCCATATGGTACAGAGCTTCCCCCATAATAACAGTATATCAGTGCCTTGGCTGCCATGTGTTGTGCCCCAGTGGTTATCATTTGTAGCTAGAGCCGCTACTGATCCCAGATCGGAATATTGGATGGGAGGGGTTAAGCTGGGCACTGCTTCTGAGGAAAGGGACCTCGAAGGCATCATTACTGTCTCTTTGTTATGTAAATTCACGGGTCGCCCTAGAAAAAGGGACCTCCGGGGAGTCAGTGGGCTTACCCGGTCACCAAAATTTTATAAATAAATAAATAATAACTGACTCCCTAAATCAATCCAGCCGGGTCAACAAGGTCTACAGTAAGGCAATCAGAATGTTGGGGTGTATTGGGAGGGGGTTCAAAGGCAGGAGGAGAGAGCTAATACTGCAGCGCTAGAGAACACTGCTGAGGCCACATCTGAAATACGGTGCGCAGTTCTGGAGTTCCCACCTATGGGAAGACAAAGGCAGACTGGAGGTGCAAGGTACAATAAATAAAATGATTCAGGGCCAACAGGACAGATCTTATGAGGAATAGCTTATGGTACTGAACATGTACTTGCTGGATTCCAGAAGGGAAAGGAGAGACAGTGAGTCCTTCAAGTTACTGAGATGAATAAATAACTGTGAGGAACTAGTCAGCAGGAATGGCAAAAACACGAGGCCTTGAGTGGCAGCTGACAGTAAGATTTTGGAAGGACATGAAACAGTTTTACATTACAGAGGGGGTGGTTGCTTCATGGAACAGTCTACGGGCTGATTTGGTGGGTAAAAAAAAAAACATCAGTGGTTTCAAGTATGGCTGGTACAGTTAAGGGATTAGTTACTCATTGCAACCCTATAGGTAGCCCTCCGCAGTCCTATATGAAAAGTAACAAACAGCCTCCTTACCCGGCTTGGTGGCTAGCAGCTCAGTCAGAAAATCGCTCTTACCCACCTAGTCCTTTCATCCTGTAGCACTTCACCTCACTTCCCAAAGAAAGATACCACTATGTGAGGCTACATAGAGAGGCCCAACTGGTTCCTGACAAGAGCCACACTGTGTGACTGAAGGAGGATGCCTGACAGTAGCTGCCTATGTGGCTGAAGGAAGGGGGCCTGACCAGGACAGAACAGGAGCCAGTTAAAGTAGCTGAAGGAGAACACACTACCAGAGTCCAACAAGAGCTGCTCCACATGGATGCAAGACTAACAGGTGCAAAAGAAGCCCCTCGGTGCAGATAGAGGAGATAGCTTGACCAGGGCCTCACAGGACAAGAGCTACTTCACGTGGCCACACAGCCCTGTCGCTACCCCTGTGACAATCTCCACTTCCATAGTCTCTTTTTGCCTTGTCCACCACCACTGTCCAATCAACAGCCCTCTCCACCCCCACAAACATGTCAGTAGCCCACCCCACCTCCACAACTCAGTCAGTAGTCCTCCCCACCATGGCACCGCCACAGACATTAGCCCTCCCCACCCCTGCAGCCCAGTCCATAATCACAACCCAGTCGGGTTTGATCTACTGTCATTCTAAATTTTAACAGTCCCAATCAAAGCAGTATTGTGAGTGAGCTTGACACAAATATAGAATAATCCATGCAGTACTGCCAGCATCGCAAACAAAAGCTTTGTTAAATGCCTCAAATTAGGTTTATATAGATGGAGGATGTGGCTAAAGACTTCCCAAAGCTTCTAGTTCTGTGAACTGTAATAATGTATGGGGGGGAATCAATGCACTACTATCACTTTCCATTCATGGCTATAAGAATAATATTACGCATGTTCTCTGTCTGCGTGAAACACAAGGTTGCAGACATAGCAAGCTTTGCATTGTCCTAAAATTTAATTATCCTACTAGTATGATTTAAGGTTCTATTTTACACCGTGTTGTGAACACATGTCTTCCTCTACAAAAAATCAATGGCAAAAAACACTGACTCATTTCTCTGGACTGCATTAAAAATTAAAAGACCTAAGTGCTTTGACAGGAAAAGAAAATCAGTGCCTGAGATGAATACCTTAATCAGCTAAACCACCTCGACTTCTTTTATTACATAATGCATTTAGGGCTGCAAACAGCTGGCCTTTCTGGCAAACAACTGTATTAGTTCAGAAGCTAAGCTGGGCAGCCTGATGCAGTAATAAGAGAACCTAATGGTACCTTACTGTTCATAATAGTTTTCCTGATTTCCTCCAGTCTGGTGGGGTGCAGCAACATTGCTGTTCTCCAGCGTAGCAGGGGAGCGTCAGCTAGACATAGGTGCTCGAACCTGGGGGCAGAAGCCCCCTCTGCCCATAAGCATTCAAGTGCGCCCATTAATGCATGCAAGGTCGGAACAGAAGCACTCATGCCGCCTTTTGTAATCACTACAGCCCCCTGCTCCCACTTTTCCCTATGTTCTGGCACCCACCTACATGAGCCCACATCACAGCATACAGTTGTGCCAAGTGGCAATGGGAGACAGGGCAGAGTACCGAGAAGGGAAGGTTTGCAGGTGGGCTGCTTTTATTCAGTTGTGGGTCATTTGGCAATTAAATTTTGTACTGTATGCAACCAAGCCAATCTGTAATCAGTTTATGATGTACTTTGGTCAAATCAGATGCATGACGTGTACGACAGCGTGGTCCCTCTGATATGTGTACACAAACTATCTGATTCTAGCCCACCTCCAATGATGTTGTGAGCTGCAACCCAGGTGACAGTTGAATGATATGGGTGGGGGGGGACTGACACTCCAGGCACTGTGCTGCAAGGCAAATAACGTAACTGTCAGTTCCTTCCTCCTCCAGCCAGTGCCATTCACATGAAAGTCTCACTGCCTGTTCCATGTCATCACTGACCTGGCCTCAGCAAAACAGTGCTGCGGGTACTCAACATTTAATTGTTTTTCCAATGTTTTGTTTATTCCCAGTTGCTGTTACCTTGTACTACCCTCCTGTGCTGCTTTGCTTAGTAGTCCAGCTTATCTGGCCTCCTCCTTCTTATAGCTGTACCAGGTGTCTAGAGTAAAGACTGGGTCTCCCACTCTGTGGGACCCCCCCCCCCCACAGCTTTGGTGGGAGCATTAGTAATGATCAGGGCTCTCATTCCTTAGCCACAGTGGATGGAGCTGTCATTACCTTCTGTACTGTCCTCCTGTGCTGCTTCATATTAGCAGTCCAGCTGCTCTGGCCTCTTCCTTATAGCTGCAGCTGGTGGAAACAGTACAGATCAGGGTTTCTGCTCCTTGGGAGCTATCCTCATTCAGCCATGCCAGGTGGCATAGGGGTCTTTCTCCCTGGGAGGCCCCCTCACTATGTACAGCTGTGCTTGGTGGCAAAGACAAATGGGGCTGGGAACTGGGAATAGAGGGTTGGCAGGTGGGAGAGCTCACAGAAGAAGAGAGCGGCTGGTGTTGTTAAGGTGGATGGATCTGGGAATGGAAGGATGGTGGCTGGGAGAGCTCACACAGTGAGGAAGTGGGTGGTTTTGTGGCTTACCTTACGGTGTCAGTTGCCAGTCCTCAGTCTCTGTTTTTCTCCTCATGATGCCACTCCTCAGTGCCATGTCCTCCTGTAGGCTGTAGCCAGTCTTTGGTTCCTTGTCCTGTTGCTGGTCATGTTAGTTCCTGGAACTTTCCCAACAGCATGTCTGTCTCATACACACAGTTCCTGTAATACCCCATGAGACTGCCTCCACATTCCCAAGAACTCTGTCGCTTGCTCATCCAGGTTTGTGTACACACTTCAGTTTGCACCCAATCAAATGATCACGGACACTAAGCAACAGTCATAACAACAAATACAAGCAACACAACTCACTGCTTGATGGTTCCAAAAATGATCATGTACCACCTCCCAGTGCATTCCTATGTCAAAGCTCAAAATCACTTAATGACATCAGTTGCAATAAGGACTGGTCTGCTATGCAGGCCAGTCCTAAAAAGTGATCCTATTCTTTATTTTTGGCTCCAGATAGCCTTCTTTCTGGAACTGGTGAGTGCTGGCTCTTTGCTGCTCTATTGAACTTTTGGGTCTGAGCACCACGTGGTCAACTGGCGATCTGCTTCTATTGTCTGAAGCCAAGAATGGAAAGGTGAAGAGTGATGTCTACAAACTTGTCCAATCCAGACCTTCTGACTACCTCTCTTCCTTCAGTTTCCTCTCCTCCTTCTAGTCTGCTTTTCGGAAGCACCCTTTCACCATATCCTCCTTGCTGCGTATCACTAATTCCATTTTCTCTGGGATGAATCAGTGGCACATTAAGACTACCATATTCATCTAGCTGGTTAAAACCTTTGATTCAGTGTCCCTTCCACTCTTCCTGGATAGGCTGAATTCTGCAGGCTTCTCAGCTCCTACTGTTGATTGTTTCCTTTCTTACCTCACAAGATGTCAGTGGTTGGTACAGATAGGAGGCATACTGCCACCTCCACTCCCCATCCAGGCTGGGGTCCAACATGGCTCCATCCTGGGTACCCATACTCTTTTCCAGTTTCCTAATTGACCTCCTGTTTGCCTGTGCCAACTAGCATATTCACATGTATGTAGATTACACAGTCGTCTTCACCTCCAGTCCCTCTACCGCAGCAGTGGAAGGCCTGCTCCAGCAGAACTTCCACAACATTCTGTGTTGGTTCCAATCCAACCATCACCAGGTCAACATTGAAAAAACAGTGTCCATGACCATTGATACCAGTCAGAAACTGGTTGACTTGCGACCCCCCCCCATTCTTGCCACACTGGATGGCATCCCCCTCTTGACGTGGTGCAGCTCTTCGAGTACCTCGGTGTGTGGCTTGACAGCAAACCTGACTTGTCAGCTCACATTGATGCCATGCATGCAAAATCATGCCCCAAGCTTGGTACTCTGTACTGCAGAAAAAACTGCTTATCTCAGTAGGCATGCAGGGAGCTTGTTACCAAGATGATGTTCCCTGTCTTCGACTATGTGGATATGGTCTATGACGCTGCCCCCATGCTTCCCTTGCCAGACTGGACACCCTTTGTAATGCCTTTTGCTGCTTTGCTACAAACGTGCCCCTTCATACTCACCATTGCTCCCTCTACTCCTCACTATCCATCCTCCCGCTAACCTCACATTGCCAAACTCACTGTACCGTCTTCATTTCCAAATACTGGTTTGGTTCCCTTCCCTCTTACCTCTCCTCTCCCCAATCCCATCTGCTAGCTACATTCCAGGGATCATTGCACATTCACCAAACCTCACCCTCGCTCCTCAGCTGGGCAATCTGCCTTCTCCTATCAACTTCCCACACTCAGGAACCTGATCCCCTCCTCCTTTTGCATCTCCTCCTCCCCTAACTCCATCAGGCACCGATTAAAACTCCTCCCCCAGCTCCTCCTGTTACCCATCTTCCTGATGCCCCCACCCCTGCCTTGGAGCTGCTACCATCTATATTTGGGCCTCCAGCTGCA
Organism: Neoceratodus forsteri; assembly: GCA_016271365.2. Classification (NCBI taxonomy): domain Eukaryota; kingdom Metazoa; phylum Chordata; order Ceratodontiformes; family Ceratodontidae; genus Neoceratodus; species Neoceratodus forsteri. Next base: position 43,645,656 of record CM028133.1, on the reverse strand, counting down.
TTTCCACCACCTACCTACTGGTTTCATCTCATCACCACCTCTGTGTCTTCCTCCACCATGGGGGTATGCATACACCCATCTTACAGGTCTCTCACATGATTCAAAATTGTTTTCTTGTACTCTCTGTCTTGATGCTCTTTTATTGGCACTTGTTCAGATGTTGCATATTGTACTGTGATCGCACGTTGCCTTTTGTACCAATTTTTATTACAAATTTTTGCAGAAATGTTTTGTTGTTGAGTATTGTACTTCTGCTTCTCTTGTTCCCTTTCCACACCTGAAGATGAGACTTGGTTCAGTGTTCCTTTCCCGGTTATGATTTTCAAATAAATTAATAAATATATAAAATAAAACCCACAGGTGCTTAGGGAACAAAATGCATGAGCTGCAGGCAGTTATGGGAAGTCTAGTCTCTTGGATGGCCCAGATGCTCTGGTGCTTTACTCAAACAAGACCTTTGTCAAGGAGAAGGGTTCTGATGTAAGTTTCTGTCCTATATGTTCTGTCCTTCACTTATGACAGCATCACTTTTCTTGTATATAACTGATAGGGGCACTAAAATTCCATCAAATAAAAAAAATTAATTTAAAGGAGGTGGCTTACATAAGCTTACGGTGGCTTACATAAGATCAGGAGCAGTTTTACCTTATAACTACAATAGGTGCAAAATAGTACTAAGTGTAAAAGGTCACATACAATAATACTAGTAACAACAATACTCATAAAATACTAAAAAACTATATCAAAAATCAAACACCAAAGAACACATCCAGAACACATGCTAAGGCAGAGCCTTAGGGTTTAAATGTATATCAACCATACCTTTTAAGAGAAACCTGCCCCCACCTAAAAAAAATTCAGACAATTATTCATTACTTCTCAAAGCTTTTTATGGGAAGGCTTTAAGCCTGAGGTTCAGTGGGCAGAGCAACTACGCCAGTCCCTTATCAGGCCTTAAAAGGCCACTCCTCCTGGGCTATTCCAGGATTTGTTTCTCGTTGCAGCCAGAGGCACTGCTCCTCATTCCTATTTCTTGTTTTCCTGCATCTTCTTTGTTTTTGTGTTTTTGCAGCACCTCCGGCTGCCTGTTCCGCTCCCTTTCCATGCCATTTGTTTTTCAGCTCGCTCCCTCCTGCTGCCGCTGGCTATGAGGCTCTCGCTCTCCATCCCCTTCTCCTTTCTTCCCTCTCTGCTGCTCATGTGGTGGCCATTTTGCACTGTTCATTCCCCTTCTGTTCACAGCTGATGTGCTCATTCTCTCCCCTCCTTCTCTTCCATGCTTCTCATCCCCCCCCCCATTTTTGGCCATGCTGCCTTTCTCCACCTGCCTTTCGTCCGTGCTCCCCTCTGCCTTCTCCCCTCCCCATACCTTTCTTCATAGTCCTCTTTCCATGTGGGTTTTCTCTTTTGAGCTTCCATGCTCTTCTCAGGCTCCTTGTCTCTCAGCCACTTTTCTTTTGCTCGCTTCAGATTGAGTGCCCTGTGGCAAGCTGTGCCACTTAGCTCATTCTGTAGCAGATCTTGCATTTCCCCATTTGCTACCCTCATTCCTCAGCAGGACTTTATCTGCTCATTCCATCACCTGCCTGCGAGTTCTGCCTGGTGTTCCCTTTTCTCATAGGTTTTTCCGCTTGCTGTGCACCTCCGTTGTCACTCTGTTTCCCTTGGCGGTCCTTCCTATCTCCTGCCTTCTACTCACTGCTGCTGCTCAGCTTACTGCTCACTTCTTGCTTCATTGCTCCTTGACTTTTGACTAGCTTGGTCTGCTTCACGTCGTTTCCCTATGTCAGTTCTCTAGGTATCCTATATAACCTTTCTATCTAAGAATTTCCCTCTGGAACACACTGCTCAGCACATCCTATTTCCCTCCGCTCCATATCAGCTTCCTCCATCAGTCTCTCATTTACCCTTGCTCCACATACGTTTACTGATGTTGTTCACACTGTTAGAGCTATTTGTGGTCTCTCAACTTATTCAATCATCAAACTCAGTTGATTGAATCATTCATTCTTACTACCTATATCCACTGTTTCAGGGGTGTCTACCCCTGTTGACTCCACTTGTTTCCCTCCTCCTCCCATTCCCTTCACCCTCCATTCCTCTCCTTCTCTGACCTTTTCTTTCTTTTGAGGTTTTCCCTATCCAGCCATCATCTTCCCTATTCATATCTTCCTCTTACCCTAGTCCGTCCCGTGTCCTGGTGCCTACATCTGGTTCTACTTCAGTCAGTCCACTTTAGGGTCTACTCATTCACATCGATTAACCGAACATAGCGCTCATTGGGTCTCATGCTACCCCATCAAACTGCTGCATTCCTGTCATTATTATCACCACCATCAGTCTCCTCATGACTGCATCTGGGTCTCCCTCACTCATCCGACCTCTGTGTGGGTCTACTCTTTCACATCGACTACCTGAGAATAACCCTCTCAGGTCTGTGCTAGCTCAACTCAACCTGCTGTCCACTCATTAACATCTCTTTAGTGTCTATTGTCACTTGGCTCAGGGCTCTTTCCTTGATCTCATCTCCAAATTGCTGTAGCTGAGCTGTCACTAATCAAAACATCCTTCAGCCTGGAGGGAAGGTGACCTAGGCCTTAGATCCCCAGAAGTTTCCTCTTCAGAGGGTTTTTTTTTCCACTCCTCTGTGCCAATGATCATAATATTAGTCAGAGTTAGTGCTTTCATAGGTTCTGTAGTTAGGTTCCACTGTTAGATGGAGTCAGACGGTGGCCCCGGCTGTTCCCTCTGTCCTTAGGAAGTCCGCCCTTCTGCATCTTGAAGAAATTTCCTTTTGTTCATTGTTCTACCCTTATGTTGCTGTTCTCCTGTCCTTCCTAACTATATCTGTCATCTCTGGCACCTGGTTAAAACATCAGGTAATCTACGTGATCTGCAAGCATATAAAGTGGCACAAAACACCTGCACATGGGTCATTCGACAGGCAAAAGGTAGACACCACAGGGAGATGCTGGCCACCTTTTGGGGTGATAGTAGAAAATTCTGGTCAAATATAAAAGATATTCAATGTCCTGTACAGCTGCTATAGTGTTATGCTTGTGCAACTGTGTTAGTTTGGTTTTGTTTGGATATTCACACTCTCTATTCCAGAGAAACTACCACCATGTAGGGGCACCAAATGCAAGGAACCCTCGGAGAGGGTTCCACCCATAGGGGTGCCACGGGAAGATTCCCGTGGCCAAAGGTACCTTAGGAAGAGCCCCAAAAATGAAGTATGAAGCATATAAGCAAGCAGTAACTGTAACACGGTGGTAGATGAGCATAGACAGGTAGATGACGTAATGAGATGCGCAAGGTCTGTGTAGCATGATACTGATAGGTTGCATTGAAAATGAGGGGATCCTCTAAGGAGAGAGGGAATGGCAGGACACTCTCCACCTCCATCCAACAGCGGAATCTACCTAAGAAACTAGGGGACACCACTATGCTAACTAACAATTATGACCTGAGGTATCGGAGGAGAGAAAAAAACCCATGAGGAGGAAATCTCGGGGGATCCAAGGCCTAGATCGCCTTCCCATCAGGCTTGGGATAGTTTATTTAGTGACGGCTCTACAGCTGCAATTTGGAAAACCCAATTAAAGGGAGGTGGAAATATTCCAATTTGGAGGAAGGCTCTCACTCAAACCCTCTAGCGGGAATGCCATGGAAGGTTGCAAGAAAACTCTGCAACAATATGTGCAACCAAGGCAGAGGAGGAGAGCAATGACTGCTGAGACACTCACCTGGTCTACTCACCCTGAACTCAAACCAGGTGAACCAGAGGCAGTCATAGGGAGAATGCGGTGAAGGCACCTAGCTAGGGGAAACCACTAAAGCCAATGGATAACTGTTACAGTGGAACACTAGAGCCAAAGGAGATCGCAGTAACCACCCTTCACTGCTAGTCTTAAATTCTACACCAGCAGATGCTGTCATGTAGTAGGCAGCTAAAGTCAATCCTGGGGTGAGGACATTCTTAGCTACGGGCCAGGTGAGAAGGATCCCACTCCAAGCTGGATACGCTCAAGATGCGGACTCGGCTTCAGGAACCCTGTGCCAGAATAGAATGGCTGGCATGCCCCCAAAATGAATGAGAGCTGAAAAGCTGGTGAGCAGCTGATTGAGCACTGGTGCACTGAGATTGTAATGAGCATTGAGTGCTGAGACCTTGCAAGGCTGAATGCAGAATTGAGTGCAACAGAATCCCAGAGACTGAAGCTGAGGGGATGGCAGTAGGCATGAAGCAATGGTTTGCGTAAGCAATAAGCAATGATTGCATAAGCAAGTGTGGACCTTCACATAGGTCAGTAAACAGAGTAGTAATAAGTGAACCTGCACGTAGGTCTGCATAATGTAGTAGCAATGAAACAGCACTGAATAATGGGGCAAGCCAGCCAGGCATGTAAAAGCCAAATCAAGGTGACAAATACTTTGAGGACTTTCGTCGGCGAAGGAAGGATTTAGAACAGACATAATTAGCCACATGGGGCCATGACTCTCCAAACACTTCCCAGTCCCCACCATAGGACAAACAAGAAAGTGATGAAAGGTCCAAGAACCACATGCAGATATTAAAGCTAGCTTAACAGCCACAGCAGTGGCTTGTTGCTGACCTCTGAGTACAACAGCGTAAATAAACATAGAAGCAACTTCTGAATGGGGTACACTGAGTTGTAAAACTGCAATAAACATAAATAAGGAGACACAATGCTGCTGAAGGCAGGTGTAACCAGGCAGTGCAATGAAGCTGCTAGAATGAGGTAAGTAGAATGAGAGCATGATTGAGCTGCATAGCTAGGTTCAGAGTAAATCTGAGTCAGGTGAAAGTAATCGAGTATGCAACATGGAGCAGCTGTGGTTGAGCTGAAACACACAGATAATGATTGCAGTAGCATTGCAGTAGCGTGAGAGTTGTGCGTAACAGAGCAAATACTAGAAGATCTGGAGCGATATGCTAGGAGCTTAGAAACAAAAGCCCCCAAAAAAGACAAAACCAAATACACACAAACACAGAAAATAGGGAACAAAGACAGAAGAAGCACACACAGACAAAGGCAAAATACAAACCAGAAGCAAGAAATAAATGCAGAAATCCAGCAGACAAGCAGGAGCAGCAAGGTGGGGGTAGGCCCCAACCAGCTCAGAGGACAGACCGACAGAGCCTTCAGCTGCAAAGAAAAAGCGCTTCACAATGAGGCTGTAAGGAACTGCTTATATAGTTCAGGAAGTAGGAGTGGCTCTCTGCTTGTTCAGTGAGCTCCAGGCAAAGATTTTCCAACTACTGGCAAGGACCCAAAGATGTCACCTGCAATACTAAACCTGGATGGCACCCCCATTCTTGACCGGCTTACAATTGCAAACACTTTTAATGAGGCCTTTACCAACCTGAGCAGCGTCCTACCACGACTTCTTTGTTGATACATCTACCAAGTCAACTAGTTCCCCTGAAGGCAAGCTCTCAGAGCACATCCCCTTCTGCTTTAAGAAGATCTCAAGAACCCCGGTTATAAAACTGCTGAAGACAGTACTGGGTAAATCCAGGCATAGTGCTGACTCTCTTGACCTTAAACTTATTGCTCTCACTCTTGAGGAAGTGCTGTTGCCTATAACAAAGATACTTAACCTCTGTCTAACCTTGTCACAATTCTCAAAGGCCTGGAAAACTGCCCTTGTCACCCCAGTACATAAATCTGGTGACCAGGCTCTGCACAACAATTATTGTCCAATATCTATCCTCCTTCCCCTATCCAAGGTGCTGGAAAGAATTGTTCCCAGCTTGTGGATTACCTTGAAAAATACTCCCTCCAATGGCCACAAAAATATGGCTTCAGAAAGGGGCACAGCACCACCACTGCTGTACTCGAATTCACCAGTTTCATTCAGCAATCGCTTGACCAAGGCAGTCTTGTTGGAGCAGCCTTCATTGATTTAACGAAGGCGTTTGACACTGTTAACCACCCACTACTACTCATCCAACTATCTAAATCTGGACTCTCACCCGATATGCTGAAATGGTTCAAAAGCTACGTTGGTGACAGATTGCAGTGGGTGAAGATATCAAATATTGTATCTGAAGGGCACCCATTCCTTTCTGGAGTCCCACAAGGGTCAATCCTAGGACCAGTCCTCTTTAGCATCTTCGTGAACAATCTACAATCTGCCTGTCACCAATGGACCCTCCTGTATGTAGATGATGCTGTCATCTTTGCAAGTCACTGGGATCCAATCCTGCTTGAAAGCAACCAGCAACTCGGTTTCATAGAAGTTGAAAAATGGATCAACATGCACAAACTGGTACTAAATTACAAGGTGACTAAGGTCCTGTTATTCTTACCTTCATGAAACAAACACAAGGCTCATCCCCTCAGGATCATGAATAACCAAGGAACCCCTCTTGAACAACTCCAGCACTTCAAATACTTTGGGGTAACTTTGGATAGTCACTTCACCTATGTGCCCCATATTGAGAATGTTGCCAGGGCTGTTAATATTAGGGATTGTGCTCCTCTATTGACACAGAAAGAGTCTAACTCCTGCAGCTCTAAAACTTGCAGTCTATAGTTTGGTACTGTCAGTCTTTGATTATGGCCTAGTCATCTATGGATCTGCCACCACCACAGCACTCAACAGACTCACTGTTGCTCTGAACAAGACCTGTAGGCTTATCACGGGTGCTGCTCATCTCACCCACACTTGTGCGCTCTATGCTCAATCTGGATTGCCGCCGCTAAGCAACAGGATTAAATATTAAACGTGCCTTCTTACAAAAAAGGTGCTCCTTGGACTCTTGCCACTGGGTGTGGGCTGCCTCCGTAACAAATCCCCCAAGACCCAGCACACTCGCACCTCAGCAGCCGAACTCTTCCTTGTCCCTAGGTGCCGGACCACTCAATGCCAGTGATTCTTTCTTTTTCGAGCCCCTTCCTGGTTCAATGGCCTGCCCTATGAACTGGCCAACCTACCCAGGCTTGGTCAGTTCAAGCATATGCTCACACTACATCTCATATCTGAAGGCTCTTGCTACTGTAACCCTTAACTATTAGGTATTACAGCTTCTCTCTTCCTCTCCCCCTACTCTTTTTTCTCCCGCTGCTATCTTTCCCTCACTGCGACCCACTCGGGCCAGAGCCTCAGATCTCCTACCCACTATGGAATCCACCACCCCTCTTTCTTCTGCCCCCTTCCCTCCCTCTTCTTACCTTTCTCTCCCTACCTCATGCCCCCAAATCATTACTTTGACAAAGCTGTAGCTGTTACCTGGCCCCCTCCGGTCCTATGCTCCCCTATCCCCCTCCTTTTCCTCCCGATAACTACTTCTCTCCCCCTCCTCATCACCATTAGCTACTTACACGTACCATTAATTGTACTGCATTTTTGATCTCAGTTTGTTAATTCCCCTTATTCTCTGGTTGTAACCCTCCCCCACTGATCTGAAATCCCACATTGACCACTTGCTTGATGCACCTACGAACTTTAACTCTGATGTTTATTGCTTGATGACTGCTGTGTGATCATTTTGTATGCCACCCATGGCACTGCTCTCTTGCTCTTCTCCTGATTGATTTATTAGTATTTATTTGGATTTGTTTGTTCCCCTATGTGTCTTTGTTCATCCCCCCCGAGCGACGCGGAACCTTTGTAAATAAGCTGCTTAGCACTCAAAGTTAATTGTAATCCGAGATTGAATAAATAAAAAAATTGATTTATTTCCAGTTTAGATATTTTCTGATTTATCACTTCTTTGATCCTCAACACACTTTGGGGTATTCTTGTTGGGCTTCTTCCTAAGCTACCTTTATCCAAAATAATTATTATTGCCACACCTACTGGGGGGACCCTCTCTAGGGTTCCTTGTGTCGTATCCATACAGGGTGGTATATCACATGGATAGAGAGGTGAACAGCCACAATGTATAAAAGTCACACTAGCATACATCTCATCCAGTTGCGTAAGCACAACTGAATGGGCAGGCTTTAAGCCTGAGGTTCAATGGGAAGAGCAATTACATCACTGCCCTATCAGGCCTTAAAAGGCCACTCCTCCAGGACTGTTCCAGGATTTATTGCTCATTGCCCCACCATCAACCCCTCCTCCTCCACCAGCGTGCTTCTCTTTCCCGTGGTCTTCTTCCTAAGCTACCTTTAGCCAAGGGAATTATTCCTGCGGTACCTACTGGGGGGGACCCTTCTCTAGGGTTCCTTGCGTCGTACCCCTACAGGGTAGTATATTCCATGGATAAAGAGGCAAACAACCAGAGTGTATCAAAGTCACACAAGCATACATCACATCCATTTGCATAAGCACAATTGAATTATACTGGCATGGTAGTGCCAGTATGGTTAGGGTTGGTACAGCACTTCAATGTTAAATCCAAAAGTTTGCACCTTAATAACGTTGGCGTACTTTGACAAAATAGCCTGAAATTTGGCATGAACTGTCATTGTGCCAGAGTCTCAAGATTTGGAAAGTTTTGTGATGGCATCTTGTATCGTTTTTGAGATATAAAGTGGTAAAAAACAGAAAAAAACAACACTTTTCCCCCACTGGTTAACATGGGATTTTTTGCTATCATCTACAGCCCAGACCAAATGACATTTTTCTCTGAAATTTTAAAGGATGATGGGGTCTGCGCCAAGGGTGTGCCTTTGGATGGGTAAATGAAAAAACATGTTACCATTTTTGAATTATAATGATTTTTATGATAACCACCAGACAGGTAAATGAAAACCGTTTGAAATGTTAATTGTTAAGGATTTGCTGTTCATGCTCAGAGAAATACTGCTTGTGATGTCAGCCATCATAGTTTTTTTTTCCTGTTTTAACAACGTTTTTCTACCCAAGTACTACCTGGCAACTAATGAACAAGATCTGTAATTAGGTCTCCTTCACAAACTTTGTTGGATTCTTTCACTGCTATTTTAAAATTAACACTGCAAATATCAGTTAGTGTGGTGAGAATAATTTAGCCCATCACTCGCTTAGGTAAGGATGGTTTAATTGAAAAATAACCATTTGTGGTTCTTTACAGTTCAAACTTTACTGTTTGAGCAGAAAAGACTGCGAGCAGTAAACGTCCATGAGAATTTGAACTGTAATCGCTTCCTGGTGTCTAGTGGCACCCCCTACAAGTCAATTTCCATTCCCTGAATGAAATAATATGTCCCTGGTAGTCCAGTGGTTCCCTCCCCCATTCTCCAATTACTGTTCCCGTATAAATTAAATATATTCCTGGTAGTCCAGTGGTCCCTCCCCCATTCTCTGATCGCTGTCACCATATGCAATATGTATTCCCTGTTAGTTCAGTGGTCCCTCCCCTGTTCTTTGATCAACATCCATCCCAGTCCTGAAATTATAGATTCCTGGGTAGTCCAGTGGTTCCACCCCCTCCCCAATTCTCCGATCCCTGTCCTCGTGTTAAATAATAAATTCAATGGTAGTCCAGTGGTTTCCTCACCTCTCTCCCCCCTGTTCTCCAATCACTATCCCCATATTAAATAATAAATTCATTGGTAGACCAGTAGTCCCTCCCCCTTCCCCATTCTCAGATCGCCTTCCCCATATTAAATAATAAATTCATTGATAGATCAGTGGTCCCTCCTCCCTCTCCCATTCTCTGATTGCTGTCCCTGTGCTGCCGTTATATGTACCTGGTGTCCCGTGGCACCCCCCTACCCCCACATCGGTGTCCATGGCTGTAATAAAACCATCCCTCAATGTTGTTGTTTTTTCCCTGCAAAAAACAAAACAGTCCCTTACCAAACAGTCCCCCACCCCCAACCCCCACCTACCACTCAGCACCCCCCACACCACCTAATACACTCTCACACACCCTCATTCATCTGAACAGGTCCCGGGTTCAAGATCCACTCTCCGATAAAAAACATGTCTTACTGCTGGAACCAGCGACTGCAGTATAAGAAACTAAGGTAAATGCAGTTCAATGTATTTCAATGGGGTTTTCAACTTTTTTTTTTTAATTTTCATATTTATTCCTCCTCTTTTCCCCTCAGCTTTGGTCTCCTTGGGAGCACCAAGGAGTCATCCCTCTGTGGTCCACCCTACCCGGACAGTCCTCCATCGCTCATGTAGCCTCAGATTACTCCCCAGTTGGGGACGAGGTGAGCCTTAGCACCCTGAGCAGTCAGTAGCATCGGGAGGGAGGGTGCCAAGTGGGCGGTCGCAGATCAAGGGCAAGCTCCGGTGTTCTGTTTCTACCAGAGCTAAAGGGCATTTTCCCATTTCTTGGGGAGTGGCTAGTGCCCTGATGTCAAGGCATGAAACTGACGTCTGCCACTCCCCCGCTCCTTTTCTATGTCATCAGCGCTTGCTGCATCTCCGGCCTCTGTCAGAGGGCAACTGAGAACCGACTAGGCACCCCTGTCCCTCCCGGGAGAGGAGGGCTGTCCTCTGGATGCTGAATTCTTTCCCTCCTCTGCCAACCCCAAGCAAACTGGGATTGTTCCCGAACCCGAGTCACCGGCGTGGTGTGAGGTGTGGCGTCCAGCGCCTCAACCCTCAGCGCCACTGGGCCAGCTGGGGTTTTCAACTTTGATGCACAACTCAGTCATTTTTTGACATTTTGACACCAAATTCGTGGTCGTGCTTGAAAATAGGCAGGTCTCTTGACTAATGCAATTACCCATTTACCAAAAGTAAATAAATAAAAAAAATTTAAACACGGCCGTTTGGGGACCAATCTTCATGAACAATATGAGTGACATTATGCAACTCCCACCCAAAAGGTGATTTCGTGGTTGCTTGGTGATTTCACTTTTAGGGCAGGATTTAGAAATTTTATGTGCCCTTGTTCATGAGGTGGGATCATAAGAAGGTAAAATTGAAAATGTGGGGTCAAAATATGTAAAAATGGCAACGTTATGACCATTCGTTGCAATTTTGATATGCACGCTTGTAACTTTGGAAATTTTAAATATTTTGATCCCAGAATTGGAACAGAGTCTTCTTTTTACCCCACATCATGAATGTCATAGCTGCCAATTTTCACATTCTGACCAAAATGTGTTTTTACACCTGTGGCATAGAATGGAGTTGCAGTTGCGAGTAATTATGTTCTGGTGGGGATTCTAAAATTTTCTGAACTGGGTACATGAGGTGGGGTAATAAGATGGCTATGCTGATAATTTGATCACTGTTGTCCTATAAATGGAAGTACAGGGCCCTTCAACAGCTACATACATACATGCATCTATGGAGGGATGGGAGCGCAGGGCCCTATGGCAAATAAGGCTATGATTACATTATCTAAAAAAGTAAGGAAAATCAGTTAGGGTTGAGGGTAAAGTGACAAACATAGGGAAATATGACATTATGGCTTCCAGCCCTAAAACCCCTACCCCACCCCTAAAGCGGATGAGGGATAGAGTCTTTCTTGGGGGGGTTGTCAATCCTAATACTCACCCCATTGAATGCACTCATGAAACATGCACACCTGCCTCCATCAAATCTTAGCTTTACATTTACTGCAATGGGGTGAGTGCTAGGGTTGACAACCCCAAGGAAGGCTCCACCCCTCATTCGCTTTAGGGATGGGGCAGGGGTTTTAGGGTTGGAACCCTAACATCATATTTGCCTACATTTGTCACTTTATCCTCAACCCTAACTGATGCACTAACATACTTTTTTGCAAAAAATAACACATATGCATACTAATTTGCTTACCTGCAATAATAGCATATGAAAGCCAATTCATATAACAGTTCTCAACACAACAATTTTTAAAAATTGATTGTTTCAAAATATAAACCAATAAACCACAGAGTTTCACACTCTGACTGAGCTCTTGTAGGCAACATATGGAAAAATGGGATAATGTAGGTAAAGTTTTAATCAAACTCATTATTAAACCTGAATGATCAAAACTCCCAAAATGACAATGACATCTTCACTGGGGATGTTTTGGACATCAGTGACCAAGTCAAGTCAAGTAAGTTTTTTTTCATTGACATATAGTATCACAATATTTAAAACCAGATCATGTATATAAAGAAGTTTATACACTACTTAATACATATCAGAAGTTTTAGTACAAAAACTTGCCAGGCTAGTATACATTTAAATATCTTTAAGTCTTCACAAAATTTAAAACCATAGGCCATTTTGGAAAATCATGGTGTCTTATGATCTTTGACTGGAATACAACATTAAAAGGTCTTGAATAACAGTTCAGATATTTCAACAAACTGCTATCTCACATTAGCAGTCCATGTAATAGAGAAAGTGAAGCACTGGAGTATTAGTTCTGATTTTCATGTAGACCCAACATCATAATTTTAGTGAAAATAAGAACTTACATAAATGATTCAAAGTTATTATATCACTAGATGTAAACAGTGTAACAATTAAGTGGTCTGAGGGGGACTGAGGGTAGCTTATATTGGCCGTACCCACTACCCAGAATTTACTCTTCTTTTCATACAAAGGACAGTGTAGTTCTATATGTTTGAGATCATCCTCTATGTTCCTTTTGCAATTACAGAATCCACTATTAATCCCATGCCTTTTCTGGTCTGAAATATATATAATTAGCAGCATATAATTCCATACAAAACCTAGTCAATAATCTGCACTCCACAGGGTTCACTAAGATAGTGAGATATGATTCCAGCAAGTGGTTAATTTTTAGGATTTTATACCATTTATAATGTTTAAGATTATTTATTTTCATTTGATCATGTACAATAGCTACATCTCTGAGTCTATTCTTGACTTGAATACCTATTTCTGAAAAAGGTCTATGATAAATTCCGTAGAGCAGATATCCCAGTCCTGTAGGAAATATAAAGTCCTTAATGGTAATAATTGAAGGAAAAATAAAACTCCTTCAATTATATTCAAACTCTTCCTCTAGACACAATCTCAGTAACCAATTTTCCAGGAGGAGGAAGAGTTTGAATATAAACATCAATTTTTTCTCAAGTGTTAAAGTATATAGTTCACTGGTAGTGCTCCTGCTTGCGATGCCAGAGACCTGAGTTTGGAAACGGGCTTGGGTCATTGAAGAGCAGCCAGGGAGATGAGGCTTGAGCATCCATGGGACTGCTCATCTCCTCCAGGGAGTGGGGGTGCTCTGACTTGATGCATACCTGGCCTCTGGTGGTGGCTGGAGGAACAGCTTGCCCGAGTCTGACAGAGGGGGGAGGCGTGACTGATACTGGGCTTATGTCTTGGCATCAGTGCATGTCATACCTCTGAGGAGCATACACCAAAAATGCTTGGCTCCAGCGTGACACCAATGAGAGGATGGATACTAGACCTCGGCTGCCAGCACTGCAGCCCAAAAGGATGGACTACAATGAGATTTAAGGTACGGCTACATGGTGGGGAGGTTGAAGGTCCAGGGCCCTCTTCCCACTAGGTTCCCACCTGGGGGATAAACCAAGGCTCCGTGGGGGGTCCTCCTGGGGTTTGTGGTGCCAGAGGGTCAGTCAGGTGACAGTGCTGGTGTTGAGGGGGCTTCAGAACTAGAAATTGCAAAATAAAAGTGGATAGTGCAAAATGACCTAGTTCTTTTCTTAAGATTTCTGAGGGAAATGACTGATGGACTCTCAAAATATATCTGTACATTTTATTCACTTTTATTTCTAGCAGCCTCAAATTAGAGGAGGCCTAGATCTCTGTTGCATAAAGCACACTAGTTTTAATTTTAACATTAATAACCTTTCATAGGCCTATGATTGTGCCATGACCAAGTTTTGCACTAAATCTTTTGAAGGCATTAACTGCTGTCATTGATTTTTGGGTCATTAGGTCTATTTGAGATGTCCGAGATACGTTTTGTGAATATCTTATTCCTAGGCAATCGTAATATTTGACTGTAATTATTTTAATTTTGTCAATGTATACTGCAGGCAACATTCTCCTATTGCCAGATATTCCCAGGTTAGTTTTCTCTTTATTAATTATTACTGTAGTTGATCTATATTGACTGGAAAAATGATTCAGTTTACACTGTAAACCAATTAATGAGATGGATATTAAAAGTAAATCATTAGCACATGCAAGGCATGGGATTTTCATATTAGTTCATTTTGGGGAATGAAAATCTGGTTCTCCATCTGCACTAGTATTGAATTCATATATAAATTAAATCATATTGGGGCCAAAAGGCAGCCTTGATGAACTCCAAGGTTTGTATAAATTAGAGATGCTAAACCTCCTGACTCATTATATTGAACTTCAAGCGAAGTGTCTTGGTGAAGTCTGATAAGTACATCTAATATGAACATATGAAGAAACCAGCAGAAGAAGGCCATTTGGTCTATCAAGTGTGTTCGTACTGCAAGGTTCACAGCTTGAGCTAATGTCCCTGCCCTCCCTCCCCACTCCTCCCATCCTCCCTACCCATGATTCTTACCTTCCCCCCTATGTTTATCCCAGCCTCTCTTAAAGCTTCCCACTGCCTTCAATGAGATGACCTCTTCCGGCAGTGCATTCTAAGTGTCCACCACCCTCTCTGTGAAGAAGTGCTTCCTGACCTCACTCCTAGCCCCCCCACTTTAATAAATTAGGATCAATTTTATATGATTTTAGTTTTTCCCAGAGAAGAGAACAACTAATTGAATCAAAGGTGGATTTCAAATCCACAAAGCAACAGAATAATTTGCAGTTTTTAACCTTAAAGAGCTGGTGGCACGTTCAGGACAACTTTTACAAAACTTAATATTTAGACCCATACTGGCTTGTATTTCCCATTAGTTCTGTATTTTTCTTCCCCATTATTTATCCCTGAGGTCATCTGTGTGAAAAACAGAATCTTTGCACCTGAAGAGTTTGTCTATTCCTACTGCTTTCTCCCTACCTGAAGTCACAGAGCACTGCTTGTGACATCATGGTTACTTCCATGGCAACAGATTATGATGTCACAACAGAGGATTATGGCTTGAAGTAGGGATAAGCTATAGAGCCAGATGGACTCTAAAGGAACTCTAAGGGATAAAGATAATACATTCATGCAAGTTTCCTTAGTAACAAATAATGGGGAGGAGAAATCTATGAAATATAAATGGAATGCAAGCATAATTATATCTAATTATTATGCTTTATAATGTTTTCTTTGCGATATCAGTGGCTCTTTAACATATTTCCAGATTAAATTATTTAACACATATCAATGCTGGATTGTTGAACGACTGGCTCTAAACCATTTTGGAATTCACTAATAAGATTATTTTTATCAGACCATTGTTGTAGACAATTCAATATTTATTCTTGTAATTATTTTTTGTGAGGAGTCAAGCAGACTAATTGGTCTATGCATGCTTGGATTATTTGTGTTTCCTTTCTTAACATATTATACTGCCTTTCCGACTCTTTGGGAAAGGCTGGCCCTAAATATCATTAGTGTCCAATAATATCCTCTTAGCTTCAAACTCTTCAGCACACCACCAGTTTTCAACCTCCAGGATGGCTATTTTGGCTTTTCAAAATTTGGGGGCTGGGGGGGCAAATGGTTCCTGATTTACACAGGGCTGGGTGAGGGTGTCCAGGTGGGAAATAAAATATTCTAGTGGTACCTCCAGAATATGTACTTGGCTGCTGTAAATGCTTATGCACTACCTCTTCCTTAGGAAAATAGGATTGTGCAGGACTTTTTTTAGTTCAGCCACCACTTCTTAGTGTGTGTGTGTGGGAGGGGGGCTTATCCATAAATTCCCATGGATCCATATATCTACATTATCTGCTGTTACTGTGGTTCAGACAAACTCACAGTATTGCTATTAACCACATTTGGTGACAAGCTATTCCAAATTTAAACTCCTTTCATTGCAAATAAGTATCTTTTTTCTCACTATTTACTGTTTCTCTGGTATGTTGGAATTCATGACTTCTATTTGGTGAACTTTAATTTTAATATTGAGATGGAAATATTCCCCCACACTCTGTTCTCTTATCACCTTGTATACCAAGAGCATATCACCCCTCACCTTTCTTCTCTCCAGTGTAAAAAGGTTTAAGGATTTCAGTCTCTTCTCATAGTTTAAATCTCAGATACCTCGAGCCATTTTGGAGAAGCATCTCTGCACATGCTTGTTTTGTTTATATAGCTTCTGTGATGCAAAGCCTAAAACTGGACACTGAATTCAAGGTGAGCCTGGACCACAGACCTGTCCAGTACCATTGTAATATTTTCTCTGCTTATAAAGCCTCTCCCAATACAGTTAACTGATTGCTTGTTTTGTTGCCATTCCTTCGCATTGGATTGCTTCTTTCAGGTTACTGTTTATTAAGATGTCCAACTTCTTTCCTTGCATTATTATCCTTAATGGAATCCCCCCAAAGAAGATAACACACCATGTGATTTGTGTTGGTGATGTGCATTACTGTCCACTTATCCACATTAGATTTCATTTTGGATTCTGATGTCCGTCTGTCCACTTGGTTGATCTCTTTGAAGCACTACTTTTTATGTTTGCCCTTGTGCTTGTGCGCAAAGTAAACATTTTGCTATGATAGTGGGTTATGAGAGGTGTGTCACTGTCGGTCCAAGGCAAGGCAGCCTGCAAGGGGCTAGTCAGTGTCAGACCAATCATCAGCCAGGCTGATCATGACACTATTCTGGTTGTGCAGAGCGGAAACTTTGTGTAGTTCAAAGGAAAGAACTAGCCCAGTCATAGGCTGGCTCTTTTCTTTGATCTTCTTAATGCCGCTCAGAAAGAAGAGCTGAGCAACATCCTGAGCAGGCTACTGTATTCATCCCCCCAAATGTAGCCTGAAATAAAAAAAAAAGTCCCTCAATTGCTCCCACCCCTTCCTTGTTAATTTTCTGACACTAGGTGCCCAATCCCTGGTGCTGGCTACTACCCCCCACCCTACCCATTTTCATTATGTGACACCGGGTTCTTGTGCCGTGAAACATAACACAGACACTGTGGTGCCTAATCCCAGTGTCTCCATCTGAAATAAAGAAAACTGTCCCTTGTGGACTTTTTAATTTTTATGCACCCTGTAAAAAAGTCAGTCCCTCTATGTCTGCTGCTGCCATTACCCTCCCCTCACTTGACCCACATACTCAGCACCCACCCACCCCCACCCCATACTTACCTACTAGGGGTCCAACACCATAATCCTCTCTGGATTGGAGGCACATCTTCACTCTTCAACGCTGGGCCACGAACTAAGGAAATCAGGTATGTGATTCAATGTATTTCAATGGGTTTTGAACTTGACCTCATAAGTTGATCCTTTTGGAATCATTTTTCCTCAGATTTTCAACATGGCCTTTTTGGGACACCACCTCATGAACAATGGCAGTGGAGTTATAGAAATCCATCCCAAAAGGTGATTTTGTGATCGCTGCATGAAATCACCTTTTGGGGAGGATTTGTAAATTTTCTCCACCCTTGTTCATGTGGTGGGGTCATAAGAAGGATGTGTTGAAAATCTGTGTTAAAAATATTAAAAACAGCAAAGTTATGAGCCTATATTGAAAGATTTGCATGCTTGTAACTTTGATAATTTTCAATATTTTCACCCCAAAATTTCAACATAGCCATTTTTCACACCACCTCATGAATGTGACAGCTGTCATTTTTTAAACCCTGGCCAAAATGTACTTTCACACTAATGGCATTAAATCACCCTTCTGCTAGGATTTGACAATTTTCTCCACGCTTGTTGATGAGGTGGGGTCATAAGAAGGCTCGGTGGGGTCATAATAAAGGCTATGTTGAAAATTTGAGGTACAAATATTACAGAACAATAGAGTTATGAGCATACATTGATATTTTGCAATGCACGCTCGTAACTTTGGTTAATTGCAATATTTTGACGTCGGGTTTTCAAACATAGCCATTTTCTCAAACCACCTCATGAATGAAACATTGAATTGCACCACATTTACTCCTAAGTAGCAGAACCACTGGTGGAACTGTTCACCCTGTTGCTGGAAACAGAAGAGGGTCCAGAGGACTGGAGGAGGACAACCGTGGTACCATTTCATAAGGGAGGCGACAAGGGAGACATGGGAAATTACAGGCCTGTGAGCCTTACATCAGTGATTGGGAAGATTATGGAGACACTCCTAAAGGAAACACTGGTGGACTGCCTGGAAGGGAAGGGGCTGGTTGACCACAGACAGCACGGGTTTGTTAGGTGGAGATCCTGTCAGATGAACTTGGAGTTTTTCGACTGGGGGATAGGAGAGGTGGCCCAGGGAGGGGCACTGGATGTGGCCTATCTGGACTTCAGAAAGCCTTTCAATACTGTCCCCCACAAAAGATTATTAAACAAGATGGAGGGTTTAGGAGTGGGTACAGCCATAATAAAGTGGGTGGGAAACTGGGGGCTCAGGTAGAAGCCAAAGGGTGATGGTGAATGGGGAGGGTCATGAGTGGGGTGCCACGTGGGCCTGTACTGGGCCCAGTTCTTTTCAACATTTTTATTGGGGATATTGCTGTATGTCTAGAGGGGAGGGGATGTTTGTTTGTCAATGATACCAAGATATGAAATAGAGTGGACACCTGGGGGCGGGGCAGAAAGAATGAAGGAGGACCTTGCTAGGCTGGAAGGGTGGTCCAAGGTCTGGAAGCTAAGTTTCAATGCAGGAAGATGCAAAATTATGCATATGGGGCATGGAAATCCAAGAGTGAAGTATGCGATTAATGGGGTGGAAATAGCAGTTATGGAACGAGAGAGGGACTTGGGTGTCATCATCTCATCTGATCTGAAGGTTGCAAATCAGTGCCAGACTGTGGAGGGGTAGGGCAAACAGAATGCTGAGATGTGTAAGTCGAGACATTGCTAGTAGAAGGAGAGGTCATTATGCCCCTGGATATGGCCCTGGTTAGACCTCACATGGAGTTTTGTGTTCAGTTCTGGAGATTGCACATAAAGAGGGATATTGAGAGGGTGGAGGTGGTCCAGAGGAGGGTTAGTCAGATGGTTCAGGGGATGCAAGGGAAGGCATACAAGGTAAAGTTTCGGGAGCTGTATATGTACTCCCAGGAGGATAGAAGAGACAGGAGGGATATGATTGAGATGTTCAAATATCTAAAAGGTATTAACAGGACACAGAGGCGGAGCTTATTTCAAATGAAAGGATGTTCAACAACTAGGGGCCACAGTATGAAACTGGACATTATAAGTGTAATACGCGGAAGTACTTTTTCATGGAGTGGGTGGTGGAGGCTTGGAATGACCTGTCGGGAGAAGGTGGTGGAAATGGAAGTAATTGTCGAGTTTCAAGCACGCATGGGATAGGCACATGGGAATCCTGGGGAGGGTAAGACCTGGGGAAGGGAGGGGGGAGCTCAGTAACAGGTGTAATACTGGGCAGACTAGGTGAGCCATAAAGGTCTTTATCTGCTGACATTATGTATATGTGTGTGTGTGTGTGTGTGTGTGTGTGTGTGTGTGTGTGTGTGTGTGTGTATGTATGTAACTTTGTTTTTGCAGATTTTGGCCCCTAATGTTCAACAGATCACTTGAGTTACCCCACCTCCTGAACATGACACTGTGAAATCACCTTTTGGATGGCTTGTAAAAAATTCCACCTGTCTTGATATTAATGTCAGGTCATAAAAAGACTGTTGGAAATTTGGGGTCAAAATGTGGGAGCCTGCTGAAAATTAAATATTGCCTCCCAGCTGGCCTACTCTGGGTAAATACAATCTAAAAATGTGTAAAAGCAGGACACCTCTGAAAATGACATATTGCTTCTCTTCCGATCTTTTCTGGGTTAATATATAATAAAAATGTGTACAAGCAAGACCCTTTACAACAGCACAGCAAGCGGTGAACATTCAGCATTGACAAATGCTTGTTTATAAGCTGTATCAATTTCATTCACAATTTTGCATAATCTGCAAATTCACATCTCTGTCTTGATACATTTTGTGCATACCAACATTGTGTCTATCATAAAGTAGTGGTCCCAGGCCTAATACTGAATCCTGCGGACCACCACTGGTCACCATTCCCCAGTTTGAGTGTCTCTTTACTCTAACTCACTGTCATCTGCTTGCCAGCCATTTGGTGATCCTCTTAATAATATAGACCTCTATTCAGCAATGTGTGTAGCTCACTGTGCACTACATAAGTGGCCTGCAGAGGGCTATACATGTGACTCAGTTGCACACTGTGCCTAAGCGGGACACACAGCCAAGGCGCGTAGCATGCATAAGCACAGCATGCACGCACTCCTGGGAACGCCACATCATGGGGTGTCGGAGAGCGATGTGCTGCACACGTGGTGTAATACAGATGTATCATCCAGAATACACCAAAAGGGCATGTGAAGTGACTACAGCACAGTTACACCAGGAAGACCCTTGCCGTTTATGCAGACCTGTGGGCCCACATGCTGCTGACCCATTGGGATGTACCCGAATGTGTCGATCATAACCAGTCCCCCAGCAGCACACACACATGCCACTTAAGGCAGATGCTGGTGTTCCTGGGCCCATAGTGGATGTCACCTGTGTGTAGTGTCACGGCTGTCAGCCCCTGCGGGCATGGCTGTTGGGCATTGCATGTGAGGTAGCAAAAATGGACACTCCATACCACACGGTATGCAGCACCCACACTGCAGGCCATGTGCCCTTGTACCCTGTGGTGCAACCTTCTACATTGTCACCTGATGCACCTACCTTATGTTCCCATACTCCTCCTCCTTACCTGAATTGGGCTTTCATACATGTCAACATTGAAGTATCCTGGCTACCCCCTGTACCTACAGAGAAAGCAGATGACTCAAAAGTCTACTGAACAGTTCAATCTTTATAAATACCCCAAATGCACTGGCAAGGCCATAACAACAGCATGAACACAAATGAAAAATGCATGCGCATTATACTGTATAACAGGGGAGGTGTCCCCAGTAGATCATCTAGGGGTATAGCAGGCAGTGAACTAAAGAAAGTGGTCATGTACCACCATGTAAACAGCATCCTGCATCACAGAATCCTAACATGCCATCTAAAGACCAGGATGTCACATGTCAATAAAAACACGCCCAATGGGGTGCACTGTGGCCCCCGTGACCATCTGGAAGTAACATTGGGGGTTCAGCTTGATAAAGGGCTTTTAGTAGGAGTCCTTTGCACTCACCGAGTAGTCGGTCCTGTCGCTATCAGTGTCCAAGATCAGGACGCAGTGCTTCATGGCGGTCAGTCCCTCATAGACTGTGTCCATGAGAAACCTGGAATGCACCCAGGCCTCCAAGAGATGAGGCAGTGCTCTGTCCTTCCCCATGACATGTTTACTGTGGATCTTATCCAGAGCCACCTAGTACACCCAGTCCTTTCGGTACCTCTTGACCTCATCCCAGAACACCTCCAGGAGGTAGGAATAGTTGGGGGTAGGGCACTCCACATTCACACATCAGTGAATGAACCTCTCAGCCTAAGACTAGTCTGATATAGTGCGAACATGGCCCAACTGTGCTTGTCCTGCAACCACTGGTCCTTCTGGTACTGGACGAGGTGGGACATTCCACTGTCCATGTCCCTGCCTGGACTTGTGGTGCCATGCCTGCCTGCCCTTAGTGCACCATATTTCCTGGTCCATGATTGCCTGGATGGCCCCACAGGAGGCAGTATTACTGTGACAGTCCTGGTGACCATAGGGCTTGCAGTCCCCGCCAAGGCATGTGGGGATGCCGGTGTGTCAGTGTGGCCTTCACGCCAGTGTTGCTCCAGTGGGGCCTTCCTCAGTGTTGTTCCTCCCCTTGTCAGTAGCCACCATGCCAAATCCATGTTATCCATACCACATGGGGCTGGCGGATGTGTGGTCAGGACCTGCAGGGTTTTAAATAAGGATTTTTGATTGATTAGCACTTTTGTGTGGAAAATGCTACTCAACGTCACTTATGTGTAGCAAGGGGACCGAATTAATTAGCAAAATGAAAAAAATAGTCATATTTACTAGAAACATTATGATTGCTGTTATTTCTCACCTGATAAGCACATTTTTGACTTCCTTTGATGTGTGGAGCAAAAGGGAAAAAAATAACGACTCGGGGACAGGAGTGTACAGTCACCAACTTATCTTTCTTCAGTTTTTTCAAGTTCAGTGTCTGAAACAGACTGCAGAAGCAGGTTTTTTCAAGTTAGTACTCTGCAAATAACACACTAGTAACGTACTTACTGTCATTTTACTGTTTCTTTCCACTTGCCAACCCTTCCCGAAAGCCTGCTCTTTGTGACCTTATAAAGTGAACAGCACAGCGGTACTTAGGGTACCGTACCATACTTACTGAGAATAAGCCAACAGCTTGCTGCAGCTGCACCCTAAACTGATGACAGAACTCTGAATACTGTTCCCAACCTCCCATAGAAACATAGAAACATAGACTTTGACGGCAGATAAGGACCGCTAGGCCCATCTAGTCTGCCCATTTCCCTACCTACAGGATAGGCTGCAGATCCTAGTTAACCAACAACCTATTTCTTCCTACCCCCCACAAGAATTGCCTTATGTCTGTCCCATGCATTTTTGAATTCTCCCACAGTTTTAGACCCCACAACCTCCTCAGGAAGGCTGTTCCATGCATCCACTACCCTCTCTGTGAAATAATACTTCCTCACATTGCCCCTGAAGCGCCCTCCTTCTATCTTTAAATTGTGTCCCCTTGTTCTTGCAAGTCTCTTTTTCTGAAAGATGCTACCCTCTTGGACTTTGTTGATTCCACTGAGGTACTTAAAAGTTTCTATCATGTCCCCCTCTCCTTCTTTCCTCAAGGGTATACATATTAAGCTCCTTTAGTCTCTCCTCATACGGCTTCTCTTGCAGACCCTGCACCATTTAGTTGCCCTCCTCTGGACTGCCTCTATCCTGTCTATGTCCTTGCGGAGATGGGGTCTCCAGAACTGGACACAGTACTCAGATGGGGTCTCACCAACTGTCTGTACAGAGGGATAACAACTACCTGTTTTCTGCTGCTGATGCCTCTCCTATACATCCCAGTATACCCCAGCCCTCCCTACTGCCTTCTCACATTGCTTGCTAACCTTAAGGTCATCTGATATGATTACCCCCAGGTCCCTTTCCTTTTTGTTGTTGTTACTACCTCCCACCCATTGTGTATTCTTCCCCTGGGTTCTTGTTTCCCAGGTGCATTATTTTGCACCTCTTTGCATTGAATCCTAGCTGCCATACTTCTGACCATTCCTCCAACCTTGCCAAGTCCTTTTCATCCTTTCCACGCCTCCTTGTGTATCAACCCTGTTGCAGATTTTTGTGTCATCTGCAAAAGGCATACTTTTCCTTCCAGTCCCTCTGCAATGTCACTGATGAAGACATTAAAAGGACTGGACCAATACTGAACCCTGCGGTACCCCAATTAGTAACCCCTCTTTCTTCAGAATGGACTCATTTACAATTACCTTTCTGTGTCCTGTTTTCCAGCCAATGTTTTACCCAGGCTACCACCCTGGGTCCCACTCCCAGGCTGGTTAATTTGACTATTAATCTTTGTGGGACTGTGTCAAATGCCTTGCTAAAGTCTAGGTAGGCCATGTCCACAGCCCCTCCCTGGTCTACTACTTTGGTCACTCAGTCAAAGAAATGTATTAGATTCATCTGACATGACCTTCCCGCTGTGAACCCATGCTGCCTTGGGTCCTGTGCTCCACTGGCCTCTAGGTACTCAACTATTCTTTCCTTCAGAAGTGACTCCATCACTTTCCCTACCACAGAGGTCAGTCTGACAGGTCTGTAGTTTCCTGCCTCTGTCTTGGAACCACTTTTGTGAAGGGGAATCACATCCGCCTTCCTCCAGTCCTCGGGTACCACACCATCCTCCCATGATTTATTAAAAAGAGTAGCCAGTGGTTTCACTAGTTCCTCCCTTAATTCTTTTAGAATTCTGGGGTGAATTCCATCAGGACCCATTGCTTTGTCCACCTTCAGTTTTGGAGTTCTTGCAGAACCCTTTCTTCTGTGAAAGGACTGGATCGACCCCCTGTCAAAAGTGCTTCTGTTAAGTGGATTAGGCACTTCCCTTCCTCTTTTGTGAATACTGAGCAGAAATATTCGTTCCAGTATTCCTGCTTTTTCACTGTTCCCCTCTGCCCACCCACTGTTCATTCTATTCAGCCTCACTATCCCTCCCTTTGTCTTTCTACGCTCGCTGATGTACCTATAAAAGGTTTTATCCCCCTTCTTAACTGAATTGGCTATCTTTTCCACAGTTTGGGCCCTTGCTATTCCGACTTCCTTCCTGCTTCCTTCTGCCTTAACTGGTACAGCTCTCTGTCCTGCTCCTTCTGTGTTCCTTATACTTCGAATGCTATCTTTTCTTCTGACTTTCACAGCCACCTCTTTTGAGAACCATAGTGGCTTTTCTTTCGTTTGATTTGTTCATTTGCTTCACACAAAGGCTTGTTGCCTCTGTGATGGCAGTTTGATAATTCCCATTGTTGCTCCCACCTCCTTCTAGCCTGTTTGCTAGTACTTTCTGAGGCACTCTCCCATCTTGCCAAAGTCAGCCCTCCTAAAGTCCAGTACCCTCACTTTTGTATGGCTTGACTCTGTAGCTGAGTTTAACGTGAACCACACTGTTTGATGGTCACTTGTCCCCAGATGGCAACCCACTTCTAGATCTGAGATCCTCTCACTGCCCCTGTTTGAGAGTATGAGGTCTAAGATTGCTCCCTCACGAGTGGGTTCCGAAACTAACTGTCTAATGCCTGCCACCTGTAGGGCATCAAGAATGGCCCTGCTCTTGGATGTGGCTGCAGCAAATGTGCTCCAGTTAACATCTGGCATATTCAGGTCTCCCATCAACAGTATCTCCCCTTTCTCTGCCATTCTAAGAATGCCTTCTATCATATCCTTGTCCATTCCTCCCCCTGACATGGGGGTCTGTACACAACCCCTGTGCGGATTGTGGTGCCCTTTCCAGTCTCCAAGATGACCCACAGTGCCTCCTCTCCTCCCTGTTTACTCTTTTGTTCAGTTGCTTTTATCCCTTCCTTTACATAGAGAGCTACTCCTCCCCCTCTTCTCCCCTGCCTGTCTCTCCTGTAGGTTATGTACCCTGGTATGTTAACATCCCAGTCATGGTTCTCTGTGTACCATGTTTCTATGACTGCTACGATATCCAGGCATCCCTCTTCCATTAAGGCCATCAGCTCAGGAGCTTGTTGCCCAGACAACGGCATTGGTACTCATTACCCTCCATTTCCTGATGGCCTTACCCCTTTTGCCCCATCCCTGTCCTTCTTGCCTTTGTCACTTTCTTCATTTACCTGCCCTTCTCCCTATCGACACCTCTATGTTGGTGTTTGCTGCACTACTACCATGATTATTTGGGGGCTAGGATTTTCCCTGCTCCTTTCCAGTGCCTCCCCTTGGCTGGTTTAAAAGCTTGCCAATGAAGCATTTAAACCTATCACCTAGGATCCTGGTTCCCCTCCCGGACAGATGCAGCCCATCATGCCAGTATAGGCTTGCATCCTCCAGGTGGACCCCAGTCCCCAATGAAGCCAAATCCCTGGGCTCCACACCAGTTTTCAACCACTGATTAGATCCCATGGTGTGGAACCCCTAACCTCTCCTATGCCATAGATAGGTAGCACCTCCGAGAAGGTTACCGTGCATGCTACTTGACTAAGCCCCTCCCAGTTCCACAAACTCTTCCTGCACTTCTCTAATTCCTTTCTTAGCCAGGTCATTTGTCCCTAGGTGGACAATGACATCCAGCTCCCTCCCCTGTGCAGCTGCTCCAGCAATCCTGAGGATTCGCTTCCTGTCCCTGCAAGCCATGGCGCCAGGCAGGCACCTTACCTCCCTCTCCCCTTCCTCCCCCAGTTCTACCTTCCTAACAATGGAGTCCCCCACCAGGAGTTGTTTCCTTCCCCTGCAGGGTCCCTGCCACCCTCCTGTGGGTCTCCTTTGTGGAGGTTCCCAGCATTCTCCTTGGTCTCACTGTGGGTGCCTCCATGGAGGAACCACACTTTGCCAGAATGGCAGGAAGTGGGAGAGGTACACGGGAGGGATGCACCTCTGTTCCACCACCTTTTACCCTCCCTGAGCCCACTGTGGTCCAACGCTCCTCTCTTCTTGGCAACCTCTGAGGCAACGGGTAGGGCACTGGTGGTCCCTGGATGGAAGAGGAGGTCCCACAAATCCTGGCCAACCCAGCCTGGAGATGAGCAACCTCCTCCCTCAGCCCAGAGGAGCCTACAGATGAGACAACACCGCATCCTCCAGAACATCTCCCGGAAGACTGCTGCTCCACAGCCACTGCTGCACCACTCCAGTCATGTCTTATTTCTGGCCCTTAACTGTTTGCAATCCTTACTCTTTCCTCTGTTTTTCTCTCTCTCCTTACTTTCTGCCTGTGTGCCCTTTACGCTCCTGATTGTCCTGTTCTGAGACAAGAATATCCTATATTTCGTAGTAGACCACTTACTTGCTCAGATGCAGACCTCCAGCATCTAGAGGGGTCCGGAGAGCTACTCTTGCCCTTCTGGATGGTGGGTCCTTGGTGGGTCTGTGATCACTCACTTCCTGCCCCTAAACAGGAAGTTCCTGTTGTCAGTCAAATTCTGTGCTTATAAAAATAGAACTAGCTTTGGGTGGGGGGGGTGGAGGGGATGGAAGGAGGGCAATATAGTCCCAGCAGAGAAGTCCAGTCACACAGCAGTCCTTTCTCCTGGTGTCTTCTGCCAAGCCATCCATTTGGGTTGAGCCTCTAACTTAAACGGTCAATTTGAAATGGATGGGATGGTGTTGGGAACAGTAGTCAGTTGTCTCCGTAAAAATCAGTACTAACTTAAATAACTGATTTACAAATGACAATTCTGACTGTACTCTGTTCCCACAACCTCCCATCCATTTGCATTGAGCCTGTAACTTAAACAATCATTTTTAAATGGATTGGGTTATTAGAAACAGTCAGTGTTGTTGATTCTGAGTCGTCTGTAAAAATCAGCAGTTAGGGTGCAGAGCAGCTGCTTTCTCAGTAAAGTACCAGAGATACATTTTTTTCAAGTTCCACACTAATTTTACAGTTTTTCTGACCAGAACAGTCTAAGCCTCTGGTGCAGTGTGATGAGTCATGCTGCGCATTAATATAATTGCACTGGGGGTCTGGGAATCTCAGGGTCCATGCGTCATGTACAAAAAAGGCAAGTAGTGCAGCATGTAGTTTCCGCTTGCAAACTTCTCAAACCCAGTGACCCAAAGTAGAAAAGCAGGTGAGTAAGCAGTCTGGTATGCTAGCTGGGTACTGAAAACAAGCAGCTGCAGCAGCAGTCTAAACCGATTTACAAACTTTACTGAGACGACTGTAACTGTTCCCAACCACTCATCCATCTGGATTGAGCCTCTAACCTAAACGGTCAATTTGAAATGGATGGGTGGTTTGGAACCCTACCGGGTCATAATGTCGTACGCTTAATAGCATACAACATTATAGCTAACCTGAAAGAGCACTGTCCAGGACAGTGAATGATACAATACAGTGTATACTGCTGTACACGGCGTTGCACCTTTCACACACTCCCAGGCAGAGGATAAGACCTCTGCTGGGAGTAGGTTCCACTGAGTAGCTGCCATGGCTCACTGGACTGAGCCACAGCAGTGAGAACCCAGGCACTTTGTCTGGGGCTGGGTTTGATTCCCAGTCCCAGACATTTTATTTTTTTACACATTTTGTGTGCTCCCTGAGTTGGACCCCCCCCCCAGAGTTGAGGATCTTTAGTGGGGAGGGTCCAGGATGGAGCCCCCCACAGAAAAGACATATGCCACATGGCAATATTGTGCTATATTGGCAGTGTGACTTTGCCGTGCAGCATAATGTCTTGCGACATCATGACCCCGTGCCATTCGGAACAGTAGTAGTTGCCTCAGATGTTTGTAAATAAGGAGGGTGTAGCTCTGCTGCAAAGCTGCTTTAGCCTATTCTCAGTACCAGCAGAGCATTGATGTTCACTGACTGACTTTTTGGGTGGCTTTGAGAATCTGGCAAGTGGAACACCTCACAGTCAAACAACTAACACTGCTACTTGACTTTAAAGTACCTGAGTAGTCAGAGACTCAGCAGCCCTGTAGACCCAGTTCCTGGTGGCCATGCATCGTGGTCCCACTAATTTTACCTAACACTAGTGTGCAGATTTACTATTAGATTACAGAGCAAGGATAAGCAACAAACAGTAGTCACGTGTATGGTATTAACTTTTCTTTCAACTAATTTCTAGCCAGAGAGATGACACAAGGAAAATGACAACTTTTTGTGTACTAGACACAGCCTGCTCATAACCCCCCACCCCACCCCGCCAGCTGAGCTGTACACTACAGGATTTTGATTTGTTCAACAATATAAGAACTTCAGATTGCAATTTCCAGCCAAACAGTCTCATCACGCAAACATGAAGAAATTTAAATGTGAACATTAACAACTATAAACAGCTAGTGTGACTTAGTTGAGACATTGAAAAAATTGGCGGTCTTCACCAGCCAGTGGAGTACTTTTTGCCCTAAAAGTCTAACTAAATGGAAAAGTAATTCCAACAATTTAGTCATTTTACATTTTAGTGCTTGTCAGTCAGTGCCCATACTTAACTAAGTGACTCAGATCGATGTCCCATACTACAGACACAGGCTTCAGAGCTCAGCAGAATTTAGTTGCGAAGCAGTCAGCACATGAAAAAAATTACTTGTATAAATTTATTTTTATTTATTTATTGTAGTCTTGGAATTACAACCCTTTGAGTCAAAAAACACTTTTGCAAAGGCTCCATGTGAGATTTATAAATAGACAGGTTGCAGACAATATTACAGGAGATTAATTCAGTACATTATACATAAGATACAAGTATACAAATAATACGGTACATTATAGATAAGTGCATCATAAATGAAGGCAGAGTGCGTGCCAAAGAAACAACATGGCAAGTAGATTTAAACAGACAGGATATGAAACATTACAAGAAATTAGTACAGTACATAATACATAGGATTAGAGTATACAAGTAATGCAGTGTATTATACATGAGTGCATCCTAACTGAGGGTGGAGTACATGATAATGAAACAAACATCATGCAGGCAGTGCTAGTTAACTGTGTAAACAGATAGGAAATTAAAGAAAAGAAATGGACACCAGAAGGAAGTACTTAAGGGGAGTTGTGAGACAGCTGGGTGGGACAGTAGGCAGAAAAGTTGAGTAGAGGGGTATAAGGAGTAGAGAAGGAGGAATAGGAAGGAGTGCAGGTAAAGGATGAGTAATACTTTTAAATAATAATTTAAAAGCCTTTCAAATAAATTTAAATTGGTCACAGGGTCACCATGTCATGTCATGGTTGGTGCCCAGACTTATTTTGCAGGTGTTTGCTGAACTCAAGACAGGGCAGCCCATTTGCTGAAGTGAGTTGTTCTGACCTGTGTGGCTTGGTAAGCGGAGTTCTGAAAGAGCAGTAGACTTCCCATGGCCAGCAGCTGGGATACCTCCCACTACCACATCTGCCTGTGCCAACCCCTGTGCTCAGAATCTAGATATTGCAAGTAGGGAAAGTGCAGGGCACCTCCTCCATTGCTAGTGCACTCCCCCTGCTAGGAGATCTGGACATCTAAGCATGGGGATCGAGGCTGGCAGACGTAAAGAAAGGTGCTTGGCTGACTGGCGTGGATTCTCAACTGACCCACTTCCCTCTGACTACCACAGGACCTGAAATTTTACCCCACACACCACGGCTTAAATTTATAAGCTAAATTCAACTTCCCTCAGTTTACAGGGGCTCGCTACTACTGATCAATGATCAATCTTATGTCGCCGTCATTGTCTGACTTGGATAAAATAGTGGAAGGCATAATAATGCTAAATTGTGCTGCGTCTTCTGAACTAGTTACATTTGTGGTGCTGTGAGATGAAGCTGACCTTTTTGCTTCTGACTGCCATGATTTCACTCAAATTCTTCTTGGAGTGCTGAAGGATCTATCTACAACTGGAACAGCATCAAATGTCTCTGGAATATCACCTCAACTGAAACTCTAACCAGGTGTTCCAACATTACTTTACTCAGTCTGTTTCTCCAATTAGTATTGACATGCTGTCTTATTGAAAATGACCTTTCCAGCTTTGCACTGGAAACTGGATTGAGCTTACAAAAATGCCAGCGTGGTAGAAGTCTGAGACCTGTTCTCTGCAGGATATCAGAATACAGTTCCAAAAGTCTTCCCTATTTAAGTGACTTGAAAAAAGTACTGTATAAAGTTTTAAGTTCCCACCATTCTCCTGGCAAAGCAACAAGATCAACATTATGTTTCATGAGTATATGTCCACAGTAATTAACAAATTCATCCAACTCTATGTTTCCAAACATTTCTAGCTCATCAGCACTCCTAGACCACTGTTTCACATCTAACATTTTTAAATTCCTAACAAGCATTTGTCAATGCCAAGTGTTGCTTGCTGTCATTAGCAGTGGAAGTGCAGGAGTTAGACAGATGCAGTACAGGAATGGCAGTGACGTTTGAACTGATGTCAACTCCACCCCCACCCTGCAGAGATGGACAGACATTGGGGTGTGCCTTTGGGTCATCACCCATAACGGTCATGACATTTCACCTCACCCTACCCTGCAGACACTTACAAGTATCGAGGTGTGCTTTGAAGTTTTCAGGCTTTACACTCACCTCATTCCATAAGGAAATACACTGAAATGGGTGTAGTATAGGAGAATGGGGTAAACTCTGGGGCCAAAGGGTCCAAGGTGCACCTCTGTGACTGCCACTGGCTGCAGGGTGGGGGAAGAATGGTATGAGCATTACTGTTGACAGTCCCAAGTCACACCCCTGATGCTGTCAGTCCCTATAGGTTAGGGCGTTAAGGTCTAAAACCCTAATACCCTGGGCGTTTCTTGGTATTTTGACTCCAAGTTTTCAACATGGACTTTTTGTGATCCCACAGCATGAACAGTGATGCTATCAGTTCATTAGCTGAAATGTGGTTTTGCACAGTGACTGCGCCATTTGGCGCCACAGGTGAAAAAACAAATTTCGAACAGAATGTGAAAAATGACAGCTGTACTGTTCATGAGGAGGTGTAAAAAATGGCAATGTTGAAAATCTGCAGTGAAAATATAAAAATCTGGTGAAGTCACGAGTGTGAGTAGAAACTGTGCAAAGCACACCCTAATGTAATTAGTTTTGGGATTTTTTTTACAGCAGATTTTCAACATAGGCATTTTGGGACCTCTGCTCATGAACAGTGTCACTGTGATTTTCTTAATCTATCTCGAACATTGATTTCCCACAGTGACCATGCTATTCTGTGACAGAAGTGTGAAAACACATTTCGGCCAGGGTGTGCAAAATGACAGCTGTACTGTTCATAAGGAGGTGTGGAAAAATGCCAGTGTTGAAAATCTGGACTGAAAAGATTACGAATTCATGAACTTACGCAGGAGCGTGGAAATTGCACAATGCACACTCATAACACAGTCATTTTATGGACTTTTGTCACCAAATTTTCAACATAGCCGGTTTAAGGCCTCTGCTCATGAACAGTGTCACTGTGATTTTCTTAATCTGTCCCAAACATTGATTTCGCCCACCAACCACACCACTGTGCAATACATGGGCGAAAACACATTTCGGGTGAAATGTGAAAAATGACAGTTGTACTGTTCATGAGGAGATGTAGTAAAATGGCAATGCTGAAAATCTGGAGTGAAAAGATTAAAAATGCTCGAAGTTAAGAGCATGTGTAGGAACTGCGCAATGCACGTTCGTAAAACAGTCATTTGGGGGAATATTTTCACCAAATTTTCAACATAGGGTTTTTGGGGGCCTACCTCATGAACAGTGTCACTGCAATATTCTTAATCTGTCCCAGACATTGATTTTGCACACCGACTGTGCCATTGTGCGCTACATGTGCGAAAACACATTTCAGGTGAGATGTGCAAAATGACAGCTATACTGTTCATAAGAAAGTGTGCTAAAATGGCAATGTTGAAAATCTGAAGTGAAAATATTAAAAATGCTCAAAGTTACAAGCATGCATAAGAACTGTGCAATGCATGCTTGTAAAACAGGCATTTTTATGTTTGCTTGCACACATGTGCAAGAAACATAGTGCCATCATCCGAGTTTTCGGAGGTGTGGCAGCCCTCTTCCAATTCAATCAGTGTGTTTGCAGGTGCGGCCGCAGTTCTCCAATGCCTGCTGGAGCTGTCTATGACAAGCTCCAAAATGCAGTGGCATACAGTTGAAAGGGGAAGCTATGCTTCAGTGAGCAGCGATAAGATATCGCCTGCTCATGCGCAGCTCCCCCTACACACCCTCACACATGCACACATACTGTATGCTCACCCCCCCCACGCACACACTGTGTAGCCGACGGGGGCGCCCAATACCCCATCAGCTGTGCTGCGCACCCCCCCAAGACAGTGTCCCATATGCCACGCTGGATGCCCACCCCAGCGTGGCCACACATCATGTAGCCGATGGGGGTGCCCAATCCCCAGTCGGCTCCACTGGTTCCACCCCACCCCCCAGAATACAGGGTGCCATGCTGGCGCCCACCCCAGTGTGGCAACATATGCTATCGCCGAATTCCCTGTCAGCTCCACGCCCCACCAGCCATCCTTGTGCCACACTGGGAGCCCACCCCAGCGTGGTAAACATCCCACATCATCATTTAAAAAAAAAAAAAAAAACCTGAAACTGAAAAATGGTCCTTGCAGTCTCTGCCCCCACCCGCACTCCACCCACTGTGCACCCCACCTCACCACACCCTCCCTCACTCCATACTTACCTCCGGACTCCAGCACGATGATCTTCGGTGGACCGGGAACACATCTGCACTCTTCAAAGCCAACCGCGAACTGAGGAAATGCCGGTAAGTTGTATAATGGGATAGATAGGGTATTTTCAATTTTGCTGCATATCTCAGGCATTTTTTGGAATTTTTGCACCAAATATTCAACGTGGGGTTTTTGGGCCCCCTTCTCATGAATGCTCTCACTGTCATGGCATTAATCGGGCCCAAAGGGAGATTTCGCAGTCACTGCGCAAAATCACCTTTCAGGACTGAGTAATGAAATGACACTGCCACTGTTCATAAGGTGGGCTCTCAAAAAGCCTATGTTGAAAATGTGGTGGAAAATTCATAAAAATGACTGTTTTATGAGTGTGTGTTGCGCAGTTCCTATGCACGCTCGTAAGTTCACGAATTTTCAATATTTTCACTCTAGATTTTCAACATTGCCATTTTACCACACCTCCTTATGAGCAGTACAGCTGTCATTTTTCACATCTTGTCCAAAACGTGTTTCCGCCCATGTAGCGCACAATGGCGCAGTTGGTGTGCGAAATCAATGTATGGGACACATTAAGAAAATCACAGTGAAGAAGAAGAATCTGCATTTATATACGCTTTTCTTACATCCAAATCATTTTACAAGCAATACTAGACTGGTAGTGAAGTGACTGAATGTGTGGTGGCTGCCATATCGCACATCATCACCCACACACACAGCCTGGATAATTGCATGAACCGGCTTATGGGAAGGGGAATGTTGGCCAGGACACCAGGAATGTTCCCTACTCTTTGCGAAGAGTGCCCTGGGTTCTTTTACTTCCACCTGGACAACACCAGGATGGGTAGAAGGGACCTCAGTTTAACGTCTCATCCGAGGGACAGCACACCCCAGCAGTACAGCACCCCCCCAATACTGCACTCGGATGCCAGCGATTTTTTAGGTGCAAGTCCAATCCCAGTGTGGGGTGAGAACCCATGACCTTCTGGTCCAGAGGTGGATGTGTTACCAACTGAGCCACGCTGACACCCGGACACTGTGACACTGTTGATGAGCAGAGGTCTTAAAATGGCTATGTTGAAAATTTAGTGAGAAAATTCTTAAAAACGACTGTTTTATGAGCACGCGTTTCACAGTTCCTACACACACTCGTAAGTTTGAGAATTTTCAATATTTTCACTCCAGATTTTCAACATTGCCATTTTATTATACTTCCTTATGAGCAGTACAGCTGTCATTTTTCACATCTTGCCCAAAATGTGCTTCTGCCCATGTAGAGCACAATGCGCAGTCGGTGTGTGAAATCAATGTGTGGGACATATTAAGAAAATCACAGTGGCACTATTCATGATCAGAAGTCTTAAAATGGCTATGTTGGAAAATTTGGTGAAACATTCCTAAAATGACTGTTTTACGAGCGCATACGGCGTAATCTATGCATGCTCGTAAGCTTCAGAATTTTGGTGTATTTTCACCCAGATTTTCCACATTGCCATTTTATTACACTTCCTTATGAATGGTACAGCTGCCATTTTCCACATGTCTCCCCAAATGTGTTTCCGCACATGTAGCGCACAATGGTGCAGTCGGTGTGCGAAAGCAATGTTTGGGACAGATTAAAAAAATCACAGTTGCACTGTTCATGAGCAGAGGTCTTAAAATGGCTATGTTGAAAATTTGGTAACAAAAGTCCATAAAGTGACTGTGTTACGAGTGAGCGTTGCGCAGTTTCCACACACCCTCGTAAGTTCATGACTTTGTAATATTTTCAGTCCAGATTTTCACCAGTGGCATTTTTCCACACTTTCTTACGAACAGTACAGCTGTCATTTTTCACAACATGGCCAAATGTTTTTCACAGTTTCAGCGCAGAGATGCGAGGTCACAGTGGGAAATCATTGTTCGGGACAGATAAAGAAAATCACAGTAACACTGTTCATGATCGGAGGTCCCAAAATGCCTGTGTTGACAATCTGCTGTAAAAAATTACCAACCTAATTACATTAGGGGTGTGCATTGCACAGTTTCTATGCACGCTCGTGACTTCACCAGTTTTTTTAATATTTTGACTGCAGATTTGCAACATTACCATTTTTTACACCACCCCATGAACAGTACAGCTGTCCTTTTTCACATCCTGTTCGGAATGTGTTTTTGCACCTGTGGTGCTAAATGCCGTAGTCGCTGTGCATAAGCAGCTTTCGCTAACAAACTCATATTGCCACTGTTCATGAGGTGGGGGTCACAAAAAAAACATGCTGAAAATTTGGAGTGAAAATACCAACGAATGCCTGAGGTGTTAGGGTTTCCAACCATAACGCCCCACCCTGTAGAGAATGACAGTCATCAGGGGTGTGACTTGGGATTCTTGCCTGTAATGTTCATACCATTCCACACCCTGCAGCCAGTGAGAGGCATCGAGGTATGCCTTGGACTCTTCAGCCCCAAAGTTCACCATATTCTCCTATACCGCACCCATCTCACCATATTTCCTCATGCAATGGGGTGCACATAAGGGCCAAAGACCCCAAGGCACACCGTGACACTTGTCAGTGTCTGCAGGGTAGGGTGTGGTGAAATGGCGTTGCCGTTATGCCTGACGACCCAAAGGCACACCCCAATGCCTGTCACTCTCTGCAGGGTGGTGGTGAGGTTGGCTTCAGTTCAATACTTCACTGCCATTTCTATTATGCAACTCTGTAACTTCTACACTACCAATGCCAATGCCAGCAAGCAACATTCGGCATTGACAAATGCTTGTTGGGAATTGTTTCACCAGATTTTCAACTTATGGTTTTTGGGGGCCTACCTCATGAACTGGAACACTGTCATTTCGTTAATCGGTCCCAAAAGGTGGTTCCACGCCATGACCGCGAAATCACCTTTGGGGACTGAATAACAAAATGGCAGTGACTGAGTTCATGAGGTGAGGTCCCAAGAACCCCATGTTGAAAATTTGGTGAAAAAATTCCCATAAATGGCCTAGATATGCACCAAAGTTGAAAAAAAAAAACATTTATGCCATTGTACAGCTTACCGGCATTTCTTCAGTTCACGGTTGGATTTGAAGAGTGCAGACGTGTTCCCGGTCCACCAAAGAATGTTGTGCTGTGCTCCGGAGGTAAGTATGGGGTGTGGTAGGGGTGTGGGGAGGTGGGGTATGCAGAGGGTCGGTGTGGGTTGGGGAGGGGGCAAGAGAATCAACGAGGGGCCATTTTTTTCTTCTAGGTCTTTTTTTCTTTTTCAAAGATGATGGGGGACTTTTGCCATGCTGGGGTGGCAGATGGAAGTTTATTTGGGGGGCAGTGGAGCTGATGGGGGACTGGGCACCCCATCAGCCACACAGTGTGCTGAGGGATGATGCATGAGCCATGGGGGAGTGTATTATGCCAACAGGGACTGGGCACCCTGTTGGCTTTTTTTTCTTTATTTATTGAAATGTTTCAGCAGGAAGGCACACTGAATGGTGGGAGGTGGCTTTCCATTGGCTTCCTGGGGACTGTGAGAGGCAGACGGAGAGCCCATCGCCGCCATGGGGACACCATGCAATCAGCTGTTTTGGTAGCTTGTAATGCACCAAAACAGCTGATTGCATGGTGATGTGGCCAAATTTCTTGACGCATTGTGGCATGCTACCTAACTGCTGACGCAATGTGTTTCTTGTACATGTGTGTGCAAGCAACACAAAAATTGGGTGCTGGTTCTGAGAGTGACAGTCAGTGATATCTGAAAATCTGTCAGAAATGCATTGTTGTACTCTACTGATGTAATTAGTTACCTCTGTTCTAAGGTGCCTGATGCTGCAGTTAGCATTCAAGAGTGGTACATCTTTAAACGCGTAAGGTGCAAAATCGTCAGACTCGTCATTGTCAGTGTTATGATCATGGTACTGTAAGAGTGCCTTAAGATCAGAGTTGCATGTTCCAAGAAGATTATTTGCGAGATGCTGTAGTTGCCGTAAGGTTGCGTTAACACAAGACAAAGCTAAGATCAAGTCAGCAGAAGAAGCCTGTAAACTGAAAGAGAGTCATGTCAGTGGCCTTAGAAGGTCAATATAAAACAGTAAATGCGTGACAGATTTGGCAGTTTTCGGTCTGGTCAAGATGCCCTTAACTCTGCTTTGTTCTGCTGGTGGTGTAGTGGCAGTTTCTGTGAGATTTTCAAGATGATGAATTGATACTGTGTAGAATTTTACCAGGGTCTGAGCTGCGTGAAATTTGTGATCTGCCCACCTTGTTTCAAATGCCATTTCTGGTTTGTTGACTTCACCGCCCACTATTTTAGCTAATTCTCTGAGTTCTCGGAAGTTTCTTTGGACTTTTTTCGTAAAGGTAGTACAATGTTATGAGATTATCATTAACTTGATTAAAAAATGATCTTTTCAGTATATCTCTAATTGCCAATTCCGGTCTATAGTTCAGATAATGAATAGACAGGAACCATGGCATTTCCACGTTTAACAGAGTTTATAGCACTTTTTATGTTGGCTCGCGCCTGCGTGCCAGCCAACATATTGCATTAGTAGCAGATTTGGAAGCGCGGTCACTGTTGGTCGAATGTAGGGCATGCATCAGTAGGTGTGTCCCTCATTCCTCAATAAGCCAGCATGCAGGCACCACACCAGGAATACATAATGTGGTGAGCACATCTAAGAAAAGGTCCGCTGCCATGAGAGCCAAGCTTGTCATGCAGTGGCACCAAAACACGCCCTCCCTACGTGCCTTCCCTGGGGAGCTCTTCATTAAACATGGTGGTGCTGACTGCTGCTGCATGGAGAGCTGACTTCAGGGGTGCCAATCCCCCTGTCGGCTTGCCCCAGCCCACTTCATTTGCCAACAGGGGAGCTCACTCCCTGTCAGCATAATGCACCCCCCCATTTAAAGCGTGTACTGAGGGGGTGCCTAATCCCCCTCAGCATCATGTCTCCCCTTCCCCTTTGGCATAATGTTCCCCTCATTTGTTGTGTGCCAATGGGGGTACCCAATCGGCTACAGAATCCCCCCCAAAAAAACATTCAGGTGGCACGCTGGGAGCCCACCCCTGCATGCCA
The DNA here is from genome assembly GCA_016271365.2 of Neoceratodus forsteri. NCBI lineage: Eukaryota > Metazoa > Chordata > Ceratodontiformes > Ceratodontidae > Neoceratodus > Neoceratodus forsteri. The sequence continues at coordinate 43,607,875 of CM028133.1, read as the reverse complement.
ATTGCCCCTGTAAAACAAAAATGGTCCTGCAATGTTTTTTTTGGTTTTTTACAACCTGCAAACCAGAAAACAGTCCCTCGTCGAATCCAGAGGCCCTCCTCCAACCACACCCACCCTCCCCACATCCCCTCAATCCCATACTTACCTTCTGGAGATCGGCGCGACGATCTTCGTGGACCGGAACACGTCTGCACTCTTTAAAGCCAAAGGCAAACTGAAGAAATGCCGGTAAGCTGTATAATGGCATAAATAGTAGTTTTTTCAACTTTGGTGCATATCTCAGGCATTTTGGTGAATTTTGGCACCAAATTTTCAACATGGGGGTTATTGGGACCCCTCCTCATGAATTCAGTCACAATCATGGTGTTATTCTGTGCGGTCACTGCATGGGATCACCTTTTGGGACCGATTAATGAAATGACAGTGCCACTGTTCATAAGAGGGCTCTCAATAACCCCCATGTTGAAAATTTGGTGAATAAAATCCCAAAAATGGCTCTTTTATGAGTATGTGTTCCACAGTTTCCACGCACATTTGTAACTTTGTGAATCTGTAATATTTTCACTCCAGATTTTCAAAATTCAAAATCACTGCACCACTGTTCATGAGGGGAGGTCCCAAAATGCCTATGTTGAAAATGTGGCTAAAAAAATCCCCAAAATAATTGGGTTACAGACTTGTGTTGCGCAGTTTCTATGCAAGCTCATGACTTCACCGATTTTTCATATTTTTACTCCAGATTTTCAAAATTGGCATTTTCCACACCTCCTTATGAACAGTGTGGCTGTCATTTTACATATCCTGGCCAAAATGTATTTTCACACATCTGGCGCAGCATAGCGCGGTCACTGTGCGAAATCAGTTTTTGGGAAAGTTTCAGAAAATGACTGTGATACTATTCATGAGCAGTGGTCCTAAAATGCTAATGCTGAAAATTTGGTGATGAAAGTCTATAAAATGACTGTGTTACAAGCGTGCGTTGCACAGTTTCCACGCACCTCTGTAGCTTTGCAAATTTGCAATATTTTCATGCCAGATTTTCAACACTGGCATTTTTTTCACACTTCCTTATGAACAGTACAGCTGTCATTTTTCACAGGCTGCCCAAAATGTGTTTCCACACCTGTGGCGCACAATGGCATGGTCGCTGTGGGAAATCAACTTTTGGCACAGATTAAAAAAATCACAGCACCACTGTTCATGAGGAGAGGTTCCAAAATGCCTATGTTGAAAATGTGGCTAAAAAAATCCCCAAAATAATTGGGTTACGGACTTGTGTTGCACAGTTTCTATGCATGTTCATGGCTGTACCAGTTTTTCATATTTTCACTCCAGATTTTCAGCATTGCCATTTTTTTAACCTCCTCATGAACAATACAGTTGTCATTTTTCACATCCTGCCCAAAACGTGTTTTTATCTCTGTGTCGCCAAATGGCATAGCCACTGTTCAAAACCACCTTTCAGATAACAGACTGATTGTGCTGCTTTTCATGAGGTGGGCTCACAAAAAGCCTATGTTGAAAATTTGGAGTGGAAATACCAACAAATGCCTATGATGTTAGGGTTTCCAACTGTAACACCCCACCCTGTAGAGACTGACAGGTGTCAGGGGTGTGACTTGTGATCATTGGCTGTGATGCTCATGCCATTCCATCCCCACCCCCACCCTGCAGCCAGTGACAGGCATCGAGGTGTGCCTTGGAGTGTTCGGCCCTAAAGTTCACCCCATTCTCCTATACTGCACCTGTCTCAGCGTATTTCCTTATGGAATGGGTTAAGTGTCACAAACCCACTCAGCAGGTCAGCCCTCTACTTCCAAAGTGCCAACCTCTGAGCATAGAATTGTGAACAGTTAACAGAACAAGGTAACTCTCTTGTCTGTTTTGTGGGTTCGAGTCACCTTTGTCCGAAGTTCTGGAGGGATTCAAACTGATAACCTCTTGTTAGCATACCCAATTGTCAGGCTCAGATAATTCTGTCTTCGGGGGGCCAGATACCTTTGCCTATGGGCACCTAACCAGGTATTACAAAATGAACCCTTAGAACTCTATGCAAGACCTAGAGAACTCTTACCTGTTTCCCAGTTTGGTACCACAATAAGCTCATGCACAGTGTCAACTGTAACCATCTAAGCTTCACTTATAAAAAAGAAGTTTCAAGGCACACCAGGCAGTTTCTGTTTTAAAAATATATACCTTTACTTTAAAATAGGTAAAAAAATAGGAAAACAGTAAGTACAGAACAAGATATCCCAACACATACTATCTTAAAAATGAAACAGGTTTAAAAGTGCTAATTCCTACAACCCGTACACTGAGACTGGTCTTATCTAATGTATCCTTACTTTCTTAATCTTTCAGTGCTTTGATGTTCCTCTTTCTCACTCAGAAAATGAATATCTATATGTGTCTCTAAGGTCTGCTCAGTATACTTAAAAACAGTCCTGAGCCGGACTTCTCTCTGCGGTCACCTAACTCCGCCTTGGTGCATTAAAATTCATATTTTATAACACAGGATGTCCTAATAAGATACTTAAAAAAATAGGTGACATCAGTGAATCTCCTCTCTTAATGTGACTTCCCAAACTAGTCTGTGATCTGCTTCACACAGACAACAAAGTCTCTTTGATGTAATTAACTGGCTTCCTCTGACGATACCCCAAACAAATGCATATTGGACTTCCCAATTTAGTCTGGGACCTGTTTCAGACAGACATCAAAGTCTCTTTGATGTAATTAACTGGCTTCCTTGGAAGACACCCTAAACAGAGGCATATACCCTTTCTTCATGACACCTAGTACAAATCAAAGAATTTCCCAGAGGACGTCATAAATGGATATTTTAGTTCCTGGCTTCAAAGCAAACTAACAAGTTAATTGCATCCCAGATATCTGTAGTTTAACCTATGTCCTGTCCTTTGAACTTATACATGGGAGGGTTGATGTGTCATTTCAGCAAGACAGTAGTTTCTCCTGACAGACAGTCCCCTACATTTTTTTTATATTGCAGAAAAAATATCATAGGGTAATCAGAACCAGCTGTCCAAGTGTCACAATCCTCTGCACCTAGACTGAATTTGGGGGCTCTATCCCCTGCATGGGATGAGCTTCCCAAATCAGTTCACTCCTCATAGACACGAGACAGCCCATCTGAGTTCTGATTGGTCACTCCAGCCCTATTTAGAATGGTCATGTCATACCCTTGCAAAGCAAGACTCCATCTTAGCAATCTACCATTGTTTTTCCCCATCTGCATCAGCCAAACCAGGGGGTTGTGGTCAGTCTGCACCACAAAATGCTGCCCATACAAATATGGCTCTAATTTCTTTAGGGCTCACACTATGGTAAGACACTCCTTTTCTATCGTGGAGTATGTCTGCTCCCTGGGAAGTAACTTTTTACTCAGGTAGGCTATTGGGTGATCCCTTCCTTGGCTGGATGTCTGACTCAGTACTGCCCCAATACCCACGTCTGAGGCGACAGTCTGAACTATAAAACGTTTGCTGTAGTCAGGACTTGTCAAAACAGGAGCACTGCACAGTGCCTCCTTTAGTTTGGAAAAGGCTTCCTCACAGGCTGGGTCCCAGGTAATTTTCTTGGGCATCCTTTTCTTTGTCAGGTCAGATAGGGGAGAAGCCAGGGCACTGTAATTGGGTACAAATTTCCTGTAGTACCCTGCTGTCCCTAGAAAACTCCTGACCTTCTTCTGTGTTTCTGGTCCGGGCCATGCCTGGTTTACCTCTATTTTTATTTAGTTAGGACGGAGCTGTCCCCAGCCTACCACATGCCCAAGGTATGCCATGTCTCCCATGTCCACCTGGCACTTCTCAGCTTTGACAGTGGGCCCGGCCCTATGTATCCTGCCCAGCACTTCCCTAAGGTGGGATAGGTGTTCCTCCCAGCTGGTACTAAAGATGGCAGTGTCATCCAGGTACACCATGGCGTACTCCTCAGCACCATTTAACACCTGGTTCACCAACCTTTGGAAAGTGGCCAGGGAGTTCTTCATTCCGAAAGGCATTACTTTAAACTCAAATAAGCCTATCAGAGTGATGAAGGCTGACCTCTCCCTAGCTCTGTCCGTCAGCTCTACCTGCCAATACTCCTTTGTCAGGTCAATGGTCATAAGGTAGGTCACCTGTCCCAGCTTGTCCAGGAGTTCATCCATCTGGAGCATCATGTGGGTGTCTGACTTTGTGACTGCATTCAGTCCACGATAGTCCACACAGAAATGAGTTGAGCCATCTGGCTTGGGCACAAGGACTACGGGTGAGGCCCAGGGGCTGTGGGATCTCTGGATTACCCCTAAATCCAGCATCTCCTCCACTTCCCTTCCAATGTCCTTTTGGACAGCCTCTGACACCTGATATGCTGTCTGCTGTATGGGCGTCTGTGTCCCTGTTTCCACATCATGTGTCACTAAGGGGGTTACTCCAGGCTTGGCGCTAAACAAGGGGGCAAAGTCTGCTAAAACCTCCTTTACTTCCTGGATCTGGTCTGGGGTCAGCTGGGGAAACAATTTTACTGCCTTCACAGAGGACTCCCGCTTACTCTCTTCCAGCAAGTCCAGAAGGGGGTCTCCTTCGTCCATCCCTTCCCCATGACTACACACTGCAAACACCATGTCAGCCCTATTTGCATATGCTTCATCATGTTGACATGGTACATCCTTTCTGTCTGTCTTCAGTCAGGTAACTCCACAATGTAGTTCACGTCATTTACCTTCCTAACCACTTTATGCGGTCCTACCCACTCAGCCTGCAGCTTGTCTTTCTGAACTGAATAAGGACCATGACTTCCTGACCCACCATGTGCGAAGCGGGCTCTAGCTCTGCGGTTGTACCACACTTTTTGTTTCTGTTGGGCAGCTGCCAGGTTGCTCTGTGCTGCCCCCATAAGATCCTTCAGCCTTTCCCTAAACCTAAGGATGTAATCCACAATGGGAGTTACCTGGGTGGCGTGCTTGCCTTCCCAGTCCTCCCGGATCAAGTCTAGGGGCCCACGTGCCTGGCATCCATATAAGAGTTCGAAGGGGGAAAATCCTGTTGACTCTTGGGGCACCTCTCTGTATGCAAACAACAGGTGGGGAAGGTATTTCTCCCAGTCCCTCCCATGCTGTTCAGCAAATGCCAGGAGCATTGACTTTAGGGTACCATTGAATCTTTCCACAAGCCCATTGGCTTGTGGGTGATACAGTGTCGTACATCGCTGCACCACCCCACACTTCTCCCATAATCATTTCATCAGGTCCAACATGAAGGAACTCCCTCAATCGGTGATTACCTCCTGTGGAAACCCAAGATGGGAGAAAATCCCAAGTAAGGCTTCTGCCACTTTGTCCATCCTCAGTGAGGATAGGGCAACTGCCTCTGAGTACTGGGTTTCATAATCCACCACAGTTAGGATGAATCTCTTCCCTGAGGAGCTGGGGGTATTTAAAAGCTCCACAATATCCATTTCTACCCTCTGGAATGGCTCCTCCACTATGGACAATGGAATCAGGGCAGCTTGGGTCTTCTTGCCCACCTTCCCTATTTCTTGGCACTGATGACAAGACCTGCAATACTCCTTCACCTGCTGGGTGAAGTTAGGCCAGTAGAAATTCTGGGCCAACCACTGTGTAGTGTGCATGATTCCCAGATGACCAGACAAGGGAATATTATGTGCAATTTTGAGCAACTGCTCATGATACACCTGGGGAATGACAAGCTGCCTGCCTAGCATCCCTCCCTCCCTCTGTCTGTACTGCCTGAGTATACATAAGTCCATTTTCCCAATAAACCTTATGTCTGCCATCACCTCCCTATGCTCCGTAAGAGTCTGCCCAAGCCCTCAGCTTCTCTAAACTAGGGTCACTCCTCTGAGCAGCTGCAAACCCCTCACACATTCCCAAGGCATGGGACAGGTCCCCTTCAATTGCTAAATTAGGGTCCCTAGCACTAGCATCAGGGCACTCAGGATCACTGTCAGTCCCAACCCTGTGACAAGGGGTCATCCCTCCCTCTTCAGAGTAACCCTCTGTAGCTGTGTGGTTACTTGCTACTGGGGAAATTTCTACCCCCTCTTCATTGATTTCCATATCAGGAGACACAGGCTGGGGAACTGCCTCTCAGTGGTTTCCACAATGGCTTCTGTGGGGTTCGGTGAACTACACTTTTCCCTTGCCACTTGGCTACGGGTAACTGCACATACCATCCCCAGTTTTAGATTGTTGCCCAGTATCACATCCACTGCTAAGGTTTTGGCAACAGTCAGCTGTTGCGCAGTTCCCCCCGTTTCATCCCAGCTAGGAGAACACTAGCGAGGAGTAATGTTTTTGCCTCACCAGTGAAGTCCTGTACAGTGATGTATTTATTGGGTATAAGCTGACCAGGCTGTACCAGATCCCCCTTTACCAAGGTCAGGGATGCCCCTGTGTCTCTTAACCCCTGTGTCTGCACGCCATTCACCATGACTGGGTGCATGTGTTCCCTCATGTTCACTGGCATGCTTCCAGGGACACACAAACAACCGATTTATTTTCTAGCATCTCCTTGAACATTATTGCTCGCCTTTTTGGGACACTGTCTGGAAATATGCCCAGTTTCCTTACATAACCAACATCCATTTCTCTTTTCAGAGAAATCTTTTCTCTGAAACCTGAGGCTAGCTGGTTTCGGTGGAGGCAGTGAGGGTTTTAGCTGCCCTGAAGGCATGCTTTTCCCTTTCTGTGCTGCCACACCCACCCCATTTGCTCTCAGAGCAGGTCTGCTTTTGGCATAGTGGTCCAAGAGTTCAGCAGCCTCTTGCACTGTTTTGGGATCTCGGTCCTCCAGCCAGGTTTTTAGATCTACTGGGAACGCCCAATAAAACTGTACTAATAAAATCACATTTTCAATTTTATCAACAGAGTTTGCCTCAGTTCCTTCCCACCAACGTTTTAAAAACTGATGTTGTTTTGTGGCTAGCTCCTCATTGCTCATATCAGGGCTTCTCGTGAGCTTACGGAATTTAGCTGTATATGATTCAGCAGTTAATTCAACCTTTTTTAACAGTGCAGCTTTTAGCTTGCTGTAATTATTACTGTCCTCATTGTCCGTTTGACTCAATGCATCCCGAGCTTTTACGGTAAGCAGTAGGGATAGCTGGAAGCTCCAGGACTCTAGGAATTTTAGCCTGAATACAAACTTTTCAAAAGAATTTAAAAAGGCATCCATATCCTCCCCTTCTTTAAACTCGGCTATTAATTAGGAATTCAATTTGTAACCCAGTCCTGCAGTCCCAATTAAACCCACGCCACTTACCTGCTCTGGTGCCGCTGGTTGGAGTCATAGGTTCTCCAGTTCATGTTGCCTCTGGTGCTCTCCTCTCTTCTTCTCTGCCTCACAGCATTCTCACTCTGCCTCATGGCATTCTCACTCTGCCTTCTTTTCTGCAGCTCGCTGGCGCTCACATTCCTCATGGTCTGCCTCTCGGTGTTCTCGCTCTGCCTCATGGTCTGCCTTTCGCTTCTCTTGCTCCCTTTTCTCCTGGAACTCCAGCTCCATCCTGCGCAACTCAATTTGCAGCCTGAGTGCTGCTGGATTTAGGATACTGGTGACCTGCCCCTGCTGCTGTGGCCCTTCACTGACAGTGGCCCTGTTGTCCTCCTCATTGGATCTGGGCACTGCACTGGCCGCTAGCCCTGCCACACTTGAGGTTTGGTCCTTTTCAGTCACAGTCCATGACTCACTGCTCTGGGTATCTGCTACCATCAGGGCATCCATGAGGTTCTGCTTGCTGGCTTTCACCACAAATGGGACTCCTCTGTCCCCAAACAACTGCTTTAAGGAGTCTACAGTGTGCCTGCTGTAGTCGGAAGTCATCTTCCCTCACTACTGCTACTCTGACTGGCACTTTAGAAAAAAAAATAAAATGGGTAGGAACTTGACTGCAAACTAAGGGATATAGTTCTGTTTCTTTTGAAATAAAACACAGCCTTTCTTTTTTCTTTCAAGTGAGCTGAACAGTCTCAAGCTGACACACTGAACACTAAAGCTTATACCACCAAACTGTATATGCTACCACTGCCAACCAATCTGTCACAACCCTGCTCAGCAGGTCAGCCCTCTACTCCCAAAGTGCCAGCCTCTGAGCGTAGTATTGTGAACAGTTAACAGAACAGGGTAACCCTCCTGTCTGTTTTGTGGGTTCACGTTACCTTTGTCCCAAGTTCTGGAGGGATTCAAACTGATAACCTCTTGTTAGCATACCCAATTGTCAAGCTCAGATAATTCTGTCTTCGGGGGGGGGGGCAGATATCTTTGCCTACAGGCACCTAACCAGGTATTACAAAATGAACCCTTAGAACTCTATGCAAGACCTAGAGAACTCTTACCTGTTCCCCAGTTTGGTACCACAATAAGCTCATGCACAGTGTCAACTGTAACCATCTAAGCTTCACTTATAAAAAAAAAAATAAGTTTCAAGGTACACCAGGCAGTTTCTATTTTTAAAATATATATCTTTATTTTAAAATAGGTAAAAAATAGGAAAACAGTAAATATAGAACATGATATCCCAACACATACAATCCTAAAAACAAAACAGGTTTAAAAGTGCAAATTCCTACAACACATACACTCAGACTGGTCTTATCTAATGTATCCTTGCTTTCTTAATCTTTCAGTGCTTTGATGCTCCTCTTTCTCAGTCAGAAAATGAATATCTATGTGTGTCTCTAAGGTCTGCTCAGTACATTTTTTTTTTCTTGGTGCTTTTTTTCCCCTGGCATCCAGTCTGCTTTGCCTGTCCCACATCCAGGCATCCTCTCTCAGGCTCCGGCTGCCGTCCAAAGGATCTCTACTTGATATTCGGGCCCCACAGCATTTACCCCCACAGCAGGGTGGTGGAGAGCCCCCCAATACTCAGCCACCAGACCAGGATCCAGTATTGCTGTAGGCCCTTGGAACCAGTGAATCCTCCATGGAGACAGCCATCATGCCATTGCGACGGGTGCCCTGTTTTCCCTGTTCTTTCCCCCTTGGCATGTGAGGTGTGCAGTGACACCAATGGACAGGACCGTGCCCGCTACCACATGCACCCCTTCTCAGCATTGGCCCCAGCACCCCCTGTAGACTACCTGTGCACTGTGATGCCTCCAGCCACCACCAGGGGCCACCAGCGCACCGATGGTAGCGAACTCCCCACCCCAGAGAAGAAGAGCACTCCTCTGGATGCTCAATCCTTCCCTTCCCCTGCCAACCCCTGATGACCCAGGCTTGTTCCCGCAACCCAGGTTGCCGATCTGGAGCGAGGTGTGGCATCCAGCCCTTCAACCCTCAGCACCACTGGGCCAGCCCTGCTCAGTATACTTAAAAGCAGTCTTGATGCTAGCCCAGTGGTGCAGAAGGCTGAGGTGCTGGTGCCTTGCCTTGAACCATGCCGGTGACCCAGGTTCAGGAACAGACTCGGGACACTGGGGGTTGGCAGGGGGAGGATAGGATTGAGCATCTGAAGGACTGCTCTCCTATCCTGGGGTGGGATTGGGGACTGCCTCACTCAAGCAGCAGCTCCCAGTGAAGACTGGGGCACTGCAGGAGCAGCTCGACGAGGGAACCTAGAAAACTGGAAATACCACTCGCTGGTGGCTGCCGGATGATGGCTGTCTGTCCCATGATTCCTCTGGTGCCTTCAGTGGGCCTTCTTACCTCAGCAGCATCCCTGGGCCCTACTGTAGAAGAGTGTGCTGGACTCCCCACTGGTGCCTTTCTCCTCAGAGGAGGGGAACCCACCCGGTGAAGGGTTAAGTCAGGGATATCCCTGGGACTGGCTGCATTGTGAGATGAAGGAGTTCGGGTAAGGCCGGTGGGATCAGAGAGGACTTGGAAAGGGGCCTGAAGGAGTGGGGGTCACCAGGAGCATGGAGGGGGGATAAGTAAATAATGCAAAAAAAAAAAAAAGCAGTCTTGAGCTGGCCTTCTCTCTGAGGTCACCTAACTCCACCTTCGTGTATTAAAATTTATATTTTACACACACAGGATGTCCTAATAAGATATTTAAAAAAAACTGTGACATCAGTGAATCTCCTCTCTTCATGTGACTTCCCAAACCAGTCTGTGATCTGCTTCACACTGACATCAAAGGCTCTTTTATGTAATTAACTGGCTTCCTCTGATGATACCCCATACAAATGCATATTGAACTTCCCAATTTAATCTGGGACCTGCTTCAGACCTACATCAAAGTCTCTTTGATGTAATTAACTGGCTTCCTTGGAAGACACCCCAAACAGATGCATATGCCCCTTTCTTCATGACACCTAGTGCAAATCAAAGGATTTCCATGAGGATGTCATAAATGGATATGTTGGTTCCTGGCTTCAAAGCAAACTAACAAGTTAATTGTATCCCAGATATCTGCAGTTTAGTTTAACCTACATCCTGTCCTTTGAACTTATACCTGGGGGGGGGGTTGATGTGTCATTTCAGCAAGACAGTAGTTTCTCCTGACAGACAGTCCCCTACATTTTTTTATATTGCAGAGAAATATCATAGGGTAATCAGAACTAGCTGTCCAAGTGTCACAAATCAGTTTGTTATGCAGTGGCACCAAAACACGCACTCCCTATGTGCCTTTCCTGGTGAAGCTCTTCAACAAACATGGCAGTACTGACTGCTGCCACATGGAGAGCTGACTTCAGGGGTGCCCAATCCCCCTGTCGGCATGCACCAACCCACTTCATTTGCCAACAGGAGAGTTCACTCCCCATCTGCACAATGCACCCCCCCATTTAAAGTATGTACTGAGGGGGTGCACAATCCCCCTTGGCATTGTGTCTCCCTTCCCAGGTTAATTTGCCGATGGGGGAGCCCACTCCCCTTTGGCATAATGTCACCCTCATTTGTTGTGTGCCAACGGGGTGCCCAATCCCCCATCGGTTATAGAACCCCCCAAAAAAAATTCAGGTGGCATGCTGGGAGCTCACCCCAGCGTGCCAAATGCCCCTGTAAAACAAAAATGGTCCTGCAATGTATTTTTTACAATCTGCAAGCCAGAAAACAGTCCCTCGTCGAGTCTGGTGGCCCTCCTCCAACCCACACCAACCATCTCTGCACCCTGCCCCCCCACACTCCCCTCACCCCATACTTACCTCTGGAGCATGGTGCAATGATCTTTGGTGGACTGGGAACACGTCTGCACCCTTCAAAGCCGACCACAAACTGAAGAAATGCCGGTAAGCTATATAACGGCATAAATAGGTTTTTTCAACTTTGGTGCACATCTCGGGCATTTTGGGGAATTTTGGCACCTAATTTTCAACATGGGGGTTATTGGAACCCCTCCTCATGAATTCAGTCACTGTCATGGCATTATTCAGTCCCAAAAAGTGATTTCGCGGTCACTGCATGGAATCACCTTTTGGGACCGATTAACGTAATTATAGTGCCACTGTTCATGAGGGGGGCTCTCAATAACCCCTATTTTGAAAATCTGGTAAAACAAATCCCCAAAATGGCTCTTTTATGAGCATGCATTGCGCAGTTTCCATGCACGCTCATAACTTCTTGAATTTGTAATATTTTCACTCCAGATTTTCAAAATTGGTATTTTGCTACACCTACTTATGAACAGTCTGACTGTCATTTTACATATCTTGGCCAAAATATGTATTTGCACATCCGGTGCAGAATAGTGCGGTTGCTGTGCAAAATCAGTTTTTGGGGCAGTTTCAGAAGATGACAGTGACACTATTCATGAGCAGTGGTCCTAAAATGCCTACGCCGAAAATTTTGTGATGAAAGTCCATAAAATGACTGTTACAAGTTTCCACGCACCCTTGTAACTTCACAAATTTGCAATATTTTCATGCCAGATTTTCAACACTGGCATTTTTTCACACCTCCTTATGAACAGTACAACTGTCATTTTTCACAGCCTACCCAAAATCTGTTTCCGCACCTGTGGCACACAATGGGATAATCGCTGTGGGAAATCAACTTTTGGGACAGATTAACAAAATCACTGCACCACTGTTCATGAGGAGAGGTCCCAAAATACCTAAGTTGAAAATGTAGCTAAAAAAATCCCAAAAATAATTAGGTTACGGACTTGTGTTGCGCAGTTTCAATGCATGCTCATAACTTCACCAATTTTTCATGTTTTCACTCCAGATTTTCAAAATTAGCATTTTTCCACACCTCCTTATGAACAGTATGGCTGTCATTTTATATACTGTATCCTGGCCAAAATGTGTTTTCACACATCCGGCGCAGAATAGCACGGTCGCTGTGCAAAATCATGTTTCAGAACAGTTTCAGAAAATGACAGTAACACTGTTCATGAGCAGTAGTCCTAAAATATCTATGTAGAAAATTTGGTGATGAAAGTCCATAAAATGACTGTGTTACAAGCATGCGTTGTACAGTTTCCACGTGCCCTTGTAACTTCGCAAATTTGAAATATTTTCATGCCATATATTCAACACTGCCATTTTTTCACACCTCCTTATGAACAGTACAGCTGTCATTTTTCACAGGCTGCCCAAAATGTGTTTCCGCACCTGTGGCACACAATGTCATGTTCGCTGTGGGAAATTAACTTTTGGGACAGATTAACAAAATCACTCCACCACTGTTCATGAGGGGAGGTCCCAAAATACCTATGTTGAAAATGTGGCTAAAAAAATCCCAAAAATAATTGGGCTATGGACTTGTGTTGTGCAGTTTCTATGCATGCTCATGACTTTACCAATTTTTCAGATTTTCACTTCAGATTTTCAGCGTTGCCATTTTTTTAAACTTCCTCATAAACAATACAGTTGTCATTTTTCACATCCTGCACAAAATGTGTTTTTGTCTCTGTGTCGCCAAATGGCATAGCCACTGTGCAAAACCACCTTTCAGATAACAGACTGATTGTGCTGCTCTTCATGAGGTAGAGTCCCAAAAACCCTATGTTGAAAATTTGGAGTGAAAGTACCAACAAATGCCTACGATGTTAGGGTTTCCAACTGTAACAACCCACCCTGTAGAGACTTACAGGCATCAGGGGTGTGACTTGGGATCATTGTCTGTAATGCTCACACCATTCCACTCCCACCCTGCAGCCAGTGACAGGCATTGAGGTGTGCCTTGGAGTGTTCAGCTCTAAAGTTCACTCCATTCTCCTATACTGCACCTGTCTCAGCGTATTTCCTTATTGAATGGGGTAAGTATAAGGCTCAAAGACCTCAAAGCACACCACGACACTTGTCAGTGTCTGCAGGGTAGGGTGAGGTAAAATGGCATGGGCGTTATAGCTGAGAACTCAAAGGCACACCCCAATGCCTGTCAGTCTCTGCAGGGTGGTGGTGGGGGGGTTGGAGTCAGTTCAAAACTTCACTGCCATTCCTATTATGCAATTCTAACTCCTACACTACCAATACCAATGCCAATGCCAGCGAGACAACATTCAGCATTGACAAATGCTTGTTTTCCCTGGGTTTACTGCAGCACCATCTGCACACGTAGCAACCATGCAACTGTTCAAATCTAAAATGCCTAACTTTATGAAGACTTCTTGAAGTGTTTGTAACAAACCTTCAGCAGTGGCATGCTGAACGTCTTTTAATCTGAAAAAACTTATCTCTGTTAAACCAGAACTTTTGTTAAAATGCATAATGTGCAGTAATTCCTTTTCAGTACAACTTTCATCTGTTGCCCCATCTAGAAGAACTGTGAAATACTCAGTTTTCTGAAGGGCACTAAGCAGATTTTCCTATAATAATCCCCCAATAAGTGATGTGAACATACAACAACCGTTAACATTTGAAGATGCAGTTCCGAGATCAACATCGTGTCTTTTTTCTAGTTTAACAAATTATTCAAATTTAGTACACAAAATTTCTTCTTTAGCAAGCAGATAAGCTATTTCAATTAGACAGTGAACTACAGCTCTGTCTTTTACTTCTGCTCCTCTTACTACACGTCCAGTTGGTGTTGTTTTGTATACAGAGGCAGTTGATTCTGTTTATTTGTCAAGTGTCACAGCTCATTTATGAGCGTCATATTGGTTGTGTTTTGCAACACTGTCTTTTTTCAGAGCTGTACCTTTGATGCCAGTGATGAAACTTGCACTAAAATCTCTGCAGTACTTTAACTGGTCTGCCCATTTAGCACAAAGGGAACATTTTATTTAGTCTACAAACTTGCCACAATTGTCTGTTTCATACACTAACCAATCATTGCAGTGGTCTACCTCCTTTTTCCATTTTTCAGCTGTGTGCCTCCTTACTCTTTTGGTGGTTGCCATGGCTGCTGTGATGTCTAAGGTGCAGTTGTGTGACAGTTGAATTAATAAAAACTAACTTGAACAATTCCCTTTTTGTCAGTGTGCTGCTTTGATTATTTTAAACCACTCCAGACAGGGCAGATTAAAAAAATTGGGGGTTGAGGGGGGCACTGATGAGCCTTTAACGTAAACGGTTAATCAGTACTACCCGAGTATGTCTGCTGTACAACACTGCAGAGTTGTCCAGGGCAGATGACCAAAGGGGCTGGGGAAGGGGACTGATGAGCCTGTAACTTAAACAGTCAATCAGTACCCAGTACGTCTTCTGTACAACATTGCAGAGATGTGCAGGGCAGACAACCAAAACAGGAATTAATGGGCATGACTGAGCCTCTGTCTTAAATGGTCAATCAGTACCCGAGTATGTCTGATATACAACACTGCAGAGTTGTCCAGGGCAGATGACCAGTGGGGTGGGGGGATGACTGAGCCTCTGACTTAAACAGTCAGTCAATGTCTGCTGTGTACAACACTGCAGATCAGCTCAGTCCCAGTACAGACGTCATGACCAAATGGGGTTGAGGGGGTTCAGATGGCCAAATTCAAACACCAAACACTGGTCATCACTCTGGCCCACTTCACAGCTGGCGAGAAGAACATTGCTAAGAGACTAAAAAGAAGAATTCAACAGTTACAACACAAGTAAAAAAGCAGTTTTGTTTCTGCTGACCTTGACGGTGAGAACAGCACTGTCTGATCCAGTCTGGCCTGTTTCCCCAACCAGGCCACCCTCCAAAAAATTGGTCTTTCAGGCAGGTGACCTTGCTAGCCTTCAATCAATATTAGCCTGGCTCAGTTCATAAGCACTTTATTCTAAGTCTTGTTTCAGCTGGAATGGGCTGGCCTTTGTGTAACACTCCCTAGTGATATTAATTTTTTTACAGTCCGATACTAATTGCTCAGCCTGCTTTTCCTAGCATCTCCTTCCTCCACTGAGCCACTGTTTTCCTTGTTACTCCTGTCACTTAGCCTGCTTTTTCTTCCCTCTTCCTGTCTGCCCAACTCCGTTTGTCTGAGCTGCACCAGCTTCAGTCCTGTTTTGGACCTCTCAGACTGATCTACAAACGAGGGCTGTGCGTGGGCCGAATAGTATTTTCCGAATACCACGAACAGTAGGCTTCCCGAATATTCTGATGCATTTTCCGAATAGTTTACTATTTGGCCACTACTCGGGAACTACTGTTCGGTGAGATTTCCCAGTCTCGCAGAGCTTTGTTCGCCAATCAAAAACTGTTTCTTGAGCTCAAAGGCAAGCACACCATGAGACATCCTCACTCTGAGCTGGTAGAAGACAGGAGACAGTGGTTTCTTAGAGCTGCTCTGCAGTACTTCTGAGACCTTAAACTTGCTAAAAGAGAAACAGATTTTTGCTTCACAGGCTTTTTTGGGTCAGTTTAGCTTTTTTGATCAGCGTCAGAAAAGTTATGTTTGGCTTTCTGACAGGTATTTTGTCCTTATTTTTGTACTCGGTTACAGGGACTAGGAGGGCTGTCTGCTAACACCCCTTCTCTGCTGCTGTCTGACATAGCTCCAGTGTGATTTTTTTTGGGTGATGCACATTTTATTTTTGTGTTGGTTTTTTTTTTTGCTGTTGTCTGGTTCCAGGTTTGGTTCCCTGCATGCCTGATGGGGGTGTCTGCTAACTCCCCCTCCTGCAGGTCACTGCTCATGATTTTCTGTATATGTGCATAATATCTGATTTTGTGAGGCTTCACCCTGCATGTGCATGCTTACCTGTGCCTTATGTGTGCACAGCTGTGTACGTGCATTTTTTGGTTTGTTTGTTGTTTTGTTAATTAAACCATTGGACGTAGTGGGGCGAGCTTGTCTCACTGAGTTGACTGTATGTCATCTGTCTTTTCCTTGCTCAGTTCCATATCTGACTAAATAGGTTGCTCTTTTCTTCCCCCTTCTTAGTAGCAGTGTTTTTCTTTGCTGCCACTTTTTTGTGGTGCAGTATAACTGGAAAGGTTGGTGTATTACTGTAGTTCCACAAGCACGCAGTAAAGCATCATATTCACAGGTACTACGTAGTAATAGTTTGTGTTTTACTCAGTAACCAGTAGTGACCGGATCCATCATGTCTTTAGCAATCTTGCAAGCATACTTGGTCCAGCCCCAGCAAGGCATCTGCACCGCTGGCCCCAAGTGGTGAGGGACAGGATGATATACCACAAACATACAGCACATCCACACAATTACTGCTAGTGTTGTCCCTGGGCTGCCAAACCCCCAAACAATCTACGTAGAACAAAGGAAGCACTTCATGGGGGTTTGCAGTAACAAAATACAGTTAAGAACAGTGCAGCATAAAGTTGCCAATATATTTGTTTGTGCTAAGGCTGGTGGATGCCAATAGAGCCCTGGTGCTTTGACCAGAACCTGGTCTTTGTCAAAGTATATGTCGGGAATGTACAAACACGCTATGAATATACAACCCTTAAAGAAACACACACTATAAATAACTGAAATTAAAATGAATGAGACTGAGATACCCTTGTAACAAAACAATCCACAACTAACATACCCAAGGATGAAACACTGCATGATGCATTATAGAACATAGTTCATACTGTGTAGCCAGACAGTATGCAATGCAGTATCTTGCAAAATTGCTGCAAGGAGCAGTGCAATTTAATGGCAATCAAGCCCTCCAGTCATCCAATATTTTGTGGCATGTCATTTACTGCAAAGTACTGAACTGCACCTTGTCTTGCTCCATTGTATACTATTGATACATAATACAATTCCAGAGAAGGTGGTGAGATAGTCTACATAGACAATGCAGTCTCACACAGTTTGAGACTGTGTGTGTGATGCTTTACTTCGTGCTTGTGGAACTACAGTAATACACCAACCTTTCCAGTTATACTGCACCACAAAAAAGTAGCAGCAAAAAAAAACACTGCTACTAAGAAGGGGGAAGAATAGGACAACCTATTTGGTCAAACAGGGGACTGTTGGGGGGGTGAGGATATAGCATGTACCAAGCAGGAAAGGGATCTTGGGGTCATCATCTCTGATGACCTCAAGGCAGGGAAACCGTGTGACAAGGCAGCAGGTAAAGTAAATAGGATGCTGGGATGCATAGGCAGGGGCATCACCAGCTGGAAAAGGGAGGTCATAATTCCACTATACAAGACACTAGTGAGACCCCACCTGGAGTACAGCGTACAGTTCTGGAGACCTTACCTATGTAAGGACATAGACAGGATAGAGAAGGTTCAGAGGAGGGCAACAAAGATGGTGCATGGATTGCATCACAAGTCCTACGAGGACAGGTTGAAGGAACTGAACATGTACTCCCTGGAGGAAAGGAGGGAGAGAGGGGATATGATAGAGACATGCAAGTATCTTACAGGGAGAAACAAGATGCAGGAATATACTATTTTTAAGCGAAAAAGATATTCCAGGACTAGAGGGCATGGGATGAAGTTGGAGGGAGGACGATTCAGAGAAAATGTGAGGAATTTCTTTACAGAACGGGTGATGGACAAGTGGAACACCCTGCCAGAGGAAGTGGTGGGGGCTGAAACAATCACAGGATTTAAGAATGTATGGGATAGACATAAAGGAATTCTGGCGGTCAGGGGCAAGGGGCAACAGACTTCTAGGAAAACATAAACTGAACTTACAAGCTCAAATGGGCAAACTGGGTGGGCCATAGGCCCTTATCTGCCAACACTGACTATGTACCTATGTATATATGTATCTATGAGCAAGGGAATTTAACTTATTTTTTGTTTTAATTGGGTTCACCACAACATAACCCAGATAGACTGTCTTAGGGTAGCTGGTTCATTCCACTAGGGTGTCAAACAGACGAGGCATACTGATGAGTCTTGGTAGGACGCAACACGTGTCTATGTCTTCTGTTGGCATCCTTTGCAAATTGTGTGAGAGGCCTTTTGGCACCATTCAATTCTGCTTAAAGTTGAACCAGCATAATATTCTGTGGTGCTTTGCATATGCAGCCCATAATGCTTTGCATTATGGGGGCATGTGTTATTTTCTATTACATAGACAATGACGCACAGGTGTCTCTCTTTATTCGATGTGTTCAAATATTGTTCTCCCCAAGCAAGCCTTTTAGTTCTTGTAGCACTGGTAATAGTAGTATTACTACCGCTACTTCCATTAGCAGTACTACTACTGCTAGTGTCACCACCTGTCCATCTGTACGTTCACTGTCACATCCTGTTGTGCAGTAGTAGGGGGAATTAGAGCATACATGATTTGTGCAGGAAGCAGCAGTCACCACGACCAGTGCCCCCACTGCTACCGCTATGGCTGCTACATCCACAGCCAGTGTGTTTTCCACCACCACCACCGGTGCCATTCTTGCAGCAGCCACCCTTTCAGCTGCCGTCACTACTGCAGCCACTGCTGCCACTATTCCTACGCCCGTGGCTGAAGCACCTTCTGCCCCATGTCTGTGACCATGATCACCCTCTAGTGCTGACCCAATGCAATGCTTGATATTGTTTTCAGAGTGCAATGTGTGTGGTGTGGTGTGGTGGATCTAGTGTGCCACATGACGCTTGTGTCGCATTAGTGAGAGCTGTGTTGGTGGCTGAAGTGTCATTGAGGTGTATATGGTATACCAGGTCCAATGGGTCATTAATGGTGATGCTGAAGTGCCTTTTTAAAGTTTTCTTAAAAACAAAACACCTTTTCTTGCTGAATGTCGAATACTTGGGACCCGAATACCAAATATTCAGCCGAGTGTTCAGGAAAAGGTATTTGCACAGCCCTACTACAAACACAATGACAATTTGTCACTGTTAGTACTCACTGCAGCTGCTTCTAACATACTAAAATGCCAGTAGAATAGGCCTAATAGTCTTTCATGTCTGCTCGTTTGGTCAGCCGCCACCCTGGGAGCTGACCTTACTGCCCCCTCGCCCTCTCTGGCTTCTCCCGTCCCAATCCCGGATATTCCTGCTGCACAGCACTTTGCTTCTAGAACCCTTCCCCTGTATCTGTCCCACCCCGTCTTGAACCCCTCCACCATCTCTGCCTCCACCAGGCCCCTAGACAGCATATTCCATGGCTCCACCACCCTCTCAGTGAAGTAGCACCTCCTTCTGTCTCCCCTGAACCCCCCCTCCAGCTTCCACCCATGCACTCTAGTTGCTTCGCCTTCTTTCCTTCAGAGCACCCTGACTGCTCCTCCCCTATTTAACTCCTTCATGTACTTGAAGATCTCTATCATGTTCCCCCGGTCCCATCTGTCTCTTCCAATATGTATATATTTAGCTCTTCGAGCCTTTCCCCATACGGCCTGTCCCCCAGGCCCCAGATCATTTTGGTTGCCCTCTTCTGGACCCTCTCCAGGAGTTCAATTTACCTATTTAAGTGTGGCCTCCAAAACTGCATGCAATACTCGAGGTGTGGCCTCACCAAGCAGTTATACAGAGGGAGTATCACTTCCCTCCTTCTGGAGGTGATCCCCCTAGCGATGCATCCCAGCATCCTGTTGGCTTTGGCCGCTGCCCTCCTAAAAGTCTCTGAGTTGTTCATCTTGACATCCACCACCACCCCCGGGTCCCTCTCGGCTATTGAGACTTGCTGCATTTCCTCCCCAAGGGGTACACTTGGCCCAGGTTTCTGGCTCCCAAATGCAGTACCTTGCATTTCCCTGCATTGAACCTCAGCTTCCACTTTCCAGACCACCTTTCCAGAGCCTCCAGGTCCCCCTGTAGGGCCACTCTCCCCTCATCCCCATCCATCACCGCCCCCAGTTTTGAGTCATCCACAAAGAGACTCATCTCACTCCTGATACCCTTCCTTATGTTAGAGACGTAGGCATTGAACATAATATATTTTTAACTCAAAGACATCCCTGCTTGCCCCAAAATTAAGTTACCCTACCTCATCTCTGGAGAACTAGATGCAACCACTTCACTGGCCGACCAGGCTGGCTGGGTAACCACTGCAGCAGCAAACCCCTGCAAAATAAAGAGGACAAGTGTTACACTCAGAACTGACTGACCTGCTCTTGCTTTTGCTAAATTCAATTTATGCTTCTAGTATAACAGTGAACATAACTTACCGCAGGGCTGCCAGTTCTTGCAGGCAACTGTCTTCAGTCACTCGTGCCACTCAGGATGAATTAGTGAATCAAGTTAGGTGTGCACACTGACCCTGAAACAAGAGTACACAAAGATTAAAATTGACTCACTCCTCAGCTCCGGAACTCACATTTTAAAATCAATGCCCTCCCCCCCAAAAAAGATTAAAAAAACCCAAAATGACATCAGAGCACCACCGAATCCCAACCCCCACCCTGGTCACTCAGGACTACTCCAGTTCAGTACTGATGCTGCACACTTAAATGCCCAGCCTTGACAAAAAAAAAATACATCCGGGTGGCAGTAGTGATGGCTGGGACTGAAGAGGATCAAATTGATGAAGTCAGGCAGCCCATAGGCTTGCACTAGTTTACTAACTTGAGGGCCCACCCCTAAACAAGCCCAGAAACTGTGAAATTGTCCACTTTTCCACATAGGGCAAGAGCAATGCCAGTGAGTGACTCACTATTAACAGTACCCCACCCCCCCCGATGTTGGCTAAGCACAGAACAAGACTCTAACAATGATCTGCAGCCCCACTGCCTCCAGGTGGCGGCTGCTGGGAAGGATGTCTGGGCGGATTTTTATGCTGCGCTGCAGGGCATGACGGAGTGTCATGATACACTGCCTCACCAACCCCTTCCCCCCAGGCACTCTTAGACACAGGCAGTTAGGACAGAAAACTGGAGAGAAGTTAAACTGCATTCAGATTTCCCCTGCAGTCGTTAAACATTGCACAGTCCGCATCTCTTTTTAATTTCTCAGAAGGTGTCTGCACTGCAATAGCCTGTTCAGAGGTTATGCTGAGTTAGGCAGCTCTCTTATCTAGCCTGCATTCACCTGCCTGGGCACTCAAGCCACCGGACTACTATCCAGTTATTTATCTGCCATGACAGCCCAGCACCGTGATGAACCCACCCCCAAAAAGGTGGTCGGCTGAGAGGGTCTACTAACAGAGAGGTGAGCACTCAACTTCAGTTACACTGTGCACCACTCAATACTTAACAAAAGATGCCTCTCACCAATCCCCCTAAACAATGCAGAGCACACTTTTTTATTCAATTACCCCCCAGCCTTGCACAAGTAGCCTGCCCCCCCAAACACTCCTGCAGCACAGCAGTCTGCAGACAGTATTATAGAGGAGAGGGGGTCGGGATCATTTGATCGCTATCGCAGGTGAAGCAGTGTGAACCCAGGCAAAGAAAGGGAAAGTCCCTCTTAGCACTGGATTATCTGTGGGACCTGCTGCCTGCACACTGCTGCTCATCACAGATTGGAAGGCCATGGGGGAGGTGTGGACATCACTGGAGCGGATTGAGTACCGCCTGGGCAACAGTTGAGGTCGGACATCAGGCCTGGGGGTGGGAAACACAGGATGATCAACTGAGCGGGGGCCTACAGCAAAGCTGCCACAGCAGCTTACAGGCCTTGGAGGGAGGGAGTGGTACACAAATCCAGATAACCTGTGTGGGACCTGCACAGTCACACTTGTGAAGCACTGGTTGGTCTCAGTGGAGGCCACGAGGGAGACAAACACTGGGCTGATGAGAACAGCATTACTGTGGGCTGCACCAAATGCATGAAGGCCTGGAGCTGGGTAGACGTACCGTAACAAAGGTGGAGGTCAGGGCTGCCGATACCAGTCTGCGGACCACTCGGGAGCATGCAGGGAGGGTGAGGGTGTCCATGCTCAATGGAGTAGTAGTCCGAATTAACTGTGTGCCACACATGGACTGAGGGACTCTGGATCACTGCAGACTGCACTCTAGTCTGTATGAAGGCCAGTGGTGATGACGACACAGGCTACAACATGGAGGAAGAGGTCTCACTAAGCAGAGGTAATGAAAGCCATTTACATTGTGGTGGCAGTGGGGTTCAATTGTGGGCTGAATCCCTTAGCAACAGCAGCTTGAGGCCAGAAGGGGAGGTGAAGATAGAACCTCACACTGTGGGCTAGGCCTGACACATGCCAGGGGTCTCCAAACATTTAAAAAAGCACTGCTGTTTCCCAGCCTAGTGGTGCTGAGGGTTGAGGTACTGGACACCACACCTCGTGCCATGCCGGTGACCCGAGTTTGGGAATAAACCTGAGCCATCGGGGGTCAGCGGGGAGGGAGAGGTTTGAGTGTCCGGAGCACAGTTCTTCTCTCCCGGGACAGGAGGGGTTGCACTTCTGCCAAATGACTGCCCCCAGATGGAGGCCTGGGGGAAGTGTGGGTCTGTAGGTTGCACAAAAAGGGTGGGTAGTGCGGGACTTCTGCTGGCGTGCACATGCCTCCACACACGCATGTCTGGTGTGTGCACCTCAGCAACAGAGATCGGGGAGAAAATGGAGGAAAATAAATCCTCCAGCTGCAGGATGAAGCCTGACTCTCCACAGGCTCCACTCCCAGGCCAGGCAGAAAGGTAAGCCTCAGTTATTCCGTGAAGTCTGGGCTGGGAGGGTCAGTGTGAATGGGAGCATGGGGAGTGAGGAGTATAAACAGAATATGGAAAAAAAAAAAGCACCGCTGAGCTCTGTCAACTATTAGTATTCACAAATTGCTCTCAAGTCTCAAGTGAGTCATACCCAAGGCCCCTAGAATTCTCGGCGCAGAGATTTTTTAGGGAACTTGCAATCTATCAAGAGAACTTCTACGGTGTCAAGAGAATTCACTCTTCTTGTTGATTTTTTATTAATATTTCTGTTTTTCCATAGAATCTGGTTCCCTTCCCCTCTTTTTATATTCTAAACCCCCCATATGCTCAGAATGTGATGTTACCATTGCTATAACATCATACATTAGCTAATCAAATGGCTGCACTCTGCAACAGAAATGAACAGTCACTTATCTATCACAGCTCCCACTGCCAGAGTAGCATAGCACATCAGGTATGGTGATATTTGCTCAACCTGCACTACAGCCTAATACAATTTCGGTCTTACATTATTGCACTAGGGCCAACTTAAACAAAACCTTGTCAATAGCACAGACCTGTTAAGTCCATACCTCACTTTGTACAAACCTATTTGTGCCTTTAAGGTATAGAGATGCCATCCGAAATGAATAACTGGTTAAATGAATTTAACTGTCATTTTTAAGAAAAATAAAGTAATTATGCCCAGAAAAGCGGAATATAATAAAGTGTAGACCTATTGAAAGAATAGACCTGTGAAATAAATAATTGTACTGTACGCATTTTTGCCAGGGTTATAGATTACATATTGTCATTGGTTGACAGAATCACCTTAAAGTTATGGAGAAATGTTGTGTGCAGGGACAGCTGTTGGGCCAGAGGGTAGCATGCTGTGTTTCCGTGCCGGCAACTCAGGTTCAGAGATTAGCTCTGGGAGCTGGCTACCAGCACAAGGAGTGGTGGAACACATCACTGCTCGGAGCCTGGAAAGGTATGGTGCAGTGTTCTGTCACATGGTGGACACATTGTGCTGGTCTGGAGAGCTGTATTTCACAATCTGTTCACATGCATGTCATGGCCTGATGGTGTTATGCAGTGTGTCAGGGGAAGCAGGTTGACATCATAAATGAGTTTTGCAATAACTTTTCTATTCCATTTCTAATGGGACCTGTATGAATGAGGATGCAAGTTCATGGAAATTAAAAAAAATATATATATATGTGTATATACACACTACACATACACACACACACACAGTAACTCTATCTCTCACCACACACACACACACACACACACTGGTATGTATGTATGTTACAGATTGCATATAAATATACAAGTGATACACAGTGGGAACCTCATGAGTGGTGTAGAAAGCACATACAAATGTATAAGTGATAGACAGTGGAAACCTCATTAGTGGGATAGATAGCATGCATATGGAAATACCTTATTTATCACATAAGATCCCCTCTGCATATGTCATTTATGCAACAGGCTAGGACCTTAAGGGAGAGACATTTGTTTTGCTTTTTTAGGCATAAAAATATTTTTATGTCTGTTATTTTTTGAACTAGTGTTACTGTGCTTTCCACCATCCTGATTGCTATAACCATTGCCATGAAAGTGAACTCAGGATGACAAGCTGTCACTGTGATGTGGTAGTTTGTTAGTGCCGCAGAACTTCCACAGAAATTACAAACCACCGCCGCAGAAGTTCTGTGGCAAATGGTAGTCTTGCCGCAGAAATTGGTGCCAGTGTGCAGCCGAAAAGTAGGGGCCCTGGTCATACCCATCTTAAATATGTCTCTTCAGAAGTTCCAGTGTTGTCTTTATTAGATAGCTCTGCTTATCAACTCAAAATCTGCACCATGAAGACAGCCACATTATTGCAGCTCTCTGACTGACTCTTCTCTTTGCGAGCATGGGATCAGCTTGTCCAATCCTAGTTACATGTGGGAAGAGCAAAGGGCAAAGCAATGCCCATTTTGGCATAATTGGCATTCCTGCATGCATAATCATCCCTCTAGCCACCTAGACACCTTGAAAAAAACATGGAACAATGGATCGTACTTTTCCGCAATCCATTCCATGTTTTGAATGGCACAACCCGCCAGTTTGCACTGTAAAGTGTGATGCAATACCAGCTATTTAAAACCCTGACCTGCACTGCACAGAGCCATGCACTCCATTTATCTCTATCCAATGCACCATGCACCCTCTCATGACATGCCCTGGTCACAGCTGCTATCTTTGGCATTCTCCCAGAGGGCAGAAGACACCCTTGGCATTGACACCTGGTCATGGTATTGAGACCCCTGTGGCTACACATTTTGCAGCAGCTATGCACTTTGGTGGCAGGATCAGTGGTTGAATCCCTCAATATTAACTATTCCAGCATTGCCAGGGGGATGACCATGTCCCATGTGTCTCTTCTCCCAGCCATTTCGACACCCTGCAAAAAGAACACAGTGATTAGTTTTATAGTATATCATACTCTGCCTTAACACAGTTACACAGTGGCCACCGCTAGACTGTAGCATTAGCAGGACAGGGCCATGGGGTACATTAGCATGTGTATCAGTCTGTCATGGCATGCACACATTCCATCATGCACTATGCATTGTGTCTGCACAGTAACCTCCCGTTGGGGTGGATATCCTGGGCATCTAATCCTTTAGACAACTACAACTACTCGTAAAGGAGATCACACAGGCAGCAGACAAATTTGCATCCATCAAAAGGTGCATTATCCGAGGTAGATCCGCAGAATGGTTCACCCCAAATCTGCTGGAACTAATGCACCTGCAACGCCTGGGCCTGAACTAGACTCTCACGCAGTCCCGTGGATACGCAGACATACAAGGCTGCCCACAACAAATGTACCCACACTGTTATGCAGGACAAAGCTAGACACTTTTGAGAAAAGCAAAGCTATGTAGCTCTGGGGGGATGGCAACAAGTTCTGGAGATCCCTAAAGGAACTCCTTGGGAGAACTGACAAGGGTGCTCTGTAGCTGATCACTCAAGGTGATTCCCACACTTTCCACCCTGAAGAAATTGCAGACATTCTTAACACTGCCTTCACAGACCTTACCTCCTACCTCAACATTATTGATTCCACCACCCAGCAAACCTCCCTCTGTACCCCACCGCATATCACCCTAAACACCGCACCTACCAAGGTCGCACATACCAATCACCCCAAGTTTTACTTTAGAACAATAACAGAGTCTGAAACTGCAAAATATGTTAACCAGGTACTAAACAAAACCAGGGTAGGGAGCAATACAATAGACATGAAGTTTCTTGCCTCAGCACTGTCCTGAAACACCCAGTTTCCAAACTGTACAACCTCTCCTTCCAATATGCCAAATTCCCTGCCCTCTGGAAATCCACAGTTGTCACGCCAGTACACAAAGGAGGTGACAAATCGTGCATCACAAACTATAGGCTAATTTCCATACTCGCATCCTTATCCAAGGCCCTGGAATGAGTAGTCATGGACCAGCTGGTGGACTACCTCAATAGCTACAACCTTCTATGTCCTCAGCAGCACGGCTTTAGATGGCAGCACAACACCATCTCAGCTCTCTTGGCATTTACAAACTCACTACACGAGTCCCTTGACAAGAACAAAATGATTGGGTCAATTTTGATTGGCTTGACCAAGATATTCAACGTTGTGAACCACACACTACTTATGGATAAACTCGCAGTGATTGGCATATCTAGGGAAGCAGTGGGGTGGTTTGAGAACTATCTAGCTGACCGCACCTGAAAAGTAAAAATCAGCAGAGTCCTCTCGGACTCTGAGGCTGTGTCAGTAGGTGTACCCCAGGGTTCAAATCTGGGCCCATTACTGTTCAGCCTGTTTATAAATGACCTATCTAATGCCGGCAATGGTGCCTGTATCCTGCTCTATGCAGATGATGTAGTTGTCTATACCAGCAACATAATCAACTGACTGCCAACCACACCTTACAGCACAACTTCCACTCCCTTGAGCACTGGTTCCTACAGAACAAGCTGCTTCTGAACCACCCACAAAAAGTAAAACTATGTTATTTGCCAGCCAGCAGCGGAAGAACAAACTCCTCCCCCTCTCCATCCCTAACCAGAATAGTAAGGTACTAGAACAAGTAGCCTCTTTCAAATATCTTGGCATTCACCTCAACAGTGCACTAATATACATACACCTGGCATATAGATCACATTTATTTCATTTTTGTTAACCAGGTAAGATGTCATAGCTATAATTATGACTGTTTTCAGATACGACCCGGGAGGTTGCAGACATTTTAGGTAGTTACACAATTTACAGACATTCATACAGAAGATGAGCAACAGCATGAAAGAGAGAACTTACAAGACATTTCAGGTAATAACAGTGATGACATGAAGCAAAAAACAGGTAGGAAAGTGCACATAGTTCATACAATCATAGGTACTAGACATTTTGCATACCATCCATGCTAAGTGCTACATATTACAGTAGTCAGGTTCCAGGGAGAGAGATGATCATTCAGTGATCGGAGGCAGAAAATAAGAGCAGCCTGTGGAGGGTTAACACAGGTACATTGGGCACTCTTGACCAGGAGTGTGCGATGCATTTTTATAAAGGCAGCATGATTAGCGGCAGAGAGAACATCAAGTGGGAGGGAGTTCCAGTACTTTGAGGCCAAGCATGAGAAAGCTGAGGTACCTTTCAGAGTCTTACACCTGGGAGTACTTAGTAGAAAGAGCTCAGAGGAGCGGAGGCCATAGGCGGGGGTTTGGGGTACTAGCATATTCGCAAGAGAGGCAGGAAGGCCAGTTCTAATGTTATTATGTAGTAGTGTGCCAATGGCAAGAAGACGATGGGCAGATGAAGAGGGCCAACTTAGATCTGAATATAGCAGGCAATGGTGTTTCAGGCATGGGGAAGCTGAGGCATAGTGACAGATATTGTTATATGTTGTGTCCCATTAACTGTGTGTGGTTTTAGAGACATTTGTATAGGTGACGGCACTATATGTGAGGGATGGGAGTAGAATGCCCTTGGCGATAGCCAGTCTAGTGGAAGAAGTGAGCATCTGACTAGTTCTGTAGGCAATGCCTAGTTTAGTGTTGACTGATTTGCATGTGGTCACGATGTGTTCAAAACTGAGTGATTCATCAAGTAGGATGCCTAAATACTTAAACGATGTTACCGCTGTACGAGAGGAGCCATTTGCACAGGAGACATTAAAGAGGCTGCAATTGGCATTAAGTTTGGCAGTGGATCCAAGGAGCATGCCCTGTGTTTTACTTATGTTTAAGACAAGTCTACTGATGTGGATCTAGTCTTGGATTTTAAGAAATGCAGAGGTTAGACAACTATTTATTTCCTTTACATGTGCCAAGGAAGTGTAAAGTACAAGACATCTGCATATACAATAGTTGAGCACCCAGTGGTGATTAGAGGCATGTTGTTTATAAAAATTGAGAAGAGAAGAGCCCACAAAATGGAGCCTTGAGAATCACCAACAGTTACTGTATATGCACAGAGTCAGACACCACAGAGTTAAATTTAACATGTTGGCTTCTACTGCGTAACTGTGGAACCATTTTACAGCATTTGCAGAGAAGCCAATGGAGCCAAGACGGGTAAGTAGGAGGGGGTGATCAACGAGATTGAATGCCTTAGAGAGGTCGATAAACACTCTGCCTGTCATTTGGCCTTGATCCATTGCAGTAAGAGCATCATTAGTGAACTATAGTAGCGCCATAGAGGTGCCGTGTCCTTTGCGGAAGCCGTGCTGAGTAGGTGATAGGAGGCTGTATTTGGTGAGGAAATCAGGACTTGTATAGCCACTCATTGCTCCAGGATTTCATTACGTACTGAAAGAATGGTAATGGGCCTATCATTGGAAATGTCATTTTTGTCTCCTTTCTTAAAGACCGGGGTAACTTTTGCTACCTTCTAAAAGTCCGTTACATGACCATGGCAGAGTGACAAGGTGAAGATTTTAGCCAGTGGAGCTGCAATACAGGGAGCAGCTAGCTTCAGAAGTTTAGGCTCCAGGCAGTCAGAGCCTACACTAGTGTTGTCAGAGATTTTGTTGAGTAGTTTTAGGACATCAGCATTCGTAATAAGCTTAAAATAGAAAAGTGGATGTTTAAGTGTACTAGTTTCAGCAGAGCATGGAGGGATGTGGTTCACTGGGAGAGAGAACGTGTACTTAGACAGGTTGGTAAAGTATTTATTGAAGGAATTTACAATGGTAAGTGGGTCATTGCAGTGCACACCACGTAGGATCATGTGATTTGTGTGCTGTGACGGCTGTGATCCCAGAAAGGATTTTACATGCTTCAAGAATTTCTTAGGGTCTCCGGAAGCTTCAAGTAGGAGATCCTTGCAGTACGAGCTTTTGGCAAGCCTAATTTGTTTTTTGCACGTTCCTCTGAACGTTGTAGGTGTCGTAGTCTATTTGACTACCAGAAATTTTAAAACGGTTCCAGCTTTTATCTCACGTCCGGAGGGAGGCAAGGAGTTCTTTATGCAACCATCTAGTCTGCGTGGTCCTAACACGTCGTGCACGTTATGGTGTATGTATATCCTGAAGGGATAGGAATATAGATATAAAATGATTCAGGGCAGTGCTGATATTATGCGATTGAAAAATAGGGGTCCCGTTTACAGAAGAGAGCGCGTGTAGAAAGCTTGCCTGATCAAATTAGCAAAATCCCTGAAAGTTCTATAGCGCGGTGATAGGGTAGCAGCTGCAGTTGTTCCCCATATGCAAAACACAGGGCAGTGGTCACTTACTGAGTCTGAAAGTAATCCTGAGGCAGTAATCTTGTCCGGCCGGTTAATAAGTATCCAGTCTACAAGTGTCCCAGCAGCAGACTGCACCAGTCTGGTAGGATCTTCAATCATCTGATGCATACTGTGGCCTTACACCAAACATTGTAAAGCGTTTTTATATTTCCCCATCCAATTTGGGTTGAGGTCACCGAGAATGATTAATTAATTTTGGCCATCGGCAGAGGTAGAGTGCTGAAGCAGCTCGGAGCAGCCTAACTGACCTCCTTTAGGGGGAGTGTAGGCATGCCAGGTGAAGCTTTTTAGCCCAAAGGAGAAGGACATGTAGAGATTCACAAGCAGTGGCAGTCGAGTGTTTCACTAGGGACACATTCAGGTGATTTTTGAAATAGATTGCCACCCCCCCTAGAGTCTGCAGTGGCAGGCTTAAGCCACATTTTGGACAGACAAGGAATGTCAGGATCGTGCGAAGTTGCAGAGAAAGCTTCTAATGTTTAAATATGCTATATGAAGGCCTTTTGTATTCAGCCAGTCCATATTTGAAGCAATAGAGGGGGAATGGGGACATGAGTGTGTTTCGATGTCCCCAGACAATAGTAAGGCCAGTAGCACTAGGTACCAGATTTTCCGTGGGAAAAATGGTGGAGTCAGGAGTGTATTTAGACTGAACCATTTAGAGGCACCTGTAAAATCAACAGCCAGGCATTGGAGAACTCTAGGGAGTAATAGAGGAGTAGTTTCATGATGCTTCATGTATAATATGAGTAAGGTGAAATCCAAACAGTGCATACAGTAGGTTGGTTTTGCACTGCCAAGCAATCCCTGACTATCAAGTGAGCCCTGCCTAGCTGTGAAGAACATTAGTAGAAAGAGAGCAAGGCTCAGTATTAACAGGAGTAGAGGCCTTTCTTCCATAGTTAAATAGAGCGATTTAAATGTGGAGTAGTTAAATAGAGCTGTGTGGGATACAACCACTTGAGATAGCTTGATGCGTGTACTGGCAGTAGATCACTCAAGTGTAAAACTGTCTATTGGGCAAGTTCTGTAATGAGCAAATGATAAAGCAGTCTGTTTGTCATGTGACTTGAATTAGCTATATAAGTAAGTGTCCACCTTGGGTGGGCGGGGAGCCGGAGCAAAGCATGAACCACTGCTTCAGTGGCTTTGAGTCCCCAGGAGAGAAGCACTTATCAGAGCGGCACCCAGATCCATAGAGGAAGGAACAGTAAACACAAAACTGGGGGTTCTTTACAGACACAAGCACTATATGACACCTGAGACTCAGGAACTTGCTGTAGCCTCTTCAGTGCTCTCCCCAGTGGATTATGGACTGGTCATCTATGGAGCAACTACAGATACCAATGTTAACAGAATTAGGACCCTCTTACATACGTCCTGCCACTTCCTCCTAGATTCAGACAGGTTCACACACTCATGCAGTCTTTATCAGGATAGTAACTGGCTCACACTTGACCTCAGTTTACAGTTCCAAACCTGCGTATTTGGGAAGAAGGCACTGTTAAGGCTCACCCCCCCACCTCCAATCTCTACTACATACGCCAGCAAACCACCACTCTACTAGGAGTGTTGCAAGAAGTGTGCTGTACATTCCATTATGCAGGTCCAGTCAATCCATGGGGGCTTTCCTGTATAGGGTGCCAACCTAGTTGAATGAACTCCCCTCCTCACTGTTGGAGTTACCTAAACTGAGTCTATTTAAATCATCCCTGAGAAAACACCTCACTTTATAACACCTATGCTGGTACTACCACTAGGCAAGTCATACTATAGTGCCCCAAGGTAGTCCTACCTGACATACCTGGATTACTTGCTGACAACGTTGCCTCCCTGTAACTGCCCCAGCCACCGACAAGGCATTACAACTGCTGCACTTGTGCCATACTTGAGCATAGGAACTAGCCCTTATTTTGTCTTAAGTTTATTGTAATTGCTGAAAATGTCTCTTGTATCTTGCATGATATTTTTCTTTCATGTTTTCATCACTGTAATGTAACTATATACTACTGCATCTATGACGTGGAACCTTTGCAAACAAGCTCTGCTCAAAGGTGTTACTCCTAATATATACCAGTGAATTAAAATAAAAATAAAACTATGTGTGGCTTGCTGGTTGTGGTACAATGGTCCCTCCATATCCCCTACCCCCACTGCTTACACACAGCTACATTGCTGGACCCTTCTGTTAGCCCTATCCCTCAATGCTCTGACCTGTCCTATGTCATACGGTGTACTCATCAGCAGGTATCCACTGCAGACACAGCTCTGTGGTTCATGTCCACAGTACTCGTGGTATGAGGCTCACCCCAATATATACAAACTGCCACATGTGGGGATCATTCAGCTGTGTATTGCATTGGGACAGTGGCAAAGGTATGGCTTCTGATTTCTGGCTCTGAACATCTCCCTGCTAATACCGAAGATGTCTACCAGCAACACAAGTCCATTGTGGCTCCTTGTGTACCACAACCACATTTAGCAGGCTGACAAATCACAGGCAGGGAACGAGATGGGTGACGACACTCAGTGCATTCTGATGGGGTGTGGCATGCACCAAGGCATGAATTCCATATCCACCCAATCACAGCTGGACCCTTTCAGGGTCTGACATGTGGCGGGGACAATTCCACTCATGTGTGGGCCAGCTGGGACCCTCAAGCCATGGTGGGTGTGGTGGCACTGATGCCATGCCCATGACCAGGGTGCATGGGCTAGACAGTGGATGGTACTGGCAACCAATACTCTGCAAGGCATGATCTTCTTCGAGATACAGCTCTTGCAGCAGGCTACACCATTAGGACTGTAGCCGGCAGGCGTCAGGACCCCACAGAAATCTTCTATCTAACAGTCTTCAGCGGGGACCGCCTCCAACGTCGGTCCCACCCTCGACGTCAGGCATAGTACATAAGGAGGCGGTCCCGCCAGAATCCCCAGTTCTTTCCCGCCATTAACTTGCATGTCTCGACCCTCTGGTCAGTGTCTAGTGTGCAACGTTTGGAAAAGCTCTTTTTTCCGTTTCTTCACAAGAAACTTCTTTTTCTTCAATTGTCTGCCATCTGATGTCCTCACCAACATCCACAGAGGGCCATCCATCTAAGTGTGCCTGCGGGAAGCAAGTTCCCTTCAAAGATCCACACTCAGCCTGCGTGCAGTGCTTAGGCCCCGACCACGACACCTGGGCCTGCTTCTTTTGTCAAGGCTTCAACAGTCGGACCCGGATCCGTCGTCAGAAGGCCCTCCAGGCTTACCTTCTGGAAGAAAGATTGAAGGCCATGAAACCTGCCTCCAAGGAGGAATCTTCCGAGAAAGCCCACAGGCACCTCAAAAAACACAGAGAGAGGGTGAGATCTAAATCCCCTTCTAGGGCTTCAGACTCCAGCAGCTCCAGCTCCCGGTCCGACCACTCTCGATCCCGGGCCCGCTCTCAGCCTCCCCAGTCGCGGTCAAGTCCTCCACCAGTTCCTCCACTCTGCAGCCTCTTAAGACCTCCAGGCCTTCTTCTTCCTCGTCCAAGGCCTCGCCGAGGTCAGGGGACCGCCATCACCACAAGTCCGGCTCCCGGCACTCGGCCCCCGACGTCCGGTCGGTCTCCTTGCCTCCTCCCCCCCAGCGGAAAACCAAGGAGCTGACCTCGCTCAAACGGACGTTGGATCCAACGTTGGCCTACCCGATGTTGGCCAAGCACCACTGGTCCTGGGACCTGATGACAGCCAGACGCCCGTCGCCGGCCAGGCCTTCTCCATCGCAGACGCTGGCTGGGAGACCAAAGCCCATTCCAGCAGATGAAGGACCCCCAATGCCACCTACTGATGTTGGCTAGGAGGCGCTCACAGAGGAGGAGTCGACCCAGCCTGAGGACCAGGTGGGCGACCCCGGTCCTGTTGAGCCCCCAAGGGAACCCTCTCCTGAACCAGAGACCCCCAGGGGCCGACGCTGGGACCCGACGACCAGCCACCGGCGCCTGGCCCCGTCATCGGGCCTGAATATTGCTGAGGTGAAGGAGTTGTTCACTTTCTGGTGGGACACTATTAAAAAGGACGTGGTTCCCACACCCCCTCCTCCTCCTCCACCTGTGACTCCACCGGCCCCAGTGCACCCCCCACTCCATCCGGGGCAGCAGGCCGAGTACCTTCCCCCCAGGATCCTGTTGAATCTCCTAGGGGCAGACCATCTGACAAGAGGAGACCTCCGTCCAGATCTTCTTCAGGGTCACCCAGTCCCAAGAGACCCAGAAGACGCTGCTATTCGCTGTCGACGGAGGACTCAGGATCGGACTTCTCTGGTAGATCCAGATCCCCTTCTCCCATCAGCGTCCCCTCTCCAGACCCACATGAGCTCCCAAGATCTCCTCCGGATGACCCATTGTTCTCAGAGATTATAAGGCATATCCAGGAGAACATGGGCTGGGACGCAGAAGACCTTGACCCTGAGATGATACACCTTGCGCGTTATCTTCGGCAAAAGGACCCAAAGTCTGTGGTGGTACCATCCTTGATGGACACCTTCATGGACATCACCAAGGCAGCGTGGAAATGTCCACACTTGCTCCCAGTGATGCCAAAGAAGGCTGACCGCCTGTACAAGGCCCCTAGGGAGGACCAGTACTTGGCATCTCATCCTCTGGCTGATTCCCTGGTCATTACAGCCTCACATGACCGGTCTCAGAGGCCGCAATATCTGAGCACCCTGCCACCAGACCCAGAGTCCAAGCAATTGGATGCGATGGGCAGGCGCTGTATGCAGCTGCAACCTGTGCCATTAGGTCCGTCAACTATCTCACCCGCATGGTCCAGTTTCAAAATGCCTTGTGGGAGCAGGGACAAGAGCTGGCAGAAAAGATGCTGGAAGGTGAGCAGAAGGAAGAGCTGCTTCAGCTCCTCCGCATGGGTTAAGACATGGGAACCTGGGTGCTTTGAGCAGCGTATGACTCCGCGGACTCCTCGGCCAGAGTGGCAGCCTCAGGTGTATGCCTCCAGAGACACTCATGGCTCCATGTCTCCGGATTCACCCCGGACGTCCAGAAGAACATACTGGACGCCCCCTTTCATGGCGAAGTTCTCTTTGGTGAGTCCTCGGAGAAGGTCATCACCAAGCTGCAGGAGGCCGGGAAGGCCATGAGATCTGTCCAGGCTATGTACAGATCCAGGCTCAGTTCCTTTCGTAGGAACCAGAGCAGTTTTTGCGGCTTGACTCAGAGACAACAGTCCTGTTCCAGCCTGCAACAGAGGGGCTCCTTCTCCCGGAAAGCCCAGGGGAAGTCATCCTCAGGTAGAGGCCAACGTCCCACCAAGTCGGCCCAACCTGCAGGACCCACAGCCACCACAGCATGACTCCTTCCCAGCCCCCACCACCTCAGGATCAACGGGACACCAAGGTCGGGGGTTGTATTGAGGACCACCAGCCATGGTGGCATTTGATCACCACTGACAGGTGGGTACTCCAATTGGTTGAAAAAGGCTACTTTATAGAGTTCACAGACAAGCCACCCACAAGGCCTCCTCTGCTCTCCCGCTACTCGGGTCAGCACAGATTGCTTATCAGGCAAGAAGTACTCGCACTTCTGCAAAAAGGAGCAGTGGAGTATGTCCTGGGGGACCAGAGAGGAACAGGATACTATTCCCACTTCTTCCTGGTTCCTAAGAAAACAGGGGACCTCCGTCCAATATTGGACCTCAGTGACCTCAACATGTCGGTCGCCTACAAATGGTTCTGCATGGTGACCCTTCAGAGCATTATACCCATGCTGAAGAAGGACGCATTTCTGGCATCACTGGACATGCAGGACGCTTACCTGCACATCCCCATAGCGCAAGCGCACAGGAGGTTCCTGCACTTTGAGTTTCTCGGCCACCACTTTCAGTTCTGAGTGCTTCCTTTTGGGCTGTCATCGGCCCCCAGGGTCTTTACCAAGTGCATGGCAGTCATGGCAGCGTCTCTAAGGAGACAGGGCCACTACGTGTTCCCGTACCTGGATGACTGACTTCTCATGGCCACTTCCCGGGAGGCGCTGTTTTTGGCTATCCAGAACACCCAAGCTCTTTTTCAGTCGCTGGGCATACTTATCAATTATGAGAAGTCTCTCCTGGTACCATCCCAGAAGCTGCAGTTCATAGGCTCAGTTCTGGACACCGTTCAAGGGAAAGCTTTTCTTCCCGAGGACAGAGCGGAACGCATCAGGTCCCTCATCAGGGACCTTTCGGCAAAGAAGACCGTCCCTGCCAGACTGGTCCTTTGCCTGCTCAGACATATGGCTGCAGCCATTCCAACCATCCTGATGGCAAGGCTCCACATGCGGGTAACCCAGTGGATGTTCAGAGTGCAATGGGACCAGAAGCAAGACCATATGCAGCAGCCAGTCAGAATCATGAGGGCCGTGATTTGGGATTGGCAATGGTGGCTAGACCTGGGGACCCTCTCTGTGGGGGTCCAATTTGTAGCGCCGTCCCTGGAGGTAATCTTCTCCACAGATGCCTCAGGGCTGGGGTGGGGGCACACCTGAATGGGGTGAGGTCCCAGGGAATGTGGACCCCTCAGGAAGCTCACCTCCACATCAATATTCTGGAGATGAGGGCAGTCCTGTATGCCCTGCAAGCCTTTAAGTCAGAAATTCCACCGAGTACTCTTCTGCTTCAAACAGACAATACGGCAGTGATGTATTACCTCAACGTACAAGGAGGCACACACTCCAATCCCCTCTGCAGAGAAGCCATGAGAGTGTGGGAATGGGTAATTCGACACGGCGTGAGCCTGATTGCAGTTCATGTTCCTGGAGTGGACAACACGGTCGCAGATGGTCTGAGTTGATCCCAGGCCAGAGTCCATGAGTGGGAACTTCTTCAGAAGGTAGCAGAGGATCTGTTTCATTGATGGGGCACTCCAGAATTGGACTTGTTCACCTCTCCACCCAACACAAAACTGCCCAATTTTTGCTCGCTAGATCCAGGGCCTGGTGTTTTCTGGTGAGACGCATTGTCCCTCTCCTGGGCAGGCAGATTCCTCTACGCTTTCCCTCCCTTCCTGTTGATCCAGAGAATCCTTCTCAAACTTCGCAGGGAGCACGCAACAATGATCTTGGTAGTGCCTTTCTGGCCCAGACAAATTTGGTTCCTGCTTTTGACGCAATTGTCCCGGGAACCTCCACTTCCGTTGCCCATCGGCTCCCATCTGCTGTCTCAAGAGGAGGGTTCACTAGTCCACTCAGACTTGCGCTCACTGAACCTGCATGCCTGGTTCCTCAAGACATAGCCATTCTGTGACACGGGGTCTTGCAAGAGGTGGCAGAAGTCCTTTCTGCTGCCAGAAAACCTGCAACGCATGCGACGTACGCCATGAAATGGCTTTGGTTTTGCTTGTGGTCTCAGGCACGCGGTCTCTCCCTTTTAGAATGCCCAGAAAAATCAGTTCTAGAATACCTGCTTTCCCTCTTTCACTCAGGTCTGGCCTACTCCTCAATTAAGGTTCACTTCTGTGCAATTTCAGCCTACCATTCCCCGATAGGCCAATGCACAGTGGCACAACTCGATACTTCTCGTGACTTTTTGAGGGGGGTGCTACACCTTAGACCACCCATTAAGGATCCCATCTCTCCTTGAGACCTACTCTTTGTCCTGGAGTAGCTCCGCTTCTTGCTAGACCTACGCCCAGATTACGAGCTCGTTTTCTAGCATAGAACGTTATTTTTGGTTGCTGTTACTTCAGCAAGGAGAATTTCCGAGCTACATGCCTCATGTGTAAGGAACCTTATTTAATTTTTCACCAGGACATGGTGTTCCTGAGGACGAATCCAAAATTCCTGCCTAAGGTGGTCTCAGCCCTCACCCTTAATCAGGACATTGATTTGCGGTGTACTTCCCTAGGTACACCAACAGAGGAGCACTGCTTCACACCCTGGGTGTTCACGCTCCTTAAGATATTACTTGACCAGGACCAAACAGCATTGCAAATCCGAGCAGCTGTTTATTTCCTTCGCTGAGAGGATGTTGGGCCAACCAGTCTCAAAGCAAACTCTTTCTCGCTGGCTTGTTCAGTGCATTTCCTTTTGCTACAACAACAAACAGAAGCCCCTTCCGGGTACAGTCAGGGGCCACTCGACAAGAGGGGTGGCTACTTCCTTTGCAGCACTGTGAAACATCTCCATTTTGGCCATTTGTGCTGCAGCCACATGGAGCTCAGTGCACACCTTCTTTAGGCACTACAGCCTTGACATCGCCTCACGGCGGAGAGCTGGTTTTGGCCTCGCTGTTCTGCAGGGTCTCCTGTCCTAGAATCAGGATTTCCCAGGATCTCTGTTTTATGCCTCCTCCCTAGGGTGTCTCTAGGTGCCACTGCTTGGGAATCAGTCCTAATGGTATAACCTGCTGCAAGAGCTGTATCTTGAAGTAAGATAGTACAGTTACATAAGAACTTACCATAACAGTAGATCTTCGAGAACAGCTCTTGCAGCAGGTACCTTCCCTCCCACCATTCCCCCTTGGAGGAGGTATGGCCTAGCCAAGCTTTCAGAGAAAGTCCTCAACCTTGAATTTCTGATGGTGGGTCCTTGGTCTC
Organism: Neoceratodus forsteri; assembly: GCA_016271365.2. Lineage (NCBI taxonomy): Eukaryota > Metazoa > Chordata > Ceratodontiformes > Ceratodontidae > Neoceratodus > Neoceratodus forsteri. The sequence continues at coordinate 43,569,766 of CM028133.1, read as the reverse complement.
CACTTCTGATGTCATCCAGTGGCTGGAAGTCTCTGGCGGGAGAACTGGGGATTCTGGCAGGACTGCCTCCTTATGTACTATGCCTGACGTCGAGGGGTGGGACTGATGTCAGAGGCGGTCCCCACTGAAGACTGCTAGGTAGAAGATTTCCGTGGGGTCCTGATGCCTGCCGGCTACAGTCCTAATGGTGTAACCTGCTGCAAGAGCTGTTCTCGAAGATCTACTGTTACGGTAAGTTCTTATGTAACTGTACTTTCTGTCCCTACACAGACCTACTGTGCCCATGCTGGACAGGTGCATCCACCACCACATCTATGGTGTATGGTCACACAACTCTTAGGACAGCACATCACTGACATAGCACCCATGACTATGGCCCTGTATCTGTTGTGCGACACTGATGCCATATCAGCACCTTCATATGCTTGTACGTGCACGCGCATCGAGGTGCCACACTTCCCTGCCAGTTCATATCACCATATATGGTGGGGTCAAGGGGCATTCCTGCCTTTAGTGGACCCTCCCATTGCCTGCTCCACATGCTGTACTGTGCCCTTACATACTACACTATCTGTGCAAAGGGGTGTCGGTGACTTCCACGTTGTTTGGTGCCTTCAGGGGTGCACATTTGTCACTTCACCGATTTGGGACATAAATCACCATCTTCATGAACAGAGGCCATTGCTGCTAAAGCCCATTGATGTAATTAAAGCAATAAGCTCAGCACGTCATACTCTATCAAAAGCTTTCCAAAAATCCAGGCATATTAGTCTACCAGTACAGTCTTTTATAGGGCTTTACTAATTAGTTCAAAAAATGCATAAGGTTATTTTGACATGATCTTGCATAGCTAAAGCCATTTTGTGTTTTGTCATTTGTCAGATAGTACATTAGATTAATTTCACTACTCTGTTTTTTTCCCTAATTATTGACTTGGCTAATTCACAAACGATTGGGGTTAGGCTTCCTGGTTGGTAATTTCCAGTCTTGCTTTTGTTTATATATGAGCTCAGAAAAGGGCAAATTGATGGCATCGGTTTTTTAAGAGGTCACCTTGGAACTGGAAGGAAAAGATCAACTTGAATAGTGCTTTAAAGCATCATGAAGTGAACTCCACTTTAGTGGGTCATACTTCCTTGCGAAGACATAACACTCTTACCAACTAGGTCTTGCCTAGAAAACTAATTCTGTACCCATTGCTTGGGAAACACAACTGACTGAAAGTAAGTATATGAAAGAAATGCTGCAAAAGTGAGTGATAAAATAATTTTGTTCAGCTGGGCATCCTCTCTAGTGTTAGTTCCCAAGAAAGATGGACATGTGAGATTATGCAAGGACTATCACAGATTAAATCAGTATATGAAGGATGACACCTAGTTGTCAAAACAGTAGGCTAAAATATAAATTATTTACCATGACCATTCAGCTATGCCTGAAGCCTTATTTTTATGGATCACACAAAACACTAGAAAATGGGATCTTTCTTATTGCACCCTCCTGTGGTTGGCTGTGTGGTGCCTTTGTGTTTGATCTTATCCCCCATGTTAGTCACAGTACACATGTTGCATTTGGGAGAGATCATTCAGTGGGCATGGTGCGAGATTTCCCTTCTATGCAGATGATACTCAGCTGTACTTGCCTTTTACGCTGCATTGACATGAAACGGGCTCTGTGCTGAGTCAGTGCAAACAAGAAATCTGTGACAGACCAGTCTTTGATTAGGAATGTATTACTAAGAGGTGGCTTACGGAGATGATGCCAACCACGGAAGAGTGGGTTGCATTGGTAAACTCACTGTATAATATGGAAATGCTAACCCACACCATCTGCCAGTCAGAGGAAAAAGGGCAGAACAGATGGAACAGGTGGATAGGCTATGCCATGGAAAGAGATCCCACCTTCATCCCTTGAACTGATTAAAGCCTACAGGAAGTGCAGGGAAGGCATGCAGCTGAGCCTAAAACTCAGCTATGGTTTAGTGCACTTTATGATAAATTTAAATTATGAATTGTGCCAACGTAAGGAACCTTTCACTGTATGTATCAAATTATCTTTACCTTCATGCAATGTATTGTTGTGTCGTGTTTTATGGTTACATGTTTGTAACAAAAAAATCTCTGAATAAATCATAATTATGAAAAAAAATGGCTTTAAAAATAAAGCATCGTGGTTGACTGAAAGCCATGACCAGGCATGCATTTATTTTTCAATAGAGACCGGCAAATAACAAGTGCCAGCACAGCCTACCCCAGTGGCAAACTGGTATTAGTATGCCAGTTTCGATTTTAAAATCAAGCAGCTGCCATTTTTTTCACTTGCTTAGCAAGGGACAGCACCCCTCCTCCTCAATCACTACAAACCGTTTGCCACTGTCAGTAAAGTAGCTGATCAAAAGGAAAAGCTCGGTAGTAACTTCTTACACTTTCTGTAGTACAGTTAACTTGTTTTTTTCAATTTAAAACAAAATTTCTACCTCACAATAGTTGCAGTAGCAAGTTGCATGTGAACCACCACTGTGAGAGTGCCCGCTAGCTATATCTCCAGCCCCACCTAATCAAGCAGACCCTAAAAACACAGCACTCATAAATTTATTAAAAAAAATGGAAGTCATCTTATCAAATGAGATAGCAGTGCTGCTCCTGATCACAATGTGTCAACCGTCATCCCTGCTACACGCAGTTCCTGTCCTTGCTCGAACTTCATTTAAATACTTCCAGTCCTGATTGTGATCGGGACCGCAACAGCTAAACAAGAACAACAACTCCAAACACAAAAGCACTGCTACTCAATAGACAGGCAAGCAAGAAATGCAAAAACATTCAGTTACCCATCTCCCAGTTCTTTTTTTTTTTTGTTACCCATGACAAGTACAGAAGGTGGGGATTGGGGTCAGAGTAGTCACATGTTTCAAGCAAAACCATGAATGAAAAGCAGCACTGCCTTCTAGTGGCAAGTGTCCAATACAGGAACTACTTTACAATTAAATGTTTTTTTCTCTCGTTTTGCTTATTTTAACAATTTTTTGTAACATTTTTTTTCATGACAGTACCAGCAAATGCCCATTTTCTAAGTACAATAATACCCTTCAGGGTGGGTGGTATTGGGCAATACTGGACCTTACAGAGGCTATAAGGCCTTCTGCCTGTGGCATCAGGCCTCATTACCCCCCTAGGCGGTCCAGTATTGTGAAATACTGCCCACTCTGTTGGGTATTATTGCTTACATGAGAAATTGGCTCCAACTTTCCTTTTCACAACCTACTGCATAACCGTTGTGATAATTATGAATGAACTTTTCTGTGACACTCTTGGAATTATATAAAAATATATTTTGTTATCCCTATGCAATACATATTATTGAGCAAATAAGACTATATGGCACAACTAGCAAGTCCAGTAAATATTGTACAAAGCAAAACAAACACTTCTGTGAATAGCAATCTTATTTTTGCAAAATCATTTTCAACAGTCCCCTTTCAGAGAGATCCTAAACAGTTATTTTGCACACTGTAGATATTCTAAAGATTTTTTTTGCATAGAAAATGTTTGAATGTTTTCTTGTCTACCCATACGCAATATGGTTAAGAAATGCCCTTCCATTTAACCACTACTTTGGCTAAGCAATGCTAAAACATTATAAAAATTTTAAAGCAATACTCAGACATTTGGCGTTGTTGCAGAATGTGGGCTTTTCTTCCATGATGCAAAGAAATAATAATGAGAATTCTTCTTCTTCCTTTCTGCTGATGTGTCCTTTTTCCTTTGGCACTGCTGGCCCTTGACTTTGCTTCACACAACCTGGCATGTACCTCTTCTGGAATATGCAGGCACAGCTCAGATCTTGGTGGCCAGAAATGGGTTTAGCTTTTAGCGCAAAGTCTTATAAGATAAGAGAGACAACCTCAGCCAACACAGGTCCTTAAAGCATCACGGTTTAAACATTGCTGGGTGTCTCCCGAGGAGCTGGAATTTTTATAGTCCACCTCATTATAGAAACATAGAAACACAGAAGTTGATGACAGATAAGGACCGCAAGGCCCATCCAGTCTGCTCATTTCTTTTTCTACCTTATGAATGTGCCATCGGCCTTTGCTCTGTCAATGGCCTATCTATTGATACTCATCTGTATTGCTCCCTTATGCCTGTCTCATGCCTGTTTGAAGCCCTGCACTGTTTTCATGTCCACCACTTCCTGAGGTAGGCCATTCCATGCATCCACTACCCTTTCTGTGAAAATGAACTTTCTCACATTACCCCTTAATCGGCCTATCTCTAATCTCATGCTGTGTCCTCTTGCCCTGCTACTTTTCTTATATTGAAACATGTTAGACTCTTTCACCTTGTTAATGCCCTTAAGGTGTTTGAATGTTTCAGTCATATCACCTGACTCCCTCCTTTGCTCTAGGTATACAGTACAAGCCACATTAAACTGTTCCCTCAACTCACTGGTGTAGCATTGTTCAATGAGTTTCCTAATCTATGCAGTGTTTAATTCAATGAATTAGTAAAAGGTTAGTATTGGTTTGCATCTAGCTGTTATGTACTATAAGCTTTATTTTCAACTGAGTGCTTATGAGTTTCAATTCAGAAAGCAGACTAAACAACTCTTAAGGAATGCCATGATATTTATAAATAATGCTGTTAAGGAATACTGTGATATATATAAACAATGCCATGAAAATGCAGCTACTGTCATGTCACTAAACAGTTACAAGTGAGTTGAATAGGCAGTGAAGGATGGTTGGAAAACAGTTGAAAGCTTCAACAGTTCAAGTTGCCACTGCAGTAACATCACAAAAAAAGATGCCACACCAGTGAGTTGATGGAACAGTTTAATGTGACTTGTACTGTACATATTGAGCTCTGTTAATCTGTTCTCATATATTTTCTGATGCAGTCTCTGCACCATTTTGGTTGCCCTTCTCTGGACTGCCTCAATTTGGTTAATGTCCTTGTGAAGGTATGGCTTCCAGTACTGCACACAGTACTCCAGATGGGGCCTAACCAATGTCTTGTAAAGAGGGATTATTACCTCCCGCTTACAACTTGTGATACCCCTACTAATACATGATGCATGCATGTGAATTTACCAGTTCTGATTGGATCATGTAAATTAGGAGGAATGGTCAATTCCCTCTTCTGATGATCACTCCTGTTTGTGAAATCTCTTGACTTTTTAAATGTTTTAACACCAACGTTACATTTCCTCCTTGCACCTAAATGCAACCAGATATATTTTTAATGCACAGGTATTTAGATTCAGCATATTATTTGCGACACACTGATGCAAGTTTCAAGTATCTAAGGCAACAGTTCATGAGATAAGTCAATGATGGTTATAAGCATTGTTTTCAAGCAGGCATCTTTAAAAGAAAAGAATTGGCTTACTTTTCATGTCTTGAGCTTTAAGACAAGATACATTTTTTTTCAAGTAATCTTTTAGAAAATAGTTGAAAACTTCCAAGATTCATCTTGAATGACTCTTCCTTTGTTCTGAAGCATGGTCAATAAATCACCACTTGACAACTTATTTTTCAGACAGCTTGAACCAACTTTAAAGTGGCATGACCCAGTCCTACAGTCACTCAAACATCCAATCTTACATTTTTGAATGTTTCAGCATCTGAGCTTTCATAAAAGTCCAAACAAGACCAGGTTATCTCCAAAACTCTTAATACAGGACATATTTTGTAAATAACTTATTTTCCCCAACAGCTGCATTCATGAATGTTAGTTCTTTAGGAGATAAAAACACAAGCTTTCAAATGATGTTTGTATGCTGGCAGCATAGTGAGTTTTTCTGCAGTAAACAAAATCTCTATTCAATCTTAAAATGCATTGCCTTTTTTTCCCTTTCTCTCTTGAAGTATCAAGGGACCTCCTCCCTTATCTGTTTTTAAGGGACTGGTATGCAGTTGTCATAGAAACTCCTCCAATCCTTGTTTTAAATATCTCATCTCCAGACCTTGATAATCAGCCTATTGGACACTCAGCACTAAAGTCTCTGAGGCCCTTTCAAGGGTGGCAAAATTTAAAAAGTTAACTTGAATTTTTTTTCTTGGCTTCCTATGTCCTTTCAGGTACACAGAACCACTCAGAGCTCTTGAACCAATTGTCTCAGTATTACATATCACTCCCCAAATTAGTACAAAGTATAACTAAGTATTATAAGCCAATATTACAAAATATTTTTGTAATTTATCATTTGTTCCTACATACCTCTTTCTGATTATGCAAGAGATATTGGAATCTTTGAACGAGGAGAAAGTTCCTTACACCTTAAACTTACAATCAGAATCTTAACAAGTAAATATGACCCCTAACAGTACAGATATAACAGCATTCCTACCACCTCAGGGTTTGTTCAAGTTTGTAGTAATGCCATTTGGGATACAAAAAATGCACCTGTAATGTTCCAATGTCTAATGCATACTGCCCTAAGAGAACTAAAAGGAAACATGCGTCATCTGTATTTGTGTGTTATTATGATTTAGTTTCAAAATGTTAAACAGCATTTTCCAGATGTGTGGGTAGTCTTTAACAAGTCCTGAAAAGTAGGATTTAATGGATCTACAATCAGTCGTCAACAAGAATTTTGTAGAACGACCACACAATGAAACCTTTATGTTGACTGCTCTTGCAGTCGGCATAAAGAATTTCATTGCCTACTAAGTTTCGGACCTGATTAGGAGAGGGGATGCAAGACCACCTGAAAACAGTGCCAGGGTCCAGCACCAACACTACAGTGCCCTGGTACTGTAGTTGCTGTAGTGTCGGTCGATGTCAAAGTTTCGACATCGGGATGGTATACCGGACTTAATCTGAATTTAAAGAAATGTCATCTTGTTCCAACAATAAGATCCTGGGACACATCATGTCTAACAACAGGAATGAAGTAGACCAGAAAAAGATCAAAGCCATAAAGTTATATCTTGCACCCAGGGACACAAAACAAGTGCAGCAATTCATGGATTTAGCTGGATGTTACCAATGATTCATACAAGTCTTTGGACATATTGCACAACCTATAAACCACTTGAAGAAAAATGACATGTAATGGAACTGGATGGACCAATGCCAGCAGACATTTGATACTATTAAGGAAAAATTAGTATTAGCTCCAGTATCGTGTCACCTTTATCCACAACTGCTCAGTTATTTATGTTGATGCAAGCAGTCGCAGATTAGGAGTGGTTTTGGTACAGAATTCCTGAACATCTTGAACATGTTATTGCACTTACAAGTAGGATCTAAATTGTATCATGAAGAAATTACAGTACTAAAAATGTCTAGCTCCACGCCGGTGACCCGGGTTTGGGAATGGACTCGGGCAGCTGGGGGTCGGTGGGAGGAGGATCGAGCATCCCATCGGATGCTTTCCTCCTCCTGGGTGGGTTTCTGGGGTGCTTTGAAGCACCCGCCACACGTATGCCTGTGGAAGCACGGGCATCAGTTCACAGACAGATCTCCAGAGTCGGGAAGGGGAGAACATCGTGGGCATTTGACAATGGTGTACGTCAGCATGCCGTCTGTCTGGATGCTCATCCTGCATGCCAGCGCCCTCAGGGGAGCAGGGACCTAGGGAGAAAAATGGAAAAAACCCTCTCTTTCCAAGATGATGACAGATCCGTGCCTCCAATCACCAACCTATGGGCAGACCCCATTGTGCAGGCACTCCTAAGAGAGGAATAAGGAAGAGGATAAAAGAAGTAAGCCTGGCACTCTAGGGGCAGATTCTGTGGGGAAGCAATCCAAGGGGAGTTGATCAGGTCTGAAGGAGTGGAAAGAGAGGCAGTCAGGCGGGGAGAAAAAAAAAGTGTAAAAAATAAAAATGCCTAGCTGTGGTTTGGGCCCTGGAGAATAATGACTTTATTTAGAGAGACATTATTTTATGGTTATAACTGATCATTCTGCTCTACAGTATAATTTTACTACTATGAAACACAATTCCTTAATTGCACCAGGGGCTTCAAAATTACAAGAATTTGATTTATCTGTGGACTACAGAAAAGGTAAACTTCATCAAGCTCCAGATGCTTTGTCTCGCATTAATCTGGAACCAGCAGAAACCGGTATTGTTTGCTTATATGCACATTACCAAGAAAGTGAATGCTTGTTCCCATTCAGTGATTAGGAGCTGGGGGAAGAGCCCAAAAGTAATGAAGGATATATACAATATACCGAAAGATCGTGGAGGTTCTGAGACGCTAAATAATAAAGACACGCCACAAAAACGACTACACACTACAACAGGGCAGTGGGCAGAACAAACAGAATGATGTGATACATTGGGAGGGGAATCAGCAGCAGGAGCATAAGGCGAGCTTTCCACTGTATAGGTCAATGGTGTGGCCGTACCTGAAATACTGTGCAAGGTACTGGAGTCCACAGCTGAGGAATGGCTGAAACAAGGAGAAGGGAGTGCAGCGCAGGGCAGCCAAGAAGGTCCATAGTCCTGGGGACAAGACAAATGAGGAGAGGCTGGAGAACCTGAACAAGTAGACCCTGAAACAAAGGAGGGAAAGGGGTGACAGGATCAAGACATACAAGTACCTGCAGTGGGGAAATAAAGCGGACATCAAGGAACTCTGCTCCTTGAGTTCAGATACGGAGAAGAGGGGAAATTCACTAGAGCCTGCAGGAGGAGATTTAAAAAGAATGACCATAAGCACTGTTTTATGGGAAGAGTGGTGAGCAAATCTAATAAGTTGGCAGAGGAAGTGGTGCAGGCCAAATCAGTCAGCAGCTTCAAACAGGAATGAGACAAGCATATGGGATTAATTAGAAAAGGCATGTGTGTGGGTTGAGGCAGTAACTAAAGGGGATGGAGACCACTAGAACAAATACTAAATAGTTAGACAGGGGCCCGAATATTCAAAAGGGTTGCGCCATGCGCAACAGGGTTGTGCATGCGCAAGTCCAAAAATGCGCCATTTTGCGATATTCAGAAGGAGGCAGTTGCGCACGAAACATGCTGAGCAACAAGCGCAATGAAAATGAAGGCATGCGCAACCGAAGGGGTGAATCCATGCATAAAAGCTATCGATATTCAAAGACTTGCGCGATGCGAAATAGCGGCACAGCCAGAAATTACAAGATTAAAGGAAATGAGCCAAAATAAAAGGCTCAAGGAAGCGCGCAAGAACGCTTACAATGCTGCCAAGTGGGGGAGAGAGAGAGAGACAGACAGACAGACAGAGACAGGCTAGGGCAGGACAAGCATGACATAGGCTGAGAGGCCAGCCGGGGTGTCCGGTGCAGTGGAAGTAGCAGTGAGGACAGCGGGGGTAACACAGCAACACCAGCCAGGAGGGGCAGAAGCCAGGGAGATGGACAGTAGCAGCTTCCACATGGAAGCTGTAATGAGGGGGGTGAGAATGCATGCTGCAGGGGGACGTGGCCGTGGAAGGGCCCATCGGCGGTATGCCCCCAACAGGCAGTACCGTGCCCTCATCAGCTTTGAGCTGTACACAGATGTAGAGATCGTGGGCCGGTACCGCCTGAACAGGGCAATACTGAGACGGCTCTGTGAGCTGTGCAGTGATGTGATGCAGGCACCCTCACGACGGAGTCACGCTCTGTCGGTGGAGACCAAGGTGACAGCCTGCATGTGCCTGCCCACCACGGGCACCTTCCAGGGGCCGACAGGGGGACACCACAGGCATCACACAGTCGGCCACGTCATGCATCCTCACCCAATTCTTCAGCGCACTGCTGCCACATGCTGCGGAGTACATCCGTTCCCCCAGCACCACGGCAGAGCGTACAGCCAACATGCAGGAGTTCCACAGGGTAGCACGTATGCCTGGCGGGCCATAGACTGCACCCATGTGGCCATTCGCATGCCACCTGGCCCCGATGGGGTCGCATATAGGAACAGAAAGGGCTTCTCCAGTGTCAACTGCCAGGTGGTGTGTGATGCCACTGGGCGCATAATCAATGTCTGTGCCACACACCCTGGTGGAGCACATGATGCCTTCATATGGTATCAGTCCGCACTGTGCCATCGATTCGAGAGTGGGGACATCCCCACAGGACATCTAGTGGGTGAGTACACATGTATGGAATGCAAACTCGGAGCAAGGGTGGGAATGCCACAGGTGCCATGGTAGTGGCACACAGGGATATGGGCAATATGGACCTGAACATGAGACTGATCTCCACTATCTCCACACAGGTGACAGCGGATACCCACTCCATCCCTGGCTGCTCACACCATACCGGCGCCCCATGACCCCATCGCAGCAACGCTATAATGAGGCACAAGTTTCCACATGCAACATCATAGAGTGGGTGTTTGGGATGCTCAAGGCACGCTTCCGATGCCTAGACACCTCCGGCGGTGCCCTACAGTACAGCCCCTAAAAGGCCTGTGGGATATTCCTGGCCTGTTGCATCCTGCACAACATGGCCAAAGACTATGGGATAGCCGTACAGGTTGAAGAGGGGGACAGCGATGGGGACACCAGTGTTGCTGGTGTTGATGGTGATGAGCAGCCCGCCCCTAGGACGGCGGGACCCCCGACTGATCCGGCAGGCCCAGCTGCACCGGGACACCATCACAGAGGAGCACTATGCAGAACACAGGTAAGTCAAGGGGTCATGTGCAACTAACACTGTCCATGTGCAAACCACAGGCACACAGGGTAACACACCAGGGGTGCATGACGGCCAGGGGAGTGGAAGGGTCCAGGCATACAAACACACCATCAGGGAGGGGTGAGCACTCATATGGACACACACCAGGCACAGAGCGTACATGGGCACATGCACAGCACAGCAGAACCGACATTGCTAACACACAGCACCACCGACCACCCCACCACCTGTACTATCCAAGCACGTGTGTCAGGATGCTGGGCACCCTTGCACCTTGGTGTACAGTACAATGCAGGCATCATCATGCACACGCACCTGTGGACAGCAGTTGGGAGGTGTGTGCAGGTGGTCCGGGTCAGGCGTGGTGAGCAGAGCACCCAGCAGTGCACTGCCCACCATGACACACATTGCACACATGGCAGCACCAGACAAGGCCCGCACTGGGAGACAGCTCAGTCATGTAGCACTGTCCCACGGCCACCGTGGATGCGGGGGGCCCTGGCCAGACCCAACAGCACTGGCAGGCTGAGCAGGCTACATGGGTGGCACTGTTGCACCACCAGGGGTCCCACTGCGCGAACGTGACCTTGCCCGCACAGGGGTCTGCAGCATGCTGAACAAACCTGCACCAGGGGTGCTCGGGATGGCCACAGCAGAACCCGGCGTCGACAGGCCTGGTGTCGCACGACGCCAGGAATGGGGAGTGGAGAGTGAACTGTGTGGGGTGTGCGGTACAGGGGCACCTGACTGTGTGCCCAATGAGTCCACGACAGAGACCACTGCCTGGGTCAGCCTGTCAATGGCGGCGGTCACATCCGTCCGCATACGAACCAGCTCTGCACAGTCCAGAGCCCACTCCCTGCTGTGCCACTCCACAGCCACAGACAGTGCCTCCACGGACATTGCAATCCGCCTCTGCAGCTGTACTGATTCCCGCAGCAGGAGGGTGTGCTCGTCCAATGGGTACTGTGCCCCAATGGCATCCTGTCCCCCAGGGTGTGGAAGGTCCTGATGCACAACACCCCTTGAGGGTGGGCGCTGTTCGCCAGGACCAGGAATGGGTGGATCCAAGGGCGGCGGACATGTACCACCGCTTGACACTGTACCCCCAGACCTGGTGGGTGACTGCTGCTGCTGCCCCGCCAACTGCTGTGCCCCAGGGTCCACTCATTCCACCGCTGTGCTAGCAACAGTGCCAGACACCTGCACAGCCACTGGTGCTGCCCCACGCGTGCTGACAGGCACAGCCTGGGACATGCCAGCATGCTGGTACACAAGTTGGAACCAGAAAGGCCCAGGGGCACGTGCTGGCCTGCTGTGTGTCCGCATGGGACACACACCTATCACCGCCCATTGCAGTCCTTGCATCATCAATGGTGCAGGTACGTGCACAGCCATAGTCACAGCATGCTGGCATGCTTGCATGCCAGACTGCTGAGACACAGGCTGTGTACCCGCACCTGAATCACCGACACCAGAGTTGGCGGCCAGCGTGCATGCTGCTGCAGTGCCTGCTGGCTGGTGATAGAGGTGGATGGACCTCCTCCATGTCCAGCAGGTCATCATCACTGCCTGGACCCACCACCACCGTCTCCTGAAGATGAACAGGATCTGTAACAGAAAGAGAGTATGTGGAGTGCATGTGAACAACCTTCCCCAACCTCCCCCCAACACCACCACCATGTCATACCGTGCAGTGATGGGCTTCCACCTGTCTGGAATCCACCTCCTGGTACGCCCTCAATAGCGCTCTGCTGCATTGATGCAACCAGTGTCTCCTCAGCCGGGGTCCGCTCCAACACCACTGGCGGGCCCCCGCCAGTGCCAGCACGTGCCGCCCTGAAGGCTGCCACCTTCTCCTTCAACCTCCTGCGGTCTGTTCCCATCTTCTTCTTGCATTCCTGCATGGAGCGCTGGTGGCTTCCATGCAGGTTCACGGCCCGAGCTACCCCCCTCCCATGCAGCCGCACGGGACTGAGGGGTGCCCCTCCGTCCACTCAGTACTGGCTCCTCATCCAGGTAGGCCTGGAAGAGGGCCTCTGTCTCTGCTGGGGTAAAGTTGGGCCTCCTCCTACACCCACCGTCCTCACCCTCACCTTGGCTCTGCTCGGTCATGGCGATCTGTATGGGGGCAAGTGGACACCTGTCACTGTGCAGTCTACAGCATTTTCCCATGACCATTGTCCAGAACATCACACAGCATGCAACTCACCTCTCACCTGCAGTAACCGAATCTGGCCAGCGCAGCCCAATGTCGCACATTTATAGCGCAATGCATGCAAATTAGGAGTGGAGCAACTATAATGACATGCAAATCGCGCCACTGCGCCTTTGAATGGCTGATCAGATGATTTGCATGTGTCGGCTGAATATCGCGAATTTGCACTTTGCGCAATACGGTTGAGTCGGCTGAGCCAATGGCGCAGATCTGTGACTGTGTGGTACACTGCATTGCGCATGCCCAGATAGCTTACGCAGGCATCTGCCGTGCTGCTGACGTGCTGTGCGTGATCGGCAATTCAGGCCATGGCCACCATTGTGCCAGTGGCGCTACAGCACTGGGCACTATATGGCGCTGTGGCACTACTGCACAATAGTCCACTGTGGCACTGGTACGCAGCTGGTCGGTCGTGCAGGATGCGTATACGTCAGATGGCGCTGTGCGTGGCCTTGCGTCATTGCCCATGACCTTGTGTCCGACCTTTGCCCCCTGGCCCTGTTCGGCTGCCATGTGTACGGCCCTATTGCGCTGTCTGGTGACAGCGCTATGTGAAGTAGCCCAGTAGCTGTTCGGACAAGCGCGATTGGAACCTGTATGGTGGTCTGTGCGCCAACATCTCCGCGTGGGGTATTCGGCGCAGTGGGCGCCATATTGCCTACTGTAAAGTTGGTACCATGGCTCACAGAAGAGCAGTTCAGTGGAGCCCAGTCGAACTGGCCAACTTGGTGGCCCTAGTGGAGCCCCACTATGGGGCACTTTATGGTGGCGCCCCTCACCATTGCCAGGATGCAGGTGTGGCAGCAAGTGGCCACTGACCTGGTGGGGGTCACTGGACAGTGCCGGTCAGCTGAGCAGTGCCGGCACCGGTACAGTGACCTCCGCCGGAGGGATCCAGATCTTCTTGATCGGCTGCGGTCACGTGCCAGGCGGGGCGTGGTGCCTAAGCCAGGTGGGTGTACCATCTATGCACCTGTATTCTCTGTAGGGGTGTGAGTGTGTTTTGGTGGCTGTGCATAGGTGATGGCTCTGCCATGGTTGGCGTGTCAGTGTGTGCAGGTGTGAGATGCATGGGTCTGGCTGTGTGGGCAGGCACTATCACTGGGGCAAGGGGCAGTCTGCTTTGGAGTCACACTGATGTTTGTCTCAACATATGTCTCCCACAGGCCGGGATGTGAGGATGCAGGCACGGGGTGAGGAGGGCCATGCCAGGGCCCCGGTGCCAGTGGGTGTTGCACCCCAGCAGCAGCAGCAGCAGCAGCAGCAGCATCAGCGGCAGACTCAGCTGCTTGAGGAGTGTGAGTATCATTACTTCATGGATGCTATTGCATGCTGGGGGGCAAGACCACCAGCCATGCACAACACAACCATGCAGGAAAGGGGAGGTCATAATTCCACTATACAAGACACTAGTGAGGCCCCACCTGGAGTACAGTGTACAGTTCTGGAGACCATACCTACGTAAGGACATAGACTGGGTAGAGAAGGTTCAGAGGAGGGCAACAAAGATGGTGCATGGATTGCATCACAAGTCCGATGAAGACAGGTTGAAGGAACTAAACATGTACTCCCTGGAGGAGAGGAGGGAGTGAGGGGATATGATAGAGACATACAAGTATCTTACAGGGAGGAACAGGGTGCAGGAAAACACTATTTTTAAGCGAAAAAGATGTGCCAGGACTAGAGGGCATGGGATGAAGTTGGAGGGAGGACGATTCAGAGGAAACATGAGAAAGAATTTCTTCACAGAATGAGTGGTGGACAAGTGGAACACCCTGCCAGAGGAAGTGGTGGGGGCTGAAACAATCACGGGATTTAAGAATGCACGGGATAGACATAAAGGAATTCTGGAGGTCAGGGGTAAGGTGCAACAGACTTATAGGAAAACAAAGTGAACTTACAAGCTCAAATGGCCCACCCAGTCTGGCTGGGCCATAGGCCCTTATCTCCCGACACTGTCTATGTATCTATGTATGTATGCGACACAGGTGACATACATCACTGTCCATATCACAGCACGTCTGTGTATGCGTCCTGTTGGTCCATGCATGCACTGGGCACATAGCTGTGTAACTGGCATCGCTGCGTTGCCATGTCACTTGACAGCCTTGTTTGTGCTGTGATGGACATGGGCAGTGTGTGTGTGCAGTGGTGCACATAGCTGGTGCCGCCTGTTTGTGATGGCCATGTGCATGTTCACTGTGGGTGGGTGCATGCCATCACAGGTGCGGGACATTGGGCTATATGGCTTGCAGGTTGGGTGGTGTTCAGGGTTGTGGTCAGTCACAGCCATTGACTGTGTTCCCATTTTCCTAGGCCTCGAAGTTCTCCGGAGGATACATCGGGACATACGGGGCCTGACACAGGTGTCCCTGGATAACCAGGCCATCCTGGAGTCCATTAGGAGACATGGCCTGGGAGGAGGCATCGCAGGGGACAGCGGAACCAGGCACAGGATGACCAGCCAGCTGGGCCTTAGGCCACAATACCTTCCACTTCTCTCATCCCTACCACCCTGCCTTCCCTCTCCAAGTTGTTCATCCCTACCCCTTGAACACCCCTACCTTGTAACCTTCCCCCCCTTGTAAATAGTTCTTGTTTATTGTTTTGTTATTTACTGTTTGAAAATTTGAAAATACATATTTATATTTTGATATGAATACTGTGTTGGTCTCTGATTTGCAGCTGGCTATGGGTGCTCAGTTGCAGTGGTGTACATGCCATCTGGGGTGGTATGGTCCTGGGTGTGTGTGTGTGTGTGTGTGTGTGTGTGTGTGCGTGGGGAGGTATCTCCGCATGGCAGTGACTTTCTGTTGGTCTTGTTGCCTTCTGCCACCACTGCTGGGTGCACAGGGTGTCTGGCTTGTATGCTTCTGTGCTGCACGGGGTTGACGTGTGCTGGGGGGGATGCATGGTTTCCTGCAGTGCCAGTCACTGCACATGGGTGGTGTCTTGGGGTCACGGTGCAGGGTGTGCTGTGCGTATGGGGGGCTGATGTGCACTGTGGTTGTCAACCCCCTGTGTGTGGCACTCTCAGCCTGCCAGTGGTTGTGCTTGGGTGTCATGGCTCTGCTGTGCTTTGTTGGCTTGTCCCCATGGGCCAGTAGATCATCCGTCACACCCCCAGTGATGCTGTGCTTGGGGTGTGCAGGTGTCTTGTTGGTTCTGCAGTGTGTTCCTGTGCCCATGTGTGGCATGGCTGGCGGTGGGCCCCAGCCTGCCTCCCTGGATGTGCAGTTCCATTGCTCTGGGGGGCTCTGCTTGCGCTATGGCACCTCTGGACTGCTCAGCTGGGCTGCCCTGGTTGCGTTATAGCGCAACATTTCTGCTCAGCTTCTCCTTCCTGGTTGCGCTATGGCGCAGTTAGTGTGATATTCAGACGTTGGCTGCTTGCGCAATTTGTTCTGCTCCATGTTTGAATATCGCACCTGTTGCGCATATGCGCAATTGGTTTGTGCTTGCTCCTGCTGTTGCGCACTTTTTGGGCGCAGTTTGAATATCCGGGCCAGGGTGTACAAACTAGGTAGTCTGAAGAGCCGTTTTCTGTTGTCAACATCTATGTCATTATATAGGACAAACTTTTCATGTCTTTCACCCACACCAGACAAAGGAACATTTTGTCAGATATTTGTTCCCAGATGTATGAAAAATGTTTAGATCAAAGTGGATCATGATGCTCATTCTACCACTGGCCAGTTTGGACGGTTTTAAACTTTACGACATATGACGGCTGTTGCTTACTGATTGGATGTGAATAAAGAGGCTGAGGCTTATGTATGAGAATACCATCATCATTATTGGTGTACAAAACCTGACAGAAATAAGCCTCCTGGGAAATTAGAAAGCATGGTTACTAGCAAGCCTTAGTAGATGCTTGGAGTTGACCTCATGGGTCCACTTCCCAGAAGTAGTAAAAGATTTACACAGTTTTTGGTCATAGCTGATTATAAAATAGTCAGAGAAAATACTGCCTTCTAATTGGTTCTTACCTGTGCATCAAATGTATTCGATACACAAGTAAAAACAAGTTCCATAAACAGGGACCGCTGCAGTAAAGTAATAAATCACTGTGCTCTTAGAATCCTCAGTTTTTAAAATGCCACCATTTGTTTCCGCCATTAAAAAGGAAGTCACTGAACTTATTTAAACATCTCCACTCTGCACAAAGCACAGTTGACAAGTTTATTTAGTTGCATATAGCTATACAGATATCTTATATTTAAAACAAAATATACAACTGTACACTCTTAAGCCTGCTTTGGTTCTGCCACTCCGTCCCCAGTTTCTGTCTGCTCCCACTGTCTGTGCTAAGCATTATTGTCCCGCTCCTGTACTTTTAAATGTGAAATAATTTTTTTTCTTAAACTTTAAATGGAAGAGCTCTGTTTTACAAATCCCTGACTACACTGCGGAGATAGTAAGACAGACGCACACTAACCTCTGTATTCCCCTACACTGTGGTGGGAAGGGGGTTCAGACACAAGCTCAGGAAAAGAGGAGAGCACTGTTGAAGCTTAGTCTGTTTTGAAAGCCTGCTCGCTCCAAGGCTTTGACTGTTTTTCACCGCCGCTCCTACTGTTCTGCTGTGCAGTAATCCATCACGGTCAGAAAACAACTCACAGTTCTATCTCTCCTGTCAGCTCCTTCCCACTCCTGTACTTTAAAATGTGAAATTCTTTTTTATCTTTAAACTTTAAATGGAGGGGCTCTGTTTTACAGATCCTATTCCCCAACTATACTGTGGGGGTAGGAATACAGCTGCACACTAATCTCTGTGTTCCACTACTACACTGGGGTGGGGGGAATTCAGATGAACGATCCCATTTTAAATAATGTTTATGCTCATGCTGACTTGCAGTAGGCAAGGTGATGGAGGGGAGAAGTACTTCTGGGAAGGGGAGGAGCCACTGGATGTGGTACGTATGCTCATTGCAGTCGTACTTGAATTGCATCAATTGTTTTTTTTAAATCTGCTGTTCCCCAGTCTTCTACCTCACTTAATAATAGCCTGTTGGGGTGGAAAAAGAAATCAAAACTGTGTGTGTGTGTGTGTCCGCCACCTTCTGCCATACTGCCATCGGTTGAGGTCACCAAAACAAACAAACAAAAAAAATCTTCTCTCTCTCTCTCTACTGTTTCACACTGGAAACCAGATCTCATTCCAATGCAGGAAAAAAAATACGCAACAGTAGATGGTGGCGTGGTGGTAGTACTACTGATGTCAACAAAGAACAAACTTTCTCCAGCACATAAGCAATGATGTCATAGTGTGATAGGTGGAAGGACTATTTTATCATAAATTAACATAAGCAAATCTTTTTTCTATACATAAATATGATTTTTTTTCTAAGTGTAAAACGCTTAAAAAAGAAAGGAGCCCATTTTATAAGCACAATAAGACACTCCGGGGGTGTGCCTGGAACAGATTTTACTGCACTTTCAGGGACTAAAGGCACTCAGTCTGTGGCCTCGTGCCTCACTACAACCCTGGTCACGTGGTAAAATCTGTTCCATGCACACTCCGCTGTGACTTATTGGCTCCTTATGACACAATCTAGGTGGAACTATATCCCATCATAAAACGGGTAGGAATATCCTGTAAACCTCATTGACTAAAACTAGTCACTTAACCATGAATTAATGCTGAGTAAATGCCCATCTGTTTACCACACTTCATTAAGCTAATGAGTAATGGTATCAGTACAGTAGAAAAATGAATTCACCACTCTATTTTAGTTGCTATTTTTTCCCTTGGCTAAGCATGGATTTTCACCACTTCACCTCAGTTTTTCCTACAGGATTTTCCTACCCATTGTATAAATGTGTTTTTTTGCATGCAGGTGTGACATGCAGCTGTTTATCATGGCTCTGTCTGTAAAGTCGATGATGACTTTTAGCAATGCAGCATTTACGCTAACACATGTTACCCCACTTCTGCTTCAGCACAGAACCTCTTGCTGTTAACACTGTCCCCAGACTCAACTCAACTCTATAAGGTATGTTCTCCTCCATTCAGAAAGTGTTCTGGTGTCCATGACACATACAAGAGCAAAAACCTGGAAAGCACTGATCTGTGTATTTAGTGAACTATCCTCAGTGCGACGTTTTGGGGAGGAACAATCAACACTGGCAAGGAAAATAAAAGCACAGCACAACTGAACCTTTGTGGGGGGCAATAACATCACCGCTAACTCAAAAAATCTCAAGCATTAGACAAAACAGCAGTAAGCATAAAATTAACAGGAACTACTTTACCAAGTGGACGGATATCCACTTAATTTGTTTATTTTTATCCAGTTTTCACTTGTTTCCTTATTTTTCAAAATTAATTACATTACACCAATGTCATAAGTGCAGTAACCCACTTCAGGCCATGAGTGAAGTAGGTATTTAATGCACTTCCAGGGTGGTTAGGAGACTGTGTTTTTAGCCTCGTGATTTGTCATGGGTTATCGCTTATGTAAACACACCACCACCTCTATGCTAACAAGCATTTGTCAATGCCGAATGTTTGCTTGCTGGCATTGGCAGTGGTAGTGTAGAAGTTACAGAGCTGCGTAATAGGAATGGCAGTGAAGTACTGAACTGAAGCCAACCCCACCACCACCCTGCAGAGAGTGACAGGCATCGGGGTGTGCGTTTGGGTTGTCTGGCATAACAACCATGCCATTTCACCACACCCCACCCTGCAGACACTGACAAGTGTCTCAGTGTTCCTTGGGGTCTTTGGCCCTTATGTGCACCCATTTCTTTAGGAAATATGGTGAGATGGGTGCGATATAGGAGAATGGGGTGAAGTTTGGGGCTGAAGAGTCCAAGGCATACCTTGATGCCTCACACTGACTGCAGGGTGTGGAATGGTATGAGCATCACAGGCAAGAATCCCAAGTCACACCCCTGATGCTTGTCATTCTCTACAGGGTTGGGCGTTATGGTTGGAAACCCTAATACCTCAGGCATTCATTACTATTTTCACTCTAAATTTTCAACATGTTTTTTTTGTGACCCCACCTCATGAACAGGGGGAATATCAGTTTGTTAGTCGAAAGCTGCTTATGCACAGTGACTACGGCATTTAGCACCACAGGTGCAAAAACATTCCGAACAGGATGTAAAAAATGACAGCTGTACTGTTCATGGGGAGGTGTAAAAAATGGCAATGTTGCAAATCTGTAGTAAAAATATTTAAAAAAATGGTGAAGTCACGAGCGTACATAGAAACTGTGCAACGCACATCCGTAATATAATTAGGTTGGGGATTTTTTACAGCAGATTGTCAACTCAGGCATTTTGGTGTTGATTTTCTTTATCTGTGCTGAACAATGATTTCCCATAGCGACCACACATCTCTGCACTGGAAGTGTGGAAACACACCTCAGCCATGTTGTGAAAAATGACAGCTGTACTGTTCATAAGGAAGTGTGGAAAAATGGCACTGGTGAAAATCTGGACTGAAAATATTACAAAGTCATGAACTAGCGAAGGTGCGTGGAAACTGGGCAATGCTCACTTGTAACACAGTTATTTTATGGACTTTTGTCACCAAATTTTCAACATAGCCATTTTAAGACCTCTGCTCATGAACAGTGTAACTGTGATTTTCTTAATCTGTCCTAAACATTGCTTTCGCACACCAACAGCACCATTGTGCGCTACATGTGTGAAAACACATTTTGGGCGACATATGAAAAATTGCAGCTGTACTGTTCATAAGGAAGTGTAATAAAATGGCAATGTTGAAAATCTGGAGTGAAAATATTAAATTTGCAAACTTACTAGCATGCATAGGAACTGCTCAACGCACGCTCGTAACACAGTCATTTTTAGGAATTTTTCACCAAATTTTCAACATAGCCATTTTAGACCTCTGCTCATGAACAGTGTCACTGTGATTTTCTTAATTTGTCCTGGTACATTGATTTCAAGATAATCGACCGGCGCCCACTGTGCGCCATATACGGAAACACGCTTTGGGTGAGATGTGAAAATGAAAGCTGTACTACTCATAAGAAGGTGTGGTAAAATGGCAATGTTAAAAATCTGGAGTGAAAATATTGAAAATTCGCGAACTTACGAGCGTGCGTAGGAACTGCACAACGCACACTCGTAAGACAGTCATGTTTTTAAATTTTTTCACCACATTTTCAACATAGCCATTTTAAGACCTTTGCTCATGAACAGTGTCACTGTGATTTTCTTAATTTATCCCGTACATTGATTTCGCACACCAACTGTGCCATTGTGCGCTACATGGGCGAAAACACGTTTTGGGTGAGATGTGAAAAATGTCAGCTGTACTACTCAAAAGGAGGTGTGATAAAATGGCAATGTTGAAAATCTGGAGTGAAAATATTGAAAATTCTCGACCTCACGAGCGTACGTAGGAACTGCACAACGCACGCTCATAAGATAGTCATTTTTGGACTTTTTTCACCAAATTTTCAACATAGCCATTTTAAGACCTCTGCTCATGAACAGTGTCATTGTGATCTTCTTAATTTATCCCCTACATTGATTTTGCACACCAACTGCGCCATTGTGCGCTACATGGGCGGAAACACATTTTGGGTCAGATGTGAAAAATGACAGCTGTACTACTCATACGAAGGTGTGGTGAAATGGCAATGTTGAAAATTTGGAGTGAAAATATTGAAAATTCGCGAACTTATGAGCCTGCATAGGAACTGCGCAACGCACGCTCGTAAAACAGTCATTTTTGAATTATGAGGACAATTTTAACATGGGTTTTGGGACCCTTTTCATGAATGATGTCATTGTCATGGTGTAGTTCAGGTTCAAGCGGGTGATTTCGCGCGAATGATCATGAAATCACCCTTCGGCCCAATAACGCCATGACAGTGACATCATTCATGAGAAGGGGTCCCAAAACCCATGTTGAAAATTTGGGCAAAATTCCAAAATGCCTGAGATATGCATAACAGTTGAAACCCCCTATCTAGCCCATTATACAGCTTACCGCATTTCCTCAGTTCGCAGTCGGCTTTGAAGAGTGCAGATGTGTTCCCGTCCACCAAGATCGCCGCGCCGAGGTCCGGAGGTAAGTATGGGGTGAGGGGGTGTGGGAGGCTGGGTGCAGTGGGTGGGTGCAGGTTGTGGGAGGGGGGCTGGGAGACGCGCCGGGACCGCTTTTCTTACAGGTTAAAAAAACAGAATGATGAGGGATATTTGCCACGCTGGGGTGGGCCCAGTATGGCACAAGGATGGTTGGGAGGGGCCGTTCAGCCGATGGGGGTTGGGCACCCCGTTGGCCAAAGGATGATTGCCACGCTGGGGTGGGCTCCCAGCATGGCACTTAGTTCTGGGGGTTAGACAGTGGAGCCGACAGGGATGGGGCATCCCCGCCGGCTAGATCATTACTTGCCACGCTGGGGTGGGCACCCAATGTGGCATTTCCAAAGGCTTTGGGGTGGGCAGGGGAAGAGCACAGCCGACGGGGTTTGGGCACCCCGGCCGGCTATTCGTAAGTGGTGCGCGGGGCGCACGCCTGCGTGGTGTGTGGGGAGTGGCCATGAGCAGGCGATATCGATCGCTGCTCACTGGTGCGTAGGCTCCCCCTTGAACTGTATGCCACTGCATTTTGGAGCTTGTTATAGACAGCTCCAGAATGCATTGGGTTACAGGGGCCGCGCCTGCCAACACACTAACTGAATTGGAGGAGGAGGTGACACACCTCCGAAATCTCCGATGATGGCACTATGTTTTTTGCACATGCGTGCAAGCAAACATAACAAACAAAATGTTTATTGGGGAGCACCCAGATTCTTGCTTTTGGAACAAGGAAGCCAGTTTGCTTCGGACTTGCGAAAAGATGTTTGTCAGGCCTTGCGAAATACAAAAGAAACAAACTACTGCTTGCCACCCTCAGACTAATTTAGTTGAATATGTAAATTGTACTCTTAAAACCATTCTTCTTACCGACATTGGCAACAATCACACAGTTATCTAGCAGAAATCCGATTTACTATTAATTCAGCCCAACCACTGTCCTAAATTTGGGGACACCCTTGGAAACTCAGTTTGGTCTCCTCTCAGATCAAGCAGTAGGAACTCAAAATACATTTTTTATTATCATTTTTATTCATTTTTAATTAGACAAGAACAAATACGATAAATAAGAAATGAAAAATCCATAAAACAAAACTCAAAATACATAGCTTATAAATACATAGACTCACTGTCTATTCACACTGTGACTTTCTCATTATATCCATTGGAAATTAGAAACAGAAAAACATAGACAGAGATGGAAGAAAAAGACCAAAGATCCATTCAGTGTGCCTGAGTTCCCTGTTTAGCCCAGGGGCCTATTGTTCCTCCTGGGTCCCTAGCTCTCCCGGCCCCCTCCATTCTCCTCCCTGTTTCTGATGTCGTGAGCAACCGCTTTACCTTTCATTCTGTTCCAGCCATGCTTAAAACCACTAATGGTTTTTGCATCCATCACCTCAGCTGACAGCCTGCTCCATGGCTCCACACCCTTTCTGTAAAATAGTATATCCTCACATCCCCCTTAACCTCCTTCCTGTTAGTGTCTACTCATGACCACGTGACTGCGAGCTGGTATTCAAGGTAAATATTTCCCCACAGTTCACCCTTTTAATTCCTTTTAGGAATCTGAAGGTCTCTGTCACATCTCTCCTCTCTCTTCTGGTCTCTAGCAAGTACACGTTCAGTGCCTTGAGGTGCTCCTCATAGGACGTGCCCTGCATCATTTTTGTTACCTTGTGCTGCACCTTCTCGTGCTTATCCTTCTCCTTCCAGAGGTGAGGACCCCAGAACTGGGCACAACACTCCTGGTACGGCCTCACTAAGGATCTATACAGGAGAACTATTACCTCCCTTTTTTGGGAGGGCTGTACCCGTGGTTCAATGTGGGGAATAGCTCCTCCCACAACCTCTACATAAATCCTCCACTAACCGCACCCCCCTTGCTTAGGGAGTGTTTTTGGTTCCCTGGGCTTCCTGTGTGGCTTGTGTGGCTGTGCTCCCTGGCCTCTGCTGCTGTTTTGTTTGTTTTCCCTGCTTGTGCCTCCCCACTTGTCATTGTTTCCCTGTGTTTTGCCTCCCTCCATCCCTTGCCCATTTGGTCTCCTCTGCGGCAGCTCCTGCCATCCCCCACTCCCGTCCTTCTCCCCGTCCTTCTCCCCCTCCATTTTCGCCTGTGCTCGGGTTTTCCTTCTGTTTCCCTTTTGGACTTCTGAGCACCAGTGCACGCCTTTTTCTCCCTGAATCTACCTACTTTATATTCCCCTCAGTTGCCCTGGATACCTGGATTACTTCTTTCTTCTTGTCACCTGATCACGTGCATTACTTTTAGCATGTTGTTTACCTTGGGTGCTTGCACGTGATACACTGAACTACATAGAACATAGAAACATAGAAACATAGACTTTGACGGCAGATAAGGACCGCTAGGCCCATCTAGTCTGCCCATTTCCCTACCTACAGGATAGGCCGCAGATCCTAGTTAACCAACAGCCTATTTCTTCCTGCCCCCCACAAGAATTGCCTTATGTCTGTCCCATGCATTCTTGAATTCTCCCACAGTTTTAGACCCCACAACTTCCTCAGGAAGGCTGTTCCATGCATCCACTACCCTCTCTGTGAAATAATAATTCCTCACATTGCCCCTGAACCGCCCTCCTTCTATCTTTAAATTGTGTCCCTTGTTCTTGCAAGTCTCTTTTTCTGAAAGATGCTACCCTCTTGGACTTTGTTGATTCCCTTGAGGTACTTGAAAGTTTCTATCATGTCCCCCCTCTCCCTTCTTTCCTCAAGGGTATACATATTAAGCTCCTTTAGTCTCTCCTCATACGGCTTCTCTTGCAGACCCTGCACCATTTTAGTTGCCTCCTGGACTGCCTCTATCCTGTCTATGTCCTTGCGGAGATGGGGTCTCCAGAACTGGACACAGTATTCCAGATGGGGTCTCACCAACTGTCTGTACAGAGGATAACAACTTCCTGTTTTCTGCTACTGATGCCTCTCCTATACATCCCAGTATACCCCCGCCCTCCCTACTGCCTTCTCACATTGCTTCTAACCTTAAGGTCATCTGATATGATTACCCCAGGTCCCTTTCCAGTTTTGTTGTTGTTACTACCTCCCACCCATTGTGTATTCTTCCCTGGGTTCTTGTTTCCCAGGTGCATTATTTTGCACTTTTTGCATTGAATCTCTAGCTGTCGACGCCTGACCATTCCTCCAACCTTGCCAAGTCCCTTTCATCCTTTCCATGCCTCCTTGTGTATCAACCCTGTTGCAGATCTTTGTGTCATCTGCAAAAGGCATCTTTCCTTCAGTCCCTCTGCAATGCCACTGATGAAGACATTAAAAGGACTGGCCCCAATACTCAACCTCATGGAACCCCACTAGTAACGCCTTTCTTCAGAGTGGACTCCATTTACAATTACCTGCTGTGTCCTGTTGTCCAGCCAATGTTTTACCAGGCTACCACCCTGGGACCCACTCCCAGGCTGGTTAATTTGACTAATAATCTTTTGTGTGGGACTGTGTCAAATGCCTTGTAAAGTCTAGGTAGGCCATGTCTCCAGCCCCTCCCTGGTCTACTACTTGGTCACCCAGTCAAAGAAATCTATTAGATTCGTCTGACATGACCTTCCCGCTGTGAACCCATGCTGCCTTGGATCCTGTGCTCCACTGACCTCTAGGTACTCAACTATTCTTTCCTTCAGAAGTGACTCCATCACTTTCACTACCACAGAGATCAGACTGACAGGTCTGTAGTTTCCTGCCTCTGTCTTGGTCCCACTTTTGTGAAGGAGAATCACATCCACCTTCCTCCAGTCCTCGGGTACCACACCATCCTCCTATGATTTATTAAAAAGAGTAGCCAGTGGTTTCACTAGTTCCTTCCTTAATTCTTTTAGAATTCTGGGGTGAATTCCATCAGGACCCATTGCTTTGTCCACCTTCAGTTTTAGGAGTTCTTGCAGAACCCTTTCTTCTGTGAAAGGACTGGGATCGACCCCCTATCAAGAGTGCTTCTGTTAATTGGATTAGGCACTTCCCTCCTCTTTGTGAATACTGAGCAGAAATATTCGTTCAGTATTCCTGCTTTTCACTGTCCCCCTCTGCCCGCCCACCGTTCATTCTAGTCAGCCTCACTATCCCTCCCTTTGTCTTTCTACGCTCGCTGATGTACCTATAAAAGGTTTTATCCCCCTTCTTAACTGAGTTGGCTATCTTTTCCTCAGTTTGGGCCTTTGCTACTCTGACTTCCCTCCCTGCTTCTTTCTGCCTTAACTGGTACAGCTCTCTGTCCTGCTCCTTCTGTGTTTCCTTATACTTCTGGAATGCTATCTTTTCTTCCTGACTTTCATAGCCACCTCTTGAGAACCATAGTGGCTTTTTCTTCGTTTTGATTTGTTTATTTGCTTCACACAAAGGCTTGTTGCCTCTGTGATGGCAGTTTTGATAATTCCCATTGTTGCTCCACACCTCCTTCTAGCCTGTTTGCTAGTGCTTTTCTGAGGCACTCTCCATCTTGCCAAAGTCAGCCGTCCTAAAGTCCAGTACCTCACTTTTGTATGGCTTGACTCTGTAGCTGAGTTTAACGTGAACCACACTGTTTGATGGTCACTTGTCCCCAGATGGCAACCCACTTCTAGATCTGAGATCCTCTCACTGCCCCTGCTTTGAGAGTATGAGGTCTAAGATTGCTCCCTCAGGAGTGGGTTCCAAACTAGCTGTTCAATGCCTGCCACCTGTGAGGCCAAGAATGGCCCTGCTCTTGGATGTGGCTGCAGCAAATGTGCTCCAGTTAACATCTGGCATATTCAGGTCTCCCATCAACAGTATCTCCCTTTCTCTGCCATTCTAAGAATGCCTTCCATCATATCCTTGTCCATTCCTTCCCCTGACATGGGGTCTATACACAACCCCTGCGGATTGTGGTGCCCTTTCCAGTCTCCAAGGTGACCCACAGTGCCTCCTCTCCTCCCTGTTTACTCTTTTGTTCAGTTGCTTTTATCCCTTCCTTTACATAGAGAGCTACTCCTCCCCCTCTTCTCCCCTGCCTGTCTCTCCTGTAGGTTATGTACCCTGGTATGTTAACATCACAGTCATGGTTCTCTGTGTACCATGTTTCTGTGACTGCTACGATATCCAGGCATCCCTCTTCCATTAAGGCCACCAGCTCAGGGAGCTTGTTGCCCAGACTACGGGCATTGGTACTCATTACCCTCCATTTCCTGATGGAGTGTTGTGCCCTACCAGATTGTGAAGCCCCTCCGACTAGCTTTTCTAGCGCTCGCTCCATCCCTTTGTTTCTCCTTTTGCCTCAGTTCCTTCTGGGTACTTCCCCCTTCCTGTACTCCTCTCAAGTGCCCCCTTCTCCTTGACATCAACCTTCCATGCTCAACTTCCACCCTAGGACTATGATTCACAGTGTTCTGTTTCTTCACTTCATTCAAGTCTGATGTGCCGTTTTCCAGCTTGCACAGTGAATACCTCTCCTTCCACAATCTCAGCTCTGACCCTTAGCTCATCTCCCTTATTTGCACATATCTCTACGATCCTGATGGAACCATCTTACTTACGGGGCACCTACTTTACCTGGACCCACTGTTTATAAGTCGACCATCCCACATGGGCATTTACTACCTGGTGCATTGTACGGCTTCTCTGCATAAGTTTACTTATTATTGCAGTCCTGCTGCATGTCCCGAATGTCTGGCTTGTGGTTCCCTGGGTGGGGGGTGCTAGTCCCACTGACCTGCCAAGACATTTATTTTTCCCTGTGCAATGACGTGGTGCGATTATCTCCTTTTACCCTGCTTTGTTTTCCCGTTGTTTCTTGCATTTCAAATGATTGGCTCCTTCTGAAACCCATCACTCCAGAGTTGCTTGCACCCCTTTCAGGACCTTCAGGGAAGGTGTACCCTGTGCTCTAGCCCCACTGAACTTCCATGATTCGCTTACTCTTCCCTTTCTCCCTGCAATCCCAGTTGCCTCAAGTCCCATTGCCTCCCTTCGTACCTCCTAGTCCTGTGAGTTATCCTTCCTCATTCGCCATGTTCCAAACCCTTTCCCTTATACTCCTGTTTTGAGTCCATGTATACCATGTCTACATTCTTACGTTTCTACTTCCATGTTACATATTGCTTCGTCACCCTATCTCTGTCTCATTCCAAAATATACTCTTTCCTTCCAGCAGTGATCTGCGCCTTCTGCCAGCCCATACCAGCCGTACTATGGACTCTGTCCCTAACTCGCATCTTCTGAGGTGCTGAGCGAAGGTAGGCTTCCCCTGCCTACCGGGGATGGGATTCTGTTACACTGTCTACTTCTGCTACTTATCATCCTGATTTCCTCTGTCCCTACCTCTGTTGGATAGCATCAAGAGAAGTTTAGCTTGCCCAACTACCGGAGATGGGAGTCATGTCTACCATCTACTGAGTCATATCTTCTCCATCTCAAGCCAGCTGCCGCTTCCCTTTGGGAATGGAACTTCTTCACTGTGTGTCTCTCGTTATCCTACCCATGCCTAGCTGCCTCAAGGCATGATCATCCTGCCTCAGTCATCACCGTTGCATGTCTGGATAGCCATTCCACTGCTTCAGCTCAACACTTTCTCAGCCTGATGCTTGGACACTGTTTCCTTTCAGGAACATGACTTTGCCCGACTTGCCTTCTATATCTTACCTCATCTGCAGCCTCGATTCTTCACCCCATTCACTGACTTCTATAGCTAGGAGCTTGACTCTGAAATCAACTGTTTCCCCTGTTTACATCCTGAACCCAAGGCAGATTGCCACTTCCATTCTGGAATGAAACTTCTGCACCATGTACTCTCCTGTCCTACCTTCAAGAGCCACAGCTAGTCCGGACCATTGTGCATCGAACGTCCTGCATGGACACATGTCATTCCATTCAGCTGCTTCCCATGTGTTCCTTCTCCACCTGAGATCTGATGCCACACCTTATGGAACAGATTTCCTACTGCCAGTGATCTCCAAGTCTCCTTGCCTGCAGCATTTTTTTCCAGACCACCTTGCCTGGTCCTTAGCCTGAGCTTGCATAGATGTGGCCTCTGCTCGCGTCCTATACCTGATGATGGTTGCCACTTCCCTTTGGGAATGGGGCCTTTCCACTCCACCTGCCTTCCACCCCTATGCTCTGCCTGACAACATCAACTGTGGGTCTCCTCCCTATCTACCAGGCATGGTAGCCTGTTAGTGGATCTGCTCCTTAATGCATTCCCTGACTCATGCTGGGTTAACTTCTTTCATCCCGTCTCTAGTTCATTGACTCCCTCTTTGGATGTGGAACTTCAGTACCTCAACCCGGATGATTTGCATGCTGCACCTTCCTTTTTGACCTCCATGGATCGTCTTTTAGTTACTGATACAGCCTTCCTGCATCCTGCTGCTTTTCACTGGAGCTGATCCGGTTCCATTCCTTCCTGTACAGTTCATCGTCTCACTTCACCTAGCTCATTGCCTTCCTTGGAGAGTTCCTCAGAACTCAATCTGGAATTCCTTCCCAATTGACTGGCTGCCTCTCTGCTCTGCCGTGCAGGCTTGGGGCTTCATGCTGTTTCCTGTGGCTCTTTTGGGCCTGATACCTTATCTTGCAACATACTCCTACTAGGCCAACTGCCCTTCCATATTATTCATCTCATACTTCTACTCCAGCTATTTTAATTGTACCCTTCCACTTCTCATTGGATCACTTGTCTATTACACTGGATAAATACTACTGTCAGCAAACATCCCTCAGCTAACATGCCTCACAGACTCTTTCGTCATCATGGAGTTTTTATATGCTGCCCAACCAGCTCCTCAGGATCATTTACGAAATCCCATTCGCCTGGACATAGGAAGAGCTTCTCAGCCACTAATGTATATACTATCCAACTTCTGTCCTTTCCATCATGATGATTTCTCTGTCTACTTTGTCTCACTGGCTTTCTTTCTACATGGAAAGGACATAAATCCCTCTGCTATGCCCTGACTTTGTAATTAGTATTCCTTCAACATATACTGGGAATCACATGACAACCCATTCAACTACGACCATCATCTGTCTTACTTTCCGTAGCTCCTACTACTACCACCAACTCTGTTGACCATGTTACTTGACTCCTACTCCCCATCGGTCAGTGCTTGTGTTAGAAAATTCACAGATGTCTTCCAGAATATTTGTTGTGGGATCTCCACGGCTTAGTTGATTAATAACTCCATGCCATTCAAACCATTGTTTTTGCTCCTGGATATCGCCATTCTTTATACAATTATCCACACCTTTTCACCGAGTACCTTCAGCCAGATTAAGTGCTCTTCCAGCAGACTCTTCAGCCTCTTCTAGAATTACTTTCGTTAACCTCTGCAGTAAAAGACCATCATAGAGAACTGGCTCTTCCAATTTCTATCCCGCAATCCGTGACAGTCAAGACGAATTCACCAACTCAGTTTGCCTCCCAAGTTGTCTTAATCGTCTGTAGCACTAAGATCCTATGGTATCTTTCACTAATTGATCTCACTACCAACTCAGCCTACAGTACCTTACTTATATCCATATCCAGGCTTCTCTCGAGTACTTAGGTATCAGGATTACCTGTAAACTTAACTAATCATATGCCGCCTCAGTGTATCTCCTAGACTATCACACCACAACAATACCCGCACTTGCTTCAAGCAGTGTACCAGCAGAGTAATTTTATAGAAAATCATGAACATTATGACCAAAGAAACCATCCATCCCTCAGACTGAATTTTCAGTCATTCCCCATATACACTAGGCTACCAGCTGGTCCGCTTCCACAAATCATCATCTATTCATGTACTAATTGCTTATGACATTACTCTCATCAATCACTCAAACTCTCCTCTAATCGTTTTACTTTTGATGCATACTCAGTGACTGATTCACTAATGAAGTCTTTACCTACAGACTACCTTGAACATTAAACTTTATACCCAGCGTACTGTCTGGTTTTATATCAATCAAATTATGCTCACCTGTCTCATTATGCCCCTACAATCCCTTTGGACAGGCATCTTTTGTCACCTTGGAAACATGGACTACATTAGCCCTTCTTCCACTGGATCTGCTCCACTCATAGGATTCTACCATCCCTATAGAAAAGAAGTACCCTTCATCCCCAGGATCTTCTCTCTGCATCATCCTTCGATTGAGACCAAACCATCATCTCCAGGGCACTCAGAGACTCTCTTCTACTCGTTCTACTTCATGGATGCTCCCTTAGCGACTCCTCATCCATTGCTGAATCCATTGCCTCCAGACCACACCTTGATATTCAAACCTTTCACAAGTTAGATCATTCTCAGTGACTTGTACCATAGCACGTCCACCATTCCCCGCCTAGTTACTTATCGATCAAGTCCTGCTCCCTCTGCTCATTACACCCTTGCAATTCTGTGGGACAAGCATCATTCATCATCTTGGAAACTTGGACTTCCTTCATCCTTCTGTAACCCCCCTACAAATGGGGGTTCCCAAAAAATCTTCCTTGAGCTTGCCTAAATGCTCACTGCCAGGCTGGTGTCCTGCGTTTTAGCAGTTTAAATGTGATTACCAGAGCCTGTATAGCCTCTGTACTATCTCTTTAAGAGTTGCCTGATTGCAGCATAAGTAATCTGAGAGGGAGCTCTGTTGAAAGATGTAACTATTTGCTGAAAATCATTTAGAGTGATAATGGTAATGTAGTTTGTCTAATATGCTTTCTTTGCAGTAAGGACTGTTTTATTTGTCTCCACTATCTTGGTCCTGGACTGCAATTTGGACCAATCAGTTCTGATGGGACCTAAAATGTAGCCGGACTACAGGAGCTGTCTGAATTAAAAATCTGTAGGAACTGTAGTTTGGGGCTTTTTTGCACCTTTTTTGCAACTGAAGGGGGAGCTCTTGCTTTGACTGACAGCCAAATCAGCCAACCAAACCTTTTACATTTTGAGGAAATCACACACTGCTTGCAATTTTCACTTAGTTCTGAGCTGGGAAGTGAAATGAGAGGAGTGGAAGTGATTCTGAGCAGCAATTCTGAGTGGATTTACATGGGAGAACTGTGAAAGGGCTAAGTTTTGGCTTACATCTCTGCCTGCTGCCTGAGAGGGGAAAGAGAACTGTTTTTCTACTAAATCCAAGTTTGTGTGACTAAAGTAAGCTACTGAAGTGGACCAGGCTCAACCTGAAGAAGTCCGAAGATTTTGCTGAATGCGATCGGCCTGTCAGGAGTTACAGCTACCCCTAAGCTCCCGGTGTGTGCAGAGACTTTGTGACTTTGCCTGGTACAGCAGAATTCCCTTACATGTAAATGTGTTATGAGCTGCTAGTAGGTCATGAGTTAGTTCCCCACTGTGTGAAATGTGTTCTGCTTGCTGGAAGCTGTATCCAGCCCGAAATGGACTGCATCCGAATTTGTCTCCATGCAGTCTGGGCCTTGTCAGACTGGCCCAGCCAGACTACCCACTGAACAGAGAAGCCATCGATGAGAGACCTGCCTGGGGATCAACCCCCTGCTCCACGCTTAAACAGGAATGACACCTCTGTGACTCGTGTGGGCCCTGCTTCTCCTGGCATTCCAGATCAACCACCTGCAGTCTTGATTTTCGTCCAGCCTGTGTCCAGTCTTGGGTATCGTGAGTAAATACCATGGCAGCTCCCTGCAACAACAGCTTAATCTGAGTGTGTCATCTGATTGTCTTGTTGTTTTGTTTCCTTTATGAACTGAGCCCTCTGGCTCCAGATTACAATATTGTGTACTGTGCATGTTTTGTTTTCCATCACAGGACCTCAACCAGCTGTAACCCCGGGCACCGGTCCTGGCTTGCCCATCTCTTCTCCACCTGGGTACCCAGAGGTGGACTGTGTGGGGGGACTCAAAGTGTATGCATAACTGCTTGACTGATATAACCTTTAAGCTAATTAACCTGATTTTGCCCCTCCCTTGTTCAAGTCCCCTGAATAAATCCAATCTAACTTTTTCTGCATGTAATCTGACTGTGGTTCCAGTTTGTGCTCAAAGTATTGTGCTGTTGCTATTTGCTATGCATAACTTTGTTTTACAGGGGGTCCCTAGGGTCAAGCCAGAGGAACCAGCCCTGGTGGTAAGTGCAAACAGTGTGGGTACTTGTGTGGTGTACCAGGAGTATTGTGAAAGTGATTATTGTACAGTGTTCAGGTCACAAGAGGGGAAAGAGGGGGGTTTCAGTGTCCCGGAGGGCTGTGCCCAGGTTAGTTTGACCACTACCAACCCTGACCTCCGGGTGGAAGCACCCATTTCAGAACTCAGGCCCCTTAACTTGCTACTAGCCAAGCAGGCAGGGGTAGTAGCCCTTGGGATAGTGCCACCTAGGAGTTACATCTTGGAGGCTCACCGCTGGGATTTGATGTCTTCTAGTGGCTGAAACTACTAATTATTGTTAAACATAAATGGCTACCCCAACAGAAGTGGCTGTGTACCAGTTGGTGGGGTGGTGTACAGGGCAGGAGATTGACCTTCACAATGCCCTGCTTGTACTGGATATTCCCCTGAACATTAGTAAAGACACTGTAGAAGGAGTACTTTCCAAAGCTGGATGTTTAACAAGTGCTGTGGTGGTGGGGCGACAGGCTGATTTGACCACCCAAACTTTCATGGCATTAGGAGAGTGTAGTGACCCAGTGGACAGTACCAACGTACCATGGACCACTGCCCCAGAAGGGACCCCAGCTGCCTGGAGAGTGATAAGTAGAAACAGTAAAAACCCAGGGGAGGATGAGCCCCCCCCCCATTGTCTGAGACTTTTGAGGAGAAATTTGCTAAGTTGTTGCTGGAGGAAGGGAAAACCATAGAGGACTTTAAGAAACTATTCCTGCCACCTGGGGGTGTTCCCTCTCTAACACCCCCTCCCACTCCAGCACCTGTTACTGCCCCACCTTCTGTGCCCATGACAATGCTGGCCTCTATATCTGTACCTGCCATTAGTCACGACTCCTACCGAAGGTTGAGAATCTTCTTGGGCACCCTCCCCACCCCCCGGGGGAGGATGACTGGGAGACCTGGATAGACTATGTTGCCCCTCTAGTACTTTAATGGCAATGCTCAGAAGCAGGAAAAATGAAAGAGGTTGAATGAGAGCCTCCGAGGTCCTGCCCTTGCTGCCATCCATGCCAAGTGGGCCAATAACCCCAAAGCAACTGCACAGGACTATCTTGATGCATTGGAGAATGTGTATGGGAGCCCGGATTCAGATGAGGACCTGTGGTGGACAGTAAGAAACACCCAGCAGTACTCAGGGGAGCCATTATTGGTGTATGTACCTTGGCTTGAAATGCTGCTACAAAAGTGCCTCAGAAAGGATAGTTTGCCATCAAATGGATTAGATCGAACTAGGCTGGACCGGAGCCTTAAGTCTGCTCCATTTTCAGAATTGTTACTGCTTCAGTTGCACCTCGCCAACCGACTGGAATTGCCCCTCTCTTATGATGAGCTAATGAAAGAAATTCGGGGGGGTTGAGCAAAGAATCAGTGGTCAGGGGTTGCACGAGGTGACAGCAGCGAAGGCTTCAGACATCCTATCTCAAACCCCTTTGTGGCTAAATCGTCCATCCAGGCCCCTGCTGCTGTCCCTCCAGACTGGTCCAAAATAGTGAGCCCTTCAATGGAGACTACCATGGCTGTGAATGGTATTCCTACTCGGGCTGTGCTGGACAGTGGGTCTCAAGTGACCACTGTATTTAAGGACTGGTATGACAAACACTTAACTGCTGTGCCCTTACAATCCCTGGAAGGCCTACATGTATGGGGGGTGAGCAACAAGTCTTATCCCTACCTAGGATATGTCTGACTCTGGTTGTCATTTCCTGCAGCTGTAACTGGTGTAGAGGAGCAAGTCGAGACACTGGCCTTAGAGTGTCCCCCTACTGGACTGTATGATGGGGTTCCCCTGTTAGTTGGGACCAACGCCCATATGTTTGGAAGACTGGCACAACTCTGTTGTGAGAAACAAGGGCGACGGAATGGGAGGGCCCTAAGAATTCCCGCTCTGATCAAGAGGGCAGATGATTTGCAACAGAACCCCAAGGGAGTAGACCAGGATGAACCAGTAGGGGTCGTGTGGAAGAAGGATCCCAATGCAATGGTACTTGCCCCTAATGCCCAGTGTACTGTTCAAGGGAATGTCCTCCTCCGCAAAGATGTCAAGAACAAAATACTGATGTTGGACGCGCCAGGCGATGGAAAATTGCTGGAAGGATTATTGGTTAAGCCCAGCATCTTGCCAGCTCGTGTTCATGCCTATGCACGATGAGTGATGGTCCGAATTCATAATGTGTCAGATCAGGAGATCTGGATGAACAGAGGATGGTGCATCCTCTGTTCACCCGGATCTCCTGATCTGACGCATTAGCTACAGTACACTGCGCAGACACTGCAGTGTTGCCCAGCAACAAGCACCCCGGCAAGACAGATAGAGTGACTCCCAACTTGTTTGATTTTGGTGACTCCCCATTGCCAGCTGAATGGAAGACAGGAATTAGCCAGAAACTTGCCCAGAGAGATCAAGTGTTTTCGTTGAAGAAATGGGACGTGGGATGTGTTCAGGGTGTGGAGCATCACATACACCTGCATGATGAACGGCCATTTTGAGAGAGGTGTCGACGCCAAGCCCCTGCAGAAGAAGAATATGTGAGAAGACACTTTCAGAAAATGCTCGCGACTGGTGTGATACAAGAATCCAGGAGCCCATATGCTTCTCCCATTGTGGTTGTGCATAAGAAGAATGGATCTATGAGAATGTGTGTTGATTATCGAACTCTGAATCGTCGGACCATCCCTAATCAATACACCATGCCCTGTATTCAAGATGCTCTGGATTGTTTGAATGGGAGCAAATGGTTCTCGGTGTTGGATCTTCGCAGTGGATATTGCCAGATTCCGATGGCTCCGGAGGACCATGAGAAGACAGCCTTCATCTGTCCTTTGGGGTTCTATAAATTCCTGAGAATGCCACAGGGGATATTGTGTGCCCCAGCCACCTTCCAGTGACTGATGGAATGAGCGTTGGGAGACATAAATTTGCTGGAATGCCTGGTGTACTTGGATGATGTCATTGTGCTTGGGAGCTCCCTAGAGGAACATGAGAGTCGACTGTTCAAAGTACTAGATCGACTGGAAGATTTCAGCCTCAAGCTGTCCATCAACAGTTTTTCCAAACCTCTGTGAAGTATGTGGGGCACATAGTGTCTAAAGAGGGGATAGAGACTGATCCTAGTAAAGTTGAAGCCTTGACTACTTGGACCCAGTCCCACAATTTGAAAGAACTACAATGTTTCCTGGGATTCTGTGGCTACTACCGCCAGTTCATAAAGGACTATTCCAAAGTGATTCGACCACTCTTGAATCTTACCCAGGGTTACCCTCCTACCAATCAGAAATACAAAAAAGGGACCGTCAAAGAACCAGATAAAGCATATTTCTGCCCAGGTGAACTTTTCAGGTCCCGTTAGACGCCTGACTTTGAAGCAGCTTTCCAGGAAGTCATATAGCAGCTCATCCATGCCCCCATCCTAGCTTATGCTGATCCCACAAAACCCTATGTACTGCAAACTGATGCAAATCTGCAGGGTCTAGGAGCTGTACTGTATCAAGTCCATAAGGATGGTTTGAGACCAGTGGCATTCGCCAGTAGGAACTTGACCCGGTCAGAGCGAAACTACCCTGTGCACAAGTTGGAGTTCCTTGCGTTAAAATGGGCCAATGTCGACCAGTTTCATGATTACCTCTATCGGGCAAAAATATTGGTGAGGACTGACAATAACCCGTTGATCTGTGTGCAGACTTCAGCTAAGTTAGGCGCCACGGGGCACCGGTGACTTTCTGCATTGTCAACATACAATTATGCTGTTGAATACAGACCAGGCCTGAATCATATTGATGCTGACGCCCTATCCTGGAGGCCCATTTCCAAGAGCAACTGGGTCAGCTGTCTGAACCTGACATCTGAGCACTGTGCCAAAAGTTTGATAGAAATGAACAGATGTCTATGGACTCAGCGGACTGCTTAGTAGATTGCTTGGGCCCCTCTGACACTGCATACCGGTTGTGTATTGCCACTTCTCTGCTGTACATATTATTGCACTACCTCACTTTGACAATGACAGCATTCAGTGGGCTCAATCCGGAGATCCTATGATTCAGCCAGCACTTGACGCCCTTCGTGCAGGAAAAGATGTGTCCAAGCTGCATTCCTCTGATCTGCGAACCACTTTATTGTTTAAAGAAGGCCCCGGGTTGAAGCTGCTTAATCATTTGTTGTATAGAGAGACTGTAGATCGAGGTGGCCAAATAGACAAGCAACAATTGGTCCTGCCCACAGCCTTCAAAGATTTGGTACCGAAGTCCCTTCACAATCGTATGGGCCACCTCTGTGTCGACTGGACCCTTGACCTAGTATGATCTCAATTCTACTGGCCCAAGATGGGGCCCGATGTTGAGCACCATGTAAGGACTTGTAGTCGCTGCCTGCAGAGAAAAGCCCTGCCTCAGAGGGCTGCCCCCCTTGTCAACATTACTACCAGCACCCCAATGGAACTAGTCTGCATAGACTTCTTGAGTTTAGAGCCTGATTAGTGAAACATTGGCAATGTGTTAGTGGTTACAGACCATTTCACACGGTATGCAAACTTTTCCCACCAAAGATCAAAAAGCATCTACCGTGGCCAGGTGCCTAGTGGAAATTTCTTTGTCCACTATGGTGCCCCAGCCGATCTACTCTGGATCAAGGCGGACTTTGACAGTCGCTCAATCAAAGAAATGCTCTCTATAGGGTTGCGAAAGTCAAGAACCACACCTTATCACCTGCAGGGGGATCCTCAACCAGAACACTTTAACCGCACCCTGCTAGACATGCTAGGCACCCTCCACCCAAAAGATAAGCATAAATGGAGCCAGCACATTAGCACCTTGGTACAATCATACAATTGCACAAAGAATGATGCTATCGGGTTATCTCCCTACCGCCTCATGTTCAGTAGAGAGGCCCGGCTGCCTGTTGATGTCTGTTTTGGGGTTTCTCCCGATGGGGTCCGAGCCGAAGAGTACCTGCAATATGTACAAAGCTTGAAAGCTCAATTGAACCATGCCTATCAACTGGCCCAGACAATGGCCACCAAAAGAAATCTA
The DNA here is from genome assembly GCA_016271365.2 of Neoceratodus forsteri. Taxonomy (NCBI): domain Eukaryota; kingdom Metazoa; phylum Chordata; order Ceratodontiformes; family Ceratodontidae; genus Neoceratodus; species Neoceratodus forsteri. The sequence continues at coordinate 43,531,782 of CM028133.1, read as the reverse complement.
GCCAATAAAGAGAGACATGATAGAAAAGTAAAGGCTCAACAGCTTAGGCCTGGAGACCGTGTGTTGTTGCGAGAAATTTAGGATTACATGGTAAACACAAAATTGTTGATCGATGGCACTATCTTCCCCATGTCATAGTTGGAAAGTTGGATGATTTGCCAGTGTACCAAATGCGTCCAGAGAATAACTCCAAAGCTGTCAAGACCATGCACCGTAACCACTTGCTACCTATTGGTCAAGTTATAATTGAGGCTGAACCTGCCGAGATTGATTCCCATGAACCAGTGACTCGTGCTGCTGCAAGAGAGAAACAGACGCAGCCTGCCCCCATGGTTGCAGATTTAAGACTTCCCCGGAGCAGGCCCAGAATGATAGTGACTGCCAGTCTAACTCGGATGACAGTGAGTGTGATAATGCCTATTACCCCTCATATGAACTGAGTCAGTTGTTTCGTGGAAATCCTATGTTGAATTATGGGGATGAAGCTGGGCCTTCTGGACTGCCTAACGCCCCGGCATCATCCTTGGAGCCAATGCTCCCTGAAGGTGAAGTGCAAAGTATCACGTCTGAGGATGCTGAGTCTTTTGTGTATTGTGGAACTGTATGATTTGCATGAAGGAGAGGCTGACGGTATGAGTCTTTCTAGTGACATGCCAGAACTTGAGGAACACTATGAGAGTGCTGACAACCCCTCTTCAGTGCCAGAGTGTCTTCAAAATGAGCCAAGTATTGTAGAAACAGAGACTACAGAGCAAGGGACTGACAGTGCTCCCAGCTTGGACATTCCGCTTCATGCAGAGGTACCCCTCACAAGTGATGAAAGCTCCAAGACCATTGCTGAAAGTACAGAGACTGTGGTTTTTCACCCCAGAAAGACTTTCTGAGCTGTCAAGCCAGTGGTGCACTTCAGTTACAATTCCCCCGGGAGGCCAGTGGATTTGCCTCTCAATGTAGTCCACAAAGGTGTTTATGTCTCTCAGAACTCACTGCCCAAACTGAACTTGACAGCCCATTCCTGGTTACTTGTTTTGCCCTCTCACCATCGTGCCCTGCCCCATCCAGACCCAAGTTAGCTGACAGGGAAGGGTGCCATCTTGCATTGTTTAGAGTACAAGAAGTTATTACATGATTCTGTATAGTAATGTTCAATTTACCTTTGTGAAATATCCAAAATGTATTGTCAGAATGGAAGTGATATAGTGGAGTACATTGAAATGTATAGTAAAGTGACAAGTTATGCCAACTGATGAATCAGATAGTACTTGTATAGCATACTAATGGTATAAATGTCTTGTATATGTTGGATTTTCAGTGTTATGATGGTACAGAATTGACATGGACACCAAGTTTTCCCAGGCAGAGAAGGGTGTAACCCCCCTACAAATGGGGGTTCCCAAAAAGTGGGAACTCAGCATCTAGAACAACTGCTGAAAAAGCTTTGCCTAAGGCTTGGCCTCCTCTACAGATTAAAACCCTTCCTTAATAGAGATTCAAAGATGAGATTAGTCCAGGCCATCTTTCTATCAGTCATTGACTAGCAGACTTTCTATAGTCACTGCCCCACTCCTACCTTCAAAAGTTGGATACCTTATATCATAGAGCAATAAGGTTCATTACAGACCTGCCATATAATACTCACTGTTGTTCTCTCTATGACGCAATTGGATGGGTTTCTCTTCATGTCAGGAGGAGCAGAAATGCAGCTCTATGGATCTACAGAGCTTTATCAAAAAAACTCCCAAGCTATATCTTGGACTGCTTCAACCTGACCACTCCCAGCTCCTATGCCCTAAGAAGCAACAATATCATCCTGCTCAAATTGCCCAAAGTCAACACCAAAATAGGGAGGGCAGCAATCAGCTATTCTCTAGCCATAGCATGGAATACCCTACAAAAATCCCTAAAACTATCCATTATCATTCCATTTACATCCTTCAAGCAGCACTGTACAGCCTTCTTCACAAAGAAAAGCAGCTGCTATCGATAGAGATAGAATAGTCATCCCACAAAACCATATTCCAATCACATATGGCATATTCCTTCCAGCCAGACACCGCCAGTATATGGCATCCAATATTCCCTTCACCATCCTTGTACTCATTATGTGAGTGACTGTCATGGCCCTTATTGTGATATATATGTACTGTACATATTGTAGATGTTAGTTTAACTTTCTCTTAGCCAAGCTTTAACATGTGAATTCTCTGTATATTATTGTGTTATAAATAACATTTTCTTTTTTCTGTATGTATAACTGTCTCATAAGTATGTGATGTAATTGCTGTGCAGCAACTCGAACCTTGACCTTATCAGGTCCATCTTGTAAATGAGCCTTGCTCAATGATGATCGCCTGAATAAATAAAGATTTGATTGATTGATTGAAAAAGTCTTCCTTGAGCTTGCATAAATGCTCACTGTCAGGCTGGTGTCCTACGTTTTAGCAGTTTAAATGTGAATACCAGAGCCTGTATAGCCTCTGTGTACTGTCTCTTTAAGAGCTGCCTGATTGCAGCATAAGTAATCTGAGAGGGAGCTCTGTTGAAAGATGTAACTATTTGCTGAAAATCATTTAGAATGATAATGGTAATGTTTGTCTAACATGCTTTCATTGCAGCAAGGACTGTTTTGTCTCCACTATCTTGGTCCTGGACTGCAAATTGGACCAATCAGTTCTGGTGGGACCTAAAATGTAGCCAGACTACAGGAGCTGTCTGAATTCAAAATCTGTAGGAACTGTAGTTTGGGGCTTTTTTGCACCTTTTTTGCAACTGAAGGGGGAGCTCTTGCTTTGACTAACAGCCAAATTAGCCAACCAAACCTTTTGGATTTTGGGGAAATCCCACACTGCTTGCAATTTTCAGTTAGTTCTGAGCTGGGAAGTGAAATGAGAGGAACTGAAGTGATTCTGAGCAGCAATCCTGAGTGGATTTGCATGGGAAAACTGAAAAGGCTGAGTTTTTGGCTTACATGACTGCCTGCTGCTCCTGAGAGGGAGAGAAGAGAATTATTGTGGACTAAATCCAAGTTTGTGTGACTAAAGTAAGCTACTGAAGTGGGCCAGGCTCAACCTGAAGAAGTCCGAAGAGTTTGCTGAATGCGATTGGCCTGTCAGGAGTTACAGCTTCCCCTAAGCTCCCAGTGTGTGCAGAGACTTTGCGATTGTGACCAGGGAGTGCTTTGCCTGGTACAGTAGAATTCCCCTACATGTAAATGTGCTGTGAGCTGCTAGTAGGTCATGAGTTAGTTTCCCACTGTGTGAACTGTGTTCTACTTGCTGGGAGCTGTATCCAGCCCAAAATGGACTGCATCCGAATTTGTCTTCATGTGGTCTGGGCCTTGCCAGACTGGCCCAGCCAGACTACCCACTGCACAGAGAAGCCATCGACGAGAGACCTGCCTGGGGATCAGCCCCCTACTCCATGCTTAAACAGGGATGACGCCTCTGTGACTTGTGTGGGCCCTGCTTCTCCTGGCATTCCAGATCAACCACCTGCAGTCTCGATTTTCGTCCAGCCTGTGTCCAGTCTTGGGTATCGTGAGTAAATACCAGGGCAGCTCCCTGCAACAACAGCTTAATCTGAGTGTGTCATCCGATTGTCTTGTTGTTTTGTTTCCTTTACGAACTGAGCCCTCTGGCTCTGGATTACAAATATTGTGTACTGTGCATGTTGTGTTTCCATCACAGGGCCCCAACCAGCTGCAACCCCGAGCAACGGTCCTGGCTAGCCCATCTCTTCTTCACCTGGGTACCCAGAGGTGGACTCTGTGGGGGGACTCAAAGTGCATGCATAACTGCTTGATTGATATATCCTTTAAGCTAATTAACCTGATTTTGTCCCTCCCTTGTTCAAGTCCCCTGAATAAATCAGATCTAACTTTTCTGCATGTAATCTGACTGTGGTTCCAGTTTGTGCTCAAAGTACTGTACTGTTGCTATTTGCTGTGCATAACCTTGTTTTACAGGGGGTCCCCAGGGTTGAGCCAGAGGAACCAGCTCTGGTGGTAAGTGCAAACAGTGTGGGTACTTGTGTGGTGTACCAGGGGTATTGTGAAAGTGATTATTGTACAGTGTTCAGGCCACTAGAGGGGAAAGAGGGGGGTTACAGTGTCCTGGAGGGCTGTGCCCAGGTTAGCTTGACCACTACCAACCCTGACCTCTGGGTGGAGACACCCTTTTCAGAACTCAGGTCCCTTAACCTGCTACTAGCCAAGCAGGCAGGGGTAGTAGCCCTTGGGATAGTGCCACCTAGGTGTTACACTTCTTCACCTGGATTTACTTCACACTTCAGATTCTATGGCTCCTTCAGAAAAGACCAACTCTTCAGCCTCAGGATCACCATTCAATCTGCACCGTCCATCGACTGAGGATGGATCATCATCTCTCCAAGAAGCTCAGCACCCTGAAATTGGCTATTTTTACTAGAACCTAAGTCCTTCTCCTTTTAGTATGCCCAGAGGATGGGCAGACCTTTGGCCATGGGTCCTCAGAGGTTTCCTCCACTTCGGGGTGTTTTCGCTCCTGAGTGCCAGGGGGTCATACTCTGCATGAGTTGGAGGAGGTATCTTTTTTGGCCTTCTATTCCTTACAAATTACTACCTACATACCTACTACTCAAGGGTGTGAATAGAGTTAAGGCACAGAAAGTACTACAAGTTACACAAGCACTATATACCCAATTGCTATTCCCCAAACATTGAATGGGAGGGCTGTGCCCGTGGTTCAATGTGGGGAATAGCTCCTCCCACAAACTCTACATAAATCCTCCACTAACCGCACCCCCCTCTTGCTTAGGGAGTGTTTTTTGTCCACCTCCATTCCCTCCTCCTCCTCCTCCTTCTCTGGCACTCTACCCATTCTTGCTCCTGGGCCTTCTATTCCATACAAATTACCTCCTACATACCTACTACTCAAGGGTGGGAATAGAGTAACGTCACAAAAAGTACTACAAGTTACACAAGCACTATATACCCCATTGCTATTCCCCAAACATTGAACTGTTATAAGTACCCCTCCTGATACAACTTAGCATCCTATTTGCCTTACTGCACTGACTTGATTGCTTTAGGGAGTGGCTGATGATAACTCCAAGGTCTCGTTCCTCAGCCGTAGTACTGAGTCTCAACCCTCACATCCAGTACTCCATTTCAGGGTTCTTGTTTCCTAGGTTCAGTACCTTAACATGATAACATAGAAACATAGAATTTGATGGCAGATAAGGACTGCTTGGCCCACCAAGTCTGCCCATTTCCCTACCTACTGTATGAACTCCAGATCCTATCTGATCTGCAGCCTACCTCCTCCTTCCTACCACTAGTTGCTTTCTACCTGTCCCATGTATGCTCAAATTCGCCTACCATTTTTGCCCCTACAGCCTCCCCTAGGAGGATGTTCCATGTATTTACCACCCTATCTGTGAAACAATGCTTCCTCACTCTGCCCTTGAGTTCCCCCTCTAGCCTCATATTGTGACCCCTTGTTCTTGCACATCTCCTTTTCTGCAAGATGCTGCCTTCTTGAACTCTGTTAATCCCCTTGAGGCATTTGAATGTCTATCATATCCCCCTCTCCCTCCTTTCCTAAAGTGTATACATATTGAGTTCCCTCAATCTCTCCTCATATGGATTCTGGTGTAGTCCCTGCACCATTTTTGTTGCCCTTACCTGGACTGCCTCCACTCTGTCTATATCCTTTTGGAGACGAGGGGCAGGATTCACAAAGAAAGTCGAAATTCCTGCAGCTACGGGAAAAAGGCTTGCTGCAGTGTGGAAACGTAGTTGTGCAATATTTTCAATGAAAACCAGCGCAGCTGTGGATTTCCATAAAAAGTGCTGCAGGTGTGGCAATATAGCTGCCGCAGGACTTGCGCAAGTGCTGCGAATCCGCCAGCTGCAGAGGGCTGTGAAGGCACAGCAATAGGGAACCACATTAGTTGAAGCAGCAGACTGCAACAGTGCTGCTATAATATGAGGCTGACAGCACACACAGGGACCAGCAACCAGTCCCCAACTGGGACCACAGCAGCACTGCAGGTACCTGTGAAACCCTAGCACCACAGTGGCTGACTGTCCCTGCTGGTCGTCCCTCCCTGGGGTGTTCCTGTGGCCTGCGGGGGGGGTAGCACTCGGTGCTGGCTGGTCAGGCTCTACTGCTTGTGGGGCTCTGTCATGGGCTGCACTGGGTCTAGTGGTTGTTGCCTGTTGCCATATCATGGCAATGTGTGCTTTCAGTGCTGTAACATCAGCCACTGCTATACTGTCTGAGATGCTATCACCTGTGGTACACTTCCACCTTAATTGATTCCAATTGCTGGGACACTACTGTAGTGTGCTGAGGGAGAGTTACACCTCATCCCACTGTGTGTAACATTCTTTCCTCAGCTGCGGGGAAAAACCTGGCTGTGAATAGCCTTTCAGGGGCTGTGCCTTACTTATCTCACACCTTTTTGTCCTGAGGGACTTCTGCAGCTGCACTTTTTTCCACAGTCCATAGTGGTTTTTCCCACAGCTGCAGAGGGTTTTGCGAATAGCACTTGGAGTAAACTCCCCTTTTTTCCCATAGCTGAGGGAGTTTTGGGGACTTAGGGAAGGTTTTGCACCTTCTGAAAGCTTTGAGAATCCTGCCCCAGGTCTCCAGAACTACATGCCATACTTTAGACGAGGTGTCACCAACTGCCTGTACAGTGGCATCACCACTTTCTGTTTTCTAATGGTGATACCTCTCCCTATGCACCCCAGCATCCCACCGGCATTCCTCACTGCCTTCTCACATTGGATACCTTTAGATCATCTGTTATGGCTACCCCAGGTCCCTTTCCAGTTTGGTTGTTGTTAGTACCTCCCCCCACTGTGTATTCCTCCCTTGGGTTTTTGTTCCTCAAGTGCATGACTTTGCACTTTTTGGCATTGAATCTGAGCTGCCAAACTCTTGATCACTTCTCTAACTTTTCTAAGTCTCTCCTCATTTTTTCCACCCCACCCCCCCGGAGTGTCAACCATATAGCAGATCTTGGTGTCATCTGTAAAGAGGCATACCTTTCCTTTATGTCCCTCTGCAAGGTGGCTTATAAAGACATTTAGGAGGACTGGCCCCAGCACTGACCCTGTGGCACCCCGCTGGTTACCACCACCCTTTCTTCAGATTGAACTCCGTTTACCACCACCCTCCGTGTCCTATTGCTAAGCCAATTTCTGACCCAGTTTACCACCTTGGGACCCACCCCCAGATTGCTCAACTTGTTAACTAACCTCTTGTGCAGAACTGAGTAAAATGCCTTGCTAAAATGTAGGTAGACCATGTCCACTGCCCCTCCCTGATCTACTATCCTGGTCACCCAGTCTAAGAAATCTATAAGATTTGTTTGACAAGACCTTCCTGTTGTAAATCCATGTTGCCTTGGGTCATGTGCCCCGCAGGCTTCTAAATATTCAACAATCCTTTCCTTTAACAGTGATTCCATCACCTTTCCTACCACTGAGGTCAAACTGACTGGTTTATTGTTTTCCGCTTCTACCTTGCTCCCACTTTTGTGAAGGGGTATCATGTTCGCCTTCCCCCAGTCCTCTGGTACTACTCCCTCTTCCAACGATTTGTTGAATAGGGCTGTCAGTGGTGTCAGTAGCACCTCTCTTGAGTTCTTTTAGGATTCTGGGATGTATCTCATCCAGCCCCATTGCCTTGTCCACCTTCAGCTTCAAGAGTTTCTTTAGGACTCTATTCTGTGAATGGACTGGTGTCCACCCCTTTTCCATGTGTGTGTCTACTGGCTAGTTTTGGTCCCTCCCCCTACCCCTCTTTGTGAATACTGAGCAAAAGTACGCGTTCAGTATCTCAGTTTTTTTCCAGGACCCCCTCCTCCCACTCTCCCTCTCCTTCACTTAGTCTCACTATTCTTCCCTTGGCCTTTCTTCTTTCTCTTATGTACCTCAAAAAGGTTTTATTCCCCCCCTTTACTGTCTGAGCTATCCCTTCTTATTTTCACCTTTGCTCTTCTGACTGCTTTTCCCACCTCCCTCTGCTTTGTCTGATACAGTTCTTGTTTTTCTCCCTCTGCATTTCCTTGTACTTTCTGAATGCCAATTTTTTTCTCTCTAACCTTCCCTGCCACTTCTTTTGAAAGCCATAATTTTGTTTTTATTCTTGCTTTGTTAACTTGCTTCATGCAAAGGCTTGTTGTCTCTGTTATGGCTCTCTTGAGGTTCTCCCACTATACTTCTACTCCCCCTCCCTCACCCTTTAACAGTGTTTTCTTGAGGCATTCTCCCATGTTTGCAGTGTTGGTCCTTTTGAAGTCTAGGACTCTTGCCTTTGTGTGGCTTGATTCTTCCACTGTCTTTTCATTGAACCATACTATATGGTGGTCACTGGACCCCAGATGTCTGCCCACCAATACGTCTGTTATTCTGTCTCCATCAGTGAGCACCAGGTCCAATATAGCCCCCTCACGGGTGGGTTCCACCACTAGTTTCATGAAGCATACCCCCTGCAGGGCATCCAGGGTGACTCTGCTCCTGGATGTGGCTGCAGCATAGGTGTTCCAGTTACCATCAGGCATATTTAGGTCCCCTACCAACTATACTTCCCCTTTCTCTGCAATGTTAAGGGTATCTACCATTACCCTATCAGTTTCTTCCCCTTGTGCTGGGCGTCTGCAGATAGCTCCTGTGTGGATAGTGGTGTCATTTCCTGACTCCAGAGTGACCCACAGTGCCTCCTCTCCTCCCTGCTTTTCCTTTATCTCAGTTGCTTTGATCTTCTCTTTGATCTAGATAGCTACCCCACCTCCCCTTTTTCCCTCCTTGTCTTTCCTGTAGACTGTGTACCCATGCATATTAACATACCAGTCATGCCTTTCTGTAGACCATGTTTCAGTGACTGCCTTGTACTTTTTGGCATTGAATTTCAGCTGCCAAACCCTTGGCCACCCCTCCAGCCTAAAATTATTATATAAATTTATAAAACTTTTCTGTCCTCATCATCCTTTTGTTATTTCATTTTTACTTTACTTTCTTTCAGGTATATCTCTATTCATACCTAATTTATATAATTTTTATAAGGAAATTCAGAATTTTCTCATTAACTTTTTTCTCAGTGCTCCTAATGAAACTCCATCCTCTGCTGTACAGTACATTTTCTACATCATTAACACAAAAATCTAAATATACAATACTCTTGAGCATCTTCAGATTTTCGCTAATGTCAATTTATCAACCCCTTGTATAAGTCTGTAATACCCTTCTTCCTAATTGTTGGGGGGGGGAGCAGGGGAACAAATATATCCTCCTAGTTTCTCAAACTAAGATTCTATAGTAAGGTGGTATTCCTCCTATCATCTCTGTCCAGGAGAAATCAGACAAATTCTCTTGGACGAGAACATGAAGCACTAGTCTTTCATAAATGAATGCACTTTTGAAGTTGTTTATCCATTTTTACTCTAGTAGGAAATTAAAATACAGACGTGTGCAAAGAGGTCCATAGACAAGCTGAGTTACTAAATCTAGTTCAGAACAGTCTTACAAAAACTAGGGAGAATCAGTTTGCAAAGAAGGGATCAGGACTACCAGGACAGAGTATGGCTCAGAGTATACCCCATCTCAAAAGCCTAAAAAACAATTATAGCCAAATTTGCTCCTGAATGGAAAGGTCTATAACTTGGCTGGTTAGGAAGCTGGGTCCTGTTAATGATCTGGTGGTTAGGGAATAATCATGGTGTAATCTGGATTACATTCATGTGTCCTTCCACAGAACAAGTAGAGCAGCATCGAAAGCAAAACCTACTGCAGATCTTTCTTGCCACGTGATCCTCAGAGATTATTAATAAGGATCATTCTGTGAACATATACACTACTCAAAAAACTACTCTCTTGCAATACTAGAGAGTGGAAGTGTGTCCGGGAAGAGTCAGGCCACCCCGTGTGAGCCTATAACTCAGTGGTTAGAGTACCAGGATGGTGTTCTGGGGGTTTAGGTTAAATTCCCAGTAGGTCACATTATTTCTTTCTCAGTACAATTTGTGATCTAAATTGCTTAGCAGTGGCTAATACTGCGCCAAAAACGTCTAACTGTCATGATTACTCAAAATACTTCTGGTAGAGCAGCCACCTATATATAAATGACATGTTTATAACTAATACCTATAGACAAATGTGACAACCAGGGTGCCACCATTACCCTGGAAAATTGTTATTGCTATGCTACCTGACTGTGGAAACTGCTGATGTTGCCATGTTATTTGTTGGGCACTGCACTGCCTTATAGACTTTATGCACAATAATTGCCTGCACTTAGGTCACGTCATACTCAGCTCTGTCCTGTACCTTTTGTATTGCTCAATTTGTAATGTGACTACTTATGGCACTTTTGTATCTTTTGTGTCAGTTTTCTCTGTACCTTTTACGTGCCAACTTTATGGCCCGGGTCATACCTTAAAATGGTCCCTGGGATCAGTGTACCCACTCAGTTAACAAACAAACAAAAGTATTTGGGGACTAAAACCACATGTAAAGAAACATTCTCTGAACTGCCACACTACTGAAAATAGCAGATAATATGGATCAGGCACCTGCATGTAAATAATGAAATGTATATATTATTGTATTATTTATTTACACATAGTGTTGGGGGAAATAAAAAAAAGCATTTTTGTTAACTTCACTAAGAGCTTTCACTTTTAGCGGCTCCTGCTGATAGCTTCTGGCTCCGCTCCTGCAGCACATTTTTGCGGCTGCTGCCTCCACCTATGCCTCTCTCCCCAGCAGAGCCCCTGTGAGGCTGGCACCAGAGACAGCAAAGGCACACTTACAACATTTGCCTCCACGGTCACATCTCTGCACTCTGACCACTTCTCAGAGATGCCGAGGAGGGAGGGCAGGCCTATCTGCCAGCAGCCTGAGGAGATGGAAATTCCCTCTGGAACCACTAGACACCAATGATCACTATTTAAAAAAAAATGAGTCCACTGGACCAACAGGGCAAACGATTTCAATATAGGCCACAATGCCACTGGATCTCCTTTTATTTATACTTGGACCCACATAATTTGGTAGATCTACCCAGCCCTTGTACCAAGAAGTGCCTCTGGAGACATTACTCTCTCCCCCATCATTCTTTCTTGATACATTTAGTTTTTTTTCTGCTTTGGACTGTGAGCCGAGGCTGTCCCCAGTCCTTTAAAAGAGATATGCAAACTTTTGAAAATATGTATTTTTTTGTGGTGGCACTGCCACCAAGCATTTCCCCCAAGAGGGTCTCAATTTAAAGGCAGTGCTCTAACAATGATCATTTAAGGTGCACAGGGTGCGTACAGTACTTGCACGACAATTTAATATGAATCATTCAGTATATTTCAATGTGCACAATAACAACATTTGTGACAGAGTGTTCTTGCCATCGGTCTTTATTTTGTACACAGAATGTCCCTGCTGGAAGTTGCTGCACATCAAGCATCCAGAAACCCCTTAGCTCAAACACCTGCCACAACAGGTGCAGCAAGGTTGGCTGGGGGATTGAAACTACTGGGGATGGTGGGCCATCACCCTCTCAGCCACTGGTATCCCCCCCCATTCTTTTGTTGTCTCTAGTTCCCAAGCTTGTGTCCAGTCCATGTGTAACTGAACAGGAGGGCAGTTGATTGTATACCCCCGCTCCAATGGAGGTACCTACCCAAAGCTCCTTCCCTGGAAGCAATCAACTCTCCTAAGCCGCTGAACCTGAATGTGGCGTGAGAGTCACTGAGGAATGGATTGCTTTAGACATCCTCTCCTGACCCTAAATGGGGATCAGAACTGCAAGCACGTAGCCAAATTCTTCAGCACATATGAGGTGTGCAGGACTTTGCAGCCACAGCTGCCAAAGGAGCTATCACATTCGGCAAAGTGTAAACAAAGCTGCCCTCTGACCCTATTTGCAAGATGTGGGGTGAAAGGTGGAAAGGACCGCCCAAGACTGAATATCAATTAGCAAGGCATCCTGGCCTCTTAGCCTGCCTACTTAATGAATAGCCAGTTGGGACTGGGAAGGAACCTGCAAGCTGTTGTAAGGTAGCAATGTGAGCTAGATGTGACAGAAGTAGAAGGAAGAAGGAGTTTCCATTCTGAGGTTCTGAGTACTGTTCATGCACAGTACTGTAGGTAGGAGGAACCAGCATTCCTGTCAACCTCTCAGCCTTAAAATTCATAGCAATGGCCTTCACAATTTAGAGCAAATGGCCAGAATGTGGAGCACTTTCTCATTTTAAACCATAATATGCCTGCAAATAGTAAGCCTCATATATTTAGTGTTAAGGAGTGTTTCTATCAAGTTAGTTCAATGATTTAATAGTTTATGTGTCCAAAAATAACTCCTAACATTTTTAAGAACATCAGTAAACCTTTGTGGAGCAAGAATGAATGTGAGTGTCAAAAGCACAGTGCATTGCAGAATTCATAGTAGTTGAGAGGTATGGGAGTGAGTGTTCAGAGCCTGCCAGCAAGGCAGGGAAGCAGAGAGCCTAGTCACGGCTTCAAAGGCAGATCCTACAAGCAGCTGAAAGGCGGGGAGAGAGAAAGTGCTGCCTGCACCTTTAGTGTCCCCTCCAAGGGCTAGAGAACCGATCACATAGCCAGTAACCAGTGGTGACAGGCAAGCTGTGGATACCACCTGTTAACATGACCACTAACCAGTTTTCCCATGTTGCAGAGCAATCTGACTCACAAAGGGAAGAGCAGGGAAAACCATGAGTAATAAACAGGGTAGTCACAAGCAACATTTATAGTACAGAGAGTTTGTTGAAAGGCTATGCCTGCAGTTCAATGGGTGGGAGCAACTAGCCACACCCCATGCCTGAGCTATTTAAGTCAGCTCCTTCCAGCCTCGCTCAGAAGCACCATTTCTTTGCTGCAGCCGTAGGCTCTGCTGGAGCTCTGACAACCCCCACCCTTTCTGCTGTGTTTGTCTCCCACTTACCCTTTGTGCTTTCGGATTTTTTTCGTGTTTTGTGCTGGACTTTCTGCTTGGTTTGTGCTTCTCTTACTTTTCTAGATCAGTATTTCACTTTCTACCTCTCTGGCTGCAGTTTGAGCTTCTCTGAGTCATATGTTTCAGCTGCAGTCCTGTTCTCCTATGCCTTGTGTTTCTTTCTGTTTTGCTTCTTTTGGGGGCTTTTCTAGTTTTCCTAGTGTCCTGCATCCCCATTGCTTTGTTTGTGCTATTTAGGCTCCTATTTTCCTGTTTTCCATTCCTTTACAAATCCCCTTGGTTCAACTTCAGTTGTTAACTGTTTACACCTGGCTCCTAGCCAGGCAGCCACTCCCTTCTGTGTTTTTTGTTCTCTGCAGCAGCTCTGCTCCCTAGTTTTGGTTCTCTTATGCTCCGGCTTTCCCCAGATGTTTCATTTGTTATTTCTACTACCTCAGCCTATCTGACTTGCGATGCAACAGCAACTAACACCAACCTCCTTTATGGAACTAGTTGGCATGTGTTCATCATTCAGTTCCAAACTCATATTGTTCAGTCTCATTCACTGTCCTAGTTATCAGTTGATGTCTCACTCAGCGTTCAACCTAATCTATGTTCATTTCTTCTATGTGCCATGGCTGTTAGGCTTCACCACGGCCTCCTACTGCTCCTGCATTCAGATAAAAAGCAGCTGTTCAGCCTTACCTACATTCATTTAATTCTTGCACTCATGGCCATCAGGCTTTGCCACGGGCCTCCCACTTTCCTGCAGTCAGATGCATGCCAGCCACAACCACAGCATGGCTTCCATGGGTTGCTCTGCAAGCTGATGGTCCTGATGGTCTCACTCTGCCCCGTCAAGTCCTCATCTAGAGGGCGGGTCCCTTGACTAGATGGGGTCCTTGTCTTTCTGCCCTTCATGTCAGAATAGTCTATGCTCCAGGGGAAGCTTTAGCTGTGCAGATCGACTCAGTGGCACCTCTTGATGTAGCATTTAAGACTTCAACTGCTGGAGGGTGGGGCCCTTAAGTTCAAGGGGGCTCCTTTAGTTGTGCAGACTGAGTTGGTGGCACCTTTTAAAGCTATTCTCCCTACAACCTCCTAAGGTTCACCTGGTCTCCACATCCTTCCCTTAACCTCAAACATTCGGCTTCCTTTCTAGGCCTCCCTTGTGGAGGTTGGGTGAGTGCCTTTCAGTGGTTGTTACTCTCCTCCTCCTGCCTTGGGGTGTGGGCCTCTTGCCTGGAGCCTACGTTGGCTGCAGAGATCACTTGTGGCTCCCCCTCAGCTTTCCCATTAGAGGGACATAGTGAGAGCCTTCCTCTTAAAATATTTCCCCTGAATTGGGTCTCTAAATTGCAGAAGCTGAGATGTCACTATTCTATCCCAAAGCCTGGAGGAAATTTGACCAAGGCCTTGGATCCCTAGAGTTTTTCTCCTTGTAGGTTTTTTTCCTCTTCTCTGTGTCAAAGGTCATTAAAGTTACGTAGTCCATAATGTACTACATTTCTATTAGTTTACCCAGGTAGGTTTCCGCTGTTGGATTGGGTTGGATGGTTGCCTTCTTTCTTTGCCATTCCTTCTCTCCTGTGGAAGTCATGCCCCTCTGCTATCAGTTCCGATATCTGTCAATCTTTGCTCATCTCAGTCTGTGTCTGTTTCCAATCATCACTGGTCGTTGTTAACTTGTCCTAGCTCAGACTCCATGACCACTACTTGCTGCTCAGTATTTTTGGGGCTCCTTCCTAAGGTACCTTTAGCCTAAGGGAATTGTTCCTATGGCACCTCTAGGGGTGGAACCCTCCTCAAGGGTTCCTTGCCTTCATGGTACCCTGACAGGGTGGTAGTTCCCAACTCAGCAGAGAGTGCGAATGGCCAAAGTATTCACCTACAACAATCTACGACTCATTCAATTTCCTCAGACTATCAGCAAAGTTGCAGAAACATAATTCCACATGAAGTTGCATAAACCCACTGAATTGAAAGACTATGGCTGCAGTTCAATGGGTGGGAGCAACCAGTCATGCCTCCTGCCTGAGCTATTTAAGTCAGCTCCTTCCAGACTCACTCAGAAACACCGTTTCTTTGCCCCACCATCCTCCCCTTTTCCACCAATGGCATGCCTCTCTCCTTGAGGCTCCTTCCTAAGGTACCTTTAGAGGCGTAGATACACAGTCTTTGATGGCAGATAAGAACCACTTGCCCATCCAGTCTGCCCATTTCCATACCTATTGGATAAGCTACAGATCCTAGTTTTACCAACAGCCTACTTCCTCCTACCTCCCACTAGAATTGCCTTATATCTGTCCCATATATTCTTAAATTCCCCCACTGTTTTTGACCCCACAGCCTCCTCAGGAAGGCTGTTCCATGTGTCTCCACCCTCTCCTTTAGCCTAAGGGAATCATTCCCATAGTATCTCTAGAGGTGGAACCCTTCTTGAGGGTTCCTTGTATTCCTTGTCTTCATGGCACCCTGACAGGGTGGTAGTTCCCTGTGGAACAGAGAGTGCAAATGGCCAAAGTATTCACCTATGACAATCTATGTCTCATTCAAATTCCTCAGACTATTAACAAAGTTGCACAAGCAAAGGAAGAGAAAATAGCTAGGGAGGCAAAAAGGAGGGGACACAAAATTATTTTGGTATGTGAGTGACAGGAGGAGAAGCAGGCAAGGAATTTTAAAACTTAAGGGGAAGGGGGTGCACTAGTTGAAGGGGATAAGGAAAAGGCAGATCTACTCAATGAATACTTTGTGTCGGTATTCACGGTTGAGAAAGAAGGAAGAGGGCCTGTATTAAGCTGAAGGGGGAGAGTGGGTAAGGAGGTAGGCACAAGCCCCTTCAAGGTGGCTAGGGTGTTGGAGGAGCTGGAGAAAATAAAAATTGATAAAGCTATGGGCCCAGATCATGCTCATCCCAGGGTACTTAGGGAATTAAGGGAGGAACTGGTGGTGCCTCTTACTGAGTTGTTTAATCTATCTCTCGAACAGGGTAGGGTCCTGGGGGATTGGAAGCTGGTGGAGGTGGTGCTGCTGTACAAGGAGGGTGTAAAGATGAGCCAGGCAACTACCGCTCACTTAGTCTCACCTCTGAGGTAGGCAAATTGATGGAAGCTCTCATAAAAGAAAGACTGGTTCAACACCTAGAGGAGGAGGAGGGACAAACTGATGACAGGATGGGTTCACAGGTGGTAGGTCATGTCAGACCAACCTGACTGGATTCTTCAAGGGTGTAACGGAGGTGTATGATTAGGGAAGGGGAGCAGTAGATGTGGCCTACCTGGATTTCAGGAAGGTGTTTGACTTCATCCACCGCAGGAGGCTGGTAAGCAAGTTAAGCAGTTTAGGAGTGGGATTTAAGCTCACAAACTGGATGGAAGATTGGTTGGGGTGGGATTCAGAGAGAAGTGGTCAATGGGAAGCACTACAGTTAATGAGAGGTGACAAGCAGGGTTCCACAGGGATTGGTGTTGGGGCCCATATTGTTTAACGTATATGTGGGGCACTTAACAGAGGGACTAACTGGGAAGGTGTGTCTGTTTGTGGATGACACAAAGGTCTATAACAGTGTGGACACTCTGGGGGGTGGAGATGATGGGACAGGATCTAGTCAAGCTGGAGGAATGGGCGGAAAGGTGGCAACTTCAATTCAATGCAAAAAAGTGTAAAATAATGCACATAGGCTGAAATAACCCCAGGTCAATATACTTGCGGGGGGGGGGGGCACTGCAGGTCATAGGGCAAGAAAATGGCCTAGGAATCTGAATTTCTGATACCTTAAAAGTTAGGAATCAGTATGATCGAGCAGCAGGCAAAGCAATAAGAATGCTGGCATGCATAGGGAGGGGCTTCACAAGTAGGAAGAGGGAGGTGATCATGCCACTCTACAAAACACTGGTCAGACCACAACTGGAGTATGGAGTGCAGTTCTAGAGGCCACACTTGCAGGGTGACAAGGTTAGGCTAGAGAGGGTCCAGAGAAGGGCAACCAAGATGATACAGGGAATGCAAGGGAGGCCATACGGGGAGAGGCTGGAGGAGCTTGATCTGTATACACTGGAGGTGAGAAGGGAAAGGGGAGATAAGGTGGAAACCTTCAAATACCCGAAGGGAGTGAATAAAGTAAGGAGAGGCAGCCTCTTAAGGCTCAGTGAAAATATAATCACCAGAGGTCATGCATGCAAGCTGGAAGGGGGTAGATTTTGTGGGGATGTAAGGGGGTGTTACTTCTCAGAGAGGGTTTTAGGACCATGGAACAGGTTGCCGGAGTGGGCTGTGGGGGTAAATACAGTGGATACATTCAAAACAGCATGGGACAATTACATGGGGCTAAACAAAGGGGGAGAGGGAGGGCAGAGAGGTAGGAGGTAAGGGGGGCGGGTTGGGCTATTTATTTTTCAGGCAGACTAGATGTGCCAGGTGGTCTTTTTCTGTTATTCTATGATTCTGTGATAACTCCACACTAAGTTGCGTAGGCCCATTGAACTGTAGTTAGCATTGGGTTTAAGTCCAGGGTAGGACTGCGTAACAAAGATCAGCCCATCTGAAAACCTGGGGATCTCCTCCTTGTATTCTGGGGCACCCCTTTAGGATGTCGTATTCAAATATCCAAGTGGATTACAAATAGCTTGATTAAAATAAAATATTACTGTGACATTTCATCTGCATCCTTTTAGGACCTTGATTCAGCCAAAGCTGCATCTCACTGAAAGTATAGAAAAGGATTTCCTATGAGCTAGGGATTAGGAATAAATCTGGTACACCCATTGGTTGGGCCATGTTGTAGCTTATTAGGGTGTACTGTTTATTTCACCTGTTTTCTGTTAATTTTTTTTTAATCTTATGTTTCCTTCCACCAAATAAACCTGTTTCATTCTGGTGCACGCACTGGAGGGTTGGCTATTGTATTCTGCATATCGCTTTCGTTATTCAGAGAGCTCTGTGTACTGTAACTAAGGTATTTCTCAGGGGACAGCACCCTTGTGTGCATGAAGGAGTCACTCCAGGTGGAGGCACCGCACCAATGAGGAAGAAGCTAAAAATTGTCCTCGGACCCAAGGCTCTTAACCCAAAGATAAACCCACTCAGTGACTGACAATCTTATATCAAAGTTAGCTGCATCTTATAGGTACAGGTTATAGATCTCTCCCACTCCTCCCACTGCACTCTGGATTTTTTCCTGCAGTGGTTACTGTCCATGTAGCGCCCCACACACACACACAAGGAACCTCACAGCACCAGAATGGAAGTATTGAATCAGGACTGAGTAAAAGCACAAGGAACAGCACAATAAAAATCAAACTGAGCAGACGCTCATGAACAGAGGCGTAAGTAATACTCATAATACCTGCCCCTGTAATATCTGCTCCATGAATATAGGTCAAAGGGTTGAGTGTTGTTTGAAATGATAAATGTAGTTAGCGCTGGAGATGAGATTCTCAAGGAGTAGGAGCAAACTGAGAAAAGAATGGGGGCCAAGTGTGAAACCCTGAGGTACCCCACCAGGAGTGAAAGAAAGGTTGAGGATAATTCCACTCCTGAGACATTAAAGGAGCAACAAGATGAAACTGGTATGCTCACTAGCTGTGATAACTGTGCTGGTTATCCTGGTTATAGCAGCCTATACTGAACAAGCTGCACTGAAAAAATTGTGGCCACGACAAACCTGGACGTAGTGCTGCAGTTTACACAGACTAGGCTGGATTGAATCACAGTGTAGAAACTGGCTTGCCTGATAATCTCTAAGGGCAGGCAGGTGTCCATGCAGATAGACTACAGTTTTCTGATAGAGTGAACTCAACCATGGCTGTGAATAATGGTGTCCTGCTTTGGCTGGCAGAGCATGTGCACAGGGGTTGCTCAGAATCCGCTGAACAAAATTGGATTTGTCTGACTCCAACCTGATTTTTGATAGGATTTTAGGAGTTGTAGTCCGAAAATCCTAAATCCTAAACTGAATACTAAAATCTATTTTAAGGTAGCCATTTAGGATTTCAAGCCAGCCCAGTGGCATGGGGGGCTGAGACATTGAACACCTAACCTTCTGCCAAACCAGTGATCCAGGTTCGAGAATGGACACAGGTCACGCAGGGGCTGGTCAGGGAAAGGAGAATTGAGCATCCTAAATACAGCTCTTCGCCATCTGGGAGGGGAGTTCTGAAGCAGGTGAGGGAGATTAGTTCTCAGGCAGGAGGGGCCAGTGAACAGCTGCTTTGAAATGTTAGAGCACAGCTCTCTCAATAATTCTATAGTGCAGTCAAAGAGATCTGACGGCTTAGAAAATCCAAAAGCCTCTCTGAAGGATGAACAGTCAGAGAGGACAAATTCCACGTCCTGCCTCTGGGCTGACCAGGGGCAACTGCACCAAGAACACATATAGTCTCAGCTCTTTATGAAATATGAGAATAATAATTTCTGAAAACAATGCTAGGCAAAACAGTGTACTACTGAGTGCCCATATACCACATTTATCCAAATACAGGAGTCCTCTGGTTACTGAGTGTGGAGGAGCTCAGTGTGGAGGTTAGGGGAGTGGGCTCACACACCAAGACTTGTGATTTGGAGTCCTGCTTCCGTTATGCAGTAGCCCACTTAGGCGTGCTCGCTGTCCTAGAGATTTGGCTACCCAATAATGCAAACGGGGAGCTTCCTACATCAAGAGGAAGTTAAATCATGTAACAGACAGACAGCATACTCAGAAACATAGGAGTGGCCAGCAGAAAAAGGTCCCTTGCCCATTATAGAAACATAGAAACATCGAATTTGATGGCAGATAAGGACCACTTGGCCCACCTAGTCTGCCCATTTCCCTACCTAATGGATAAGCTGAAGATCCTAGTTAACAAACAGCCTACTTCCTCCTACACCCCACTAGAATTACCTTATGTCTGTCCCATGCATTTTTGAATTCCCCCACTGTTTTTGACTCTACGACCCCCTCAGGAAGGCCATTCCATAAATTTACAACCCCCTCTGTGAAGAAATGCTTCCTCACATTACCTCTGAGCCATCCCCTCTCTATCTTTAAATTGTGCCCCCTTGTTTTGGCACATCTCTTTTTCTGGAAGATGCTACCCTCTTGGACTTTGTTGATTCCCTTGAGGTATTTGAAAGTTTCTATCATGTCCCCCTCTCCCTTCTTTCCTCAAGGCTATACATCTTAAGCTCCTTTAGTCTTTCTTCATATGTCTTCTGGTGCAGACCCTGCATCATTTTGGTTGCCCTCCTCTGGACAGCCTCCACCCTGTCTATGTCTTTGCGGAGATGGGGACTCCAGAACTGTCAGATCATGTCTGCCCAGTCCTGCCTATCTAATGTGGAATGTGAGAGCCCTACGCAGTCCTACCTATCTAATATGGACTGTGAGAACCCTGCCCAGTCCTGCCTATCTCGTGGAATATGAGAGCCCTGCCCAGTTCTACCTAGCTAATGTGGAATATGAGAGCTCTAATGGCTCATCACTCCTCCTCCTCCTTCCCCCTCCTTGGAGGCAGTATAGCAAAGTGGTTAAAGACACTGACTGACCTGCAAACCTGGAGACCTGGGTTTGAATCACATTAGCCCCCACTTGCATACTATGTGACCCTGAGCAAGTTATCTAACTTCCTTGTGCTCCCAGGTCACACCTGGAAACAAGCTCAGTTTAGTGTGCCTTTCCTGGTTAAACAATTTCCCTTCCCACGTCTGATGTTTTAGTCATTCGACCTATGGCCTTGTGACCGAACCACACCAGGCCTGGGTACCATAACCCACGTCCTGTCATGGAGTATTGCTTTAAGAGCCACCGATGCCTCAAGGAGAACTTTCAAAAACTTATTATTTGGACAAAAAGCAGCTTATATTTCTCATTAGCTCTGTATTTTTTATCCCCATTATTATGTTGATTACACGCATGCGCAAGAAACATATTGCGGCAGCTTTCTCCAGAAGCAGGTTGCGGAGGCACGGCACTGTTGTGGCCAATGCCCCCACAGCCTTTAAAGGCTTGGCCCACTTCCCCCAATGCCATGGCACGCTGCTGCTGACACTAGTTCAGCCAGCATGCCACAACCTTGTGAAAATTTAGCTGCTGCAATCAGGTGCCTCCTGCAAATCCCCCTCGGCAGCATGTGCCCCCCCCCGTTTGTTTGCCGACAGGGGCCCCAATCCCCATCGGCTTCAGTGGCTCAAGGTTTATGTTGCTGACAGGGGAGCCCACTCCCCATCGGCATTGTGTAACCTCCCCGCTTTTGTTTTCTCCCGACGGAGTGCACAATCCCTGTCGACATAATGTCACCCCTTTAGTTGTGTACCGACGGGGTGCCCAATCCTTCGGCATAATGTAAACCCCCTTTGTTGAGTGCCGATGGGGTGCCCAATCCCCATCAGTTACAGCTGCCCACCCCAAAAGACTCTGTTGGCATGCTGGGAGCCCACCCCAGCGTACACATGCCCCTGTAAATCAAAACGGTCCCGCAATGTCTTTTTATTTTAACCTGTAAAAGGAATGGTCCTCGGCGGTCTCCCTG
Organism: Neoceratodus forsteri; assembly: GCA_016271365.2. NCBI lineage: Eukaryota > Metazoa > Chordata > Ceratodontiformes > Ceratodontidae > Neoceratodus > Neoceratodus forsteri. The sequence continues at coordinate 43,510,343 of CM028133.1, read as the reverse complement.
CCCCTCCCACAACCCCAGCCCACCCACTAAGCACCCTGCCTCCCCACTACCCTCTACCCCATACTTACCTCCGAGTCTGTGCGATGATCTTCGGTGGACCGGGAACACATCTTGCACTCTTCAAAGCCGACCACGAACTGAGGAAATGCAGGTAAGCTGTATAATGGAATAAATAGGGTTTTTTCAACTTTGATGCATATCTCAAGCATTTTTTGAAATTTTGGCACCAAATTTTAACATGGGGTTTATGGGAGCCCTCCTCATGAATTCTGGCACTGTCATGATGTTATTGGGCCCCGAAAGGTGATTTCGCTGTCACTGCAAGGAATCCCCTTTCGAGACTGATTAATGAAATGACAGTGCCAGTGTTCATGAGATGGGCTTTCAAAAAGCATATTCTGCAAATTTGGTGGGAAAAATCCCAAAAATGACTGTTTTACGAGCGTGCGTTGTACAGTTGCTACACACGTTCGTAACTTTGCGAATTTGCAATATTTTCATGCCAGATTTTCAATATTGGCATTTATTCAGACCTCCTTGTGAACAGTACAGCTGTAATTTTCCACATCCTGGCTGAAATGTGTTTTTGCACTTCCGGCGCAGAATAGCGTGGTCAGTGTGGGAAATCAGTGTTTGGGACAGATTAAGAAAATGACAGTGGCACTGTTTATGAGCAGAGGTCCTAAAAAGCTTATGTTGAAAATTTGGTGACGATACTCCATAAAATGACTTTGTTACGACCGTGCATTGCGCAGTTTGCACGCACGCTCGTAACTTCACAAATTAATAATATTTTCACTTCAGAGTTTCAACATTTCCATTCTTCTGCACCTCCTTATGAACAGTACAGCTGTCATTTTTCACATCCTGGCCGAAATGTGGGAAATCCATGTTCGGGACATATTAAGAAAATCACACTGACACTCTTCATGAGCAGAGGTCCTAAACTGCCTATGTTGAAAATTTTGTGATGAAACTCCATAAAATGACTGTGTTACGAGCGTGTGTTGTGCAGGTTCCACACACCCTTGTAAGTTTGCAAATTAGTAATATTTTCACGCCAGATTTTCAACACTGGCATTTGTTCACACCTCCTTATGAACAGTACAGCTGTCATTTTTCACATCCTGGCTTAAATGTGTTTTCGCAGGTCCGGCACAGAATAGCATGGTCGCTGTGGGAAATCTGTGTTCGGGACACATTATGAAAATGACAGTGACACTGTTCATTAGCAGAGGTCCTAAACTGCCTATGTTGAAAATTTGGTGACGAAAGTCCATAAAATGAGTGTGTTACGAATGTGCATTGCTCAGTTTCCACACGCGCTCGTATCTTAGCAACTTTGCAATATTTTCACTCCATATTTTCAACATTGCCATTTTGCCACACCTCCTTATGAACAGTGCAGCTGTCATTTTTCACATCCTGCCCAAAATGTGTTTTTGCTCTTTCAGCACACAATAGTGCGGTCGCTGTGGGAAATCAGTGTTCGGGACATATTAAGAAAATCACACTGACACTCTTCATGAGCAGATGTCCTAAAATGCCTATGTTGAAAATTTTGTGATGAAACTCCATAAAATGACTGTGTTACAAGCGTGTGTTGTGCAGGTTCCACACACCCTTGTATGTTTGCAAATTAGTAATATTTTCACGCCAGATTTTCAACACTGGCATTTGTTCACACCTCCTTATGAACAGTACAGCTGTCATTTTTCACATCCTGGCTGAAATATGTTTCCGCGATTCGCTGTCGGAAATCAGTGTTTGGGACAGATTAGGATCAAACGACTGGGGGGGTGACCGAGCTCAACTGAGCTCTGTCGGGACTGCTGCGGATTTCTATGTGGGCAGAAAAAGGCAACAATGCAGGCAGGAGCCCAGTACAAAAGGGCAGCCTGCAGTGCCGGGAGACACAGAACGAGCGAGTGTGGGAGGGGGAGTGAGTGACCTCAACGGAGCTCTGTCGGGACTGCTGCAGATTTCTTTGTGGGCAGAAAAAGGCAGCAGTGCATGCAGAGGCTGAGTACAAAAGGGCAGCCTGCAGCGGTAGGAGAAACAGATCGAGCGAGTTGGGGGGGGAGTGACCAAGCTCAACTGAACTTTATCAGGACTGCTGCAGATTTTTTGTGGGCAGAAAAGGGTGGCAACACAGGCAGGGGCCCAGTACAGAAGGGCAGCCTGCAGCGCCGGCAGAAAAGGACTGAGCGAGTGACACAGGGGGAGTGAGTGAGTGAGGCCAACGGATCTCTGTCAGAACTGCTGCAGATTTCTTTGTGGGCAGAAAAAGCTGCCAACAGAGGCAGGAGTCCAGTACAAAAGGGCAGTCTGCAGCGTCAGCAGAAACAGAATGAGCGAGTGAGACAGGGGGAGTGAGCGACCTCAACAGAGCTCTGTTGCGACAGCTGTGGATCTCTTTGTGGGCAGTAAAAGGTGCCAATGCAGGCAGGAGCCCAGTACAAAAGGGCAGCCTGCAGCACTGGGAGAAACAGAAAGAGTGAGTTGGGGGGGAGTGAGTGAGCTCAATGGAGGTGTATCGTGACTGCTGTGGATTTCTTTGTGGGCAGGAAAAGGCAGCAATGCAGGCAGGAGCACAGTACAAAAGGGCAACCTGCAGCAACGGGAGACACAGAATGAGCGAGTGAGGGAGGGGGGGAGTGAGTGAGCTCAACAGAGCTCTGTTGGGACTGCTGCGGATTTCTTTGTGGGCAGAAAAAGGCAGCAATGCACGCAGGGGCCCTGTACAAAAGGGCAGCCTGTAGCGGTGGGAGAAACAGAATGAATGAGTGAGAGGGGGGAGTGAGTGAGCGAGCTCAATGGAGCTCTATCGTGACTGCTGCAGATTTCTTTGTGGGCATAAAAGAGTGGCAATGCAGGCAGGAGCCCAGTACAAAATGGCAGCCTGCAGCGCCAGCAGAACTGGAACGAGCGAGTGAGACAGAGGGAATGAGTGAGGCCAACGGAGCTCTGTCGCGACTGCTGCAAATTTCTTTGTGGGCAGAAAAAAATGCCAACAGAGGCAGAAGCCCAGTAGAAAAGGGCAGCCTGCAGCACCAGGAGAAGCAGAATGAGTGAGTGAGACAGGCGGAGTGAGAAACCTTAATGGAGCTCTGTCAGGACAGCTGCAGATTTCTTTGTGGGCAGGAAAAGGTGCCAACACAGGCAGGAGCCCAGTACAAAAGGGCAGCCTGTAGCACTGGGAGAAACAAAATGAGTGAGTGAGAGGGGGGAGTGAGCGAGCTCAACAGAGGTCTATCGTGACTGCTGTGGATTTTCTTGTGGGCAGGAAAAGGTGGCATTGCAGGCAGGAGCCCAGTACAAAAGGCCAGCCTGAAGCCCCGGCAGAAACGGAATGAGAGAGTGAGAGAGGGGGAGTGAGCGACCTCAACGGAGCTGTGTCAGGATGGCTGCACATGTCTTTGTGGGCAGACAAAGCCAGCAATGCAGGAAGGAACCCAGTACAAAAAGGCAGCCTGCAACAGCAGGAGACACAGAATGAGCGAATGAGGGAGGGGGAGTGAGTGAGCTCAACAGAGCTCTGTTGGGACTGCTGCAGATTTCTTTGTGGGCAGAAAAATGCAGCAATACACGCAGGGGCCCAGTACAAAAGGGCAGCCTGCAGCGGTGGGAGAAACAGAACAAAAGAGTGAGAGGGGGGAGTGAGTGAACAACCTCAACAGAGCTCTATCGGGACAGCTGCAGATTTCTTTGTGGGCAGAAAAAGGTGCCAATACAGTCAGAAGCCCAGTACAAAAGGGCAGCCTGCAGCGCCGGGAGAAACGGAATGAGCAAGTGAGACAGAGGGAGTGAGCGAGTGAGGCCAACGGAGCTCTGTTGGGACTGCTGCAGATTTCTTTGTGGGCAGAAAAAGATGCCAACAGAGGCAGGAGCCCAGTACAAAAAGGCAGCCTGCAGCGTCAGGAGAAACAGAATGAACGAGTGAGATGGGGGAGTGAGCAACCTCAACAGAGCTCTGTTGGGACAGCTGTGGATTTCTTTGTGGGCAGTAAAAGGTGCCAACGCAGGCAGGAGCCCAGTACAAAAGGGCAGCCTGCAGCACTGGGAGAAATGGAAAGAGTGAGTGGGGGGGGTAGTGAGCGAGCTCAATGGAGGTGTATCGTGACTGCTGCGGATTTCTTTGTGGGCAGGAAAAGGCAGCAATGCAGGCAGGAGCCCAGTACAAAAGGCCAGTCTGCTGCACCGGCAGAAACGGAATGAGCGAGTGAGAGGGGGGAGTGAGCGAGCTCAACGGAGCTGTGTTGGGACTGCTGCAGATGTCTTTGTGGGCAGAAAAAGCCGCCAATGCAGGCAGGAACCCAGTGCAAAAGGGCAGCCTGAAGGGGCGGGAGAAACAGAATGAATGAGTGAGAGAGGGGGAGTGAGTGAACAAGCTCAATGGAGCTCTATCGTGACTGCTGCAGATTTCTTTGTGGGCATAAAAGAGTGGCAATGCAGGCAGGAGCCCAGTACAAAATGGCAGCCTGCAGCGCCAGCAGAACTGGAACGAGCGAGTGAGACAGAGGGAGGGAGTGAGGCCAATGGAGCTCTGTCAGGACTGCTACAGATATCTTTGTGGGCAGAAAAAAATGCCAACAGAGGCAGAAGCCCAGTACAAAAGGGTAGCCTGCAGCGTCAGGAGAAACAGAATGAGCGAGTGAGATGGGGGAGTGAGCAACCTCAACAGAGCTCTGTTGGGACAGCTGTGGATTTCTTTGTGGGCAGTAAAAGGTGCCAACACAGGCAGGAGCCCAGTACAAAAGGGCAGCCTGCAGCACTGGGAGAAATGGAAAGAGTGAGTGGGGGGGGAGTGAGCGAGCTCAATGGAGGTGTATCATGACTGCTGCGGATTTCTTTGTGGGCAGGAAAAGGCAGCAATGCAGGCAGGAGCCCAGTACAAAAGGCCAGCCTGCTGCACCGGCAGAAACGGAATGAGCCAGTGAGAGGGGGGAGTGAGCGAGCTCAACGGAGCTGTGTTGGGACTGCTGCAGATGTCTTTGTGGGCAGAAAAGCCGCCAATGCAGGCAGGAACCCAGTGCAAAGGGCAGCCTGAAGGGCGGGAGAAACAGAATGAATGAGTGAGAGAGGGGAGGAGTGAACGAGCTCAATGGAGCTCTATCGTGACTGCTGCAGATTTCTTTGTGGGCATAAAAGAGTGGCAATGCAGGCAGGAGCCCAGTACAAAATGGCAGCCTGCAGCGCCAGCAGAACTGGAACGAGCGAGTGAGACAGAGGGAGGGAGTGAGTGAGGCCAACGGAGCTCTGTCAGGACTGCTACAGATATCTTTGTGGGCAGAAAAAAATGCAAACAGAGGCAGAAGCCCAGTACAAAAGGGCAGCCTGCAGCACCAGGAGAAGCAGAATGAGCGAGTGAGACAGGGGGAGTGAGCGACCTCAACAGAGCTCTGTCGGGACAACTGCAGATTTCTTTGTGGGCAGAAGAAGGTGCCAACACAGGCAGGAGCCCAGTACAAAAGGGCAGCCTGTAGCGCTGGGAGAAACAAAATGAGTGAGTGAGAGAGAGGGAGTGAGCGAGCTCAACAGAGGTCTTTCGTGACTGCTGTGGATTTTCTTGTGGGCAGGAAAAGGTGGCATTGCAGGCAGGAGCCCAGTACAAAAGGCCAGCCTAAAGCCCCGGCAGAAACGGAATGAGAGAGTGAGAGAGGGGAGGAGCGACCTCAACGGAGCTGTGTCAGATGGCTGCACATGTCTTTTGTGGCAGACAAAGCCAGCAATGCAGGAAGGAACCCAGTACAAAAAGGCAGCCTGCAACAGCAGGAGACACAGAATGAGCGAATGAGGGAGGGGGAGTGAGTGAGCTCAACAGAGCTCTGTTGGGACTGCTGCAGATTTCTTTGTGGGCAGAAAAATGCAGCAATACACGCAGGGGCCCAGTACAAAAGGGCAGCCTGCAGCGTTGGGAGAAACAGAACAAAAGAGTGAGAGGGGGGAGTGAGTGAACAACCTCAACAGAGCTCTATCGGGACAGCTGCGGATTTCTTTGTGGGCAGAAAAAGGTGCCAATGCAGGCAGAAGGCCAGTACAAAAGGGCAGCCTGCAGCGCTGGGAGAAACACAATGAGTGAGTGAGAGAGGAGGAGTGAGCGAGCTAAACGGAGCTCTATCATGACTGCTGTGGATTTCTTTGTGGGCAGAAAAAGGTGGAGCCCAGTACAAAAGGGCAGCCTGCAGCACCGACAGAAATGTAATGAGTGAGTGAGAGAGGGGGAGTGAGCGAGCTCAATGGAGCTCTGTCGGGACTGCTGCAGATTTCTTTGTGGGCAGAAAAAGATGCCAACAGAGGCAGGAGACCACTACAAAATGGCAGCCTGCCGTGCCAGGAGAAACACAATGAGCGAGTGAAAGAGGGGGAGTGAGCTACCTCAATGGACCTGTGTCAGGACTGCTGCAGATTTCTTTGTGGGCAGAAAAAGCCACTAACAGAGGCAAGAGCTCAGTACAAAAGGGCAGCCTGCAGCACCAGCAGAAACAGAATGAGCGAGTGAGAGAGGGAGGGAGTGCCCCACCTCAATGGAGCTCTATTGGGACAGCTGCAGATTTCTTTGTGGGCAGCAAAATGTGCCAATGCAGGCAGAAGCCCAGTACAAAAGAGTAGCCTGCAGCACCAGGAGAAACAGAATGAGTGAGTGAGACAGGCGGAGAGAGCGACCTCAACGGAGCTCTGTCGGGACAGCTGCAGATTTCTTTGTGGGCAGAAAAAGGTGCCAATGCAGGCAGAAGCCCAGTACAAAAGGGCAGCAAGCAGTGCCAGGAGAAACACAATGAGTGAGTGAAAGGGGGGAGTGAGTGAGCTCAACAGACCTCTATCATGAGTGCTGCGGATTACTTTGTGGGCAGAAAAAGGCGGGAACACAGGCTGGATCCCAGTAAAAAAGGCCAGCCTGCAGCACCGGCAGAAACAGAACAATCAAGAGAGAGGGAGTGAGCGAGCTCAACGGACCTGTGTCAGGACTGCTGCAGATTTCTTTGTGGGCAGAAAAAGCTGCCAACAGAGATGGCAGCCCAGTACAAAAGGGCAGCCTGCAGCACCAGCAGAAACAGAACGAGCGAGTGAGAGAGGGGGAGTGACCCACCTCAACAGAGCTCTGTGAGGACAGCTGCATATTTCTTTGTGGCAGAAAATCATGCCAACATAAGTAGGAGCCCAGTACAAAAGAGCAGCCTGCAGCACCGGGAGAAACAGAACAAGCGAGTGACACAGGGGCAGTGAGCGAGTTCAACGGACCAATGCAATCAACATTCGGCATTGACAAATGCTTGTTTATTACTGAGGTCATATGCATGAAAACAGGCTAGTTTACTTTTGGGTTCATCAGCTCCTATTGCTTCTTGTCAACCTGATGTCATAATACTCTGCTTTTGACATCACAGTTATTCCCATGGCAACAGATTGTGATGTCACAACAGAGCATTATAATTTCAAGTAGGGAATCTGCTATAGAGGCGGATTAACTCTAAGGAATAAAGAGTTTGTTTTGGGGGAATTTTTTCATTAATAAACAATGAAGAAGAGACATCTACAGAAGATATATGAAATACCAGCTAAATTGTGTCTAAATATTATGTTTTCCAAAGTTTTCCCAAAGGCGTCAGCTGCTCTTTAAATGAACTGCTATGAACAAATCCACTCAGTAAAGGAGTCACAAAGGAACTGCCACTCTGAGTGTCAAGTAATCATTTAGACCAATGTTTCATAATCTCTGTCTTGGTGGGAGTGTGACGTCAGAATGGTAGCTAGGCTGAAATTGGGCTCCCAGCAAGCTGAAACAACTATATACCCCTAGACACCAGAGTCACCCTGGGCCATACCAACACCCATCAGGGCATATGCAGGATCTGCCAGAAAGCCAAGGCGGGGGGGGGGAGATTATCTAAAATTACTGCTCCCTCCTCTATTGTATTTTCCACTTATACCATTCTGTTTTGAGGTTTCAGATTTTTTTTTTATCTTTACATGCATCACCTTTGTACTTTTAGGCATAAAACTGTAACTGCTATAGTTTTGGTGTCCAGTGCAAAAATGTGTAAAATGAAGATCACAATGACAATAAGATGTCTATAGCATCTCCCAGTGCTATCCAGGATATAAAATATAGGATAAGAAATATTTAAAGACCTAGTGGAGCCAAAACAGGCAGACAGGAAAATAATACAAATTTTAAGAAGTAATCAGTTGTAATTTTTTTATTTCTGAAATATTTTTCTTGTTCCTTTTGCTCACCAGAAAGTAGTCAATGTGATAATATTGTGCTGGATGTGCGGAACAGCTCTTAGACTGGCAGCTCACATAGCTTTGTCCACTCTCCCACACTACATCATCAGCATTGTGATCTCACTGACTGTGACATCACAGGTGACTGACCTGGCAGTCTCTCACTTGCTGTTCTCCAGTAACAGTGATGTCACAGTCAGTGAGGTCACAGTGCTGATGATGTAGTATGGGGCAGTAGAGTAAGATATGTCAGCTGCCAGGCTAAGAGCTGTTCCACACATCACACCTACTAACATCAGGTAAACAATCTTCTAATTAAACAAAGGGAAAAGAAAAAAATACCTCAGATATAAAAGTTAATGGTTGGCTGCTTTTAAAATCTAATATTAGTTTTAGGCAGTACATTAGCTCTTTAAAGGAAATCTACTTTAGACTGAACTTCACTGTGTTCACTTATATAAACAGTTTCTTTATTGTTTCATAATACATTAGATTGCAGTATTTATTTTGAATGTTGTGGCCATGAGGATGGTGTGTACAGTGTGTGTGTTTGCTGTAGCTCAATACCATTTTCCCCCAAAAAGCAAATGCCTGCTGATTGCTATATAATTAATCCAGATAGTTCAGAGAAGACCTGGCACATGTCTGAGACAGTACTTATCAGATAGTGTCTTAAGAGGTGAAAAAACAGTGTAACTCTTTTTACATTTGTTTCTGGGAAAGGGTGACATTTATGAGGTATGAATCTTTCTTGAAAGACAATAGTTATCCAGCTGAAGCTAGTAGCAAGAACATTTTTAAATGCTAAGTATTTAAATGTGCAAGCTGTTGCATTTCAAAGGGGATAAACAAATCTCCAATTTAATAGGCAACCAATATTTAACAAGATGTTTCAGTTTCCTAATGGCCATCCAATAAGCAGCTTTAGTGCTGTTTCCAACATTCTAAACAGAAGGAAGGGAGTATTTTATTTAATTTGACATAGTGATTTATAGTTGTGGAAGGATACATTGAAATGTCTAAAAATTTGTTCCGCATTCCTCCATTTTCAAGTTGCAGACAGCAAAATGGCTGTAGGCTCTGCCCACAGCCAAAAAAACATGTGAGATACAGCATATTGTTATGAAGGTCTCAGGCATCTGCTTGCCATTCTGTGTGTTGGTCTGTCCATCTGCAGCATGTATCTGTCAGTCTGTGTCTCTGTTTGTCTGTCTGTCTATCTATCTATATCCATCCATCTCTCTGTCCCTCCATCCATCCATCCATCCATCCCTCTGTCCGTCTGTCCATCCCTCTGTCCGTCTGTCCGCCCATCTGTCTGTCCATCTATCTATCTATCTATCTATCTATCTATCTATCTATCTATCTATCTATCTATCTATCTATCTATCAGTTCTTGTCTTTTGTGGACAACCCTGACCAATCCTCCCACCCCCACTCAGCACCCACCACCCCATACCTCTTACTCACTGAAAAAGAGTCCAGTGCTGAAAATTCACTCCGCAAAGAAAACACATCCTTCATCTTCAACCCAACTGGGAACTGAGGAAACAAGGTAAGTGCGGTTAATGTATTTCAATGCATTTTGAACTTTTACTGATAACTTTGCCATTTAACTTTTTTTTTTTTTTACCGAAGTTTTAACATGGCCTTTTTTGGACCCGACCTCATGAACAAGGTAGGTAACATTTTTTAAATCTGGTCTGAAAGGTGGTTTTGAAGTTGCTCCACAAAAGTCACCTTTTGGGCAGGATCTGAAAAATTTTACCCACCAGGTTCATGAAGTGGGATGATAAAAAGACTATGTTGAAAATTTGGGGTCACAATCTTAAAAAAACACCAACTTTACGAAGGTGCATTGAAATTGTTCAATATTTACTTGTAACTTTAGTAATCTGCAATATTCTTACCCCAAGTTTTCAACATAGCCAGTTTTTCAAACCAACTCATGAACATGAAAGGCAGTGTTTTTCAAATCTGTCTAGAAAGATGATTTCATTGTTGCTCTGCAAAATTAGCTTTACAGCAGGATTTAAAAAAGAAAACATTCCAGCATCATGAAGTGGGGTTATAAAAAGACTAGAATGAAAATCTGAGGTCAAAATCTTAAACAGCACCAAAGTTGTGAAGGTATGCTTTGGCTCTGTGTTGTTCTGCCTACAGAACTGGTTGGTAGAGGTTGCTAAATATGCTCCGATGTCTTTAATGTACTGACGTGTATTTCTATTGGTCAATTTTCTATGGTTACTGTAATTTTTTTGAATAACATGATGGGGCCTGTTAGCAAACGAGATGGCAGGTAGCCTGACTGTGGCTTAGATTTATTGTTAGGGTGGTCATGGTTCAGGATATTAATTTAATTAAGCCCGTTTTATTTCAAATTATTTTTTCTTTTGCAGTGGCCATGTGGAGCAAGTGAGCATGCCGCTCAGTTTCCAGCCACGGTAGCGATAACGTGTGAGCGGAGATCCCAGGTGGAGAAAAGTACTGCTGTTGTCAAGATCATAAATAAAAAGGGCAGCGGGAGGGATCTTCCGCCTTTCCATTTTTGGGCGGCAAGAAGTCATGTTGATAGACCAGAGTTTGCATGTTTATCAGAAAGCCAAGTTAAGGTTTTCTTGTTTTCTTTTGTTTTTTTTTTTGGCACTGCTGGGCGGGGTCACTTTGTGCTGCTGGCCTCCACAGGTAGGGTGTCACTCTACTTGACTTCTTTCCTGGTATTAGGCTTACAGACAGGGCTGAGATGAGGTGGGAGCTCACTCAGGGTCGACATTTTTTTGCTGGACTTATGTAACTCACCCGTCTCACCCCAAGTTGCTCCCTTGAACCTTCTGCCAGTATTGCCAGCAAGGAAAACCTATTACCTTATGCTGAGCAGTTGCTAACCGAACTGTCAAAACCTGCTATGACTAGACCAACTGGTCTGCTCTCCTAATTTCCCAGTTCTGCTCTGACTTGGAATTCTGTGTATCCATATCACTACAGGAGGGTGATGGCTACTTGTGGTCATCAGACACAGAATCGGTTGGGTCGGGAGTCTCGGAAGAGTCACTGGGTGTGGTGATCAGTGGAAGGCTGCCTTTGCTATGCAGCTACTGATGCTGCAGGGCCAACTCCAAGGAGGGGACTGAAATGAATAAAAACTACTGACAGTGGCCACTAAGTCTGTCAGCCAGGCCTGTCCAGTCAGGAAGAACTCTATCAGAGACCTGTAGCTTTCCTGAGGAGTTGAGCACTGTTATCTATGCCCAGCAACTACCGGTGCACAGCAAACACAAGGAAGCAAACATTCAACATTAGAAAAGGAGGAAAGCTGTTTGAGCCTTCTGATTGGCTCAGACACGTCTCTAGGTGGGCATCTACCAGACAACAAATGCCCACCTATTACAAGTGCCAGTCTAGCCAGCCCCGTTACCAGAATCCTGGTGCCCACCCTTCTCTGTAATTGGCTAAACTCCTCTCATTTTAATTTGAAATGTCCATCATTTTTTGTCTCGCTTAGTGGTCGAGCTGGCGGCTGGCCAAACCACCCCACCCCATCTCACTTTATCTTGATTATATTAAGTAAATATTAACATTTAAAAAAATGACTTATTTTGGTGCAACTACTTGAAAAATGAACTCCTGCGTGCTCAGTGACAGACATCCCCGCTGCCAATCGAGCACTAAACACACGGAAATGCTGACAAATTTACCAGCGAGCAAGCTGTCACTGCTAACCTGTGTATCACTGCAGGAAAGCAAAAAAAAACTGTAAGTGCTGCACAGTTAAGTATTAAGATAAAAATAAGGTACACCGCAACCGGCATAAATATGAAACAATGTAACTTATAGTGCTCCTGTCTCTCTCGGCAGTTCAGGGTGTTTCCTTCCAGGATTCAAAAACTACCTGTAGCTACACACATGCACTTCCCCCTGCTCTGACACGCTGTCAAAAATAAAGAATGGGGTAAAAAATGGCATGCCTGTTCCAGTCACAACATCTCTACAGCTCCTGATTTCCAGCACAGCTTCATGCTCGTTAATAAAAATGTCATCACCGCGCATACCTTCCTCAGTTCTCCTGTACAGCCTGTCCCAGCAATCACAAGTGATATTTCTTTGGGGGTGGGGCGGTAGCACCAGGAGGAGACATGAGGGGGCATCAGGAGAAGGGGCACCATATTCCAGTCTAAAGGGAAAAAAAAGACTGACACAGTAGTATCCCAGTAGAGGGACTACTTTATCACACAGCAAAAAAACGGACTTAAAAATTATTTTTACTCAAGTTCTTTATATTTATTTTAATTATTTCTTAAAATATCTGACCTGGACCTATTTTCTAAGTGGAATAATGCCCTCCAGGGTGGGTGGTATGGGCTATACCCTCCCTTCCAGGGGCTATAAAGCCCTCTGCCTGCAGTGTCTGGCCTCATTATGCCCCTGGGCGGGCGGGTATAGCCCAATACCGCCCACCCTGTAGGGTATTATTGCTTGCTTAATAAATGCTGGTTTAATTAGAATGGGAGCTTGCGTCATCTGCTGTTTTACTTTCATTTTCCCACATACACAGAATGAAGACCCTTGCCTAACACATCTTCTGTTGTTTCATCTCTTTTGAAAAAAAACTAAAACCCATCCCACAGCCAGGTGAGTTTTCAATAGCTGGATGAGGGAGGGTTTCTGTTATTTTAAAAATAATAGGAAAATGAAAACTAAAACTTATTTGTAAGAAAAGGCGTTTTTGTTATTATATGACTCATAAGATGCATGTCACAAAATAACTCATTGGCAACCATGCGTTACTTGTCTGTTTTTCCATATCTGGATACTGATGTCATCAGGGATTGCTTGAGCATCACTTTCTAGGTCCCTATTATGTCATCTGAAACCCTTCATGGAAAAACAGTTGTGTTGCGCATGGTTGCCCATGCATTATGCTATCTATCTATCTATCTATCTATCTGTCTGTCTGTCTGTCTCTTTATCTATCTGTCTGTGTGTCTATCTATATCTATCTATTGCAGGTATGTGTGTGTGTATGTATGTATGTATGTGTGTATCTATCTATCTATCTATCTATCTATCTATCTATCTACCTTCTTGCTTTCACTGTCTGACCATCCAGCTGAATCTGCCAGTCTTTCCATGATCTCTTACTATACAGACTGGCAGATACAGCTGCCCATCTAGCTGTAATTGGCAGTATTTCTGTGATCTATTCCTATATGCCGGACTGTTAATCCATCGATATACTTACAAATCACATAGTAATGTACTGCAGTAACACAGTATTGTGGCAGTGAAAAGGATCTATGTCCCATCTTGTCTGCCCCTCCTGCTGCAGGGCACAGCAGTGGCTATGTAAGCATTAAGTCATGATATAGCATGGTTCTACTGGAGAATTAATAAGTGTGTGTGTGTGTGTGTGTGCGCGTGCGCGTGCGCGAAGGGGGATGGGGCATGAGGCAGCAGGCCGAGTGCCTCCAACCACCCAGGCATGGATTTGTTCTACAGTAGGACCATGCTGTGGAGTGGCTTAATGCGCTTGTAATATGGCAAGTGCATGAAAAGGTTTAGCAGTTCTTGTCACATAGTATAACAGTTTAACAATAATAGACGGAGACAGTGAGTTTCATTTCAAAGTGTGCATTGCAATGGAAAACACAGGTTTGAACATGCTAATAACTGTAACATCGTGAGTAAAAACTGAGAAAATGTCAACTACTCATTGTATATCTATGAGGTTAACATTTACTATTATGCCACTTTTTCCCCTAACTTACTGTCAGGATCGCTGTGGTGCACTCTGTTTTTCTTATGCATATCCTACAGAAAATGGGTTGCTGTGCATTCTGGGACATGTGCACTACATACATTAGCGTTGTTTGCCACCACTGTGTTTGGTTTTGTTTTCTGCTTGTTTGTGACAGGGAGACAGAGAGAGACACACACACACACCCCGATCGAGATACATTCTGCTTGTTTGTGACAGGGAGACAGAGAGAGATATGCAGCTGACTCCTGCCAAACTTCACTACTGTCTTGTGTGTCTCTGTGTGTGTCTCTCTCTTGCCCTCTCTCCAAGTGCAACCCATACAGCTGCTCCCAAGCATCTGTCCAGTCTCTTAGGTCTCTTACTTGTGGAGCACACTACTGATGGCAACCTTGGGTCTGTTACTTGTTGAGCACGCTCCTGATGGCAACTGTGGATTAAGTAAATTAATTAATCCATGGTCGAGTGATGTGTTGTAACAAATCACAGGGGAGCCTTTGCAAGTGCCAGGTTACAAGCCCTAATTTGAGTATGGACACATCAAAGCGTAAGTGCTGGAATGTTACCCCAACTGATGCTGTCAAGGATAGCCTCCCTTGGGAATCTGTCTAGTCCTGCTTTAACAGCCTGAACAGTGCCGTCATATACTACCTCACTTGGAGGGCTTTTTTACATGTTGATCACCCTGTGTGTAAAGTAATGCTTTCTGATATTTCCCTTTATCATGCCCCTTGCCTGCTTCAGTACAGCACATGTGTTAACCTTCCTCTCCTCTAGCAATGTGTCCCTTGTTCCTTCAGTGGTTTGTCTGTCTGTCTGTATGTCTAAGCCTATCTGTCCATCTGTTGAAGGACCTTTAATTGAGCTTGCGCCTGTTACCTACTGTAGATCTTCATAGCCTTTTCTCCTTAAATGTACCAACTCTAACATTTCTGTCAAATCGGTCCCTCAGAGACAGACAGTTTTTCACAGACAGGAGTAATGTGGGGGTGGTGGACAAATTACGCCATCATTTTGTTTTAGTTGGTAACTTTGTGGTCACATTAAAATGTTATTGTTTTTATCAGGAGAGACCTGGGACCCATTGATCAAAATATGCAAAACAATATGTTAATCAAAGAACATATTAGACAAATACTACATCAGCAGAGTTCCATTAGATACTGATACAAATGATAAAAAGTATTGCCAGTACAAAACATGTTTGCTTGCATGTTGTTACAAGTTAGAACAGCAGCAATTTCTCATTTTCAATGGGGTCCTGCATTTACACATTTTGTCACTATATTTGCCCAGCACAGCACAATTAAGATGCAATATCTTGTTTTCAGTGGGGTCCTGGACTTACAGGTTGTCCACTACTTACCCATGATCACAATGTGGTGTGTGGCCAACCGTGTCAGTTGCATGAATGGCTGCGGGGGGGGGGTGAGGCAGCTTAGATGGACAGCCTTTTCTTCCTGCCACCTGATGTTCTCCCCTGGGGTGATAGCTTGCAATGAGGTGGTCTTGCATACTTGCAGTGGCACACATGCATGACAGGCTTCTGGTTGTAATTCCCCCCTTCTAGTGCTCTTGGCTGTGCTGCTGACTGATCTGCATCAGTCAGCAGTCATGCAGCAGGAACAGTGCCCTCCCCCATCCAAGGAAGGAGAGCAGGCTCTGGGATGCTCAATCCTTCCTCCTACCGCCAGCTGTTGGCTTGCCCAAACCCCTTTTGGTACCCCCACATGACAGCCATGATGTCATACTTAAGCAATAAGGCACAACAGGGTGTGAGTTATTGGGGATTTACCCACGCCTTGTGTGGTGAGTCACAAGGTGCAGCCGAGTGACTTAACCACACAAGAAGTGGGTAAATCATCCAATAACTCATACCCTGGAGTGCCTTATTGTGATTATACAATGGACCCATATATAAAACAAATTTAAAATTAATTTAATTATGTTTTTTATAAATGTCATTCCTCAGCCGTGGGTTATGCAGGATTTATCCATGGTCATGTGACATGTTTTGACCAATGAGGTTACAGGATTTTCACGCACCATTGTATAATTGAGAATAACAGTATTATGTTTACTAACTGCTCCAAATGAGAGCTATAATGAGTACTAATGAACCTTAGGGCACCAGCACTCACAATATAATCGTGGGCCCAGGATGTACTGTATATGTGATTTATGAGTGAATATGACAATATGATTTATGTTCTATAACTAACTGCAAATGTTTTACCAACACAGTATTAGCAATGAAGGTGTATAACTGGAAGCCAAATAATTATGGTCTGCAGCACCACCTTGTGGCTTGCCACACAAACTACATTGTATTATTGTATTACAAACTACTGAGCTTGCTATTTTATGTATATCTTAGATAACTGTACAAGACTGGGAGCCACCTACTGTATTAGCCAATAGCAAAGTATCTGTAACACCAAAGTATGCACTAGGCAAAAGTTACCATAGCAATTATCATAGTGTATAAGAAAAGAACGTTATTTTGATCACTGAGTTCCATTCTTCATCCTGGGTATAGAGGTCTCTGAACTCCTCAGCCTTAAGTAAGCTGTATATACTGTTTTGGGAGCTAGTAATAAACTATGTTACTAATTACCTGATGCCAGTTGTCTCTGGTTCCTTATTTGCCACTGGTCATAAGACTCTGAAGGGTCAGGCCCTATACCATCCTGACATTTTGGCGACTGCAGCAGGACTGCTGGAATTTGAGGGGACCGGGAAACAGGCAAGTTGGTACTTAGAGAACGGTGCTGGGATAACGCAGGGACTTGAACCTCTGTCCATCTGTTCAAACTACTCAAGAGCTTCTCCCAGATCCACCCGCATACCAGATGGGACAAGGATACTGTCTCCCCCATCTCAAAGTGAGAGTGTCCTGTGGGACTCTGGGGACCCCATAACAGTCCTGCCTATTTGTTGAGTACAAGTGAACATTTTGTGCTCCCTATAGTGCAGAAACAATTGCGAAGACCTCAAAACATATGGCCATCTGAGGGATACCTCAAAAACTATGGTTATATGTACAGAACTGAGATTAGACATCTCAGACTTTCTTGCCTTCCATGGAGGCAGCAGTGATTTCATGCTAGATGTGAAATCACAGGACCACCCAATATAACATGGGTGCACACTGTATCTTGAGTCCAAAGCAACAGCTAAAAAGCATGACCTGAAAGGGTTAATAGTTGCAAGACTCCATGCCTTGCAGTCCAGGTTAGACTCCAAACCACAGGAGTTTTTTAAACAAAAAATTAACTCGTTTGATCCGGGAGGGATTCACATTCTTTTCAGCACTAGCATTCACAAACTGTGGTAAGTATTAAAACATGCTGCAATAGCTGTACCTTTTGCTAATGTCTTTTGTACTTAAAGAACTGGCCAGCTACCATTTGTTTTTGTCTAAATAATTGTTAAAACTGAGGACCTGTTCAGTCCGAGGTGTTTTGTTTACGAAACACACACACACACACGCATGCGTGCGCGCGCGCGCACACACACACACACACACCACAAACAGTGCAATTGTTACTTGTTGCTTGCCTTAGCGAAGAAAGGACATGCTGTGATTTCTTGTAGTCTTCTAAATTGTCATGTAGATATGAACAGTGTTCAAAGCTTTAAGTTTTTTTCTTTTCTCTGGTTAAACTAAACAGTAAAGGATGGGGTGTGATTCTAAAAGCATCAAAGTCAGTCTGAGCTAACTGAGATCAGCTTAGTACAGGAGAGAAATGTTCTGCTTATTAGCTTTTTCAAGGGAGAAAAGGCTAAGTCTGCCTCAGAGACGGTTTGGTTTATTTAGCTTTATCTAGTCACTAGAATAAATTGGCTTTTCAGGAATAATTGTGCTAGCCTGAAAGAATACTTGATAAGATGGTTTGTATCAGAAAGTCAAAATTGTGTTTTGGTTTGATGAAAATTTAAAATGTAGTTGGATAACAGCTCAAAATGCCTTTACTGATTTTTACTCCCACAAGAAAATCTAAAAAAATCAAAAGGAAAAAGAAATGGCCACCAGATTTTGGTATCTAGCTTAAGAGTGCCGCCCAACTGCCTGATAGGTCTTTCAGCCAAAAGCAGTGTCAGTTAACCCCCCTGTTGCAAATGTATTTTCTGAAGCATTACAGATCAAATGTTCATCTGAAAGGAACAGATATAATGTTTGCAAAGTGTTTAAGAAGTGGGAAAAGGGTGATGGTAATGGGTCTAAATTGCAAAATAATTTGGGATGGATTCATGAATGTGGTTCTTTAAAGTTAATTCTAAATTGCTGGTTTTAAATGCAGAGAGTAGGCATCACATGTAGGAAATGTTTAAAGTTTTCTGTAACAAACAAAGAGCACCACAGGGGTGTGCGTAGTTGAAATGGACACTATGTCAGCATTCCCTGACTCCCATGATGTGCTACTAAAAGTTTTTGGTTTTTTTATTGTTACAGGAGGCATAGATCTCCCTTAAAACCATGGTACAGCATAGTGCTTAAGGGCACTGCAAATACAAATCTAGAGATTTGAGTTTAAATCCCACCTGCCACTACTCGCATACTGTGTGACCTTTGGCAAGTCACTTGACCTCCTTGTAGTCCCAAGTCACACTCCAATACAAGCACAGGTTTGGTGTGCTTCCTAAATAAGCAACTCTTGTACGCAAGTTTCTCAGCATATACATAAATCCAAAAATGTTACTTTTTCTACAGAAGCATATGCTTCGTACTTGTACTATGTCCAAGGAGGAGGGGGAGCCATTTTCTGCTGGGCTTGCTGCCAGTACTCTCTGGCTTACCTTTTACCAATGCCCAACTCTATATGTATGCTGTTCTTCCATAAAGGTTCATTTTCAGCATGGCTTCCCTTTCCTCAGTACAATACCACGTGATCCCCATGTCAAGCAAGACAGAATCTGAGGGATCAGGCCCTATACTATTCTGACACAGACCCTTATGGCCCACCCTTATTCCCAAACACACATCAGCAGCACATAAAGTGGTAGCACGAGTGCTGTTTTACTGGGCTGGCTTGGGGTCCAGCTTTTTTCCATTTTTTAAAATGTGGTTTCCCAGGATATGTCAGCTGAAATGCAATGTTTCATTTTCAGTAGGGTCCTACTTATACCCATTTTTACACTGTATTTACACAAGATAGCACAGTCAAGACACAGTATTTCAGTTTCAGTGGGGATTCAGCTTTTACCCACGTTTACAATGTATTTACCCAGGGTAGGTCAGCTGATAGGCAATAGTGTAACTCCTTTGTAATGGGCACTGAAATTTTGACCCCAAATTTCTGATGCAATCATTTTATGGCCTCATATTATGATCAAGACAGGTGGGTTTTTAAATCTCTTCTGAAAGATGATTTGTGGAGTGACTGCAAAAAAATGTTTCTGAAGAGATTTGAAAAATAACACCTGTCATGTTCGGGGGGGGGGTTAGGAATAACACAAAGGATATGTTGAAAATGTACAGCCCAAATCTGAAATAATATAGTAATGAGTAAATGGTATTCAGTGTTTCTTTACAGCTTAATTTTTGCATTTACCCCAAGTTTTCAGCGTAGTCTTCTTATAACCACATGTTATGATCAGAAAGGTGGAGGGTTTTTTAAATTCCATCCAAAAGGTGATTTGGCAGATCGACTGTGAAAATATGTGCCAGGGTGGATTTGAAAAATTATCACTTTCATGTTCATGAGGCAGGGTAATATAAGGGCTATGTTGAAAATTTGGGGGCAAAATGTGTAAAAAATAATAAAGTTATGAGTAAACATTGGAAAAATACAACTTTTAAAAAACATTTTTTTTTCACATTTTAACCCACACTTTCAAAATAGTCTTTTTATGACTCCACCTTATGAACAAGAAAAGTGGAATTTTTTTCAATCCTGTCTGAAACGTGATTTGGGGGAGTGACTGCAGAAACGTGTCAGAAGGGATTTGAAAAATTATACCTTGTTCATGAAATAGGGTAACACAAGAGCTATGTTGAAAATTTGGTATGAAAATGTTAAATGGCAAAGTTATGAGTAAAAGTTCAAAATGCATTAAAAAGTCATTACCCAACCTTAACCTTGTTTCAGTCATTTCTTGGTTGATGTTGGAAGCAGCAGGATGTTCTATCCATCAGAGCATGACCGAATAGGTAAGTGGGGAGTGGGAGGGGTTACTGAGAGGGTAATCAGGGTAGGGAGGCTGGAGATTCAGGGGGAGCAGACAATGTCAAGGGACCATTTTCTCTTTTACAGGACAAATGAGATGATGCAGGATGGAAGAGGATGTCATAACAAGGGACTTTCAAACACTTGTTGGTTATCAGCACTCGGAGCGGGCACCCTGTGTTGCATTCTATTTTGTGAGGGTAGGCCAGTACCAATGGTGGGCAGCCCGATGGCAGATTGGGGGAAGAGGAATGCAGAGTTGGGTGGGGGAATGGATACCATCTGTAGGGTTGGGCACCTTTTGCCAGTGAACTTAAAAGAATAGGTCAGTTGGAGGGGTGGTAGATACCAGAAGTAGGGTTGGGTACCTGCTGCTTGTGATATATAATAGTAGGTCAGGCAGAGGAGTGGATACAGGCAGCAGAGCTGAATGTAAACCCACCACTACTAATGCTTTTGGCAGGAGGATTGAATGAGCAGCCATCACCAGTTCTATATCAAAAGTTGGATCGGGTAGGAGTGGGGGATACTGGCAACAGAACCAGCAGCAGGAGGTGTACTGGTGATGATCACACCCTGTTAGCATGCTAATGGATGAAAAATTACATGTGATAGGGGTAGCGTCTTCCTTTCATATGTAAGAAGTTTATAACCATCAGCAAACTGAATGGCATCATCACCAGCAGTCTTCTAGTACATTGCTCACAGTCAAGTCTCCACAATGCTTAAAAGCCACAGATGCCATGTGAAGAACTTTGAAAAACACAATATTTGGACACAAAACAGCTTATATTTCTCATTAGCTCAGTATTTCTTATTCCTTTTATGCATTACTGAGATCATATGCATGACAAGAGGAGAATTGTTCCATTGAGGGTTTATCAGCTCCTATTGCTTCTTCCCATCCTGATATCATAATACTCTGCTTGTGACATCACAGTTATTCCCATATCAGCAAACTGTGATGTCTCAACATAGCATTATGATTTCAAGTAAGGAATAAGCTACAGAGGCAAATAAACTCTAAGGGATAAAGATTTTGTTTTTGTGAAAATGTCTTCAGTAATAAATAGTAGAGAGGAGAAAAATATAGAACATATATGAAATACAAGCTGAATTGTGTCTTTTATTTATTTATTTATTTATTTTTTGATAACCGGGTAGGTACACTAGACACGAAAGTGACTATTTTCAGGCAAGACCCGGGAGGTCAACAAGATAGTGAGATACAGTTACAGTGAATACAGTGACAGGGTATATGCAATCATCACAAACAGAAAGTGAGAACAAAGATTACGACAAATATTGGTACAAGGCACGCAACGGTGTAAATTATATAAATAGAGATAAGTGCCCATGTGTAGAACTATCATAATAATATCACAAATATAAGGTACAGAAAATCAGAAAAAACGTATCGTAGCAGGGTAACATAACAGCCTCCTGCAACTGAAAGGATATTATTGGTAGGAGGCGGGGAGAGAGGTAATAGTGGGATAGGTTAAAGGGAAGTTGAAAGTAGGCAGGGTGCCAACTCATAACATAGAGGGGATACCCAGGGCAGTCATGGCAGCGGGAATCAAGATCTAAGGAGGGTTGAAGCAGGTACATTGAGTACAAGCTGTAAGGAGGGAGCGGTTTGTTTCCAAAGTTTTTCCAAAGGAGTCAGCTTCTCTTTAAAGGAGTACAGTACTGCAATCAAAATTTACAAAAACATATGTTGTGCAGAGTGTTTTGGTTTGTCTGTGTAGTCCTAGTGTGTCTTTCCCTCTGTTTGCCAATAGGATTCTTTTTCCAAATTAGCCTGCTAGTTTTATGGTAGTTTTATGGCCCCTGGGGATCTCCATCTTAGCATGGTTTATTGCTCTTCTTTTTCCTGCAATGCCTCTTGTCTCATATGACAGTGATGTATCCAGGACCATGGATTCAGCAAGCACAGGTTTAGAGTCAATTTTACAACAGCAGAGCTGTGATATGAAGTAACTTTCCTTATGCAGTGAGTACTAGTGGCTACATTTACAGTTTAGCAAATACTTGAGGGCTAATTGAGAGGGTTGTTCTGTAAGAAAACAAAGGCTTGACTAATTATAGCTTTGATAGTCTGGGGTGATATGTATGCTTTTTTATGGCTGTGTGAAGTCTGAGGAAATGAATGTTTTCAACATTGCCATTGTTGCACACTTCCTTCAAAACAGTACAGCTGTAATTTTCCACAACCTGCCCAAAATGTATTTTTGCACCTGTGGCACAGAATAGTGCGTTCGCTCTGCAAAATCACCTTTTGGGACAAGTGAACAAAATGACACTGGCACTCTTCATGAGGAGGGGGTCCCAAAAAGGCCATGTTGAAATTTTGTGTAACACCTCAAAAAAATGGCCACATTACACATGGGTATTGAATAATTCCTATGCACATGTGCAACTTTGGTCGCTTGGTTAAAATGACCACGTTACACATGGGCATTGAATAATTCTTACGCACATGTGTAACGTTGGTCGTTTGGTATCTTTTCACAGCCCTATTAGCTCTGGCTAGAGTTTGTTATATACTGGGACTACAATGGCCGTTTTCCAGTCAAGGGGTACTTCACCATTTTCCATCGATTTGTTGAACAGTTGACAGTGGTAGAGAGATTGCCGAGGACATCTCATGAAGGAACCTCAGTTGAATGTTATCCAGCCCCAAGGTCGTATTTGTCTTTTGTTATTTGATTGATGCCTTGATTTCAGCTTTTGTAAAGTATATAGTGTTGCAACATGCAGTATGTTTATGCAGTGGGTCCTGTACCTTGTCATTAAACACTGAATACAAGATTTTGTTGAAAATGTTTGCAGTTGTTATATTGTCCTCTATTACTACAACGATTACAATAATGGGACCTACCTGTTTAGGCCCATACTTGTGGCTATTATTTATTATTTATTAAAAATTGATAACTGGGAAAGGTACACTGAGCTGAAGCCCATTTCCAGGTGTGACCTGGGTAAAATTAACATAAGAGTAAAATGCTTTGTTATTTCCTTTGAGATGGGCACTTTTGAATTCAGTCTTGCTCATCTCTATTTTGATCATTTGTTTCAGTTTTTTTAGTTATGTCTTATATTGTAAAGTAGCAATTGAGGTGTTGGATTTTTTTTATTTTTTTATTTTCAGTTTGATGGCTCTGGTGAGCCATGCTGGAATCCTACCCATTTTACAATATTTTCTTTGTTTAGGGACACATTTATTTTCTAAATTCAGTATTGTGTTTTTCAGACTGGTCTAGGTTTCCTCAACAGACAGACCCGACATTAGGGGAACCCAGTCGATAATCCTAATAACATCTCCAGTACTATGTAAATCAGCCTGGTTGTATTTGGTGATAAACTGAAAACCAGACTGTATCATTCTACATACTGATAAACTAACAAAGATTGTGCTGTGATCGCTACCACCTAGTGGACAACCTATGTTTATTTCTGAGATATTATCATCTATATTTGTGAGGATAAGGTTCAGTATTTTGTTCCCTCTAGTGGGGACAGTAACTATTTGCTGAAGACCCAGGCTAGTAAGTGAGTTTAAGAATTTATGTTCCTGATGTGTAGTCCCAGATTAGTTTTCCTAGTTGATCCCGGGGAAGTTGAAATCTCCAACTTTTATGGTGTCCCTCACATTGGAACCTTACACAGTTTCCCTAATTAGTTTGTTGTTGTATTCTATTCCTGCATTAGGTGGTCTGTAAAAGTTGCTGAATAGAACTTTGGGCCTATTATGAAATTGCATGTAAAGCCAGATACTTCTACACTATTTTTCGTCTCTTCAAAAGGGAATATTTGATGACAAGTGATATGACTGCATGCATAGATGCAGACCCCTCCCCCTTGTTTGTTACTTATGTTGTTGTAAAAGAGTGTATACCCTTTTATTTCCCTGCTCCAATCACTAGACTCATCCCACCAGTATCCAATAATGATAGCGACTGTAAACGAGCAACTGTCAAAACAACGACTCAGTTATAGTGCTACCCTTTTGGGCTACCCTGTAAAGATAGCGATGGAATACAAAAGTGACAGTAGGGATCAATGAGGGAGGGTGACCAGAAGGGGAGGGATAGGGAATAGGGTTTGTGTGGGGTAGTATGCCATGCTGCCACTGAGCTAGCCATCTGGTGTGCTGATGAGGGTGGCTAGCTTTGGTGCAGCAGGTGCTGGGTTCGGGGCTGGCGACCGGGGAATATTTTACTGCTGCTGTTTTTTTTTTTTTTGGCAGACTGTCTCCCCCTCCCTAACATGCACCCTCCTGGAGTTGGTTATATTTAGTCAGGGTGGTGCGGGGGGGGGTGTGCATCCCCCTGCATGAATACTATTTTAAGTTGCTGGATGTCTTGTTGCCCACAAGTGTACATCGGTGATTTGCTTTTTGGCGATGTACACTGTCTGTAACAGCGATGACTATTTTGCAGTCCCTGTTACGACATGGAACCCCTCCCACCATATTTCCAACACAGCGACCACATCCAGATCATCCCTTAACATGGTGGCTTCCAGTTAGGATTTCTTAGTTATGTTTAAACTTGTGGCATTGGCTACCATAATTCGGCATAAGTCAAGCACTTTAGTAGGCTGTTTAGTGATGGTAATTGGTGGTTCTACTAAGCCCTCATCCCCTTTTCTAGTTAGTTTAAAGAACTGTTGATAAAGGCATCAGTTTTTCTCCCCAAAGCAAGGCTCCTTCTTCTGCTGAGTTGCAACCAATCCAAGCTATAGTAACTGTAGTTGTTAATATATGTTTCCCGATGAGTAAGACACATATAACCATTTGAAGAGTGAATTCCCTTAGCCATTTGTTGATTTGTTTTTATTTTTTTTTTTGTTTGTCAAATATCCTGCCCTTGGCACAGGCAGGATCTCTGAGAGGCATACGTCACTCCCTTTTTCTTTTAGTTTGTTAACTAAAGTAGGGAATAATCAACTGGCCATAACACATTTACACATGCAAAAGCCATACAGTGCTGCACACCATCAATATGTATCCTTTGTGCAAGCCAAGCATGCAAGCAAACATAATAAATTACAATGACAACAGTTACAATCAAATGAATTCAAATAATGATCACAAAGATTAATACATTGTTTTGAGTCCTTAGGTTGTTTGAAGTGAAGACACAGATGATTCTATGCTTTTGTTGTACACAAGATAAAAGATCATTGGCCAGTTTTGTCATTTGTTTAAGGTCAACATATCAGATTCTCACCTGATGATCTAGAATAAAAGTTACTACTGTCAACCTCAAAATAGTCAGACAAGCAGCCTGGTAGATTTGATTTAAGAATTTTCACAACAAAGCACTGAAGATCTAGTGGGTCTGTAAATCTTGAAGTAAGCACTGGAATTTGGATAAAAATGTAAACTGGTGGCTACACTGAGGCATTAGTAACTAGAGATGTGTAAAACTGAGAACTTTGCTTTGTCAGAACTTTGCGTAGTTCACAAACTTCGAAGTTCAAAGCTCTGAAGTTCATAAACTTTGAAGTTCAAAGCGCTGGAGTTCACAAACTTCGCAGTTCAGAATGCCAAGTTCACAAACTTCAAAGTGCTAAGTGCCGAAGTTCACAAACTTTGAAGTTCAAAGTGCCAAAGTTCACAAAATTCGCAGTTCAGAGTGCTGAAGTTCACAAACTTCAGAGTGCTAAGTGCCAAAGTTCACAAACTTCGAAGTGCAAAGTACCAAAGTTCACAAACTTCGAAGTTCAAAATGCTGACCATGTGAAATGTTTGCCAGGTGAAGTTTTTTGACTGAAGTGACCAAATTGTTCATGAAGTTGCAACATTGTGTAACAAAATACTATTTCACACAGAAAGCTTTGTAAAAAGAATGAAGTTCAAAGTTGGTGATGCCAAAAGGAAGTTTGCAAACCTTCATGAAGTTGAAGTTTTGCAACTTCACTTCAACTACACCAACAAACTTTAAATGTGCTGCATCTCTATAAGTAATGCAAACGTTTAAATGTTTTTGAGCAGGATTCTTTTTAAAATATATATGAAGTGTGGTCATTGATCAATAACAATGCTTCTATAATTCAAAACTGAGAGAAAATTTTGATTTACTATGGCCTGCCTGTTTAAAAATGTGAAGTTAGCTTTTAAGCAGTATAATATTCCCAATTTTGCATTAAGTTTAGATATTGCATACTTCATCTGAGAGTCAAAATTCAGTGAGAGGTCAATACACAGTACTCTCTGAGATATTTAAATCAACGCACTCTAATGTAGTGTCCTTGGAGGCAGGTAGCATTAATTCGGTTCCCCAACACCTCAGCCTTCCAGGTGTTATACAGGGCATGGCCTTAGTTTTAGACTTACTCATAATTAACTTATTACATACCATCCAGTTTTGGAGTTTGATAAAATCGCCACCAAGGATTGTATTAATTAAATGTACAGGAGACAGCATAAAAATATAACACCCTATTATCTGCTTAAAGCAATTATTTTTACTTGGAAAAATGCTACAAATAAGGTTAAGAAATCAGACAAACAACAAGGGACCCAAAACTGAATGATTGAATGAATGAGGTCTTTCTTTTATTCCTGGGGACGTGGTAATATCCTAAGCAGGTCTTGTTCTGTTTTCTATTGTTTTTATCCATTTAATCACTCACCCACGGAACATTAACGTGCCTCAATTGTAGCCAGTATATATGCGGGATACTACCCTCTTCACCTTTCAAAGCGAAATGTGGATTTGTTACAATCCAGTATAATAAGAAATCATCTGACTTAAGGGAACATTCACTTAGGCACCAGGGACAGGCCTATCTTCACTCATAATGTAGCATTTGCTAGCCTCGTCTACATAGACAGCACACTAGGATAGCATACATGAAGCTTTAGTGCAGCACAACTAGGCCTTATGCTGTGCAGACTCAGCTTTGCTACTTGGTTCTGTAGTTAGCGTGGCAGATGTGCTATATTGGAAACCTCAGTTTGCACGGAACCAAAAAAAGCCTGTTTGTGCATGTGCACTACTGCACTGCATGAGTGCATGTAGGTAAGCGGCGTAGTCATGCGTACAGTACACAGAGACATATTAGAAGGTTTTGAAGCTGCTTCTGTTTGTGCAGTGCTAGATGCCACCTTCAAACAGTATGTTTTAACTTCATACAAAGAGCGCCCCCTCCCGTCCCTGTTAACATAATCTCTAATGTCAAATGGCTATCTCCTCCGTTACCCAGGCCCAGCATACACATCCCTAGTGTCTGGTGATCCCCCCATCTGCTCCCAGTAGATATAATCTTGGTGCCCTGTGGTCACCACCCCTTCACGCGGTCCCAGTAGATATAATCCTGGTGAACAGTGCCAATGGTGGCTGGCAACCCCATCTGTTTTTGGTCCTGGTATGATCAGTCCTGGTGTCCAGTGGCATCATCACCCCTGGAACTAACAACCTGGCCTCTGTATCACTGCAGGCATATTCTGTGATTCAGCAAGTACTATATTGATATATCCACTTACAGTATGTAATGATACAGTGCTTGCAGGTGTCGGATGGAGACTGGCTATCAAGCAGAGCAGAGAGTATGTGCTGTCCATCAGCAGAGGAGCAGACATTTTGGAACTGGGGTGGGAGACTCCACAGGGTGAGGGATGCCACTGTATACCAAGCATGATAGCATGGGGTCCAGGAGTGTGTGCTACTAGACACCAGTGTTATACCTGCTAGAATAGAGGAAAGGCTGGGCCACTGGACCCTAGGGCTGCATCTACTGGAAGCAGGAGTAGGGACCATTGGACACAAGGCAACCAAAGTATATTCCATGGCAGGATGAAGGAGTGTGAGACTGGACACCAGAAATAGCATGCCAGGGAGAGGGAGGTGGTATCCTGTGTGGACATGACAACCACAGATAATGCAACCCACAGCCAACATGAGATGCATGGAGCGATTTTCTCTTTTAATGAGGATTCATGCGATGGTAAGTATATAGTGGGGGGCTGTAGCATCCTACATGTTGAATAAGGTATTAGTAATGCTACCAAATTTGCAGTTCGGCACCTCAATGCTATAGTGTTCATGTCTCATAAACTACCCAGTGTGGGGGTGTTATGTGCATATGGTGACTCATCTGGTTTGTGCTTACAAAACGATTAGGGCTCTGCTTTCCACTGTAATAACAGGAGGCATATTGGAAAACTCCGTGCAGCACAGAGCAGTAGCACAAGCTTTCCAGTATACTGTACCTAATTTTCAGCCCTCTGTGCAGCAGTTTGCATGACTTTCAAATATGCTACACTAAGGATGGTACTGGGACAGACTTATACTGCAGCACTAACAAACAGGTTTACTGCATCTGTGCTTTTTACTGCACGTAAGCAGATGTTCACACCTCCAGCCCTTTCTGGAAATCAAACCTGGGATATGGGGCCCAAGTTTCAAAAGTTTTTCTCCTTTCTTTGCTCTCTCTGACCCATTACCTTTTCCTGGGTTTACACATTGCCCTCTTCTTGGACTTTATATTTTTAATACTTAAAAAAAAATTCTCTCAGAGCATCACCAATTTACCTTGCTGGTGTCCGTTTTGTTTTGTGGCTCTGTGCACCTACTCTTGTGTGTGTTCCCTCCCCTCATCTCCATTAAATCTCCCCCAATACGTCTTGGTGATTCTAGTCAATAATTAAATTTCCAGTTTGGTAAATTTGCTTTATGTTTTAAGGTGTACTGTGTTTGCTTTTTAAATTGCATTAGTACAAAGATACATATCTATATCTATATCTATATCTATATCTATATCTATATCTATATCTAGTGAGAGAGAGAGAGAGATAGATAGATATACGTTTTAATTTTTATCTATATACATTTTTAACTTTATTGGGATCTTACTCACACCACTCACATTTCTTGTTTGATATCTTCTGGCATTAATATCTGTACATGGACAGCGCTGTGTGTGATCACTATTTTATTGTTATTGTTTACTACGGTTTGATTAGCAGGAGGAGACCATTGGATCTGTCATTGCTGCCAACCCACTACTCAGTGGAAATTCTTTTCAAAGAAACTGTCTGTAATTTATTTATTTATTTATGTATTTGCTTTTGTTAACCGGGTAAGCACACCGGACAGCCAAGTGCCTATTTTCAGGTGTGACCCGGGAGATTACAAGGTACATTACAAGGTACATACATGAACATCAGGCAAATACAAGTGGAGTATTATCTTACATAGAATTAGCACAATTCATCTATCCTATTTTTAAAAATATTCTTGTCATAAAAATCCACTACAGAATTCAGGAGGGCATTCCAAATTTTTGCTGCTCTTTAAGTGTAGAAGTTCTATCCGTTTATGGTTCTGGATGTAGCTAGGGCTAGTTGCCTATGAGGGCCTCTTGGCACCTTTTCCTTAATATGGTATTTAAAGCCCATGGAATTCATAAGACTTCCCACTAGGCCCCACCTTGTAAGAGGTGGGTTTAGAGCATTCACCAGGACACCAGAATGATTGACCATGGAAGACAGGGGTATTTATGCCCCTGACGCAGTAGCATTTCATTTAGGATTTCATCAAGAAGACAGGCCATAACCCTGGCCTTCATGACTTTATTCGACTATACATTTCATTGTTTCTTCATGATGTTGTTTTAAGGTGATGTGGGTTTGTACCCTTAATGTACCTTTAACGTATTTTATTTAAAATGTTAATAAAAATGTTTGTTATAAAAAAAGGAATTCATATGGATTCCATCCTGTAGAACATCATAAAGGAGTTACAGATAACCTATCTCACCCTACATACTTCTAAGAACATCAGCCCTAGAGTTTTAAGTCTCTCTTCGTAGTTTTTTTTCTCCAACCCTTTGATAATTTTTGTGGCCCCTGTTTGGATACCTTCAATTGACTCATTACTTCCAATAGCTTCATATGAAGTCTGAACTATCTATTGTTTACCTGACACAAAATGGCCACCCAGGTAATAATGAGTTAATTTAATATACTTTTTATGATATGGAGACCAAAACTAAGAAGCATAATGTATGTGTAACCTCACCAGACTTCTACAGAGTGGGAGCATAATGTTTTTGTTACGTGAGACAAAACGTCTCCTTATACAACCAGTTAGTTGTCTTACCTTTCTATTTATTCTAGAGCATTGTTCGCTGATGTAAATTTGTTTGAAGCATATTAAACTGCATGTTAAAAATGCATTTTCACTTTTTGCTTTGTCTTTTCAAGAAAGCCATTTTATAATTGCAGTAATGCACTCCAGGGCAAGTGTTGTGGGGATAACATTACTTCTTGGGTATTGGACACACTTGGTCTGCAGTCTCATGTCCAACCACCTGAGGCATGATGTTACCTCAGCATGATACATGCCCTATCATGCATTATTGCTTAAGCAATTCATATGGGTTACAAAAACAAAGGCCATGAGTATTACATCGATGGGCATCAAATTACAGAATTGACAGATGAAAGGGACCTGGGGGGGTTACTGTTTCAGACTCTCAAAGTCACATAAAATCACTGTACACTCCTGGACCAATTGTATAGTTTTTCAGACCTACCAACAAATCCCTTCCTTTCACTTTGAGACTATCCAACAGGATGAAGTTCTGAATCTTCTCAAAGGCCTTAATATCTGCAAATCACAGGCTCAGATGAGATGGAACCAAGATTCTCGAAGATTGCTTCCGACATTCTTGCTCCGCCTATAACAATCCTCTTTAATATCATTCTACACACAAGAAGTTCTAACTTTCTGATATAAGCAATAATACCCCTACCCAAAGCTAGTCCCTCTTTCAACCCTAATAATTCAACCTGTATCTGTCATATCCACCCTTAATAAACTGCTCAAGAATCCAATCCATGCAAAACTGAAAGCTTTACATGCTTAAAAACAATATCCTCTCTAGAGCGCAATCAGGATTCAGGTGAAGAGCACTCCTGTAGCCCTGCTAAAAGTTGTCAATGACTTGTTTTTATCTCTATGTAACTCCTAGGCAGCGCCACTCCTAGTGTTACACCCCTACCTATTATACAGGCTGAGGGGGTTGGGTTCCAAAACTTACATTAAGTTCTAAAAATGCACTGTTCCTCCACTCAGAGTTTACCTTTACCGTGGGCTAGTTGTTACCTGGTACAACCCCCGGAGATGTTATACAACCCATAATTACCATTTGCCACCCCAAAGCATGACCCATTAGCATCTCCCCACATTTCAAACATTTTTGTAATTAAGGACTTTGTCTAATAATATGCTCAGGACAACAATTTGCAAAAAAACGGAAACAATAATATTTATTTAGGGGGCATGGGAGTTAGGATGGGGAAACAGGAGGAACAAAGGTTAGGCATTGATTCTATTTACTAATTTATAAAGGGTTTGCTTGTGCTGGTGAAACCCTCCAGCTGGGTGACTATCAGATTAACAGAAAGAGAATAACATTTTACCAATCAATCAATCAAATCTTTATTCATTCAGGCGAACACCATTTAGCATAGCTCATTTACAAGATGGACCTAGTTAGCACAGGGGCACAGGATATACAATATATGAACAGTCACAACATAACACCTCAGTAATATTATACAATACAGAGATACAATAGTTAAACGTAGTCATAAGTGGAGAACTCAGGAGGAGGAGGAGAGGCATAGGATTGGAGGGGAGGGAGTGGCCATGGTAAATAAGGAGCGGGTGGCATGTGGCACACAGATAGGGGGAGGAACAAGGAGCCAGCTGGGTGGAAGGGCCAGTAGAAAGGATGAGGGACATGGAAGGGGGGGGAATGGAGGAAAAGGAGTGGTCAGAGTGCTCCTGCTGGGGGATTCTATGATCGGGGTATCAAATGGGATAGGGAGGGAGAAGCCTGGCCAGTTAGAACAAGATGCTTCCCTGGACTAACGGTGCACAGGGCTAAGCA
This sequence comes from Neoceratodus forsteri, assembly GCA_016271365.2. Lineage (NCBI taxonomy): Eukaryota > Metazoa > Chordata > Ceratodontiformes > Ceratodontidae > Neoceratodus > Neoceratodus forsteri. Next base: position 43,478,276 of record CM028133.1, on the reverse strand, counting down.
CGAGGTATATCAGCTGGCAAAGGACTGTGGGGGTTCCCCAGACATACTGGTCCACCTGGCACAAATGACATTGAGGGAAATAGCGAACTAGAGATACAGGCAAGATTCAGGGAGCTCGCCAGGGTCTGTCATGACATAGGATGCACAGTTTCCTTCTCAGAAATCCTGCCAGTGCCAAGGGCTAGTGGGGAACACAAAAGAAAAATTAGGGAGATAAACCAGTGGCTCAGGGAGTGGTGTGAGGCCAGAGGGTATGGGTTGATGGGGGATTGGGGGGAGACCTGGGAGGATAAGGAGCTGTATGCTAGAGATAGACTACATCTCAATTTGGAGGGGAGGGGAATCCTTAAGGTGAAAATAGAGGAGTTCATTGGTGAAAAGTGGGGTTTAAACTTGTGAATGGGGGTGGGATGGGAGAAAAGGCAGTCAAGGGGATGCCGATAAAGGAGGACTCTGTCTCCACCCCCCTGGGGACCAGGAGGATTGCAGGAAAAGACCAACTGGCAAAGTGCAGACCAGGAGAAAACAGAATCCCCAAGGGAACACGAGCAGGGGAAATGGAACTATAGGAAAGGGTGGAAGGTAGTCATGCTAAATGCCAGGAGCTTGGGCAATAAAATGCCCTGAGCTCCAGGCGATGTTAACTGAGGAGCAGTGGATGTGGCAGTGGTCACTGAGACTTGGGCCACTGCAAGACATGACTGGGACCTGAACCTGGAGGGTTACACTATGTTCAGGAAGGACAGGGGGAGGAAGGGAGGAGGTAGCAATGATAGTAAAAACTGCATTGGCATAGGTGGAGTGAGGAGGCGGAGGGAACCGTGGAGGCGATTTGGTCACCTTGATAACAAGGGGGCAAGAGAGTAAAATAGGAGTGGTGTATAGACCCCCTGCCTGGCGGAGGAGCTGGAGGACAGTCTGGTGGCAGATGTTAGGAGACACTGCAGACTGGGCAGAGGAAAGGTGGTGGTGTTGGGGACTTAAACATGCCAGGAACAGACTGGGAGACTATGACATCCCTGTGACCAGGGAACAGAGGTTGTTGGATGTCTTTCAAGACGCGTTCCTAACTCAGCAGGTGAGGGAACCGACCAGGGAGGCACGGGTACTGGATGTGGTCCTGGCTGACAGTGACCAGATTGGGGGCCTGGAGGTAAGGGACCCATTGGCGGGGAGTGACCATGCCACGGTCTGGTTCTGCCTGGACCTAGGAGGGGTAGAAGGCTGCACAAAGACGGAAGTAACCGACTTCAGGGGGGGATTTTAAGGAAATGGGAAGGATCCTTAAGGAGCATTTGGATGGGATTGGGTCAGACATGGACGCTGATAGTAGGTGGAAATCATCAGGAGGGGTGCAGGATGCTACCAGCACCTGTGCAAGAGTAAGACAAATGCGGTAGGGCCCAAAACCCTGTTGGTGGACCAGGGAGGTCCAGGAGGTGGTGTGGGAAAAAGCAGCCTATAAGAAATTCAAGTGCTCAAGGAGTGAAAGGGATCGAGGGAGTATGAGCTGATGGCTGAAGGGCCACTAGAGTGGTGAGGGTGGCTAAGGCAAGGAAGGAGCAGAACCTGGCCAGGGAAATTAGGAGAGGGAAAAAGGGGTTCTTTAGATACATTGGGGAAAGACGAAGGGTGAAGGGGCAGATTAGCAGGATTAAATCAGGGAAGAGATGGGCACAAGACCCAGAGGAGCAGGCTGAGGTACTAAATGAGTACTTCACCTCAGTTTTCACCAGGGAAAATGGGGATGCTGCATCATACATGGGAGGAGACAGAGATAATGAGGAGGGGGCCCTACCAATCGGCAGGTCTGGGAGGGGGATCACTGGCAGGTGGGGGAGGGCTAAGCAGGGAGAAGAGGTACTGGAAGTGGAAATCACAGCAGAGAGAGTGAGGAAGCTCTCAGCTCCCTTAAGACGGAGAAAGCACCGGGCCGGATAAATTACATCCTAGAGTGCTGAAGGAACTTGCAGATGTCCTGCTGAAACCCCTGGCAGAGCTTTTCACCATCTCTCTGAGGACAGGGTGGGTGCCCCAAGACTGGAAGGGTGGCGCATGTAGTGCCTATCCACAAGGGGGATCAAGGAAGGTGGCAGGGAACTACAGGCCTGTCAGCCTGACATCAGTGGTGGGCAAGGTGATGGAGGGCATTGTCAAGGAGAGGCTAGGGGGACCTGGATAAGTCAGGGTGCCTGGACGATAGACAGCATGGATTCATCCTGGGGAAATCGTGCAGACAAACCTGGTGGAGTTCTATGACTGGGTGACAAGTGCCTTGGACCTGGGTAGACCAGTGGATGTCCTCTTTCTAGACTTCAGCAAGGCATTTGACTCTGTTCCTCACGTGGCCTGTTGGATAAACTAGGAGAAATGGGGTGGAAACCAGATGATCCGATGGATAGGCAATTGGCTCCAGGACCGGACCAGAGGGTCGTAGTTGGTGGGATAGTCTCTTCCCAAGGAGGGTCATTAGTGGGGTCCCACAGGATAAGTTCTGGGCCCCTTCTGTTCAAGCCCACGTATCTGACAAGGACAGGAATCAGGAGTGAGATGAGTCTCTTTGCAGATGACTCGAAACTGGGGCGGTGGTGGATGGGGAGGAGGGAGGGTGGCCTGCAGGGGACCTGAGGCTCTGGAAGATGGTCTAGAAAGTGGAAGCTGAGGTTTAATGCAGGGAATGCAAGGTACTCCACCTGGGGCCAGAAACCCAGGCCAAGTGTACACCCTGGGGAAATACTACAAGTCTCAATGGCTGAGAGGGACCTGGGGGTGGTGGTGGATGTCAAGATGAACAACTCTGAGACTTGTAGGAGGGCAGCAGCCAAGGTCAACAGGATGCTGGGATGCATCGCTAGGGGTATCACCTCCAGAAGGAGGGAAGTGATACTCCCTCTGTATAACTGCTTGGTGAGGCCGCACCTGGAGTACTGCGTGCAGTTTTGGAGGCCGCACTTAAAGAGGGATATTAACCTCCTGGAGAGGGTCCAGAGGAGGGCAACCAAAATGATTTGGGGCTTGGGGGACAGGACCTATGAGGAGAGGCTCAAGAGCTAAATATGTACACTTTGGAAGAGAGAAGGGACGGGGGACATGATAGAGGTCTTCAGGTACATGAAGAGGGTAAATGGGGAGGAACAGTGAGGGTGCTTCAAGGAAGGAGGAGGGGCCACTAGAGGGGCATGGGTGGAAGCTGGAGGGGGAAGATTCAGGGAGAAAGGAGGAGGTGCTACTCACTGAGAGGGTGGTAGAAGCCATGGAATGCACTACCAGGGGGCTGGTGGAGGCAGAGACAGTGGAGGGGTTCAAGAGGGGGTGGGACAGGTACAGGGGAAGGGTTCAGGAAGCAAAATCCAATGCAGCAAGAATATCCAGAACTGGGAAGGGAGAAGCCAGAGAAGGTGAGGGGGACAGCAAGGTCAGCACCCAGGTTGGGGGCTGACCAAACGAGCAGACGCGAAAGACCATTAGGCCTATTCTGCTGGCATTTTAGTATGTTAACAGTTTGGAAACAGTGGTTCAATTCCTTCATGGTGTATAATGAGTCTAGTAACAGCAGATGGAAGTACTAACGAGGACAATTGTTAGGTAATGGTATGTTACATACAATGCCGTAAGAAACAAGACAGACAGTGAGTTAAGAAAAGAAAAAAAACAAACAGTGTAACAGGGTAGAAGGGGGTATGGTAGGCAAGATGAGATAGGGTACAGGCAGGGTGGTAGAGGATAGATGAGGGACAGATGAAGCCTTGGAGAGGACACAGGACAGGAGGGTGGGGAACACAATTAGGTATTAGAGAAATGTGAAGGAGAGACCACAAGGTCAGGCATAGTGGAGAGGACAACACCATCATGGTACACTGTAAGTGCAGAGAAGTTTAGGATCGGGGGAAGCAGTTGCAAATTTCCTTGACCAAATGATCATATAGTGTCTTGAAGGAGAATAGACTGACCAGGGTACTAAGCTTTAACGATTTTTGTATTTTGTTCCATAGAGACGGCAGTGCAAAGCTTATATCCATTCTCCCAAAGTGTGTTTTTAGCTTAGGTACCTTTAAGGAAATAAAGAAGTAGCTTCTCAGTGCATAGTTCCCAAGCTGGCATAGCGGAAGACAATCAGAGATATATAGGGGTAGTTTTTTGATAATAGCTCTGAACGTCCAAAGTATAGCATTTCTGTTTCTCCTGTACTGAAGGGAGGGCCACCCCACGGCAGCATAAAGGGCACTATGATGAGTGGAAAAAGGTAGGCCAGTAATGAATCTCAGAGCCCTGTGATACAACATATCCAATTTAGCAAGATGAGAGACAGGGCAGTGACTATAAAGAAAGTCAGCATAGTCGACCAAGGAGAGAAACGTTGCTTGTACCAGCCGCCACTTGGCATAGCTAGTAAGGAAGTTATTAATCCTGAAAAAGAGTCCAAGCCTCTGCCTCAATTTCTTTAGCAGATCTTTGATATGGTCTGTAAAGGAAAGTCTATGGACGAGCCACAGTCCCAAGTACTTGAATTTATTGACAAATTCTAGATTTTCTCCCAGGATTGTTGTGATCTGTGGAATGGAGTCAGCACTGGCTGGGTTTGCAGCATGCAGAAGTGGAGAAAATAGCATTGCCTTAGTTTTTATATCCACATGATATCCATAGGATATCCATATGCTATCCAAAGCCCTGGCTGTCTAAAATACATTAAATCAGATGTTACACATACAATTCCCGCAATCTCACACTTTACCCTGGGTACCCAGTTACCAAAGTCCTGGATGGTTGCAGGCCTGGTGGACGTTGCAGCTGGTGGCGTTGGCCGGATTTGATTCAAAAGAGGAAAGGATTAATTTGGAAGACAAATTAACAACAGCATTCAATTTCTCTAGTAGAGGTGCAGGGGTTGCCCTGCTTGTCGAAGACTGAACATTTCAGGAGAATGGTAACCTTCATGGTTACCACTGTTGGAGCATGGATTGGCAATCCTGAATATTCAGCACATTTACATGGTTCTCACATCCAGTACATTTATATTTTTAGTATGACTAAGCTAGATGGAAAACTGTAATTTCCAGATTTTAAGCACAGTTCAAAATTTGCTTTCGGGGTCTCAGTCCCTTAAATGTGGCAATGTGGCTTTGGCTGGCAGCTCCACAGGACAGTTTTGACTGGATTCTAGCATAGGTGCATCTGAACACATTTATATGACACTTTTTGCCTCATGGGGGCCCCTCAAATAGATGAACACTTGGACTCTCTTGGGTCCCTCAAATAGATGAACACCTGGACTCTCTTGGGTCCCTCATATAGATGAACACTTGGACTCTCTTCGGTCCCTCAAATAGTTGCACACTTGGACTCTCTTGGGCCCCTCAAATAGATGAACACTTGGTCTCTCTTGGGTCCCTCAAATAATTGCACACTTGGACTCTCTTGAGTCCCTAAAATAGTTGCACACTTGGACTGTCTTGGGTCCCTCAAATAGCTGACAATGCTTGGGCTCTCTTGGGTCCCCCAGCAACAGCTACGATCTGCAAAAACAGTTTCAGAGCTCCACCCATGCTGGGCACAAGGCAGGCAGGGCAAGGTGAGAACTGAAGAACTACCTTCTATTGAACAGTTACTTTGGGCTAGGTGGCACAGATTGATTGTTTGCTTTCTCTCTTGCACCGCGGGGTACAAGAGTACTTACTCAGGTTCCTCATGGATGATCCCAGCTATAAAAGCCTCCTGATGATCTTCAGTTCTCTCACAACTGAGGTTCTTTTCAGCACTCTCACTCTTCGATCTGATTCAGCCATAGCTTGGGTCTATAGTGAAGATGATGATACATAGTTAGTATTGGAGGTGTCTTTCCAATATTTCAATCTTGCTGCCATATCCCTTTGTCTAGCTTCTAAAACTGCCAGTCTAAAGGTAAAAGTTGATATCTCCCTTGACATCTCGAGATTTTGTCTGCATTTATTGCAAATGAAAGGAAGAAAAGGGTTTGAAATTACTGTTACAGTGAACATATTGCAGTCCTGACATTTGGTCCTCACCCCCTCATCAATGGTAGTAATAGTAGAAGACATAATGGAAGAATTTGACTATCTATACAAAGAAAAGACACTTGTTTGTTAGTTAAAAGTTTGTTAGGGGATTTACAAAAAATCTCTAAAGGTAACTAAAGAAAAATAAAAGTAAAAAGAAAAGCACTTTTTGTTTTAATCTGGTAGAACAGAACCCTTAGCCTATTATTAAGGATCAGGAACAGGGCTCAAATCCACCGATGTAACAGTATATGAGGGGCAAAGTAAGCTAACCAGCCTTGCAGCAAAACAGCAGGACAATTACAACAGATATAATTAGTCAAACTCAGTGAAAATGATGCCCTGAACTGTAACTTTAGTGTTTGGTTTCACAAAACTAAATACCAAAAACAAACAGCTTCTTTGTTAAATTGCTGATGTTTTAATTGAGTATAACTCAGGACCTTAGTTAGTAATTGTATGTTCTGTCTCTTATCCCCTATGGTGTCTTATTGTTTGTGCCTATAATTCTTCAAAACAAGTACAATTTGTACAACTGTTTTAGTCTCAGAATACATCCCTAATGATGACAGTTATTGCAATGTGATCTTACTTTCTGACAGAAAGTTGTGTCCTTTGTTTATAAATTTAGTTGTATGGCCCTGGCCCCTAAATCCTGCTGGTCATGCAGGACATGCAAGACATGCGCTGAAAACATGCGTGTCCCTGCGCACATCTCCACACGCGGTGCTCGCCCCACTCGAACTCACCCTGCTCACTGAGGGGCAAGATTTAAATCTCCTAGGACCAGGAAGTAAACCAGTCATCTAACCCATGTTCACTTGGTCCTCAAACTGAAAGTTTTAGCTTCTATTTTTCTTTTAATGCACTACAAATAGCTCTAATGTGAACAGTCTAGTTCAGAGCAACAACAAATGTTTAAAATTTTTAGCATCCTGCAGGAATCAGATGCTTGGGAATGTAGTCCTTCCACAGAGCATGGACTACATTACCCACTGTCCCCTGCAGCAAATCGAGCCCAGTAAAAAAAGTTATCTGTAAACGCATAAAGTGCTATCAAATGCCTTCAGTACTCCTCAGGGCAACTAGAAATGCTCCTCACATACAGGAGCAATGACTAACAGTGCCCTGCTCACTCAGGGGCGAGATTTAAATCCCCTAGGACCAGGAAGTAAACTGGTCATGTGACCCATGTTCACTCAGTCCTCGAACTAAAAGTTTTAGCCCCTATATTTCTTTAAATGCACTGCAAGTAGCCCTAATGTGAGTAATCAAGCTCAGAGCACCAACAAATGTTTAATATTTTTAGCCTCCTGCAGGAATTGGACGCTTGGGAATGTAGTCCCTCCACAGAGCATGGACTACACTACCCACTGTCCCTTGCGGTGGTAGTTTCCCTGGAAAGAGATCTCACAACCCTTGTGAAGGGGGTGGATCTTAGCTTTTTTCCAAACCACTGAAATCATGCCAATATGGAATGAGAGATTAAGGAAGTCAGAGACAGGGGAGGCAACGACAGGAGCAGAGGAATAGGGATTGGGGTCAAGGTGTGAAGGCTAATGGTGCAAAGTCCTCCCCGCAAATGCTCGATCTTGGAGGATTACAGGGTTTATTTCTTAGCCCATTTCTGTTCTGTGTATTAGCTAATGATCTTCCCTCTGGCTCCACCAGTCCTGACACCAGTATTCACCTTTACAGTGATGCATCATCTATACAACAGCAGATTCCGTATCCAAGCTCAACTCTACAAGCAGCCTTTGACAGGAACAAAGACCAAATCTCTATAGGATATCAGTGCTGCACTCAGTACTCTCTATTTTACCACAGAGATATAAGCAGTATGTAAGTAGCCAAAATCTGGCTTATTAAAAATATGACACATCACCCACAAGGAAATAAGGTACTAATATTATACAGGCAGGGCAGTGCCTGTATATTAGGCTGGTGCTGAGGTTTCTTTAAAAAAGGCCGTTTTCAAATTATTTTAACTTAACCATCTTAGACCTTAGGACTGTAAAATGTGGCTTGCATTATCTCAGTCCAAGTATCTACTAATGTGGAAAGTTTTATAGACATCTGTTTGCCCAATTTGGATTCATAAAGTGTTGAATTTATGTATTTTTGCCCATTTTTGAACCAACATGTTTGCTCAATGACAAGAAAAAAACTACAAGTACTTAAGTTATGAAACTTAGAGGATTGAAGGACGTTATGGAGGAGTAGGTCCTTTTTGTAGTTTAGTGAAAAACTGTTAATTCATTTTGTAGTTATTAATGAAATGTGTTTGCACATGCTCACTTCTCCAAAAAAAGCTAAAACAAATCTGTAAAGAGATATGTTTTGAAACTTACAGGTCTGTTAGATGTTATGGAACTATAGATCCTTTTGGAAGTTTGGTGAAAAAAAATGTTAATTCATTTTGAAGTTATTAATAATTTATAGTGTACAGTGGACCCTTATTGTGCATGGAAACTGGAGGTTCTAAAAATGTTGCTCTGCTGCAGTTCAAAAGGTCATGGAATGCGATTGTACCCTACTGCAGCAGAACAACGTTTTGAAAACCCGTAGAGGTTCCACGTGCTCAGTCTCCTACCTTTACTCAGTGGAAATGGCAGGCTCCACACTCCCGGTGGCGGCAGTAGAAGCAGTCGCATCACAGCCTCAAAAGACGCAGGATCAACCAGATATTGTGAAAATGCAGGATCAACCAGATATTTTTAGTTTTAATAAAAACAATGACCGAGCGATCCCCCAAACCAACTCCCACTTGCCTAGCGAGAACTACGACTGCCATGTTATTATTTTTGAAAATCCCTCCCACACCGGAATGACAGCCAATAGAAGGCTGCTCATTAAACAGCGCAACATCTGTTCCCTAGCAACCACGCACACCACCTAGCAAGCATGCCCTAACTTGAACAGCAGGATGGAGCAACTAACTTTTTTTTCTGTTTTAAAAATTAAAACTGTAATTGAAAATGGGGACTATACACTATCAAAAATAGCTAATGGGGAACCTCATTCGCAACCAGCTTATTGTACCAACTTGGGGTTCTGATTACCACGGACCTCTCGAGCTTTGCTCTCGAGGTCTGAGGTAATCAGAACCTCTCTGTGGTACAATAGGCTGGTTGTGCATGGTTCCCCATGCACTATTCTCTATATTGTTGGCACATGCTCAAATCACTAAAAAAAAGCTATATATCATTTTTCGTCAAGTGGAAGGCCCCCTCGAATAAAAGCCACCCTCAAAAACATGCTGCAAGTCAAAATGAATACTTTCATTTTTTTTTTATTTAAAGTTTATTCACACAGTTTCCACCATAAAAGGCAGCATACAAAAAAGCTGACAGGCACAATGATACATAGTAAGAAGATGCTCCCCCCCCACCTCCCCTTACTGCAGTAACCCATCGCAGTACCCGTAAATGCCGAGCCTCTAATCAAAAGGCCTTATAAAAGCATTGAGCCTATTGTAAACTTAGTTTGGAACCAGAGAGATTAATGAGTGAAGGGGATCCCAGATTCTAACATAAGTTGCCAGTCTGTTGTGTAGGCTGGCTATTGCTTTTTTTGTGCGCAAGTTGGATAAAACTTCTCTTACCCATTCCTGTCCTTCCAATGACGGAGAATTATTTTCTTAGCCGACAAGACGACCATGGATATGTGAAATTTACGCACCTGGACTCTAATGGAAGACAGGTCCCCCGACACACATACCTCTGGGATAAAGTATTCTTGGAGGCCCAACAAGGGGTCTTAAGAGGTTTAAATTGAGACCCAAAAGGTGGAAATACTTGACAAAAGCATGTGAAAAAGCGTGCCCTCATCTTGCAAACATTTGTTACATTTATTGGAGTCTAAGTAGCCCCACTTATGGAGCTTAACCGGGAAATAGTATAGGTTGTGTAGTACATGATATTGCATGAGGCACAGTCTATCCTGAGAGATAAATTTGTGACATGACTTCCAGAGAGAATGCCAATCTAACTGCAGATGGGGGAAAAAGTTACTCCAAAATCTTGATGGCCCAAAGGCGCCCCCGAACTGTTTGTGAAACAAAACCTGATATAATTTAGAGATTAGGCCAGAGGACCCAGAAAGCGGGGATATCTTGGGTATCAGAGAGAAGATGGTCTGAGAGGGAGGAGTACTCCCAAGGGAGATTACCAGTAAATGTCTCAGTTGCAAGATTTTGAAGAAAGAAGAAATCGGTATGTGAAATTTTCTAACCATCTCCTCCACTGATAGCCAGTGCCTCTTATCATCAGTAAAGGATGAGAGCTTCCCCTCTTCGAGTTGAGGCAACCAAAGATGGGAGATTTGATTCTTGTTAATAGTAAATGATGGAGAGTTCCATATAGACTGGGCCAGATCCAGATGGGGAGAATACTGCAAAAAGGAGCACATCTGTAAGTAGACCTTTAAAGAGGTCCTTATTATGGGACAATCTACAGCCGCACTTACTTGAGATAATTTAAGGAAAAATAACACAAGAGGGTCCAAATTATTGGTCTTAATTACGTCCAATTCTATTTTAAGCCAAATGGATTGCGCTTCCTCTGGGCTGGGAGATACCCACCTCGAACATTTCGCAAGGTGACTAGCCCAATAATATATAGCCAGGTGGGGGATCCGCAACCCCACTTCCAGTTTAGGAGCTGCCAGCTTATGGTAAGCTAGCAAGGGGATACCGCCCAGATAAATTTAGCAAAATACCATGAACCTTTTGAACCAGACTAAAGGAACAAAAGTATTAAGAAGGGACAACGGTAAAAATCCTAGGAAATACATTCATTTTAATTATATTAATTCATTTACAAATAGGGAGTTTGGACCACCTCTGTAGATCATGTGTAATTCCCGCAGTAAAGGATCTAGGTTTTCCTTGAACCATACTAAGGGGTTACGAAAGTTTAATACCCAGATATTTAAAAGACCTGGGAGTCCAGCATAGCCCCAAGGGACTAATATCAGTTTTGAAGACTTTGTGATTTAAGGGGAAAAAAAGGGACTTACTGGCATTCAATTTGTAATTAGATAAAGCACTGAACCTTGCCACTTCACTAAGTAAGGCCGGAACAGAGGATGGGACAAATGCATTAACAGATCATCAACATATGCGGTAACCTTCACTTTATGCCACCCAATTCTAACTCCTTGTATGGAATCATTATTGAGAATGTTTTGGATAAGAGGTTCCAGATATAAGTTATATAATGAAGGAGAGAGGGGGCACCCCTGCCTAGTACCTGAATGAAGTGGAAAAGAGTGGGAGAAGGCCCCATTCGTAGAAATCCTTGCCGAGGGTTTTTTATAAAGGGCGGCAATCCAGGAGATAAACAGAGAAGGGATATGGAAAGCCTCCAAAGTGTGAAACAAGAAATTCCAGTTCACACGGTTGAATGCCTTCTCGGCATCCAAGGAGACCAGGCCCGCTGGGAACCCTGCATCCCTGGTAGCCGAGAAGACATGCGACAAAGTGCGTAAATGATCAGAAGATAATCGCCCTTTTATGAATCCAACCTGGCTTGTGTCTATTAACCCAGGAAGAACCAATGCTAACCTGTTGGCCAGTATTTTAGAGAGAATCTTAACATCTTGGTTTAGGAGAGAGATGGGTCTATAACTTTGAACTTTATCCAATTCTTTATCAGGTTTGGGAAGCAGAACAATCAGGGCCTCATATAGATACGGATCTGTATCCTCCCCAGATAGGATTTGTTGAAATAAACGACCAAGTATTGGTACAAGAAGGTCTCAAAAGACCTTGTAGAATAAAGGAGAAAATCCATCTGGACCAGGAACCTTGTCAGCAGGCAATTCGCTAATAACCTTAGCAATCTCCTCCTAAGAAATAGGGACAACCAGAGTTTCACCGTACCTGTCAGGGAGAAGGGGCAAGTGGGAACCTCTTAAATAACCTTGTATATCTTCTGGGCAGGGAGGGTGCTCCATGTCACTATACAGTTTAGAATAATAAGCAGCAAATTCCTGGGCTATTTCGTTAGGAGACACTTTGAGAGTTCCGTCTGCGGATGACCTGATAGATGGGATAAATCTCATTGACTCCTGCTGTTTAATACGCAATGCCAGTAAACGTCCCACTTTTTCCTCCTGATCTGTGTATTTAGCTCTGGTACAAATAATAGCTAATTCTGCTTTCTCTTGAAGTAACCCCGGATATTTATCCTTTAATTTCAGGAGTTTCTGAATATCCTCATCTAGATGATTAGACAGAAGGTTTGTTTCCAGAGATCTAATTTGGGATAATAGGGATTTAAGGTCTTCCTCTCACTCTATTTTCCTACCAACCGCCATGCTAATCAGTATCCCTCTCATGAAGGCTTTGAAGGCCCCCCACCAGATATCAGGTTTTACACCCTCTAAGGGGTTTAGTGAGGAAAAATATTCTATTTTTTCCCTAATAAGTTTACAGTATTTAGCATCTTTAAGAAGTTGATCATTGAGCCTCCATCTAGTTTCCCTGTTAAATGAATTGAGCAGTACTAAATTGCATACCACCAGTGAGTGGTCAGAGATTGGGCCAGGTTGAATTGAGGAGGTCTTCACCCTGGGCAGGAGGCACTGAGAAATAAGTAAATAGTCAATGTGGGACTGCGAGCCATGCGCCATGGACCTAAAAGTAAACTCTCTGGAATCAGGGTGTAAGACACGCCAGACGTCACAGGGCCCACATTGATCTAATAGCTCCCTGAGTGCCTTCTGTCCAGGGGTAACTCCACCTGGACCACTACCCAGTCTATCTAAATGAGAATCAAATACTTGATTGGAATCTCCCACTAAAATAATTTTAATGGGAATCATTGGGAGAATGATAGATATAAGACTCACAAAAAATCCGGGGTCATCCTGATTAGGGCCATAAACAAAGCCCAATAAAATTGGGACAGACCAGAGGGTACCTCTGACCAAAATAAACCTACCCTCGGTATCTTTGATCACTTGTGTAGGAGAAAAAGGGATACTCCTGTTAATTATGAGCATGACCCCACAGCTATTTGTTGTGCCCTGAGCACTGTAAATTGATCCCACTTGTTGCCTCCTTAATTGCAAAGCTTCCCCTTCTAATAAATGGGTTTCTTGCAAAAAAGTTATCTGTGAATTAAACAGACTTAAGTGTTTAAGAACCTGAAATTGCTTATGTTGCTTTCTGATCCCCTTAACATTCCAAGACACAAATGTTAACTCATTTACCATCCAAAAGAAGTATCAAACCGAAATAATTATACTCAGCACATGAGATGCAAAACTCCATTACATATATCCCCAGGGTTACTGCAGTAAAACCCACCCTCTTCCCTAGCCCACCCAGGAGTGGATACCACCCCTCCCCTGTAACCCCCTCACCCCCAAACACGCCCCTGCCCCCCTCCCCCCAATCTGTCACAAGCTACGTTCAGCACAGTACTGGTTCTAATCCCTCTGCTCCCGCCTCCCCAATACTAAGCTTTGCTATTTAGTGCTGATGCACACAAAGGACAGCCTTCAGAAATCGAGCTCTGTCAGTAGTACCCCCAACAAGAACGAGTAGTCCTGGGCCTTCGCCTCATTCCAACCAAGGTATGGGTATGAGAGAAAATAACATAGGGGGGCTATGATAAGGCCATCTCAACGCCCACTGGCTCGTGGTAACCCATATTAAAATCGGAGGTGCTGGTTTCAGCAGCACCTGGAGGGAGAAATGCCCCAGCTCGCATTAAAAATGAGAATTAAAATAAGAAAGCTGGAAACTGTAGACTAGAGGAGAAAGGCATAAAACTACCTGTCCCCACTCCCAGGCAGAATCCGGTAAACAGGGCCTCCATGAGAAATTAAGAGTGCTGCCTCCCAGCTAATCAATGCCCCTGTTAGAACCCTCACGAGTAGAGTTTTCCCACAAGTCCCCAGAGGTAGGAATGCCCTCTAGTGGTCAATTCCCCGACCCAACTCAAGTGGAGGGTGAGATGGAGAAAGCCCAGGACCATCCCAGCAACAGCCTTAAAAGAAAAAACGAGAAGCTAGCCCACAAGCAAACTGGGCCCTTTCAACCCCCAGAAAAAGTTGTCACCAAAAAACCCTGTCTCACGACTCCCCCAAGAGGGCTCGAGACCCCAGTGTCCTTTACATCGGGCCACTATAGGCCCATTATGAAATGGAAAGAAAAGAAGGAACGGGGTGGCCTGCGGTGGCCCCCCAAGTTCACTGCAATCTAAGCAGTCGCCTGAGTCTTTAGATTCTTAAGATTTCTCCGAGGAAAGAAAAACGAAAGTTCGAATTCTTGGCTCCATGCAATACTCGATACTACGCCACCACCATTCAAGGGTCTTTGAAGAGATCAGGCAACATGGACTTAAGGCTCCTCAGGGTTTCTTCAGGGTCTTCATAGCTTTTCCAGGATCCGTTAGTTGAAATCTGTAGTCTAGCTGAATAACTCATTCTGAACTTCAGGCCTGCAGCAATTAGCTTGGAAACAATAGGGTGAAACGCCTTGCATTTCATGTGGACCGAGATGGGTAGATCTTGGGAGATTCTCAGCTTTATATGTTCCCAGCGACCCTCTTGCAGGGCTCGCACTTTTTGTAGAAAATGTTGTTTCTCCAGATAATTCAGGAACCGGCACCTGATAGGGCAGGGGGGGTTCCTCACGGGGTGGCTTAGGCTGTAAAGCCCTGTGGGCATGCTCTATAATGTAGCCAGAGCCAAATGGGGATGGGCCTGCCACCCGCTCAACCAATTTCCGAATAAATGCCTCGACATTTTGGCCTTCCTCTCCCTCCGGTAAACCGAGAACCACCACATTATTTCTTCGGCTCCGACCCTCTACGTCCTCGAGCTTGGCTTCCAGACGAGACATTTTCTAGTGCATTGAGACCAGTTCAGGGTCAAGACTACCAATTCTTTTCTCAATAGAAACAATTTGGGCTGCGTTGTCGGAAACAGACAATGAGAGCTCATCTAATTTTCTGGATAACGACTTCAAGTCCGTTGCCATATCCTTCATTTCCTCTCGAAAGGGTTTGAATTCCTCAAGAAATCTGACCAGTATTAGAGGTTCCTGATCACCACTTTGGCTCAGGAGATCAGAGCTAGAACCACCCGAGGCCCTGGATTTCTTAGGGGCCTTCTTGGGAGTTGCTGGAGGGGTATGCTTCTGTGGGGCTTTCTTCATATAAGCCTCCATCCGCTCGAAAGATAACCAGACCAGATTGCAACATCTATTGTACAGTGTAAAAACTTAGAAATGAGAGAAAATAATAAAACAGAGCACCAAAACGAGCTAAATGAGAGATGGGAAGTGGGAGCTGCTTGAGGGAGCTGCTACTCAGCACTCTGCATCACGTGATCTCCCAAAATGAATACTTTTAATAAAAGCCACCCTCAAATACCTGTCACAGCTTCTAGTCAGGATTGAAGTCATGTCAGTGTAAACACTGTGGGTTGAACTCCAATTTTATCTCTGTAAATATGATCATTATTGTAGTTTTTTTTTAGGCTGATGATCTTAGCTAATGTTTCTTTTATTTATTTCAACATGAAGTCGATTTACAACAATTAACTTTATCAAATCCAAGATGTGTAATATTTTACTTGTAGCCCCTGAAAATTTGATTTTGCAAAACAGGTTGCCATCAAATACTAAGGCTCATACTAAGGCAGGATAGGAGCTAAGAGTCTTGTACCCATAATACTCTACTCCATTTAGTTGTAATAATTAATTATACCACCACTTATCACGTAATGAGCCAATTTCTTTTTTGAATTCAGCTTCTTCAGCTACTAATGATTATATCCAAAGGTAGGGAATTTCATGGGTTAAAGACGTGGTGTGTGAAAAAAAAAATCCTTTTTACTATTTTAAAGTTTTGTACCAATAGTTGAAGTGGATCTTCTCACGTATTTTGATTTATTTGTTTGAACTCTACATTAAGTTCTATTATTAAGTAAGGATCCTGTAAAATCTGATATGCTATAATTAGGTTGCCCCTCAACCATCTTTGTTCTACTGTCATAAGGTTTAAATATACTAACCTATCTTTGTACGAGAGCTCTCTAATGAAGCTTATTGTTTTTGCTGCCCTAAGCCGAGTTCTCTTCAAATTAAAGATGCCCTTTTCCCGTACGGACACCATAATGGAGTAGCATAATCCAGATGCGGATGGACATATCCTCTATGCAGCAGGAAGATTATGTATTTTTCTTTTGATTTTATGTTTCTTTTAATTGCCCACAGTACCTTGTTCAAATACAAGTCACTCCGGAATACAAGCCCCAGATAAAAATACTAAATTTTAATAAAAGCTTTGCAAAAAGTTATATTTAGATATCTTTTTTATATAAAGGTGTTTATTATCTTCAGCCGAGGCAGGCTGGCTCCCTTAGGATCAATCCCTGCTGCCCCCATCAGAAGTCATCTCCTTAGGACTCCCCTGTCAGACATGTTTCCCCATGGATTATTTCCCATGGTGGGGCCAGAAGGGGGTGGGCCTTCCTCCACCCCAGACACTCTCATACAGTTGTTGCCAACAGGGGTCCTGGCGGTGGCACTTGTGAGGGGCGTTACACAGAACATCATGTATGCCGCCTGATCCACCATCCATTTTTCTCTGCTTTTTTCTGCCTTCCCCATAGCTGGGGCATGCTTGTCGGCGCATGCGTGTGGAGGCATGTACACGCCTCAGAATTCTGCAGCTAACTCCCTTCAACAGGCACCTGCACGGCAGGTTCTAGTTGTCCTGTACCTGCATTAGGTTACATGCACAATAAACGTATGCCTTGCATTTGAATCTGAGTATCAGCTCTATTGTGCGTACTGCATCCTTGTCTTGTGTTTGTAGCCAAGTGAGGGTGATCACCCTCCATGGTAGCACCAGTTGACTTTTCTGTGAAGCTCCATCCATTTTGGTGTTTGGTCCCTCCCTTCTTGCCATTGCATACCCACACTACCATAAGGCCTCCTCCTGATGTAAGTCTTGCAGCAGAGCCAACAAGACCTCCCTCCCCAGGAGAGGAGAGCAGTCCATCAGATGCTCAATCCTCTCTCCCCAGCTGACCTCCAGCAATCAGAGACAACATCTGATCTACAGTTGCTGGTGAGGTGGGTGGTGTCTCTTTTGCCATGCCACTGGGGTGGCCTGTATTTAGATATCTTTAATTAATAAACAAAATGTTTGCAAAGGAATCCCTCACAAATGGTTTTGAAAATCTACCTGCTGCACAGACAGTTTGAACATCAGCACAATGGCTTTCAGAATATTCATGTTGCAGTATGGTTTTCAGAATCTAAATCTGGCACAAGGGTTTTCAAATCTGCTGCATGACAGTTTCCAAAATGTTCTATGGTTTTTTAAACTCTACTTGCTGCACTATGGTTTTCACAAAACGGAAATCCTTCATGAAAGTTTTAAAAAGATACCAGCTCTGTGAAGTTTCTTTAAAAATCTACATGTTGCACAATGGTTTTCAAAATCTACCTGCTGGACCCACTAGCACAGTGGCAGTGAGACCATTTGCAGCACTGATGACCCGTGTTCAGGAGTGAGCATGGGTTGTCAGAGGGTTGGCTGAGGGGGGGAGATAGGATAAGCATCCCATGAACAGCTCTCCTCCTGCTCCTCTGGGGGGAGGGCCGTGGTTCCCAGGCTATCAGTGACACCCAGTGGAGGTTGAGTGTGCAACAGCTGGGGCCACTCTGGGGCCCCCCCATCAGTGGATGTCTGCGGGGTTGGGTGCAGGAGTGTGCCCGACCCGTGCTAACATCATTGCATGGAGAGGAAACACCACACTGGTTGGAAGGAAGATGTCACTTTGTAGTCACCATGCCCACTGCCAGATCCTACCCTCCTGAGTCCCAACACCCTCTGTCCTTCACCTCTGCCTGTAGTGATTTGATACTTGTATGAGAACACCATGGAGCTGAAGGTGGCCCCACCCCAGGGTGTGATGATTTGGGGGTTAATTGCAGGTGAGTCATGGCTGGGACAGAGGACTGGGTCCACAGACAGGAAGGTCTCAGTCCAGGTGGGATCAGGCCAGAACACAATCGATGGGGCTTCAGTCAGCAGTGACTGGAGAGAAAGAAACTTTACCAAAAAAATAAAATCTACCTGCTGAGTTAAAGTTTCTAGTTAGTGTTTAAGTTTAAGGTGACTAAAAACGTTAAGGTAAGATAACTTATTAAGTACTTAAATGCTACGGGTAACACTTAAGTGTTTGTGAGGGAGAGGCAGAATGAGATGCATAATGACTGCCATATTATGGTTAGCACAGCTAACCAGACTCAGTGCTTCTGGGTGCGGACCATATCCAAAGGGTGCCTGGCACTGAATGCAGTTGATGGTGCAGTAGTACAGACTACACTGCAACCTTGCAAATGAGGATACCCTCATGCATGCAGGATGCAATGGTGTATTCAAAGGCTTTTGTAAGTGGCAACAGGTAGCCTGGGCAACCCTAATTAATGCTTTGGGAAACCCTCCTTTATCAATGTGTGCAGTGATGTGTGACCCCTGCCCCTCTAGCAGCACTGGCGCTGGTAACCCCAGCTTCCATCTGCCACATCCCTGTCAGTACAGAGCTATATTGCAGATCCCAACCCTGGCAGTCTAATGGTTCCTCCACTCCAATTGCTGTCAGTACCATGCCGTATTAAATATCTAAACCATGGCAGGCTACTGAAGACCCCCTCCCTCACCCAATCCCTGACAGCATTGTGGAACTGTACTAAAGTCCTTGCCTGGCAGGTCTAGTGGACCTCCCTCCTTTAATTACACCCTTTCAGTGTTATGGAACTGTATTAAAGCTCTGCCCTTGCAACCTGATGAACCCTCTTTCCTCACCTGATCCCTACTGGTATTTGGAAACTGTAGAAAAGCCTTTTCTTGGCAGTCTGGTGGACCCCCTCCCCCTCCTTCACCCAATCCAGTATTGTGGAATTGTACTGACAGTCCTGGCAGTCTAGTGTTATCCTTTGATGGATTACTGTCAACCACCTCCCGGTTCACCCACTGAGCACCCACCGTCCACACCCCCTAGTGGCTCCCTACTCACCCACCTGTCCATAGGTCAACCACCATCTGGTTCTTAGACAACAACTGGAACAGACCCTCCTCTCACCACCTCAGAAGGCCATCATCTGACTGATAAGAAGCGAATGCGTGCATTCTCTAGAAGAACTGCTTCTATAGTATGCACACACTCACTATCTATCAGTCAGATGACAGATGGCTGAGGTGGTGAACGGGTGGTCATAGCTGGTCAATGTTTGAGAACCTGATGGCAACTCACCTAGGGATGGATGTGTGAGTTAGGGACAGATCGGGTGTAGAACTTGTGCTTGTTCAATGGGTGGGTTGAGGAGGTAGGTTTTGACAGTGATTGGTTGGTGGGTAACACTAAAGTGCCAGGGATGGACATCAGTACATTTCCACAATACTAGATCAGGTGATGGGGGGAGTCCACTAGACGTCCAGGGAAGGGATTTAGTACAATTTCACAATAGCAACAAGGACTGGATGAGGTATGAGAGTCCACTAGACAGCCAGAGAAGGACTTTAGTATGGTTTCACAATGCCGACAGGAATTCGGTGAGGGAGGGGGTTCTGCTAGACTGACAGGGATGGCATAGGTGAGTAGGCTTTTGTGTGCAGGGGCAACTGAGGCTGTGTACAGTGCCACCGCATTTGTGCATGGACACATTGTGCCAAGCTACTAAGGTCACATAATGACATGCAAATGGCCCCTTAGCATGTGAATGCAATATGCATGTAGTCTTTAGCATGCTAGCCACATAATGTGGCTCTCAGGAGTGATGGCACTATTCCACTGCAGACAGGCTATCTCCCTTTGCTCCTGGGAGCCTGATGCCAACAGGGACTGTGGTAACGATGCACGTGCACATAATGCCTGGATCTTGCAGCCGTTGGGTCCAGACTACATAAATAATTCCTGCTCCCATATACTCTGGCTTGGCTCTTCCATTCAGCAGGGGAGAATCTGCTGGTTGTTTCCTGTGTCCTTCCGAAATCATCATTGAAAGGGCCTTTTGTGTGGCCACCCTGCTCATGTGGAATACCTTAGCAAATCAGCTTTGTCAGGTCTCCTGTGCTGAAGTTTTAAAAGGGCTCTTAACACTCATCTGTTCCTTTGCATTTGATGACTAATTTTAAACATGTTATGCAATCAAATACACCAGGTCCCTAGCTATTTAAAGTTCCTTTCCTTTCCATTCATTCCTTGATGATCTTTGCTTGGTGCCTCTGTGAACATGTCAGAAATAAATCATGTTGCTACATGATGGGGTGTTGTCATGTTTACTAACATATTTACAGCTATACACATAGGAACACAGCCCCAAAAATTGCTATACTTGTCAACAATGCAGGACAGGCTGTATTTGGACTCTGGGCCAAAGTCAAAACCTTAAGTAAAGGTTTTATCCTTTACACATCTTTTACAGGAATTCCCTGACGATCCTCCCTCTGAGGGTACTCAGGGAACTCATAGCAGAACTGGCTGATACCCTGGTAGGTCTATTCAACAGCTCTCTAAGGACAGGGGTGGCTTTGAAGGACTTGAAGGTGGCAGACATAGATGCTGTGGATCCCGCAACACGAGCAGACTTGATAGACCAAATAGTCTTCTTCTGTGGCTTCTTCGTATGTTCGTGTATGGATCAGACAAGGAACTAGCATGGAACTACAGACCTGTCAGACTTACCTCTATTGTAGGAAAACTGATGCAGTCACTGGTCAAAGACAATCTCATAGACTACATGGAGACAAACGGTCTCCAGGATGATAAGCAGCACGGATTCATGGCAGAGAGGTCTTGTCAGACAAACCTGATAGTTTTCTTTGGTTGATGAGGGAATTGAATAGGGACCATGCTGTAGATTTGCTGTAGTTAGACTTCAAAAAGGCTTTCAACTCGGTACCCCACAGACACTTGCCGAAGAAAATTGAGGATTTGGGTGCAGCTATGTCGTAGCAAACTGTGTAAGAAACTAGCTGAAGGGGAGGCAGCAGAGAGTAGTGATCAAAGGGGTTAAATCAGAAGAGAGGGCGATCATGAGTGGGGTTCCACAGGAATCTGTCCTGGCTCCAGTTCTCTTCAATGTGTTCATCAGTGACATTGCTAGGGGATCCAGGGCAGGCTGTGTCTCTTCACAGATGACACTAAGCTTTAAAAGAAGGTGGATAGTGATGAGGGAATCAAGAAAATGCAGAAAGACTTGCAAAAGCTGAAGGGGGGGTCAAGGGTTTGGCAGTTGAAATTCAGTGCTAAAAAGTGCAAGGTGATGCACCTAGGGGAACAAGAATCCCAGGACAGAGTACTGGATGTGAGGGATGAGACTCAGTACTACGGCTGAGGAATGAGATCTTGTAGTTATCATTTCATCAGTGACTTCCTAAAGCAATCAAATCAGTGCAACAATGCTTATAGGAAGACAAATAGGATGCTTGGATCTATCGGAAGGGGTACTGATAACAGAAGAAGGGAGATAATACTTCCCCTGTATAGATTCTTGGGGAGATCACACCTGAAATACTGCACCCAGTTCTGGGCTCCTCACTTCAGGAAGGATAGGTATAGGCTCAAGATGGTGCAGTGCAGGCTAACAAAAATTATTCAGCGCCAGCAAGGCATGCCCTATGAGTAGCACCTCAAGACACCGAACATGTACTCTCTGGAGCGCAGAAGGGAAAGAGGAGATAGCATAGAGACTTTCAAATTCCTAAAATGAATTAAAAGGGAGAACTGCAGGGAACTATTTAACTTGAATACCAGCTTGCGGTCATGTGGTCATGAATGGAAGCTAACAGGAGGGAAGTTCAGGAGGGACATGAGGAAATGTTATTTTACAGAAAGGGTGGTGGAGTCATAAAACAGGCTGTCAGCTGAGGTGGTGGGTGCAAAAGCCATTAGTGGTTTTAAGCATGGCTGGAACAGTACAAGTTCAAGTTCAGGTTTATTATAACAGGAATTACTCCATTGAGTAAGCTCATTCACAAGGAGGTCCTGGAGATTTCAAACAATACAATGACGTACATGATCTTATACAAAACAGATTTGGATAGCATGAGTAAACAGCAATGGCAATGATATGGTACAACTTGGATTGTTGCAAATAACTGACACATTACATACAAAACACTAACTGCACTAATATGCACGTAGATGATACACATAGAGTGAGACAAGTCTTCACTGGGGGCAGAAGGAAAAGGAAAAAAGTGAAAACGGGGCTGTAGATGACATCGCAGAGGGAGGGTGGTAGGTTCAGAGGAACAGAATATTGTGCACTGAGATGGGGTACAGGGAGGGGGGTCTAGGGGAGGGTGGTGACTGGGCTAGGGGTAGGAGGGTGGGGAGACAGGGATGTGGGGAAGGGAAGAAGTGCTAGGAAGCAGAATGGGTAAAGGGGGGTTGGGGTAGGAATAAGGGGTGGGTTCGGGCAGATGGGTGAGAGGTTAGGCTGAGTGGTTGGTAGGGAGACAGGGATAAGGTGACAAGCAGAAGGGACGATGAGGATTCATATATTAGCATAGCGTGAAGAGCCGCAGCAGACCACTTCAAATGCTTTCTTAGCTAGGGACTTAAAGCAATTTAATGTGACTATCTCAGTTAGCTTCATGTTTTTTTTGCAGCTGGTTCCATATAGATGGGAGGATGGAACTAATGGTACCTCTGCCCTGATTAGTGTGTGTCCTGGGAATGTCTAGAAGCACAAAGTCTGAGGTGCGCAGTGCATACACATTGTGAGACTTGTGCACTAGGGAGCATATGTACTGAGGTAACTTGCCAGTCAGCAGTTTTAGAGTCTACTGCCCAATATGGAACATACGCCTGGTTGATAGTGAGGTCCAGTTCAAAGAAGAGTAGCGGGTACAATGGTGTGTCCTGGCTGGAGCATTTAGTATGAAACGTAATGCACGATGGTACAGGACATCAAGTTTGCGAGTGTGAGTCAGTGCATTGCAATTGTAAATGATATCCCCATAGTCAAGGAGTGGTAGGAATGTGACCTGGATCAGTTTTCTTCTGCAGTCGAGTCTAAATAGGGATCTGTTCCTGAAGAAGAACCCAAGCCTGGCTTTTAGCTTTGTTGACAAGGCAGTTGATATGGGCACTAAAAGCCTAGCCATGCTTGAATTAATCCACAACCTCGAGGGTGTCCCCGACTATAGTAGTGATGGGCGGTGAGGTACTCTGAGTACTAAGAGTAGAGGGCATATGGTTTAATGAAAAAACATCAACTTCATGTTCTTTGCATGTGGGAGAAGTTTTGAACAGGCCAGGCTGAACTGTAGCTGATTGAAATAACTCAGCACAGGCTTCACACAATGAAGGCCTAGAGATGTAGAGGACCGTGTCTTTGGCAAAATAGTGCAGCTTGGATTGTTGAATGTTTTTGTTCAGTGAGTTGATGTAAATAGTGATGAGGAGGGGCCCTAGAATGGATCCCTGAGGGACTCCCCTCATGATGGATAACGTGTCTGACATGGCTCCGTCAGCCTTGATTCTTTGCAGCCTATTTGAGTGGTAACTAGAGAACCATCTTACCATAGTGTCATGAAATCCCAGGGATGTTGGGCAGTGCAGGAGGAGGGTATGGTCCACTGTGTCGAATGCTTTGCTTAAGTCAAGGAAAACAGCACAAGTTGACTGTTTGTTGTCAGTGGCAGAGAACCAGTCATTAGTTATCTTTGCAGGGCTGAGACTGTACTGTGATTCTGCCTGAACCCTGACTGGAGTGGGTTAAGTAGATTGATGTTCTTCAGATATTGTTTTGTTTGAACGTGTATTAATTTTTCCATTAGCTTTGACAGGACCGGTAGAATGGAAATTGGTCTGTAGTTGTTGAGGTCGCTCCAGTCTCCAGACTTGAATAGTGGGATGATATGCACAGTTTTCCAGCTGGAGGGAACAGTAGTCATGGAGATGGAAAGGTTAAATATGTGCATAATGGGTGCAGCTAATAGATGGCTCCCTATTTTTAGAAAAAATGCTTCAATTCCGTCAGCACCTGCTCCTTTCCTGGTATCCAACTTGATTAGGAGTTGCTCAACTTCCTTGAATGTGACCAGGGACAGCTGGAAGGAGGCATGCTGTTGTGAGGACTCAGGGTAGTCTGGAATGGAGGGGCTGATGGGCAGCTCTGCAGCTGGTGAAGTGTCGAAGGTGATACCAGCTGTGGTGAAGTGGGCATTTAGAAAATACAATATGGCACATTGCTGTGACTAGTGTACCTTTAGAGGTGACTTTTTCTGGGAGAGATTGGGGGGGTTTGTGGCTTTTGATAGCCTTGAACATGTGCCATATTTTTGCTGAGTTGCCTTTAGCTTCCTCTAAGGTTTTGACATAGTAAGTGGCCTTGGCACTCCTTATAAGATTGGTGTATTTATTTCCAGCTGCTCTGACTTACTGCCAGTGGGTTGCAGTTTTAGTTTTCCTTGCATGGGCCCCCAGTTTATCATGATGCAAGAGTGCAGCTTTCAGCTCAGGGGTGAACCATGGGTGTGAGAATATCCTAACTCTGCGTTTACAGAATGGTGCATGCTTGTTAGCAAGGCCTGTGATGATGGTATTAAAAATAGTGACAGTGGCTTCTACAGATTTGGCTAAATAAAAGGACTGCCAGTCTAGCTGTTTAAGGTCTTCAAGATAGTTACGGACATTAAACTTATGGAAACTTCTGCTGGTGATGAAATTGGGCCTGGTGGGGCGTTTGGTATGGGCACGTGTGCAGACCACAGTATTGTGATCACTTACATCATTATGGAAGACTGCTGAGTGTTCAGTTTTGTGAGGTTGGTTTGTGAGGATTAGGTTAGGAATGAAGGGTATAGAGATTGCTCAGGGCATTAGAATCAGGGAGGACAATGGAGGGGAATGGGAGGGACTAGGACCCTGGAAGCACAGTAGGCCATATGGCTAAATAGGGAATTCAGGCAGACTGGATGGACATTTGTTATTTTTCTGCCATCATCGTCTAGGTTTCTATGTTTCTTATTTCTTGCAATGCATCTGTGGGCAAGGTTTTACCTCGGGACAGAGCCTTTTTCTATGCTGCCTTCTCAATTTACCAGAGCTCCCACCTTGCTATGCACTTTGGATTCACTTATTTTCAATACCATGCCACTGCAGCATCAGTTTGGCTGGTGAGCAGGAGGCAGCATCACTGTCAGCACATTCACTCTGGTACTGTCCACCCTGGCTAATGGGCATCTCACATTAAATAGGTCTTTCATTAGACAGTGTGCTGGGCACAAGGGTACCAGCATCTACCTCTGCCTGCCCTAAGGCAGTGGCTGGCATTCTTTCTAGGCCCTCTGGCAGAGGAAAGGTCCCCAATATCCATACAGTACCAGTTTGGGATTCCCCATATAAATAGAATGCCCATCTCCTTCATACTTCAGCAGATAAATCTTTGGAAACAGATATCTCACCATCTTCAGCAAGGCTGACTGCATTTCTCGGTCAGAGACAGGACCACAATTTCCCCCAAAGTGAAAACACCTGCTTTGTTGAAATCCTCTGTGCAACAAAAGGCTGCCATGGAGTTCACTTGAGGGTAGCATCTTAGGATCATCACTCCCTCCCAGTGATCCTTTACACTCCCACCAGAATTAGCGACGATCTACACTAAATGGCCTTTAGACTCCAGGTTCCCTCAGTTACACTCCATGTTCCCTCAGTCATCACTGCTTTGCTGGCATCTATGCTTGGAGGCTACTAGATGACTAGACAATGAGTTCTGCTGTTCTCACACACCGCAAGGCCCTGCCCAAAGAAAGTTAGGACTCATGTTTGGGAACCAGAGTGCCCTATGCATCTTGACCTCTGCAAAGACAGAAGGCACAATGAAAGCTAGGAGTCATCTTTGTCTTTGCACAGGGCCTCAAGAGACCTGCATAAAGCAAGTTACTATTCTGTTGTCTCAAAAAGTAAGAAAATTCCCTGAAAAAAACTACATTAATACAGATTAGGATTGCTACTGTATAAAACTCAGACCCACAAAGTTTGGAAATGCCCTATTGGGGTAGTCAAACCTAACTCCCTCCCCTTCACTTTCAGTTTTTACTCAAGACCAAGCTACAGGTATTGGGCCACACATCAGTGCGGTGGCACCTCATACAGGGCCAACATATTTATAATTTGTAAATAGCAACCCTAGTCCACTCCATCCCCTACCCTTGTGACCCAAGCCAAGCTACATGTGTGGTGTGTAATACACATCCTGTTCATTTTAGGTCTGTAATTAGACTGCTTGTGATGCATAGCTAAAGCATTTTACATCCATTTATGATGTGGCTTGCTTTCCATACAGTACTGTAAACTGTTTGCAAAGCAGATGACTTGTTACAGGTTTGTAAGTACAGTATTATACATATTGCACACTTGTAACTTTCTTTCTTTCTTTAGGAAGCATTCTTGGAACTACTCAAAGCATGTTACATGTCTGAGCAATGTATACTATTTTATGCAGTGTCTTCTTAAAACTGTATGAAACAAAGTACAAGTGGACGGTACATATACTAGGCAACATGTGAAACAAAATGCTGTTTTTTTTCTGGATTCCATTGTCACCACATGTGAAGTTGAAGTGGTTATTTAAAGCTTCGTTTTTCTGTTTGCTTTCTTGTAGTATAATTCCCTCTGATTTTTCCCAATTCACATATAGTCCTGATAATGAGGCAAACTTATCTAAAAGGGTGTTCAGGGCAACAATTGATCTATTTGGTTGAGAAAGAGTTACTAGTAAGTCATCTGCAATGCAAATGATTTATTTTCTACTTTTCCTATCCATATTCCCCATATTTGCTTAGATAAACTAACATGTCTCAATAGAGGTTCAAATGCTAAAATAAAGAGAAAGGGAGAGAGTGGGCATCCTTGACGAGTTCCCCTAAATAACTGAAACTGTTGTGAGATTAATCCACTGGAAAAAATAGCCACTTTGGGGGAAGAACATATGGTTGAAACCCAATGATTAAAGGTGGGGCTGAAATTAAAGTTTTCCAGAACTTTTTGTAGATATGACCAATCCAGGGAATTAAAAGCTTTTCTTATATCTAATGAAAGGGTTATTGAGGGGTTATCACTCTTCTTAGCAGACCAAATTATTGAAAAAAGTCTCCTTAGGTTATCAGATGCCTGATGACCACTTACAAATCCTACCTGTTCTTTACTAATTAATACCTGTATGACACCCATAAGTCTGTTAGCTAAGACTTTGGTTAAGATCTTATCATCAAAGTTTAGGAGGGAAATGAGTGGTAGCTTGCTGGGTCTAGCACATCTTTATTCTTTTTAACTATTAGACAAATGTATGCATCATTAAGGGTGCCTAACATCTTTCCCTTTTGCAAACATTCCTGAAATAGATTCGCCAAATATTCTTTGATAATTGGATTATTATATTTGTAGAATTCACTAGAGAATCCGTTTGGTCCTGGGGTTTTTTGCGAGCTTGCTGATTGAATTACCTGTGAAATTTCCTGTTTTGAAATTGGTTTATCTAACGTTGCCCTCTCGAATATAGATAAACTGGGAAGTTTTGCAGATTCTAAAAAAACTATTAACATCTGTCTTGGTATCAGGATTGAAGGGTTTATACAAGTTTTCATAATAATCCTGAAAACATTCATTAATCTCCTTTATATTGTGAGTTACAGTGTTATTTTTAGCTTGAATTTTGGGTAGCATATTTTGAGGTTGCTGTTTTTCAGACGATACGCTAAAAGTTTTCCCTGTCTCTCTCCTGATTCCCAATACTGTTGTTTTGTGCAGAACAGTGCAAATTCCACTTTGCCAGAGTATAATTTATTTACTTAAAATTTCAGTGCTATCAGTTGATAGATTTGGTCTTGATTTTTATTAGGGTCTTGTTTTAACTTATCCTCCAATTGTTTAATGAGTTTTTCCTTAATTTCTATCTCCTCGAGTCTTTCCTTTTTCCTAATAGATGCATATCTAATTATACCAGCCCTAATATATGCCTTATAGGCATCCCAAAGCACTTGGTATGAGGTTTCTTTGTTATCATTCAGTTCAAAATATTTTGCCGTTTCTTTAACAAGCCAGTCTTTAAACTTGGGATCTTGGACCAGGGAAACACTAAAATGCCATCTAAACTGTTTCTGAGGTGATCTTTCCATTACAGACATTGTTCTGAGTAATCCATAGCCAGAAATAATTATGGAGTCACACTAATATTCTAAAGTTGTATTACACAATGAAAGTGGCATAAAAAGATAGTCTATCCTACTGTAGGTGTTGTGACGGGCTGAGAAAAATGAGAAGTCTCTACCCATGGGGTTCACTAGTTGCCACACATCCACTAGACCTAAATCAGTTACTAATTCTTGTAAGTAATTGTGATGGTTAGTTTGTTTAACTTGTTTTGTAGAACCAGATCTATCAAGTAATGAGTCCATGACGTTGTTGAAGTCTCCCCCCCCATAATTATCTCATAGTCTTTAAAGGGCAGTAGACTAGACAGGAATTCTTGAAAAAAAACAGACCTTTCTCCATTTGGAGCATAGACATTGCACAGTGTGATATTTTGATCATAAAGGGAGCCAGCTAAGATCTGCAGTCTACCTTCCAAATCTACTACATGCTCTTTTTCCACAAAAGGGATTCCTTTGTGTATCAATATAGTGAAACCTCTTTTTTTAGATGAGAAGCAATTATGAGCTACTTGTCCCACCTATTGTCTTTGTAAGTTGTCTGCTCCCTCTGGTATATGGTGAACGTCTTGCAGAAATACTATTTATTTATTTATTTATTTATAGGAAGTACCTTTGAGCCAAAGGCTTTTTTTACAGAGGTTCCACGTCATAGCAATACATGAGCATAACATCATTTACAATGGTTACAAGTGCATAAGCAGATACAAGGAGGTTCTATGCCTTAGAAAAACATGAGTACATCAGGTTACAGAGGTTACATAATTACAATAACAGGGATTACTTAAGTAAAAATATACAGATACATAATTTATAGCAGGCTAGGTTGACAAGAAGTTTAAGTGAACAACTTGAGAATCTACAGGATATAGAGCAAATCAGGTAGGGAACAGAGGATGATATAGTCTGTAAAATAATTAACTAATACTATATGCAAGGAGGCGAGAACTTGATGGGTAGCAGTTCTTTTGTCTTAAGTGCTAAAGAGTGTAGTCATAGAGGAGGGCTATATCACCTCTATTCTACTTTAGATGAGTTAATACTTTTTCTCTTCATAGGGGAGCCAAGCCCATTAACATTCCAAGTGATAATATTTTACCCAGTCATTTTAGAGAAATAATTCAAAGTTCAACACTCTATAGTCTTGTCCGCTTTAAATAAACCCTTTGGATTCACTATATGACTATATTCTTAAGTTACAATGTAAAAAAAATAATCTAACAAGAAGGTCTAAATATTCTGACATATACTTATAATCAATAGGCTATGTTTAAACAAAACAAAAAATGAAGACAAACACACTAGATAACAAGGATTTGTCAATGCTGAATGTTGTCTTGCTGGCATTGGCATTGGTAGTGCCGGAGTTAGAGATGTATAATAGGAATTGCAGTGAAGTACTGAAGTGTTGCCAACCCCACCCCCACCCTGCAGAGACCAACAAGCATTGGGGTGTGCCTTTGGGTCATCAGCTATAACGCTCATGCCATTTTACCTCACCCTACCCTGTAGACACTGACAAGGGTTGTGGTGTGCTTTGGGGTCTTTGGGTGTTGTACTTACCCCATTCTATAAGGAAATATGCTGAGGTGGGTGCAGTATAGGAGAATGGGGTGAACTTTGTGGCCGAACACTGCAAGGCACAACACGATGTGTGTCACTGGCTGCAGGGTGGAATAGGGAGCATTATAGCTGATGATCCCAAGTCACACCCCTGACACCTGTCAGTCTGCACAGGGTGGGGTGTTACAGTTGGAAACCCTAATGCTGTAGATGTATGTTGGCATTTTGACTCCAAATTTTCAACTTAGGCTTTTTGTGACACCACCTCATGAAGAGCGGCACTATCAGTTTGTTAGCTGACAGGTGGTTTTGCACAGCTGCTATGCCATTTGGCGACACAGGTCCGAAAACACATTTTGGGCAGTATGTAAAAAATGAGAACTGTATTGTTCGTGAGGAGGTGTAAAAAAATGGCAATGTTGAAAATCTGGAGTGAAAATATGAAAAATTGGTGAAGTCATGAGCATGCATAGAAAAAGTGCAACACATATCCGTAACCCAATAATTTTTGGGATTTTTTAAATCACATTTTCAACATAGGCATTTTGGGACCTCCCCTCATGAACAGTGGTACTGTGATTTTGTTAATTTGTCCCAAAAGTTGATTTCCCACAGCGGCCACAACATTGTGCGCCACAGGTGCAAAAACACATTTTGGGCAGGATGTGAAAAATGACAGCTGTACTGTTCATAAGGAGGTGTGAAAAAATGCCAGTGTTGAAAATGTGGCATGAAAATATTGCAAATTTATGAAGTTACAGGGTGTGATGAAGAACTTCATAGCATACTTGCTGTAACACAGTCATTTTATAGACTTTCCACCAAATTTTCAACATAGGAGTTTTAGGACCTCTGCTCATGAATAGTGTCACCATCATTTCCTCAAACTGTCCTGAAAACTGATTTCGCGCAGCGGCCACGCTACTCTGCCCTGCACATGCGAAAACACATTTTGGTCAGGATATGTAAAATGACAGCTGTACTGTTCATAAGGAGGTGTGGAAAATGCCAATTTTGAAAATCTGGAGTGAAAATATTACAAATTCATGAAGTTACGAATGTGCGTGGAAGCTGCGCAATGCACACTCATAAAACATCCATTTTTTGGATTTTTTCCACCAAATTTGCAACATAGGCTTTTTGAGAGCCCCCCTCATGAACAGTGGCACTGTCATGTCATTAATCAGTCCCAAAAGGTGATTCCATGCAGTGACTGCGAAATCACCTTCGGGACTGAACAACATCATGAAGTGACTGAATTCATGAGGAGGGGTCCCAATAACTATGTTGAAAATTTGGTGTCAAAATTCCCAAAATGCCCGTGATATGCACCAAAGTTGAAAAAAATTATTTATGCCATTATACAGCTTACTGGCATTTCTTCAGTTCGCAGTCTGCTTTGAAGGTGCAGACGTGTTCCCAGTCCACCGAAGATCATTGTGCCAGACTCTGGAGGTAAGGTATGGGGTGGGGGTGGGGAGACAGGGTGCACAGAGGGTATGCAGAGGTTGGGGAGGGGCAGGAGACTGCGATGGACCGTTTTCTGTTGTACAGGTGGGAAAAAAGAGAACATCAGCGAGGTGTTTTTCAAGGACATTTGGCATGCTGGGGTGGGCTCCCCATGCCACCTGATTGTTTTGGGGAGGGGGGCTGTAGCCAATGGGGGATTGGGCAGCCCTGTCGGCACATATGAAAAGGGGGGCAAGAGCCGAGAGGGATTGGGCACCCCCTTCGGCACACAACAGATGGGGGGAGACATGCTGACAGGGAGTGGGCTCCCCCATTGGCAAAATAAACAGGGAAGGGGGACTGTAGCCAATGGGGATTGGGCCCCCTGTCAGCAAAGAAAGACTGTTGGGGGACAGCGCATGATGCCGAGGGGGATTGGGCACCCCCTCGGCAAACACTTGGGGGGGTCATAATGCCGACGGGGTGTGGCCTCCCCTGTCAGCAAATGAAGTGGGTCGGGGCATGTGACAGGGGGATTGGGCACCCCTGAAGTCAGGCGGTGGCAGTCAGTGCTGCCATGTTTATGTTGGGAGGTGTGTTATTGTGCCGCTGCAATGAGAAGCTTGTTTCTCATTGCAGCGGACCTTTTCTTAGATCTGGTGGCCACATTCCGAATTGCTGGTGTGACGCCTGCATGCTGGCTGATTGGGGAATGAGGGACTCACCTATTGATGTGTTCCCTGCATTCACCCACAATGACTGCACTTCCAAATCGGCTACTACTGCAATATGTTGACTCATGTGCAAGCACGAACCAACATAAAAAGTTCTAATGAACACATCTAATTAATGTAAAAAAAAACAACTTTTTTCACAAATGCTATTGAAAATATTGCCAAAATAAGTAAACAATTCAGTAAAAACTCCTAGGAAAAGAACCAGAAGAGATTGTACCGAGTATTCCTCTCAAGGTGCCTCTACTGGTTCTGAGCCAGTCAAAATCCAACTGTCTTCGATGCCATCAATTCTTTGTTTATACATCACAGTAAACTGAACCACAGTTTGTGCTTAATATAATTCCATTCCCTAGAACAAATCTCAAAATCTGATAGCTAATGGATATTAGGTTTAGTATATCAGTTTGTCTCAGTTTGTATATCTCCTACATGACCTTTCCCTATGCATAGTAGTGATAGCATTATGATGAGCTAACTACAAGATTTTATATACAAGGTGTTGGTTTTTGGCCTAGGAAAGATCAGGGTCTCCTAGGGGCAAACTACCATTCCTGTCTATCATGCCCAGCCACAGATTTACCATAGATCAACCCAAAAGGTAAAATCCCACATTTTCCAATGGGAATTATCTAGAAAAATGTGTCGTTCTAATAATGATTCCACTCTTTAATCTACCTCTCCCCATAGTATATTATCCAAAAATCTCCATACCTCAATGTGCATCTAGAGAGTATCTGTATGCCAATAAGGTCCTCTTCAAACAGTCAGTGTATTCCTTTACAATGTAACCCCCGGTGATGCCATCTCCAGTTATTGAGTTTGTCACCCCCATAAAATGACCCCTGAAGGATACTCCTATCCATCATAGAGCTATAAATTAGGAGCTACAATCCTGGGACAGCCAGCACCAGGGGAATACTTGCCTCTATTAGTAAAGCTTCATGTACCCAGGTCTATTACAACACACAATAACTGACCTAGAGTAATTAGGACACACAGACTATGTAAACTACAATTCAGCATAATTTGGGTATGGATGTCTATTGAGGTTTATAGAGTTTATCCAGAAAAGGTCCAAGAAAAAAATACCCATCCCTTCTTTGTCATCCACTAAGCAGAATGTGCCCCATGCCCCCCCATTCAGACATATTTCCATGAAGAGACAGTGATTAGCAGCAAGTGGTACTCACCCAATTGTGCAAGATAGCCAGGATTTCAACCATATCTTAAGGTGGGAATGGAGTGCTCTGTGTCTTCTCTCCAAAAGTGTTTTTTTTTTCTTTTAATGCCTGAAGACTAGGAGAGAGAGAGAAAAAATGAATAACTTATAGTTAGCAAGTTGCTATTCGCTACAAAATCCTCTAGATGGCACTGTTGGTGTAAGAAATAGCATATATGCACATGCACTTTTACAGGATAGTCAAACAGTGCTCTATTTTTTTAATTTAATTTAATTTTATTTTTAATTTGCCTAAGTATCTTGTGAAACAGCATAACTAATTTAGTGACCTATTTAGAAATTGACATGTCATAGTCCTATACATAATTTAATTGTTTCAGCATCAGGGACTAGTGTCACGGGAAGTATTTCCTGCGATCGTCCCATGACCTTCCTGTCCTCATTCTCTGGAGTGTAGATCCTGCTTGTTATCTAGAATGATGATACTAGAGCTCAGTAGACACAGTAGATAGTAGACTAGACGGACCTATGCAGGAACATGTAATGATGAGAAACAGGACAAAACCTCTGCAGCAGTTGAGACTAAGAGCCATAGATCTTGAAGCTACTTCAGAGTCATTGTTTGCACATCTTCTAAGTAATGGGAACCTTCAATATCTGCAAGAACTTCACAGTCCAAGTTCATTCTCTCCTGAACAGTAGGGCTTTGCAAGGAGGGAGGTAGGGTCTTCATCCTATCATAATATTGTGAGTTTATATTGAGACATTTGTGCTCTTCTGTGTTTTTGGAGGATGCTTCTATGGACCTGAATCTGTTTTTGGAAATTGGTATTATTCTTCTATATGCTTTAGCTGACCAGGTTAATGACTTAGGCAGGGGTTTTGCAACTACTGATACTGGTGTTGAGGGTTCCGTATTGCTTTTATGCATATCAGCATTAATCTGTCTGTAAAAGTCCTGTTCTGATAGACCCTGCACAGTGTTAGTTGAAGTAATTGTCTCATGGGGAGGATTCAAGTCTGAGATGCATGACTGTGTCCGTTGGTTTTCTCTTTCTTGATGGGCCTGACTGAATGTTGTAATTGGGCCAGTGTTTTTAATGAATTTCCATACCTCATCAACATTAGTAAAGGAATGAAAGTCCCCTTCTTTCTGAATTACTAAAACAGCTGGATATTTCACAAAATATCTGATATTCAGGTTTTGCAGCACTGTTCTAACAGGTGTAAAAACTTTCCTTCTCTCAACAATTTCAGCTGAAGAGTCTTGAAATATGTAGACCCTCTCCCCATTCCAGCTCAATGATTTCTTTCTTTTGCAATTTTAAGCACTTGTTCTTTGACACTAAATCTTAGGAAGTTAGCTATGATAGGTCTGGGTCTTTGTCCCGGCTTAGGTTTAGCAGACAAAGCCCTGTGTGCCCTCTCTATTTCAATCTGCCAGTTCCATTGAAAATTGAGCAGGGCTGGGAGAAATACCTATAAGAATCTGATCATGTCTGGTCCCTCCATCCCTTTAGGAATTCCCACAATTCTTAAATTGTTTCTTCAACCCCTATTTTCCAGATTGTCTAATTTCTCACTCACACGACTCATTTGCCTTGCTTCTCTTGAACAAAATCTTCTAACTTAGACATAGATTCCTCTATAAATGTGAGCCTCTCCTCAAAAGAGTTCATACGACTGTTAACTTCTGACAGCTTTTTGTTTGTAATATTGTCCTTTATTTTTAAATCAGCAATGTCTTCCTTAATGGACATCAGCATGTCCTTAATGAATGTCATGTCATTTTTGTCATTCTTACTGGAGGAATTGTTTTTACCTGTGCCTGTTTGTTTCTCTGAAGAGTGCAGTGAGAAGCTGACACCTGCCCTGCTTTGACAGCTGCCATGTGCCGAATTCTGTTTGCTGTTGTCGGGCATCCTACTTCAAAGCAGGCCACTGAAGTTTTGAAATGAATTAATTCAAAATTACTGAGGTGACAGGACTCACTTTTGGTATATTTAAGATTGTGGTTTCACATTCTGTCGGATCATGTTAACTATGGCAACGAAATAAAGTAATTTTTTTTAAATAATTACTTCAGATGTTAGGTTGGCATTGGAGCTCTTAATCAGGCTGACATCCTCATGATCACGTGTGCATGGACCCTAGCCAAGGTTTAAAATAAATTTCAGTTAAAGTTGAACCAAGACCCAGTGTAAAAAGTTCTTTTTTGATTACAGCAGTTAAGAGTGTTTGAAAACCATGATCAGTGTATTTGATTTGCTCTTCCAAATATTGCCTTGGGAGGCATTCCTCTGGGAGAGAAAGAACTTCAAAAGAAAAAGAAGTCTTCTCTCTTTTGCCATGGCACCTAATGTGTAGTGTCCTAACTCTAGACATAAACGAGACAATGGAATTGATTGAGGCACCATAAGGTGTCTATAAAGTTTACCTACTGGAGTTGCCAGCTGTTTCAGACCCCCCTTGGTACCAGACTTACACAGCATATAGTATGCTCATTTTAATCTTTGCATTTAAAACTTTTAAAGCTCACAGGACAGAACTTCTACCCAGTCTGACACTGAAAGATCTAAGAGCATCGGAAGTTTTACTTAATCTATTTAAAATCAATGTTTTGTGATTTGTCCATTTACCATTTTGTGAAAATCTCACTCCAAGGTAGTCAAAAGTTCTAACTGTTTCTAATTTGTCCTGCTCTAACCAGACCACTAGGGGTGTTTTATCTTTGTTTCCAAAGATTAATAGCTTTATTTTATCTTAATTGATTTTTAACTTTTGATCCGAACATATTTTGGAAAAATGATTCAGTTTCTGGTGCAATCCCAGCAGTGATGTTGTGAGCAGGACTAAATTGTCTGCATAAGTTAATGCAGGAATTAAATTGTTACCTATTTTGGGTGAGTGGAAATCCAGATCATATAAATCTTTCAAGATTGTATTAATGTACATAATAAATAAAGTTGGTGTGAGTAGGCAACTTTGCCTTACTCTGCGATTAGTGGGGAAGCTATGGGTTAATTGTCCATATTGATTGTATTGTATTTGTGTCCTTGTATTTGAGTAAAGTATCTTAATTATATTGATAATGAGAGGATTGAGTGATATTTCTTCTAACCTACTCCATAAAATATTCCTATTGACACAGTCAAAAGCTGTAGAGAAATCTACAAAGCAGCAGAATAATTTGTGTTTCTTTATAGTTACGTATTTCCAAATAATATGGGATAGAACAAAGCAATGCTAAATGGTCAATCTGTTAGCTCTAAAGCGATTCTGTAACTCACTTAGCATGGTATCATTTTCTAACCATGTGGTTACCCAGTCCAGGATGACTTTAGCAAAGATATTTTGTGGAATGTCTATAAGACTGATAGGATAATACATTCTTGGGTCCATACAATCTCCTTTTTTGTAGATAGGGTAAATGATGCTCCCTTTCCAAGATTGAAGAATTTCCAAGCCCTGTACTATTGCATTATATAGAACTCTAAATACAGGTAGCCACCAATAGATGAATGTTCTAAATAGGTCACCAAGTATTGAATCTGGGTCAGGGGTTTGATTACTAGACTAGGAAACAAGAGCTGTAAATATTTCATTATCTTCTATTTGGATTGGAACTATGAAGTTCTGTTTTTTATTAGATGGTATAGTCCCAGTTTCACAATCCTCAACTATGAAATATAGTTTTTTGAAATATTCTATCCAAGTATTTGGAGTCATGTGCATCTCCAAAGTATTTGAATACTTGTTATAGCCAAAGGCAACCAATCTCCAGAAGGATTTGATGTCCTTTTTCACTACTGTTTTCCTAAGCCTATCCCACATATTCATATTATACTTATGCCTTTCTCTACTCAGAATTTGTTTGTATTCTTTCCTTTGTTTAAGAATATGGTGCGTTTCTTGGGATTATGAATCTCTCTCCTTGCTTTCCTTATATTATGGTTTAAATTTGCTTTGGCAATTCTACAGGTCTTGTTAAACCAGGATTTACCTGGATCTCTTTTGTTGGCTAGTCTGTTCTCAGTATTGTATGGCATAATTAGTAGTAGAGTTTTTTGCCAGGTGTCCTTAAGTTGCTCGTGATCAGTGGGCAGGAGGATCTGTTCCCTCAAAGCTATGATTTGTGCTGCCTCTAATATGTAGTAAGTGGTAGTAGTAGTAGTAGTAAAAAAATTATTTTTATACAGGAATAATACATGTCATTTGGATAATACAATCCAGTTTTCAAGACAGTCCTGTGCAAGTATTCCAAGTTCCACATATTCACATCAATAACAAACAATCTAATACAAAATATACATAAATACACAATTTACAAATTTACAAAAACCATACAACAAAGACAATAAAAATCAATATCAAACACAAACACACGAATAGACATAATACATTTTTAACCCTCCTTGAACTTTTGAACATTTTTATGATCCCATCTGATTCTCTGCTGATTTATGATTTCCATATTTAAATTTTCTGAAAGAAAAGGATAACAATTGCCTGGAGGAAAATCAGTTGTCAAAGTTAACAAAATTAAACAATGTGCTGATTCATTTCATTTTATCAGTTTAAGATCGTCTATAAACTTTATTGCTTCCATATTAACCCATACATGATCTATAATGGGTGCTCCCAGTATTCTTTCAAGTGTAAAATAACCCCTTGGCTCTCCCCTAGTGCACCCATTTATTAGGACCATTTTTAATTCTGTCATAATCGGGGTACAATTTTACCTCTTTCATTTATCATTGGATCTAGAGAGGCTTATCTACAGGTTAATTTTGGGTTAACAACCTGTATATAGGGAATTAGATCTTCTGAATAGGTTATACTGTGAGGGTGAGAAGGGACCCTAGTATTGAAATCTCCTAACAGTATTAGTGGTATGCCTGGTCATTTATCTATTATCTTCTCAAGCCCAACCTTAAATATCTGTATAACATCGTAGTTCTTGACACTTTTAGAAGGGAAATATGCATTTAATATGATCAAGGAGCCAAACCAGCCTGTCAGTTTCAATACCAAAATATTCTTTAGGTCTGACTGTAATTTATCTATGACACAATCCTGAGAGGTTTTCACATATATTGCCAAACCTGCCTTAAATCTCCCCCAGCTTCTTTCTCTAAAAGTTAGTACTAGGTAACTTGAGTAACCAGGAAATAAAGGGATAGAGTTCTCATGGCACCATGTTTCATCCAGACAAATTATGTCATGTGATAGAAGAAACTTTAACTTCAATATCAGCCAACTTTAGATGAAGACTCTCTATATTCCATGATACCAATTTTACAGAATTGTGATTCTGATTATACTGATCTATGTCTAGGACACTATCTTGGTTTTGAGGTAAAGGTGTTAATTGTCAGTCTTCCCTTACATTCTTCAACACTTCCCACCTGTTACCTCTTTCTAGGCCCTTGCTTGTACCTCTGCACTTCTGTCATGTGTTTTGATTTCTGTAAAGTTATATAATATTTGAGTGAGGACTATGTAAATGCCCAAAGAGTCTAATCTACTCAACTGATCCAGAATTGATTTGGCTGATAGAGAGGATTTGAAAGTAACATCCATCTGGGTTGAATTGTATTCGTGTCTATTTACCCTTAGCCACAAAATGCCATTATTGGTGAATTTAAATGGAGTGATTGTGACCAAAAGGTAATTCAATCTCTTTTTATCTGCTTTATAGGTTCATTTTTCTTAATTTCCCATCCAACAATGGAAATTGTCTTATTTTCCCATTCCTGTTTTAAATGTTCTTCTTTGTTTTTAATAACAGTAGTATAGAGTTCATATATCTCGTCAAATGTTAAATTTCAGCCAATCAAAGTGCACCACATCATTTGACAGGTGGGCGTGGCCTAAAATTGACCAATCAGAATCATCCCCGTATTGCACAGGAAGTTCCGCCCTCTGTGCAGGATGTCCCTCCTTAAATGCAGGATGTCCCACATCAAACACAGGAAGTATTGTATGAAATGCAGGAAATGACATATTCTTGACCCCGGAAATGACATAACATTCCAGTTCTATGTCCCTACGTCCTTCCTCCTCCTCCATCCCCAGTCCCCTCAAACCTCCATGACACCATCCAAGCTCAAACCCAAGTCCAGCCTCCATCCCCTCGAACTGCAACCACCCCATCATAGCTTGAACCTGAATCCATCCTCCGTCCCTCGACCCCCTGCCACAGTATCTTGGCACAAACTCAGCCATCCTCCCACCTTGTCCTGCCACCACCCTTGCACCCATCACCTACCT
The DNA here is from genome assembly GCA_016271365.2 of Neoceratodus forsteri. NCBI lineage: Eukaryota > Metazoa > Chordata > Ceratodontiformes > Ceratodontidae > Neoceratodus > Neoceratodus forsteri. Next base: position 43,438,864 of record CM028133.1, on the reverse strand, counting down.
CAAACCTGAGTCTCTCCCCTCCTCTCACCTTGCCCCACCATCACCTACCTGGCACTCCCACAATCTGCACCTGTCGATCTGTGGTATGACTGCTGGGTGCCTTTTTACTTGGGGGATTTTTTTGTGTGAAATGTGCTTTGAAGCTCGGAGGACTGTAAGAACATTTATCTCTTCAGTGTAAGGAAGTCCTTTTAACACAATGGACTTGATATTCGGACTGTGCCAGGCTGTGGCGCAAGCCTGGGCACAGTGCAACTTGGCTGCGTAGGGGCGTTGACAGGGTTGATATTCAATGGAGCTGTGCCATGGCACAGCATCATTGAATATCACACCCTGGCCACCCACAGTATGCATGGTGCAGTGGCACTGCGCCAGTGCAAGTGGCCAGAGTGGAGCAGTGGGTTACGCTAGGTGTAACAGCCGAGATATTCAAAAGTGCACATGCAAATGGGGCCAAAATGCATGCAAGGTGCAAATGGGGATATTTGCATGTCATTATGGCCCCATTTGCATGCAGAAGCACCAATCCCTGGTGACTTGTGCCTGGCGTCCTGCCAGGCTGCAGCCGTCGGGGACAGACGCCCCCTGCACATCACGGCAAAGTGCCCCACAGCCCAATCGTGGGCATATGTAGAATATTAGAATCATCCTATATCCCTGGTGGTCCAGTGGACTGCCTGCAGCTCGATCACAGGCATAGGTCTGTTTAAACTGATAACACTATCCCTGGTGGTCCAGTGGACCACTCGCAGCCCGATCACAGGCATATGTTGAGAATTATAAATGTCCCAAATCCCTGGTGGTCCAGTGGACTGCTCGCAGCCTGATCGTGGGCATATGTTGAGAATTATAAATGTCCCAAATCCCTGGTGGTCCAGTGGACCACTCACAGCCTGATTATGGGCATATGTTGAGAATTATAAATGTCCCAAATCCCTGGTGGTCCAGTAAACCACTCACAGTGCGATCGTGGGCGTCAGTGAAAAATAATGCAACACCAATCCAACCCTGGTGGTCTAGTGCTACCCCCTCCCCACCCGCCACTGAGCCCCACCACCCTGCCTCCCCATCAGCAGCAGGCAGCAGCTCCCCACCCACCTGCCGCCCCACCGCCCACTGACTGACACCATACAGTAGGGCTGTATGCCCACTGGTCCACAGCGTGAGCCAATGGGTGTGCAGCCCATACCATACTACACAGTACAGATATGTGAATGGATCCACCATACGGTGTCAGTCAGCAGGCAGCGGGGTGGCAGGTGGGTGGAGAGTCACGACACTGATGGGCAGCGGACAGTGACGCAGTGTATGGAAGAGGGTAGTGCTAGACCACCAGGGTTGGATTGGTGTTGCATTATTTTTACTGACGCCCGTGATCGGGCTGCAAGCAGTCCACTGGACCACCAAGGATATGGGACATTTATAATTCTCAACATATGCCTGTGATCAGGCTGCGAGTGTTCCACTGGACCACCAGGGATAGTGTTACATGTTTTAAACAGACTCATGCCCATGATTGGACTGCAAGCGGTCCACTGGACCACCAGGGATATAGGACTATCCTTCTTCTACATATGCCCATGATCGGGCATGGGGGGCACCGCCATGAAGGTGCAGCCGGAGCTCCGGTGGCCACCCACAGGTGGCAGCTGCCATGTTGCCCTACAGCCCATGGCAGCTCATAATGGTGGCCAACATTACTCCTTTGCGGCTTCACTGGCGCGGGTGGGGTTGTGCATGGATGGGCTCAGCACATCCTGGGCTGAATATCGGGATGTGGGTATGCATGGGCACACCCCCCTACCTGGACTGCATACATTACTGATGCACTCCAGTGCATTGGGATTTGTGCCAGGCTCAATCCCTGTTTGAATATCATGCTGGGGCGCATCAGTGGGTTGCACATGGTGCAACAGTGTTGTGCCATGTGCAACCCTTCTGAATATCTGGGCCAATGCATTTTAAGTATTTATGAAAAAACTGTGATTTTTTTTTTAATGTGAAAAAGAAAATGAGTTCTAACTTTAAAAGCAGAGACATCGTGTATGTGTGTGTGTGTGTGTCTCCAGTGCTGAAGCTGATTTTACAAGGCGTGTTTATTCCAAGTAGACTGCTTCAAATGCCAAAGTCTGGTTTAGAAACATACATACATTCTCTCTAAATTCCTTTTTTTCATGCTTAAAAATAATGGAATAGTATTCTATTTTGAGATCAGAAATGAAATATATTTTTCTATTTCCTTTGAAAAAGATAATTTACATGATATCTTGTTATCAAAAGCACATATTTCTATTAAATATATACTAATGTTACTGGTGAAAAGTATTCAAGTGGGTTTTATCCTCTCTGCATTTCCTGTAAGAACATTTTATCTTTGCTATATAAAACATTTCTGTTAAAAGAATGCATTTTAAGTATTTATGAAAAACAGTGATTTATTTTTTAATGTGAAAAAGAAAATGAGTTCTAACTTTAAAAGCAGAGACAGAGTGTGTGTGTGTGTGTGTGTGTGTGTGTGTGTCCAGGGTTGAAGCTGATGTTTCAAGGGTTTGTAGTCTAAGTAGGCAGCTTCTAATCCTAAAGTCTATTTAAAAACAGTCATACTCTCTACATACATTTTATTTTAAATGAATACATCAGAAATCTGGTATTTTGATGTCATAAACTAAACATATTTTTCTATGTCCTTTGAAAAAGATCATTTACAAAGATAACTGCTTATCACAAACATATATTTCTATTAAATATATATTAATGTACTGGTGAAAGTATTTAAGAGTGTTTTAACATCCAGAAAGCAACAAAAAGTGCTCTGCATTACCTACATAAAACTGAAAAACCAGTAGACAGCTTCATGGAGACTTTTATACTCTGAGAAACTTAAGAAAATTCCTATTAAAAGTTCCTATTAAACATGCCCTGCCCAACATTACAGTATAAAAATCACATACTAGTCATTCCATGTATCACAAGAGATGACATAACTATATTTATCAGTGTGAGTGGTCTTCTAGAAACCTTGTGCCAACTGTGCGATGGTCACATAGAGGATAGTTGATATTAATAGACTCTTACTATACATGCTGATGCGTACTGCTTGTCATAAGAGATGACATCACCATACAGGATCAAAGGGGACTGCCTTGTACAGTATGTATCACAAAAGATGACATAACTATATTTATCAATGGGGGACTGTCTTCCAGAAACCCCGTGCCCATCCGTGTGATGGTCACATAGTGTGAGTTCATCTGGCAGGGGTCCTATATAAACCCCTGGTTGGAGATGTGCCAGAATACCTTTCAGAGCCTCATTGAATCTGCTTTATAGGATTTGAGCTGATTATCCAAGAGATTCAAGAAGACAGCCCAGAACACAGCATCTAAACTAACATTCCAGTCATGGAACAGACGGTTACACCACCAAATGAACAGCCAAGAGATGAAAAGCCAGAAGAGAAGATGCTTTTCAGGCCCAAACCCATGTATATGCGCTACATAAAGTGTGAAAAAGAATGTCCAATTTGAATTTGGGCCAGTGGAAGGATTTGTGACATAAAAAGAAATCTCACTGCACAGTTTGGTGAATCCGAAAAAGCAAAAACTGATCCTGATACACCTACTGAAGAGGCACAACTGCAAGACCTTGAAGAAGAACTAGCATGTGAGTCTGTTGTGGAGAAAGATGTGAAAATGAAGCCCAGAACAGAGAGTGACATGGAGGGAGAGTCAGATGAGGATGCCAAGACACAAGCAGAAGCAGCAGCCAGCCAACAGGCAGATGATGACACTGCCATGACCAGCAAGGCACAGGCTAAGAAAAGAAAAGATAAGAAAAAGCAACAGGCTAAAGAAGAAGAAAAAGATGGCAAAGTATCTTGCACTGTGGAGGTAAATTTATGTTTTGTTTTTAAACACTAAAAAAATGAGTGAGTGGAGACATGCGTGCAGATTGTAACTGAATAGATGAGTTAGCAGATGAACTGTAACTTACGGAGTAAAAGGACCAATGTTGTTTTCTTTTTGCTTTATCACAGTGATGGATATAGAATAGAGCAACAGTCTTATTCAGACAGCATGGATACTCGAGTCTCCACAAATCTACTGCTTGACTGTGTTTGCTGTGTGAAAGATACATATGTGGTTATTAATGAGATGTGTGAGGGTCAATATGTTAGAAATTTAGAGAGCAATAGAACGCGTGAAAAAACAGAAAACACTGTAATCACTACACAGCCACAACCATCTTCGTCTACTGAGATTAGACAGGTTTCCTCAGGTGAAAAACCAGGCCTAAGTATTAATCCCCCCAAAACTTGACCATGATGTGTATTGTAAGTATATTATGTACCATACCATTCATGGTGTTATTGCCGCAGTGATAGAGAGAGAGTGATACGTTGTGAAACGGTTGATGCCTATCCTGGGTGTGAGATAGATGACCCTAGTCAGATAAACCATACATGTATCTTTGATGACTTGATGGCTAGAGAAGCATACAAAAATGTTTCTGAAGCCATACATATAGGGCATCTCATGGCTGTGATCTTAACAATAGCTATGAAACAACAGGGCTTAAGCATGAGCAGCAAAACTATAGAATCTGTAAGTCATGTTTTAAATGATGTGAAAAGAGCCGATGACCTCATATGCTTACTTATAGATATGTTACAACAGACAGATGGTGAGATTAGAAAAGAGGGCAGATGTCTAGTCAGTGAATGCTCCTTTAAAAAAAATTCTAACAAGAACTTCGGGGACTCTGTTAAATTTCTTAAAAGAAATTTAGGGACTCTGTTGTGAAAATTCATTTAACTGCTGATCTGCTACAGGTTATGTGTAAATGTTGTAGAACCCAAAGTTTCGTATTTTATTTTACAGAAAGCCATGTGGGATGCAAGCAAAGAGAGTGTCCAAAGACTTATGTATCTGATCATAAGCCATTACTGTGATCCTTCCGTGTTTAATCTGCCTGAATTTGAAGCCTCCCTTTCTGACTCATCTTCTGCCATGGAACTGATGTTGCGTGCCCCCTCAGACATGTGGGAGGATATAGATAACTATATGAAAGAATCTGAGTTGACACTTTTAGAAAACATTACAGTGATTGTGCCTAGATTCATAGAAGATCCTGAATGTCTTTGTAACCTGTATATATTGGTAGTTGCAGCAATGTGTGTGTCTGCTTTAAAACAGAGAAAAGAATGTGATATCCCTCATACTGTGAAAGTGGCTTCTTCAATTGTTATGATGCTCCATGAAATGAAAGAGCACTAAGCATCATGTGTATTCATCACATTTTTGCAGAATGTATTACCTATGTTGTATTTAATAAATGTAATGTAACAGTCATTTTTTCTGAAAAAAAAAGTGACACGCTAATCTGTATAATGTACATTATGTGCTTTCAGATGGAACGTAATGGCATGCTCCTGATATTCCAGTCACTCTTGGTGGCTACAATGTGCCATGTGATAAAGGACGTTTTAAAGACCCTTGTATACTTTGGAAAGTGCCATGCGTTAAACGTATGCTGTGACAGTTCTGCACCTTCACTGGCAGAAAGGACAATGAGATTAAAAGTATGCCTCCAATTATGTGGCATATGTATATCGATGTAATGAACAAAAAAAAAAAACACAGACATATGTAAGGTGAATAGTATTTTTGATTCTGCAGCAGTACTCCTCAAAGATCACCCTGATTATTTTGAGGGGTGCATGGCACATGTGTGTGTACGTTTTGTGCCTACCTTGTCACCAGGGGGAAGTGGATGAAACCCTTGCTTGTGTGAAACATACAGCCCAAAAGTTACTGGCTCTGGGTATGGTAGAATGTGAAAGAATCTGGTAGTGTAAAAACAGGACATTATGTAAACATTGCATGCATAGTATGTGTTACGGGTATATATATGCTCTTTAAAACACTGTTATGGCTTTTATATGTAATTAATATATGTATTAGTTTACATTTTGTATGTATGAATAAAATATAATCACATATTGCAGTTTATGATTGTCATTGAATTTTTAAGGAAAAAGAACACACATATACATACACATCATTTTATGGGTGACAAGAGGTTGGCTAGTTAACAGATGTATTTTGGTACTGATGAAAGAAGATGATGGACCAACTGCTTCAGAATATATATTTGAATGCAAGAAAAGTGGGCAGTTTTAGTGGTGTGACTCAGTTATATAAAGCTGCAAAAGAAATTGATAAAGGTGTGACCAGGAAAGGTGTTGCAGAATGGCATGCCAAGCAGGACGCCTATATGTTACACAAACCAGCAAGAATTTGATTTAAGAGAAATCCTGTCATTGTTTCTGACATGGACAGACAATGGCAAGCCGATTTAGTGCATATGACTCAATATGCAAAGTACAATATTGGGTTTAAATATATACTGACATGCATCCATGTGTTGTCCAAGCATGCCTGGGTAGTGGCTTTAAAAGATAAATCAGGCAAGGCAGTGATGCAGGCCTTTAAAACAATTTTTTAAAGAGGACACATACCTGAGAAGTTGCAGACTGAGCAGGGTAAAGAATTTCTAAATGCCTCCTTAAGGGCATTATTAAAACAAAATAAAATAAACCATTTTGTAACAAATAATGAAGTTAAGGCTAGCATTGTAAAACAGTTCAACAGGACTTTAAAGACACACATGTGTCGTTACTTTACAGCCCAAAACACGTGGAAATCTATTGATGTGTTGCTTGACCTGGTGCACAGCTATAATCATACTTATCACAGAAGCATTAAATGCAGATAAGTGGATGCTGACCCTTCCAATTCCCTGGATGTATGGAAGACCATCTATGGCAAAACAGTTCTTGGCAAAAAACAAAAGCTTACCCTTCAGAAAAGTGATCACGTGAGAATATCTAAGCTGAAAGGGGTGTTTGAAAAGAGATAGGAACAGACAGACACAGATGAAATATTTCTTGTGACAGAGGTCTTAAAAACACTGAGACCCACCTATAAGCTAAAAGACAATCAGGGAAAGACATCAAAGGTACTTTCTATGCAGAAGAGTTGCAGAAAATTGAACCGGATGAGGACCGAGTGTATAGGGTGCACAAAATCCTGGCAGAGAAAAAGTGTGGCAGAAAAACTTGGTATCTGGTAAAGTGGCTAGGGTGGCCTGATAAATTCAGTAGCCAGATCGAGGCAACACAGGTTCGGAACATTAGAAGCGGATAAGATTTCAAAATGCTCAAAAATGGCTTTTATATCACCTTGCCTAGCTACACTTCGCACAACATTTTCCCCAATAATACTATATCCACTTTTACAGTAAAGTTACCACAAACACTTGAACTGCCTGGAGAATGGAAAGTGGGATTAGCAGAAATTCAGTACTCTCATACCTGGGACAACGTGCCTGCACAGAAAAACAGGTTCAGTATGCTCTATCAGCTTCTAAGTGTAGCCCATAGTAAAACGCCACCAACCAGCCCCTTTATTGAGTACGAAGCATTGAAAATTCCATCAGGCTATTATCCTAACATGGCGAGTGTTATTAATCAAATTAATAAAAGCATATTTCAAGCAAATGAACTGCCAGTGGTTTTGGAACAACAAGCCGCCAGGAGAGAAATAAGCATTGACAGCAACATCAAATGCATTCTGTTTATGCATGGGCAGTTACAGTACCTTTTGGGGTTTAATAGACTTGAGGTAGGTGTAGGAAAGACTCTAACAAAGAACCCTACAGATATTAATGGGGGCTTTTACACATTATATATCTACACTGACATTATCATGCATGAAATAGTGGGTGACAGTCTAGTGCCTCTGCTGAGATGCGTACCCGTCAGGGGCCAAGACAATGAGTTAGTGACCGTGACCTATGATAAACCCCATTTATCAAACAGTCAGTAAACATCAGATTGATACAGTCACTATTGAAATAAAGAATGATCAAAATGAACCTGTGCCATTTCAATTTGGAAAGGTGATCGTAAAGTTGCATTTTCACCCCCAGAGAGTACTTTACAATTTAAACAAGGATGGTGGTTGTTCGACATTATGGAGACCCTGCCTTGTACAGAAGCTATTACAAGGCACAGGCAGGATACGGCCTTCCAGGCTTTAATGGACTTCCTACTATGTATGGTTCTGATATATGAGGAATATTTCGTAGTCTGTTGAGAAAAGCAGTTCCATTTTTAAGAAGGGCATTCAAAATTGCCAAACCACATCTACAAACAGCTGCTAAAACTGTTGCAAAGGATATTGTGGGGCATGTGACTAGTGCTGTCACTCAAAGGATGTCAGGAGGTGATAAGACCACTCAGGGTGGTTCAGGGCTGATTGTGGTCAAGAGAGGTAGAAAGAGAAACGCAGAGTACACCCTTCACTTCTCATCGGACCTCCCCACTACTTTAAAAGGCATGTCTCAAAACAAAAGACGTCACATAAAAGAAAGGTCAAAGTCCTAAGGACCTTCGAGGGGATGTAAAAAACAGAGATGTATTCTAAAAAACATGGCTTTCATGCACTGTGGTTCTGAAGAATACACAAAATCAGAACTGGACTTGTTTGCCATTGCTCCCACACAGACAGGCATTGAAAAAAGCATTTATGCAGAGGTGCCCCCTCTGGCTGCCCTTTCAGAAAACTTACCAATTTAATTTTATATAGCAGGAAATGGTGAAGACTATTTGGATCTAAACAACACGGTTCTTTACCTGGTTTGCAAAATCACTGAAGAGGATGGTGGTGATATACCTGCAGCGGCCAAAGTGGGTCTTATAAACTACCCAGTGGCCACCATCTTCAGCCAGCTGGATGTGACTGTCAGTGATCGGCTCATCAGTCAGAGCAATAACTGTTACCCCTACAGGGCTATAATAGAATCTGTGCTGAACTTCAGTGAAAAGACCATATCTACACAGTTCATGGCAGGATTATTTTACAAAGACACCCCGGGAAACATGAAATCACAGACAGAGCCAGTGACAATGTAGGGTTTAATAAAAGAAGCTCCTTCACACATCTCAGTAGGGGGTAAAGCTGCTGGGACACTTGCACACGGACTTGTTTTTTCAAGAGTAATTGATGCTGAATAATGTGGATATTCAAATTAAACTGACATGTAACAGGGACAGTTTTTGCCTGATGAGTTGAGATGCTGAACCTTATAAGCTAAAAATCATGGCTGCCTCTCTGTTTGTCAAATGGGTTAAAGTGACCCCCGGTGTTCGTCTGGGACACTCAAAAGCCCTGCTGACCTCCAACACTAAATACCCTATAGACAGAGTGGGGATGAAAATGTTCAGCCTCCCAGCAGGCAGCAGGGTCTGTAACCAAGATAATTTGTTTTTGGGACAGATACCAAAAATGATGGTCATGGGATTTGTTGACAATGATGCTTTTATCGGTTCTTGCACTCAAAACCCCTTTAACTTTAAACATTATAACATTAATTTTGTGGCTCTGTATCTGGATGGTGAACAAATCCCCACTAAACCTCTGCAGACCGATTTTAGAAATGGAATTGCTGTGAGAAAATATTTTAATCTAGTACAGACAGTGGGAAAAACATGAAAAATCTATCATTAGTTGCCAACCATCAGGAATTTACCCAAGGGTACACACTGTTTGCCTTTGATCTCACTCCAGACCAAGAATGTGCTGATCATTACTCTTTAATTAAAACTGGGAAACTCAGAGCCGAAATCAGATTTGCAGAAACCCTTCCACAAACAGTTAATCTCATTGTCTATGCTGTGTTTGATAACATCATTGAAATAAACTAGATAGGAAATGTTATTTTTGATTATATGTGATAAACCAATAAAAATGAACACAAAGCAGCTGTAAAAAATTGTAAAAAATGACTCACACATCCATGACTGCTTTCTGAGTGTGTTTCCCTGTGATCTGCTACCCAAGGAGAGACTGAGAAACATTCTGGCAGCACTAGTCATCAATACTGACCCCCATGACCTCCCTGGACAGCACTGGTTAGCTGTATATATATTTCAGAAAATGGGGCGGGGGAGTTCTTTGATACAGTAGTAGCCACAGACATTGCCAGCTATTTCCAGATATTTCACAACATTTCTAAAGAATTTCTATCTGCTGCTCCTACTGTGGTAATGCAGAAAGCAGGCAATTTCTCTAGAAATATCACAGAAATTTTGGGAAATAACTGGCAATATCTGTGGCTACTACTGTAGCTATTGCTTTCATCCTGGCAATTATGTACAAAGGTTTGGGGTCCTTTTAAACAGAAATGCAAAGACCATTCTATACCAAAACACACAGTTGCGAGATACCTTCTCTACCACCTATGGATTTCACTGCATCTTTTTCTTACATCACAGATGTAAAGGACTTTCTTATGATCAAATTCTAAATATGTACTCTAATGATTTGCTCAAAAATGATGCCATGGTAACTAGTTTTGTACGTCGCCCTTTCAGACATCGAAACGTGTCAGGGCCTGTATCAGGGGGATGGCAACATGTTCAGACTTGTTTGTCTTGTAATGAATTTAAAATATGCAATCACTTGTAACTTACAACCATCATTTTATAAAATCATATATACCCTCATGACCTCTGTGTCTTTGTCAGTTTTTCTGGGGGACATGTGTTTGAAACTTTCAGATCTGTAATGTCTTCAATAATGACACGATAAATAAAATATTAAAAGGTATTTATTGTAAAACAATGACAGATTAACTCATAGATAAGAAACAGAAAACTAAAAGCCTCTCTTTAAAAATGCACATTACATGTGACATACCACTGAGCTAGGATTATGATATGCCCCTTTTTTTAAAAAAAATACAAAACATGATTATATACTAAAGATGAGGTAGGCTAACATGTATCTGTATACACACCTTTTGTAAAAAAAAATACTACCATATTCAATATGAGGTAGGATGATAACATACAGAAATATAAGTACCTTTAAAAAAAATGCTAATGTATTCACTATGAGGTAGGATTATAACATACATCACTGTTAATACCTTTTTGTAAAAAAAAAAAAAATGCCAAAATAATCAGTACACATCAGTCACTAAGGTATATAATATTCACATTTATACAGGGAGCCAGGCAGGTTTCTTAAACGTCTTTCATCTTTTGGGTGTCACTGACCATTTGCTAAGTGGAGAGGGTTCAGGGGCTTTTACATCGGCTGTTTTTTGACTTTCAACATATCTTCTGTTTGCTGAATGACCAAAGACAGATGTGGCTATGTTAGCCTTTGCCACCACTTTGACAAACACATCCCACCCCTTTGGCTTTTTGTTGTCAGGGATAGCAGGAGTGGCTGTAGCAGCCCTTACCAAATTGACCGTATGAGACCCAGAAACAACACTACCTTTAAACATCAGTTCCCCCATATTATTCCAAAAAAGAATATTCTTGTTCTTTGCCATTTGCTTTAGTAATATCTCAGTATTTTTTTAGGCCTTTGAGAAACACTGTTCAAAATGTCTTTTTCCATAGAACTCGTGACAGAAAGAGTCTCAGTAGGGGGTTGCTCAGAAACTGTCTCACTCTCAGGCATGTGTAAGGTCAAACTGGTTTTAGCCTGTTCTTCTTGATGTACTAGAGTGAGGTAACATTGCAACACTGCAGAGTACAGCTTGGCTTTGTCATGATCTGATAAATCAGTCCGTGATAGTATAGATCTCATTTCTGTATCCAAGCTGTAAGTTGCAACTTCTCTAATATCTTCATCGGGATAGTTTGTTTTCATATAGTCCAATTGCTGTTGAAGTACCAGATACATTTTCTGAGTAAAAGCCATTATCTGTTAGCCAGCAGTCCAGTAATCAAAGGAACAGCAATACCCAACAATGTCCCTATGAATCCGCCTGTCTGGTTTACAATCTGTTTTTTTCCTTTTTAAAGACATTTTCCTGTTGCTTTTCTCAGAAAAGCTAGCTGTTAAGCTTATAATGGTATATTTCCTTTCAGGGTGTTTAAAGCAACCTCCGGGATGGCTGATATCAAGTCATCAGAGGCTGAGCACAAAATAGCTTTTCTTAAACGGGGAGGTCCTCTGACAAGTAACTTTAAAACAGACAAGGTTCTCTGCAGTACAATACAGCATCATGTATTTCTAAAACCAGAATGTGTTTTTTCAAGACTTATGCAGCAGGCCAGTCAGGCAGAAACAACCCACTGCACAGCCTGTATTCATCTGGCGTACCAGCTCTTATATCAACCAATAAATAGCTGTAAGGTTTTTTTTTTTGTGGCATCTTCAAAAGCATCTAAAAAAAGTTTGATCTGACTGGGGTACATCTGTCTGGCCAGTATTTGTATCTGCAGCTTGTCCTGTGGGTTTTTAAACAGGACCGTATATTTGGCATTAAGCATGATGGTCCAGCTTTTCTTGCCTTGACACAATACATTCTGTATAATTAGAAATAACATTAACTGTTTATGATGGCTGTACTTGGTAAACCCATACTTGTCTTCACTATTTTGACAGGCAGAGTCCATTAAATCATCTATAACAACAAAATTCACCTTCCCAAGGGGTAAGAGATCATCATCAGTGAAAGACGCTGGTAGCCCTTCCACAAATTTAATCTGCGGAAACTTTAGTATCAGTTCATTGTACAAAGGTTGCCAACAGCTGTAAAACCAGACAACCTTTTTTTAGGTTTATGTGATGAAATGGTATCATAATTTTCCAACAACAGCTTTATAAAGATGCTTTTCCCACTGTTAGATGGGCCAGCCAACAGACAAGTAAAGGGATGCTGCACCTGATATCCATTTTCAGTCCTCAGTATCTGTAAGGAAGTGTTCTGAAATCTGATTGTAAAACTTGTTTATCATAAACTACTCTTTGGGTCTTGGACAGCATTTGTTTCAAGGGACCACTGCTTTTTGTTTTTAACTATGCTGGGTTGCCTCACTGTGATTTCTCTAGATGTCTGTGACCCTGAGTAATCAAACACCAGATCTTTTAAGCTGTCAGAGTTAATGTGTTCACAGTTACCTACATTAAGGGTGAAGTCTTTCACTTTAATGACAATTTGTCCTCTGGACTCATACATCTTGTGACTTGCAGACACAAACTTAGTAATGTGCTCATCTGGAGGAAGCTCAATAGTCAATTTCCCTAAACAGTCACCTAGAGGGGGGTTCCAGTCACTCGGTCAAGGCACAAAACAGAGTCTGTGTCGTGGTACAGGCACCTGTCCTGTAACTTATCTAGCAGTTTGTAGAGTTCTAGTCTGGCATATGCAGTGGTGAAACTAGCTATGAATATGTTGACGTTGTTAGAATTTGGGTAGTGGTCTTTGGTATATTTCCATCATAAACATGCTGTTTCAACATCAATGAAACAGCACGAGGCCACATCATAATAGGGGGTAAACACATACTGGAAAAACTCGTCGGGGTCTGATACTAAACTGGTGGTGGACAACTTAACTCCAAAGAGAATTTAAGAACAGTTTAGATATCTGTCTCTTTGTAGGGTTAACAGCGATGTCAGTGGGGTTCAAATGCACATTTTCTCATTCAAAATACTGCTGTATGTGCCTGACATTATCTGCTTCATTTTTTACCCATGAAGGGAACATAGATGCCTCTTGCTTGCCTTTCAGATGCAGTTTTATGTAGTCTGCAAACAGTTCTGTTGATGACTCCCTAAAATGCCACACTTCATACATTTTTAAGATCTTGTACCCTTTTTCCAGTGCCAGGTTTAGTTCCACAGTACAGTAGGTACCAGTCAGTGCACTTTGTTCATCATTGTGTGTGCACGGTGTCTGAACTTTGTCTTCTGTGCATGCACGACTTAATGTGAATACAAGTTTTTTTCCAATCCTGGATGGCAGCACTGGAAAAAAGAGACCTCTAGGGGTAAAACTTTTATTTTTGCCAAACCAAAGTACTGACTCATGTCAGCAAAGTTCTCATAAATGATGGCAGGGTTACCCACTGGGTACTGTTTAGTTTTGCTGACAAAAGGGTGCAGGCTGGTAAAATCATAATAGCAGATTGTCTCATTGGGCTGTATCTTATAGTACAGAGAAACTGCATTTGTTCATCCCTAAAACAGTGACTCTCTAGGTTTGAGAGGTTGGGGTAGTTCCCTGTCCCCCAAAAAATCAGTCAGCCCCCGATCTGTGGCCAACATTTCCCTCCACTCGTGTATCCATAGGACTCTAATGGCAAACCAATGACTTTATTAAAAAATAACCTTGTGCATGGTCCGATTGAATAACTGCCCAAAAGTCATACCTGTCATATGATTTTGATCTTTTTCACAGTAACAGTTATTGCAACCATGAAAAAAAACACCCGTTGAATTCAAAGGCAGTAGGAACCCCATTAATTATCCCGTAACCATCAAGAAAATATGGCCCCACTTTAAATTTCCCACCTGTACTGCATGCTGAATAGCAATGTTTTCTTTCTCTGCTATGTACATTAACCACTGTATCACAGGTGTAGAGAACCTCTTTTGCAGGCTGTGGCAATTATCTGGGGGAAGAACTGCGAGTGTGTGTTCTTTCAAAAACATGAATCTATATGTGGCCATGCAGACAGATGCTATGGTTGTATATTGAAATGAATCTAAACAAACCTCTTCATGCTCTAAAATGTCACCATCTGACTGTTTTAAAACCTGCATGGTTGTCATGTTCATCACTTCTTGTCTAAATTTGTCATAGGCTTTTTGAAGAATTTCAACATCTAACTGACAATAGTAGCGAAGCTCTTTTTTCAGATCAAATTCTGTATGTTGGTTGACTAGGTACCATCGCATGAACTCTGCTTTTTCTCTAGGCATCATATAATCTACCCCATAAAATTTGGCATCAGGCAGGGGACCTACATAGTTTTCATTGGCCTTGGTGTTAAAAAAATGTGGAAAGCACATTGTGAGCTATAAATGTGTAGTGTTTGAATGGTGTATCTATAAAGTGCCTGACAAAATCTTTTACACAATCATTTCCTTCAAATGCCCAACATTTGCTATCATCCAGTTGCTTGGCATAGACATAATTTGATGTGTGTGTTCCTGTTTCTTGTCTGGCCTCAAAATCAAACACTATATATTTCTCAGAGGTCTTTACTTGTTTCAGTGGAGACATGTAGCACAAATGTTTGTCAGCAGTCATAAGAGAACCACATCGAGGACATCTGCCCATTTTACATTTATGATTTCCTTTGTATATGGCAAACCATTCTTCACATAGCTTGCTTGATTCACAGGGGATCATGCCTAAATCAGGATTGGTCATGTGCCTCTCCAGACAATCTAAGGATCTATAAATTTTATTACATTTTGAACATTTCACTATACTAGCAATCTGTTCTGCACAGACTGTATCACAGCACACATTACACAAAAGAGTGCATGAGTGATGATTTTTGTGGCTGAAGGCTGATTGACAGTATTCACAGAGATATCTGGCACCTATAAATTTCTTGACATTTGTGACACTGTAAAAGTGATTGTTATGATGTAATACAAACAGTGTTTTATTATAGTTCCCAGACCCCATTGAAAATGTTTGCTAATTTCCTTCATTATGATATAGAACCTTATTAGTTACTCCTAAAAACTGTTCAAATTGTTACACATCACTGAAACGGACAGGTGTGTGTTCTGGAAAACCTATCTCAGCATGCAATATTTTAGCCCTACTGATCAATTAATTGTCGGTCAGGTGTCTGTTTAGGAGCGCAAGCACACTTCCAGCAAAACAAAAAACATTATCTCTACATTTAAATCAATTAGGTAACATCTCTTTTTCTCAATTATTTTGCTATAGAGGATAGAACTCAGTGTACGTCTACTCCCTACCCCACCACCCTCCCGGTTTCTGATGGTTGTTACCACCAACTATAAAGAATCATTAGCAATGACTTCAGCATTGCTTTGTAACATGTCAGCTACGTGATCTAAGAATGTACCAGCATTTAACTCTTCAGGGCGTGTTCACCTTGAGAACAAGGGGTGATTTAAAGAGCCAGCGCTCAAATGCAATTGTAGAAAGTCATGTACCCCAACTGAGGGATAATGTGGTCTAAACGTTCTTGAATTGCTGATTGCACAGCTTGAATGGCCTGGCTGAATGATATTAGTCTATCAAGATTTACAAACCTAAATGTCTGATAAAATTCTGTTGCTCTGAAGTTTCATAGCATGTGTTCATAATGCTGAATTCTTTCTAAAAAAACTGGAGGGGCTGCTGGGTTTCTAATTCAGCATCTGGCTGATTCTCAACAAGCTGCTGTGATGCCCTGCGGTGTAATATGATTTTGGCATGCCTTATTTTCTTTTTCAGATGTTCTAGGGTTCTTTTATTTTTATCCCATGTAATTCTTTTCACTCGTCTACTATTTTTTTTCATTCTTTTAGTGCTGACCCCCTTTTTATTCAGCCTGTGAGATTTTCTGTCTCGTCACTGTTTCTGAGACAGTTTCAGTTCCAGCGCTTTAATTGTTTGATACATTTTTGCTACCTGCAGAGCATGTTTCATCTCTGAGTTAAATTCCTTAGCTACACATATCAAAGAAAATACATGTTTTATCACAGTACTATTTAAAAGGTAATTACAAAAAAATGTTGTCCCCTGTAACCTGCCATGATCCACAAGTCCTTTAAACAAGGTACCAGCTATTAATGGAAAAAAAATGTCAGCAATGACTTCAGTGCAATAATGTCCATTTCCTCAATCCTGGGGTGAGGCACAGCTCTGTCTGCAACCCCTGAGCTGGTGGAAGGTTGTTCCCTCTGGTTAAAATTTAAGCAAATGTCAATTTATTGTATTTAAACGTTCAGTGCTGGTAGTAGCAATTTCAGTAGGCCTCTGTTTGTTTTCACAAACTTCTGAATGTCTCTTTTTATGTTGTCTTTTCCCTGATGCACATGTTGAACTGTTGACAAAAAAAAAAAAAAACAGAGCATCAACCTGTCACTTAAGTATTTTAAACATCACAGGAGTATCTATAGAGTAACATTGTAAGGTCTAAAGGGTCTCTAGGTCCATAATGTCTGCCCCCAAAGAAGAACTACCAATCAAAGACTGCCTAGCTTTCATTTACATCGTTATGAAGGCATCTTCCAAAGATCATTCACACACACTTACACTAAAATACAATTAAGATGATACAAATGTATGTTAAATATTTTCTCAAACTCAAAAGCAGTTAAGCCATAACCCCAACACAAGTTAATCCCATTTTACTCAAACATATGTAGTAAGACAGATGTCCCCTAATAGATATATAGCATTGTATTTATCTGACACACACACACACACACACACACACACACACACACACACACACAGTCAGACAGTGGCTTATGTATGTACCTTAACCCCAACACAAGCCAACCCCCCCAACCACAATCTACAAGATGTGCTAAACAAAGATTACCCCCACCAGTTTACAAAATATATGTAGTAAGACAGATGGCCCCTAATATATATATAGCATTGTATTTATCACAGACACACACACACACACACACACACACACACACACACACACACACACAGTCACAGAGGCTACTTATGTAAAACAATGTTAATGCATGCTATTTTCTCAAACTAGCACTAAGGAGCATTTAAGCCAATATAAATACATCTGTTTATTGTCTGCAAACATTTACATTAACCCCAACACAAGCTAACACCATTTTACTCAAACATATGTGGTAAGACAGATGTCCCCTAATAGATAGATAGCTTTGTGTTTATCTGACACACACACACACACACACACACACACGCACATACGCAGACAGAGGCTACTTATGTAAAACAATGTAAATGCATGCTATTTTCTCAAACTAGCACTAAGGAACATTTAAGCCAGTATAAATACATTTGTTTATTGTCTGCAAACATTTAAATTAACCTGAACACAAGCCAACCCCAACCACAATCTACAAAGATGTGCTAAACAAAGATTACCCCCACCATTTTACAAAACATATGTATTAAAACAGATGGCCCCTGATAGATATATACATTGTATTTTATCTGTCAAACACCCTACCAATCAGACAACAACAACAACAAAACAGACTGGCTTTTAGTTGTAATAACAAAGCATACAAGTAGATACATTTTACACATTTTCAGCAAGAATAAATACCTTGTGGTTCTGGTATTGATACACCAGCTTCCATTATCTCACTATCAGATAGATGTTCTGAATCAGACCAGCTAATCATGATCATAAAGTTTTCAAAACTATGAATTTCTGGTCTTTGAGATCCTAGCTATATACAAGACTCAGCCAGATGAACTCATGCTATGTGACTATCACAAGGTTTCTAAAAGACAGTCCCCCATTAATCCTGTATGGTGACGTCATCTCTTATGACAAACAGCACACATCAACATGTACTGTATAGTAGGAGTCTATTAATATCAACAATTAGCTATGTGACCATCATAAGAATGGCACACAGTTTCTAGAAGACAGACCCCATTGATAAATATTACTGATGTCATCTCTTATGACAAACAGAACACATCAGCATGTATAGTAAAAGTCTATTAATATCAACTATCCTCTATGTGACCATCACACAGTTGGCACAGGGTTTCTGGAAGACAGTCCCCCATTGATAAATATAGTTACGTCATCTCTTGTGATACATACAAGACAGTCCCCATTGATCCTGTATGGTGATGTCATCTCTTATGACAAGCAGCACACATCAGCATGTATAGTAGGAGTCTATTAATATTAACTATCCTCTATGTGTCCATCACACAGTTGGCACAAGGTTTCTAGAAGACAGCTCCCATTGATAAATATAGTTGTCATCTCTTGTGACATACAGAATGACTAGTATGTGATTTTTATACTGTAATGTTGGGTGGAGCATGTTTAATAGGAACTTTTAATAGGAATTTTCTTAAGTTTCTCAGAGTATAAAAGTCTCCATGAAGCAGTCTACTGGTTTTTCAGTTTTGTAGGTAATGCGGAGCACTTTTTGTTGCTTTCTGGAGGTTAAAATGCTCTTAAATACTTTCACCAGTACTTTAATACATATTTAATAGAAATATATTCTTTTGATAAGCAGTGATCTTTGTAAATGATCGTGTTCAAAGGAAACAGAAAAATATGTCAAGTTTCTGACATAAAAACACCAGATTTCTGATGTATTCATTTAAAAGAAAATGTATGTAGAGAGTATGACTGTTTTTAAATAGATTTTAGGATTTGAAGCAATCTACTTAGACTGCAAACCCTTGAAACATCAGCTTCAACACTGGACACACATACACACACACACACAGTCTCTGCTTTTAGAGTTAGAACTCTTTTTTTCACATAAAAAAAGAAATCATTGTTTTTTCATAAATACTTAAAATGTATTCTTTTAACAGAAATGTTTTATATAGCTAAGATAAAATGTTTTTACAGGAAATGCAGAGAGGATAAAACCCTCTTGAATACTTTTCACCAGTAACATTAGTATATATTTAATAGAAATATGTGCTTTAGATAACAAGATATCTTGTAAATTATCTTGTTCAAAGGAAATAGAAAAATATATTTAGTTTCTGATCCCTAAATAGAATACTTTTCCATTATTTTAAAGCATGAAAAAAAAGGAATTTTGAGGGTATGTATGTATGTTTTTAAATCAGGCTTGGCATTTGAAGCAGTCTACTTAGAATAAGCACACCTTGTAAAATCAGCTTCAGCACTGGAGACACACACACACACACACACACACACACACACACACGATGTCTCTGTTTTTAAGGTTAGAACTCATTTTCTTTTTCACATTAAAAAAGAAATTATTGTTTTTTCATAAATACTTAAAATGCATTGTGTTAAAAGAAATTCCTTACACTGAAGAGATAAATGTTCTTACAGTCCTCTGAGCTTCAAAGCACATTTCACACACAAAAATCCCATAGTAAAAAGGCACCCAGCAGTCATACCACAGACAGACAGGGAGAGGTTGAGGGAGTGCCAGGTAGGTGATGGTGGGGCAAGGTGAGAGGAGGGGAGAGACTCAGGTTCCAGGTGGGTGATGGGGTGCAATGTAGGTGGTGGTGGGGCAAGGAGAGAGGAAGGAAGAGACTCAGGTTCAAGGTAGGTGATGGGTGCAAGGGTGGTGGCGGGACAAGGTGGGAGGATGGGAGAGTTTGTGCCAAGATATTGTGGCAGGGGGTCAAGAGACGGAGGATGAATTCAGGTTCGAGCTAGGATGGGGTGGTTGCAGTTTGAGGGGATGGAGGATGGACTTGGGTTTGAGCTTGGATGGAGTCATGGAGGTTTGAGGGGATTGGGGATGGAGGAGGAAGGACATAGGAATGTAGAACAGGAATGATGTGTCATTTCCGGGTTTGGGAAAATGTCATTTCCTGAGTTTCACACATCACTTCCTGTGTTTGATGTGGGACGTCCTGTGCAGAGGGAGGAACTTCCTGTGCAATACAAGGATCATTCTGATTGGTCCATTTTAGGCCACACCCACCTGTCAAATGACATGGCACACGCTGATTGGCTGAAATTTAACATTTGATTAGATATATGAACTCTATACTACTAATAACCTCCAGTACCCTCTCTATTATCTTCTTATCAGAGTTATTTGTTAGGTTTTGAGTGTTTGTATTTGCCAAATCTATTTTACCTAGAGATGGTATCCTTTGTGGGGGAAAAATAGTTATATCACAAGAATTATAAGTTGTGTTATACCCCCATATTTTATTTGCTGTGACTTTGGATTTAGAAACATAGAAACAAAGATTTTGACAGCAGATAAGGACCGCTTGGCCCACCCAGTCTGCCCATTTCCCTACCTAATGGATAAGCTGCAGATCCTAGTTAACCAGCAGCCTACTTCTTCCTACCCCCACCCCCTAGAATTGCCTTATGACTGTCCCATGCATGATTGAATTCCACCACTGTTTTTGACTCCACAACCTACTAGGGCACAGTCCTGGAGACTTGAATCTGGAGGTCTCATAACAAATACAGAATCTGAGTCTTGCCGTATGTGAAACAGCTTTAGAATCCATTCTGTTAGTAGACTTTGAGTTTCTTTGTATAGCCTGTTTATTCCTTAAATTTCTATTAAGTATTTTGAATTCTTTTCACTTTCTTCATTATACTCGGCAGGAGTTTTTAGCATTTGTTGGGGTCAATGTTTCTTATTCCATTATTTGATATCTCTAGAACAGGCTCTGCCCCTTTATTTAGTATGTCCTCTGTCTTTAGGAAGGTCTGCCTCTTTAGTTATAATTTGTGCCTTATGCTTTTCAGTCTCACCAATTTTAGGATTTTTGGAAAACGCGCTTAAAAGTTCCTGATGGTGCTTACCACTTGCTTTAGTATCATTAAGAGTCTGCTTTCCTGGTTGAACAAAGAAGATTGATTTGTCTGAACCCTTATCTGCCCTAGAGTGAGTTAACGTATCTGTTTTTTTTTTATTACTTGTACTTTGGTTTTTGTATTTATTTTGATTTTTATTCTTTACTTGCCTTTCTTTGGGGTGTTGCAGTTTTAAATAATGCTCACATATTTTATCCTTATCAAAGAAAGGGGGTAGTGCGACTTGTGTGACTTTATTCTCCTTTCCCTCCTCAGTTTAAAAGATGAATTATCTCCGTGGTTTTTATGTGCTGTACTTAATTTATCAAGTAGGACTTTGTCGTAAAAAACATCAGTCCCTAAGTTAGTAATTTCATCTTTTATCACCGCCAAATTTTCTAGTGTAACTGTGTCAGCGTAATATCTGTTCTTAATTATCTCAAGCATCTGTCGGGAAACTGTGGAGCTAGCTACAAAATTACCTTTATCAGTAAAATATTCTCTATCATAATTGATCTCTGTTTTATTTGTCTCCTTACTCTCTATCTGATCTATTTGAACCGGCTCTTTCCTTTCAGTCCCCCTAATCTACTGCCTAATTAGTACAAGGTTTCCATGGCATCTGTCCTGCTTCTAGTTTTTTGGGGCCTTCAATGGTTGCATTTAGGTCTTTCAGGATAATCTCCAGTTTGTCTTTGTTTGTTTTATTTATTAATGAAACCCTCTCTTTTATTTCAGCGCAGGTGCATTTATATTTAGGTACCTGGGCTGTATTCTCAATATCCCCTTCATTAGTTGGGGTACAATAAGGGGAGAAGACTGCAAGTGGAGTGCAACCCTGATCTGCATTAATGTAGTTTTTTGCCATGAATGTTTATTCAAATATATTGAATACTCAAAATAGCACAATACCACATCCATCTGACCAGTTTTGACTATTATGTAGTCTGCTTTAGGGACATCCCTAAAGCAGATTGCACACTAGTAGATAATGGATGGATACAGTATCATGCAATTATGTCTGTTCATTATATTTGGATCAAGATGTAGGTACCTTATTTCCTTTTCAAATTTTTAGTAAGTCAGATTTTGGCTACATAAAAATTATTTATAACCCTGTGGTAATGTAGTCCTAGCACCATGTGTCAGTGGGCTACTACCCCTGCCTGCTGACTTTTATACAGGTTAAGGGGCATGGTTTCAATTTTGATGGCAACTGGGGGTTCTTTCCCAAGACAGAAAACAAATAGTGCAGTGCCTCCACCTAGAGTAAAATAATAATGGGCCAGGTGTTTGAGTAGTACAACCCCCTGGGATGCTGTACCTCCCCACCTCCCCATCCAGTCACCCCACTCACAGAGAACCCCTCGATTCTGCAGTACTGTACAATGCATGTAATTAAAGCTGTAACTAATAATATGCTCACAACCACCTTTAACAGTAACAACTTTAGAGCTTTTATTTAGGGGAAGGGGAATGGAAAGCAGAGCATTTGTAGCAACTGGCATATATGAACAAACAGTTTTAAACAATAGTGCCCACCCCCAGCAGCACATTAACTCCCTCCCCACTTGTACCAGTGCCCACTACAGTCCGTCAGGGTATCCTGAGACAGTGTAGGCCTGTATGGTGCCATGGGTTGTCCAGTGTTGGTGCCCTTGCAAAACATGGTAGACTTCAACCTTTGCACTTATAAACAACTCTGTTCTAGTCCCCTTGGTCAGCACAAGCCCTGTGCACTCACGATTTAGAGGACACAAGATCTCAGGTTCCGCCCAGTGGGTTTGAGGGAGAAGATCAATGACGTTGTGGGCCGGCAGAGCAAGTGGACAACAGGAAAATCTGGTTAGGGTAGCAGGATCTGGCAATGTTGCACTTTTTATCTTGCTTGCAGAATCTAGCAGCTTGTCTCCTTCTGACATGCTTGCGGAGTCTGGCCGCTTGTCTCATTTGGCCTGCCAGGCAGGCTGGAGAATAGGAACACAGATGCAAGGCTTCTTAGACTGCAAGTGAACGTAGACCCAGAAGTGACCCCATGGTCTGGCTCCCTTCAATGGGTCCAGAGTGCCCTAACACTCAGGCATGCACCTGTGGCTCCCTGCAGCCCAGTCCACCCTACTCGACAAGGGTTAGCAGTTCCCCTATCTTGTTCCAAGTTGCAGTTGTGCAGATTGCAGTTTCTGTCTTTTGCCTGATCAGGAATTATCAGGTCCGGTGTGCAGCAATGGGTCTTCTGACTTCTACTTTGCCGGTGGCTATTGGCTACTAGCATACAGTCTCTTGAGTGGCACTCCACCTTTCCACAGCTGGATTTCAGCAATACATGCAGGGTTCTGAGCACTGAATACCTGTAGACCTTTTCCACAATTTTCCTTCAGCTTCAGACCAGATTGCAACTTCAAGACCTGGCACACACAGTTCCAAAACCCTTTTTCCAAAGTTGCTTTGCTGCAACTACTAGTTCTTCAACACAGAAGAAACCTTTTTTTGAATTTCTCAGGTGTTCACAGCACAACCTTAGACTGCTTTCTAAAACCCTTTTCCAGCACAGAACTGAGCTATCTTGAATTGATGAGAGCCCAAGCCAGACTGCCTCAAACTGCAGAAGTCCCTGGGGTTTCACACCACAAATCACAGCTTCTGACTGGTTGAATACTGCTGTCCATCAAAATTATTAATAAACATAAACCTCCTTCGATTATTGATTGGTAATTGGCCTTGGTTTCTAGGACAAAGTTCACACCACTCCCGGAAATAATTTCAACTGTCTTTTGGGCACCTAAGATATTGATTGGCTGTACTTGAGGTTCAAAGTAGCAAAGATGGCTGCCCAATACACAGTTCCACACAGTTTACATAGCAGTCTCCACTTTAGAGCTTTGCTGCAGCCAAAATACACAGTTTCATCCCATATTTGACCCATTGTCCAAAAGCAGCCTGTGTCCCCTGTAAAGCGATTGCACTATTATATGCTTAAGCATGTTAGTTTCCCCATCACTAGCTCCACATTACACAGTCTCCCTGGAGCAGCAACCCAGCTCATTAATATGCATGGTGTCCTCATTTATATTCATATATACTCCACCCCCATAACAATGCCCATAGGCACTCTTTAAATAACTTTTGTGGCCACTTTGGGGTGCCTTCTCCAGGTGTCTACTCCCTACTTACTTATTCTGGGGGTTGGGACTACTGGGAAGGCAACTGCTTAGCCACAGATGCAGTGAGAAAACACCAGCAAGCTAGTGCACATGCACAGACTCTGCAGGCACTTTTAGCATACCAGGCAGCAGTGGTCCCAAGATGCAGCTCCTCTGGCTCCCAAATGGCTAAAACACTAATGGGGGACCGGGCAGAGACCTAAATGGGCATGGGACCTGGGGACTGGTGGTGGACAGGCAGTGGAAGGAACAGGAGCAGGAATGGATCTTCCCCAGGGTAGAACAAGGTAAGCCCCACTGGGGGGGGTTATATTTCCCTGTGCAAAGAAAGAATTGAACATCACAGAAAACTGACTGCAAAACTTAAGTTGAGTTTCGTTGTCCATATTTATTGTTAAAAAAGATAGATAAAAGATAGCAGCATATTTTACCACACACACCAATGTTTCAAGTCTCACTTGACGCTTTATCAAGGTGTGGTCTAAGTGCAATTATTAATTAAATAATAACTGGGTTAGGCTTTTTCCCATAGGGAAATCATAAGCACTGCCATAAAGACGCTTATAACGTAGCAAACACGCCGCACGTGTTTCCTTCGCTATGCGCATGCCCAACCTACAGCTCTTCCGGTTTTCACTGCTCGCCACCAGATTTCTTCGTCGGTCGAAACCGCATCACCGCCACTATCTCTAGGCAGTAAGCAACTATTAAAAAAAAAACTTCCTAACAAAAATCACACCGTAAAGGGGACAACAAAACAACAAAAAGTAAACTGCTGCTAAGTGACCGAGGACTCGGCTAAACATCATCCAGACCGCAGCCGCACCAGACCATTTATTTTATATAATTGGCTGTGGCGAAAAAACCTAACCCAGCAATTATATAAAATAAAATATGGGTGGTGTGTATGGCAGATTTTCGAGGAATGGATGCCTGGATAAACCCTCGAGCTTCACTCTCGGGGTTTATATGCCATCCAACCCCTCGGGTGTGTGTAAACTCTCGTTACACACACCACCCCATGCTTCACTCTCTATTTTATACATGTGTCAAGATCACATGATGCTTAACAACCAATCACAATCTTTCTACCACCATTACATGTGATGAGTTTAGTAGTACTCAGACCACAAAAAGTCCCTCACAGCACAGCAAATAACATAGTTATAAACATTATATACATATTATAACTATATACACATATACAAATTCCACAATTCATGACCATCATACCATGAATTAATCATTGATATAAGTATTATCTCTTGTCCTTTAAAAATGGGTCCAAGCTGAAATCTTTATTTAAACCCCCAACAGAGCTAGCTCTTAAAATATATTGCCATTTGCATTCTTGTTGTAATAGTTTATCTCAGTCACCCCCCCCCATTGGCTCATCTTAGCTTTTTTGTAAACCTTGAAATTTAACTGCATGTTCAGAACCTTTTTGTACAGTATGTAATGCCAACGTGTTCTTAGTGTTCTGAGATCCTTGTTTTAAAGTTACGTTTAGTTCTTCCCACATAAAATTGTTTGCACTTACTACAAGTTGCTGCATACACAACATGAGTTGTGTTGCAGGTAAAGAAGTCCTGACGTTCAAAACACTGTCCAGATATCAGATGACTAAAAACAGTCCCAGTCTGAATATTCTGGTAGAAGATGCAGTTGCCGCAGCAAATCATTCCTTTGGGAAGGGTGTTCATGGTTGTAGTTTCATTTGATTTAAAGAAACTACTTGTGACTATGTCACCAATGTTCTTATCTCATCTGTGCACCATCGGGGGTGCTTGCAATATGTTTCATCTTGGGTTCTGTATTCAAAAATATACTAGTTCTTTTGTATTATGGCTTGTATTCCGTAGCTGTGTGGGGTAAAATCACAAACAAAATTAAGTTTTTGTTCTTGGTAACTTTTATTCTGTTTTAAACAGTTTTCTCCAGGTATCTGTTTCACCTGCTGTTATGCAGTATCTAAACATTTTCTATCATAGCCTTTATTTTCAAATCGTTTAGTCACAACTTTCACATTCTCCTCAAGACATTGATTGTTACTTGTATTTCTTTTTACTCACATCATTTGACCTTTTTGAATGCTGTTCACCAATGATCTAGGATGACAGCTGTCACATTTGAGTAATGCATCTCTGTCTGTGCTCTTTCTAAATAAATTGGTTTCAATAATACCCATGTCACCTTTTATAATGCGTAAGTCTAGAAAATTTGTCTTAGATAAATCATATGTCATGGTGAACCTCAAGTTTCTGTTCATGGATTCTAAGTAAGACACAAACGCTGGTAGTCCTAGGTGCACTTGAAACTTTTTGCTGCAGCAACTGCACCTTCTGCCAGAATATTCAGACTGGGACTGTTTTTATTCATCCGATATCTGGACAATCTTTTGAACTTTGGGACTTCATTAACTGCAATACAACTCATGTTGTGTGTGCAGCAACTTGTAGTAAGTGCAAACAATTTTATGTGGGAAGAACTAAACGTAACTTTAAAACAAGGATCTCAGAACACTTGAGGAGTAGTATCAGAAGGGACATTAGGAACACTTTGGCATTACATATCTCCTCTGCCCCAACAATTGGTATGTTTAAAACTAGGCTCCGTGACTATCTCACTATCAACAGCTCCTGTGACTGCCCAACTTAACCTTGTTTCTCCACTTCCTTTCCTGCTCTAGTGGTCCCCCCTTCCCCTCCTCACTGGATTCTATCCTCACATCTTGGTATACCCAGTGCTGCACTTTTCACCCTCTCCCCACCCTTCCTACATTCCTTCCCCTCCTCCCCTCTTCCCTCTCCCTATGACTCTGGCACTTCTTATCTGTTGTCTATTTTCTCTGACAAATGCCGCTGGCTGCCTTGTTACAATGCTACCCTTGAATTGTATTAATCTGTACTCTGTTTGCAATGCCCACATTGTTGTAATGTCTGTCTTGGTGTTCCTCCCAATTTGTATTTCTCTGACGTGGAACCTTTGTAAAAGAGCCAAGGCTCAAAGGTGTTTGTAATCCTAGACTTAAGAAATAAAAATAAAATAATAAAAAAGGTACTGAACATGCATTTAAATTTTGAGGTTTAGAAAAAGTTATGGTGAGCCCATGGGGGATGACTGGGATAACAAACTATTACAATAAGAATGCAAACGGCAATATATTTTAAGAGCTAGCTTTGTTGGGGGGTTTAAATGAAAATTTCAGCTTGGTCCCATTTTTAAAGGATAGGAGACAAATAATACTTATATCAGTGATTAGTTCATGGTATGATGGGCATGAATTGTGGAATTTGTAAATGTGTATATAGTTTTAATATGTATATGATGTGTATGACTTATGTTATTTGTTGTGCTGTGTGGGGGGGTTTGTGGTCTGAGTACTACTAGACTCATCACATATAATCGTGGTAGAAAGATTGTGATGGGTTGTTTTAAAGTATCATGTGATCCAGACACAGGTATAAATTAATTGAAAACTACACTTAGACAACACCTTGATAAAGCATCAAGTGAGACGTGAAACATTGGTGCTTGTAGTAAAATATGCTGCTGTCTTTTCTCTATCTTTTTTAACAATAAATATGGACAATGAGACTCAACTTAAGTTTTACAGTCAGTGTTCTGTGATGCACAATTCTTCCTCTGCACTTATCTTTACGTCTGGGCTCCAGAGGGCTTTTTTAGTAGCCACCTCCTAGGTGCACTTTATGTTACACTTCCCCATGCCTTAAATGCTTGACGTCCATGCCACGTCCATTAGCAGGGCCTGGTAAATATCCAAATTAAACATTAGCATTTCAGTATACCATTTACATTTCTAACTAACAAATGGTTTCTGTCTATCACAACCATTAATTAGGTACCTTTATATTAGACAACAAATATATATATATAGTTACCAGTACTGGAAATGTAATTGTTCTTTAAACTTTTGACAGCTGTCATCATCTTAGATTGGGGCACCAATAAACATGTGTATCATTCACATTTACCACCAGACAGTGTTTAAGGAAACACGTGCACATTAGGCACATACGTTTAGCCTTCCTTTTTACTACAAGTATAAACTTTCATCTTCACTTGTTGCATTTTAAAACCTTTTTTCTGGGCTGTGGTGGTTTGGCAGTAACAGGGCACGTGAAAATCCTAGGCAGTGATTTGGGAGTGACATAAACACCTTTGAGGACTACGTACATAGGAAAGTCAGTGGGAGCCCCTGGGGAGTCGCAAGTAAGCTTGAGTAGAAGCTTAACAATCCTTTCAGAACATCGTAAGGGTGCTTGTCCTTCCTTGGCATCAGGGTTAGCTACCTCTGGAGTCGGGTTTGATTCTGTGGCCTCTCACTACTTGTTTCTGATTATCCTAACATTTCTTGGATTTCAAGTTCCTCTGACTCCACATTCATATGTTCTGCTGTTCCAGACTCTAACTGCTCAGGCTCAGCTGGTTCAGATTCAACAGGCTCTCTACTGTCTTGTACTATTATTTCCTCAGGTGTGGGTCTCTCACCCAGGGATTCAGTTTCAAATACATGCTCAGATTCCAAGTTTGACTTGAAACTGACAGTTCTGCAGGAGTGGCATTTGTCACAGTCTCTGATGCATTTGGTACCCCTTGAAATAACCAGGCCAGCTCAGGAGTCATGTAAAAGTAGGTAGGGTAGAAGCAGACTTCGTCCTCTGACTTGGGATCTGATTTATCATTCTCTATTATCTGCTCTGGGTCAGCAGGACCAGCTTCAGTTGATCAGTGTGTTGCTTATCTTTCTGACTACAGGCAGCAGCTTAAGTTACTGGGGGCTTGGGAAGGTTTGACTCTTTCTGCACTGCGCCGATCACCTTGTCCCCGATTGGTAACAAATGATTTTGGTGGATAGTCCTATACCCACTGGGTTCTCCTTCATGCCTTATTTTGTATACCAGCCCATCAAACTTTTCGAGTACTACATAGGGTGTGCTACCCCATCTGTCTCCTATTTTGTGTTTCCCAGGAATCCCCAGACTATGTAACAGTACTCTATCCCCTAGTAACAGTTCCTGCATTCTGACCCTTTTGTCAAACCATTCCTTGTTTGCTTGATTTCTTCTGGCTGCCACCTCAGCAGGTAATCTGTAGGAGTTATTTAACTGCTTTTTGAGTTTCTGATCATACTGCAAGTAGTTGCTAACTTTGGTGCCATCAGCTGATACCCCAGAACACAAGTCAACCGGGAGCCTGGCTTCCCTTCCAAACATGTGGGTGTAAGGGGAGAACCCAGTTTCATAATTTCCTGTGCAGTTGTAAGCATGGACCAAGGTGCTGACTTGCTGACTTACCCCCTTTCACCCTAACCAGTACTCCCTCACATCTTTTGGAGTCTCCCAGGCAAACATCCATGTGGGTTCTTTGTGTAAATATATTGCATTGTATTGTATTGATAGTTTGCCTGCATTGTTATTTGAAATTATTTGCTGGCTGCATCAGAAGCCCTATGAGGAGAGACTAAAGGACCTGGAGGAGAGATGGGCCATGTTAAAGAGCTATAAATACCTCAAGGGGTTAAATAAGGCACACTAGAGGAGTATTTTTCAGAGGAAAAGATGCATAAAAACAATGAGACATGCAATGAAGCTAGAATGGGGAAACTTTGGGACAGATGTGAGGAAATACATCTTCACTAGTAGCGTGGTAGATTCCTGAAACAGTCTTCCAGCACAGGTGGTGAGGCCAAAAACAGTGGTGGACTTCGGGCATGCATGGGAAAGGCACACAGGAATTGTATTTGGGAAGCTGGGTGGGGGCTGGAGGTAAAATCAACTCTGTGGTGACAGGATAGGCTAGGCAGGAAAAAATGGGTAGACTGGGTGGATCAAGTGATTAAATATCAGTCTTCAAATTCTGTGTTTCTATGTATAAGTGAATTGTCTCTTTCTGATGTCTGCTAGAGAAGCTATGATCTGTATCAGACATTAGTAGGTAAGTATGTATACGCTCTACTGCTGTACTACATTCCTCAGGACCCTGTTGCAAAATGGCCAATATCTAAATGAGGCAGTCCTGGTCTGTAGCAGTAAGTAAGCGATGCTAATGGGCTGCTGTTGATGTTGTGGTAGCTACCTTTGCCTTGTGTGCTTAACAAGGTTGAGAGGCCTGGGTCTGTTAAACTCCTGATTGGGAAGGGGTCCTGTACAAAGTTAGAATGCAATAGCATGGTGCCTCCAACCAGGGAAAGGTTTAAGTGGGGCTAGTGTAAGTATGCTACTACCACATGGGATGCAGTACTTACCCACCTTCTCATAGGATGAAACCAATCATAGACCCGCCAAATGCCTTAACAGTCCTTAGGAAGTATGCAACTTATTACTTTAAAAGAAAATGCAGACGGGCACTGATTAGAAACAAAACATCAGGAATTTTTAACAGGGTTTGGCTTCGGACCCTCAAAGAAAAATTGGGGGTTGGCAGCATGAGGTAGCTTTGTAGTTCTGGCTGGATCTTCCACACCCTTTCTTCATCATATCCAGCCTACATACACAGGGCTGCTCTTCAGCTGGTCTCATAGGCACACCCAAAGACTGGTACCCAGGGATGTGCTTCAGATGTCTTTCCAGGTTCATCCCACTAACAGTGTCCACCCCAAACCACACATGCTCAGTACTTTTTGCATTTGCCCAGATGTAATGGACGGTACTACTCTTCCTTGCTAGTAGCGGTGTAAAACCCTTAAATCTTTAAGAGAGCTCCCAGTGCTCCACTGGGCACTCGGCCATGGAAGTGATGAAGACTTGGTGATGTCTATGCTGGTTGGCTGGCTGGTACTGCATCAGACTGTCAAGTACAAATTTCCCCTAGCTAGCAGGATAACTCAGAGGTTAGAGTGATGAGCTGTGAATGAACTTTATACATCCAGCAGATCTGAGTTTGATTCCTACAACCTCCATCAGTAGCTGGCATGCTCCGTTGGAAAATCTCGGCCCAAAGCCAATCCTGGAAGACCTTTGGGGTGAAACGGGCTGGCAATCCCACCAATTGTCACTACTGACACTTTGCTTGCTTCCCAGTTGGTTAGATACCGGGTTGAGCCTGAACTTGCACAGAAAAAATCTGTATTTACAAATTTTAGAATGTCCACAGTCACCATGACAATTCTCCTTGCTAACCAGCTCGCACACCACTTGCTTTCTCCCTCTTGAACACTGGGAAGCACTCTGAAGCTGGCTAGGGAGCAGGACTGATTGCAGTCTCACCAATCACTCGACACCATGCAAATGAGCCTCTCTCTCTCTCCTCGCGCTCTTCCTCCATGGCGATCATCAACCAGGGCACAATTTAAACTGTAAACTGAACTTTTTTTTTCCTCAGCTGAAATTTCATGGCGGGAGCACCGTTTTTGATCATTTCTTTGCTCGGAACTTGACTATTTCTTTAGCGACTCCCCCAGTTCACACAGTAAGCATTTGAAACTTTCAGGGCACAATTGTTTTATTGTTTCCTAAAGTCCACAATACTTTTCTGTCACAAACTTGAGAAAATAAACACTGTAAATGCTCTCTTTTGATGCAGGACAAGGGGCACAAACACTTTGGCTTTACAGCTCCTTGGTAAACAATGGCACAACACACAGCAGCACATAAATAGCAAGCACACAGCGGCACATACAGATGGCACTACTCTGGGCAAAATCCTTGTGTGCAAAGCTTCCAGTTTTGAGTACCAAACTGCCAGACAGGCAAAACACTAGCCGCAACCTGAGCAAACACCTCTATATTAGGTGGCAGTATAGCTCAGTGGTCTAAGGCTCTGCGCTGCAAATTTGGTGACATCCAGCAGACCAGACCTGGGTTTGAATACCACAGCTTCCACTTGCATACTGTATGACCCTGAGCAAGTCACTTAACCTCCTTGTGCTCCCAGGTCACTCCTGTAGAAAAGCTTTCAGCTTAGTGTACTATACCTGGTTAAACAACTAAATAAAAAAAAAAAATTTCTCCCAAATTCAAAAACACATCAATGGATGAGCCCCTATTTTTGTAACCCCCCCCACCGCCCCCCCCTTGTTTAACCAACAGGGCTTCTCCTCTCACCACAAACATCTAGGGGCAAATGAGAGGGTTGGAGGTTTACTTAAATCAACTAGTCATAGAGAAAACAGAGAACATGGCCACCATTAGGCTAGGTGGGCCAGACTGTTATACAGAAACAGTCAACCATGTGTGGCAACTACCTGGCACACACCTGGCAGGGACCGATTATCATGGTCAGCAACCCAAGTCACTGGGAGAACACATTTGCTCAGTATTATGCTAGGTTTGCACTTCTGGACAGGGGCACCAAGTAAATCCAGACACAGGGAAGCAATAACATTACTGTCCAAACCAGGCTGGGATTCTAGAGAGTGGCTTTTATTCATGTAAATAAGTAGGAATAATCACAAAGCAAAGATGGACCCCCATAGGGCTACACAGACTGGTAGTGCAGATTACTGAGGTACAGACACTCCTGAATTCCCATTTAGCATAAGCAGAACAAACACAAAACAGTGAACACTCTGGTTCTGAAATGGAGATTGGCATGCACGGCCAGGTACTGGAACATTTCCCATCGACTAGGCACACACGGACAGGACTAGGACACTTTCCCATATTTCATGAGGATAGAGATTGTACACATGATCACAACCAAGCACATCCAGGCTCAGAACTTTCAGAACCCACTAAACTGGGGGCAAACTGAGAGAAAACAACCCACATCCAGGGGGAAACACTCTTCTCAGGCATTGGCCAATTGCACTGAAGAAAAAGTAATAGGTGCCCTTCAGAACCCGTAGAGGTAAACTGGTTACTCCAGGTGGGGGGGTCTCCCATCTTTTGTTTGCAAGGTTATACTCGGCCATTCATCTGGTTAATAATACCCTACAACTGTAGAAAACTGTAGATAATGTCTCAAATGTATATCACACTTAACATACTATACACACACACCTAAGAGGTGCCAGAATTTAAAAGTTCTGTACATGGACAGTCACATACTGGACTTCAAATGTAGACAGACACTTTTACAGAGAAAATCTCAGGTGACAGGGTCCCTTTGTAAGAGAAATTCACCCCCAGGTATTGCAGATGCTCCTGGGCTTACAAAAGAAATTGTACTCACAACAAATGAAGATGTCCAAGCAGCTTCACGAACAAGTGGATCAAGGGGATTGCCCCAAATTCTGGAGTTCACCCCCATTCCCTCCTGGGATGGGGCAAAGGAAACCTTCTGGCACAGGTCTCCACCACTTCAGAAACACTGTCTGTTGTTCTTCTTCTAGGGTGAGAACAAACTACCACAAAACAAAAAGGGGTAGCTCTTTGTCAGAGCTAAAAAAGAGGAGCTGCCCAGCAGCTGCAGCCTCCTCCTACTCAGACTTCTTCAGAACCAATTCAACATTCCAATTCACTCTAAAGCCAGCTGACAACTGTGGCTTATGCTGCTGCGAGAGTTCCATGATTACATCATCACTCCAGCTCAGCTGAAACTGAAAACAGAGTGTGACAGTGTGAAACCCATTTACCTGGCATTTCACAAGCTGCCTTCCCTGCCTTCCACTGATTCTAACCGGGATTCTAGTAACCATTGGGAACAAGGGGGTTACAGCAGCATCCTCCTTCCACTCTAAGTCTGATCCGAGACTGCCGCCAGCCCAAAACTCCAAAAGTCCTTTTAAGATGTAATCTTCCTTTTCCCTACATGAGGAAGGTGAGAGGAGGCCAGCTGTCACCAAACCCTAGGCTACTGCCTCAGCCAGATGCTAAATCAATGAAGCATCCACTCTGGTGGCAGCTCAGGGTTTGGTACCAGTTGGCCTCCTCTCACCTTCCTTATGAAAGGAAGAGAAAGATTATGCCCTGACAGGACTTTTGGAGGTTTGTGCCGGCGGCATCTCAGGTCAGATTTGGATGGAGAGGTCTGTGTTATTTTACTATTGGACTTATTCACGAGTCATGGTGGACATGGGTAGCAGGCTACAAAGCTAGAGAAAGGTGTAGAGGGTGGGCTCAGGGCTGGGCAATTATTGGGCATGAAAGAATGGATTAGGAATGGGTACTGGATACCAAACCTGATTTTTACAGCCAAGCACCTGTGTTCCAGCAGACCTCCTCTCAAAGTGACCATCTGAGTGACCTGATGTATGAGAATGACTAACCACCCTGGTGACCACACCACACTTGGCAGGCATCAAACAAGGCAAAGTATGGAGGAGGGGAATAGAGAAATGGTGCTTTGGGGAGGGTTTTCTTTCCAGTTTCATCTTTTATGTTACTAGCCCCTGAAATGTGTACACTTTGGGTATGATGGACTTACCCATCATCTGCTTTCTATAACAGATGAGGATGGAACTGTTGTACCTTTAGACTGTGGTCAGGAACATTTCTGGCATTGCCTTTGGTCCGGATCCTTTCCAGGTTTACGCTTTTTTTTTGTCTCTTGTCCCCTTTGTTGCATAGTACCATGGCGTTTTGGATTGTGGGCACTCTTTTGGCCCTAGTGTTTTTCCATAATCGTTCATAAAAATCAAGAAAACTGGCACTCAGTATCAAGAGGGAGACATCACTTCGAAAGTTCTGCAAACTCAACCTGTATTCAGTGCCAAAGGGAGGTATACAGAATTACAAGAGTGGTGCAGATAGAAGGAACAGACTATCCCTTAATGCATTTCACACATTAGTCCATTTTTAAGGGTGACTTCAGCCAACCAATATGCTGCCTTAAAAATAGCAATATTTAAAGGCATACACACTTAGAATTGTAAAATGCAAAGTGGTGTGAGACAGTAAAAAACATTAAAATCAATGGTTAAAAACTGTCTTAAAACCAACTCCATGCAGCTGTTAGCTCCATTTATTATTTTACTTGGAGCATTCAGAGTGTTTTAAAATGTTTAAAACACAAGTATGTTTTCCCTCAATGTCAGCTCACTTTTCTCTTGGTGCACTTTATGCAACAACAAGGTGATTAAATTGGAAAAATCCTATTGCTCTAAACTGGCACAATATTCACTTTATTCTAATAGAAGAAAATCCCATCCAGGTGCTCACCCTTTGGCAACCAGAGGCATACCAGTTCAGGATACTAATTGCTAAAAGAGAAAAGAATAGCACAATGATTAGTGAAAATCCTTAGCTGGCTTCTACAGTTTGAAGGAGAAAATGGCAATGGCATTACACAGTATTGTGTAATCACTTCTCAAATTATGACAGTAGAGAGTCAATTACCTTTAATCAAGATACTAATGAGGCAAGTCCCTAGTTATGATGTTCAAATCCTACCAACTACTCCAAACAACATAACTTAAGACTTATCTTTATTAGGGCCCTTAATTAAGGGAACTGACTCGGTATACTTTTATTATGGGAGAAGTGATTACATAATGTTATTTGATCTATTTCCATTTTCTGCTTCAAACTGTAGAAGTCAACTATGGCTGTTTCACTAATCACAGTCCTATTTTTCTCTTTTAGATATTAATATATTGAACTGGCATGCTTCTGGTTGCCAAAGAGTGAGCATCTGGATGTGATTTTCCTCAATTAAAATAAAAAAGGATAGCATGCCAGGACAGGGGGATAGGATTTTTCCAATTGAATTACCTTGTTGTTGTATAAAGTGTACCCAAGAGAGAAGTAAACTGACATCGGGGTTAAAAGTACTTGTGGTTTAAATGGTTTGAAACTATCTGACAGAATGTTTCAAGTAAAACAGTAAGTGAAGATAACAATTACAGGGATTTGGTTTTAAGACTGTCTTTATCCACTGTAACTAAGGATACAATTACTCTATCTCAAAAACTATACATGGGCGGGAGCGCAGGGCCCACAGGCAAACAAGGCTGCAATTACACTGTCTCAAAAAGTAAGGAAATTCATTGCAAAAAACTATGTTAATGCATCAGTTAGGGTTGAGGATAAAGCAGGGAAATATGATGTTAGGGTTTCCAACTGTAAAACACCTATCCACTCCTGAAGTGAATATGGGATGGAGTCTTCCTTTGGGTTGTCAGCTCTAACACTCACCCCATTGTGTGCACTCATGAAACATACACACCTGTCACAAGCACAACTCAGCTTTTCTGTTACTGTAATGGCATGAGTGTTATGGTTGACAACCCTAAGGAAGACTCCCCCTGCCATTCCTTTCAGGGGTGGGGCAGGTGTTTCAAGGTTGGAAACCCTAAGATCATATTTCCCCTACATTTGTCACTTTATCTTCAACCCTAACTAATGCATTAACATAGTTTTTTGCAATTAATATTTATATTGTTCCTCTCATACACATTATCAGAAAATGCTTTATGAAGAAATCAATCAGATACCGGCAGTGTATAAACTGTAGACTAGAATATAATTAGTTTTTGGTGCTTTTCCTACACGATGTATTTCAAAGTACTTCAAAAACCAAAAAGTTAGAAAGTGAAAGTGCAGGTAATGTAGACTAGGATAGAATATTGTTTTATAAAGTACCTAGCATATACAATATATCCCAAAGTGCTTTACAAATGAATTATTTAGATTCTGTTAATACAAGGATTGTAAAGTAGAATAGAACTTGGGTTTGTAGCACCTGGTGAATTTGAAAGTTTATTGATAACAACAGTAGTCATGACACATAACAACATAGGGGGACATATTCAGTGCCGGCTGGATGCACGTGCAGAACAGTGTGTCATGTAAAACAGATGTACCAGCCGGCACTGATGCCATATTCAAACAGAATGTGCGTTCCATCCAGATCATGCATTCTGTCTGAATATGGGACCCTGTATGTGGGGCACAAAGCAGGTAGCCACTGTGTTGTGGGTGGCGCAACCAGGGTAAGGGCTGAACACCACCACTGGTGGAATGCATAGCTCATACCTGGATGTGCCATTCCCCTAAGGGTGATATTCAGCTGAAATATGCTAATGAGGTAATTGGGCATGCATGGTACTAAGGGGCCATTAGTATGGATGAACCCTGTAGGATGCACCAGGTCAGTCCCCTCCCAGCCTCATTGGCTGTAAAGATCACACCAGCCCTGGTTCCATAGTGTAGTGAACCCCCCCACCCAATCACTGGACTAAGACATAACATACCCACACCACGTTTCTGTAGTGTAGTGGACCCCCACCCCTGCCTCATTCACATTGCATTTATTGAAATCCCCAGGTTTCCACTGTCTGGTAGACCCCCTCACCCCTGCCACAATCAAAATAAATATATGTCCCGATCCCTTTCTGTAGTGTAGTGTACTCCCCCTCTGATGCCTGAACCCCAATCAAAATACAATCCCACCCTGAACTCATTTCCGTAGTGTAGGGTCCCCCCTCCCATGCCCAATCCCAATGTCTCGAGCAATAGAACAGTCCCAAAGTATTTCTATAGTGTAGTGGACCCCTCGGTCAGGACAGGACACCCCCACCACTCCCCCCACCCAACTGGAGCCAGCAACTGGCTCAGCCTTCCGCACACCAGCATGGCCAGCTGCCGACTGAACTGTCAGTCAATGTGCACTGTACATAGCACATGCTCATTGGCTAAACTAATGAGTGCATACTATGTACAGTACATGTTCGTTGACAGTTCAGTCAGTGGCTGGCCGTGCTGGTGTGTGCAGGGCTGAGCCAGCTGCTGGCTCCAGTTGGGTTGGGGGGTCCTGGCCTGATGGGGTGGGGATGGGGTTCCACTACACTATGGAAACCTTTGGGCACTGATCAAGCATGGAAGGGGGAAATGATACACTGTGGAAACAGATTCGGGGTGGGGTTGTATTTTGATCAGAGTTCGGGCATGGGGGGGTCCACTACACTATACTATGGAACAGTATTGAGGCATATATTTATTTTGATCTAGGATCAGACATGGGAGCGGGGATCCTACACTATGGAAATGGGTTCAGGGTGGGATTGTATTTTGATCAGGGATCAGGCATGGGAGGGAGGATTCACTACACTACGGAAAGAGCTCAGGGCATATTTTTCATACGATTGGGGATGAGATGGGGGTACCGCTACACTACGGAAAGGGATTGCGGCATATATTTATTTTGATCTGGGATCAGGTATGGGTGGGGGGGTTATCTCTAAACTACTGGGGTTGGCAGTCTGCTGTGCACCTGTCTGCACTTCACCTTTTTTCAGCCTATCTTTGTGAGGAACGTATCTGACCCTTGCAGGGCTCATTCCCACTGAATATGCCAATGCATGGCATATTCATGGGAATGCCCCCTCTACATGGGCCGCATACATTATTCTTGGGCCATGGCCCATCTGAATTTGGGTGGCCCATATCCCCCCCTTTGAATATCACACTTTGGGGCATTTGTGGGATGCACAGCTCATCTCCATTTTCTGCAGAGATGCACCATGCATCTCCTTTGAATATGGGGGCTATAGAATTCAAACAAATTAAAAATTTATAAAAACTGACATTCAATGACATAGAAAGCATAACAATAATAATATACACATATTTACATGTGTGCAATAGTTTCAACAGTATATATATTATATTAGTATTACAACTTCTGATTGGCATGATCGCATCACTGTAGGAACCCAATTTATACCCATTTCATCATATGATGACATCAGAAACAATGGATTTACTGCAAATGAGCATACCATTAAAGTAATGGCATTTGTAATTTGCCTGGCAATAGTTGGGGCACACCTCCGAAGGCTAGGTGTCACAGTTTTTCCCTTACCTGGATGACTGGTTGGTGGTTGGAAAGTCACCACAACAGGCAAGGGTACTAGGTCCTGTACAAAAGTAAGGCATAAGCATGGTAGAGCCAACAAGCAGTGTTGATGGACCAGGGAGGTGCAGGAGGTGGTGAGTGATAAAAACACTGCCTATGCACATTTTAAGTGCTCTAGGGGAGATAGGGAGAGGGGTGAGTATGAGTTGATGGTTAGGAGGGTCACCAGAGTGGTGAGGTGAGCCAAGGTGAGGATGGAGAAAAACCTGGCTAGGGATATCTGGAGGGGGTGGAAAGGGATTTTATAGATACATAGGGGAGAAGAGAAGAGAAGAGAAAAGGGAGGGCACAGATCAGCAGGATTAAGACTGGGGAGGGATGGGTCCAGGAGGTGGGGGAACAGGCAGAGGTGCTAAATGAGTACTTTGCCTCGATATTTACAGAGGGAAGCAGGGGATCCCTCCAGCCTGATGGGAGGTAAGGTGAGCCAGCAAAGTTGAGAGGTCAGATGGAGTCTGGAGGAACAAAAAAGGCTAGGGTTCAGGCTGGGCCAAATCCGGAAGGGGATGGGAGGTTGAATGAGGGGATGGGCTGGAAGAGGGAGAAATAACAGTGGATAGGGTGAGGAGACAATTCGGGTGCTAAAAACTGATAAGGCACCGGAGCTGGATGGGCTGCATCCAAAGGTCATGAAGAAGCTGGCAGATGCGCTAGTAGCTCCACTGGCTGCACTCTTTAACACCTCTCTGCTGACAGAATGGGTGCCTCAAGACTGGAGGGTGGCTCATGTGGTGCCTATCCACAAAGAGGGGTCTAAAGAGGAGATGGGGAATTATAGGTCTGTCAGCCTAACGTTTGTGGTAGGCAAGATAATGGACGTCATTATCAAGGAGAGGCTCGGGAGGCAGCTGGAAAGGTTGGGACACCTGGATGACAAACAGTATGGTTTTGTCCCAGGGAAATCATATCAGACCAACCTCATAGATTTTTATGTCTGGGTGATGGGGCCCTGGACCAACATAGGCTGGTGGACATCCTATACCTGGATTTCAGTAAGGAGTTTGATTCAGTACTTCACAATGGGCTGCTAACAAAGCTGGGGAGGATGGAAGTAGGAGGGCAGTTGCTCAGATGGGTAGAAAATTGGCTAATGGGGTGAATACAGAGGGTAGTGGTTGGTGGGATAGTCTCCTCCCCCAGGAAGGTCAATAGTGGGGTCCCCCAAGGTTCGGTATTGGGGTCACTCCTGTTCAACGCCTATGTCTCAGATATAGGGAAAGGGGTTAGGAGTATGAAGAGACTCTTTGTGGATGACTCAAAACTGGGAGCACTGGCAGATGGAGACGAATGTGAGAGACAATCCAGAGGGACCTGGATACCCTTGAAGGGTGGTCAAGAAGGTGGGGATTGAGGTTTAATGCAGGGCAGTGTAGGGTGCTGCATCTGGGGTCAGAAATCCGGGCCATGTATACACCTTGGTGGGATCTCACTGCAAGCCACATAGGGCGAGAGGGATCTAGGGGTGGTGGTAGACGTCAAATTAAATAACACTGAAAATTGCAGAAGAACTGCAGCAAAAGCAAACAGGATACTGGGCTGCATAGCCAGGGTGATTATATCCAGGAGGAGGGAGGGGATCCT
The DNA here is from genome assembly GCA_016271365.2 of Neoceratodus forsteri. Lineage (NCBI taxonomy): Eukaryota > Metazoa > Chordata > Ceratodontiformes > Ceratodontidae > Neoceratodus > Neoceratodus forsteri. Next base: position 43,398,052 of record CM028133.1, on the reverse strand, counting down.
CCCTCTGTATAATGCCTTGGTCAGACCGCATCTTGAGTACTGTGTGCAGTTCTGGAGACCTCACTTCAAGAAGGATATATCACTGCTGGAGAAGGTCCAGAGAAGGGCAACCAGGATGATTCAGGGCATGGGGGGAGGCCCTATGAAGAAAGGCTGGAGGTACTTGGGCTGTACTCACTGGAGGAAAGAAGAGACATGGGGGATATGATAGGGGTCTTCAAATATGTAAAAGGAAAAAACAAGGGTGGAGCCAAAGAGTTGTTCAGACTAAAGAAGAGTGGAACAACCATGAGGCATGAGTGGAAGCTAGAGGGGGGAAATTACAGGGGAAATGCAGGAGACATTACTTTGCTGAGAGGGTGGTGGAGCCATGGAATGCACTGCCCAGGATTCTGGTGGAGGAGGGCACAGTGGAGGGCTTCAAGAAGGGGTGGGACAGGTACAAGGGAAAACTGAAGCCGAAGATGACCCTCTCTGAGGCTGGGGTGAGTGAAAAAGTGAGCACCCATTAGGAGGCTGGCTACCGAGCAGACACGACAGACCATCAGGCCTATTCTGCTGGCTTTTAGTATATTAGTATGTTAGTATGTATCTACAGCTCACCGAAGGACTTCTAGAGTCACTGGGTTTTCTGATAAATCTCAAAAAGCCAGTCCTTCTCCCTGCACAAGTGCTGCAGTTCATAGGAGCAGAATTAAATACCCAGGAGGACAGGGCTTACCTACCTCTGGACAGGGTAAGATGTATTCTGCAGAAGGCAGGCTCCTTCAGCCTTAACAGACCAAAAACTGCAAGACAGTATCTACAGCTCACGGGCCACATGGCAGCCACCACTGGCACAGTCCTGGGTTCCAGGTTCCAGATAAGAGACATCCAATTCCACCTTAGGGCACATTGTTGTCAGAGAAGAGATCCTCTCTCAAAGCTAATCCCAGTAACAAAAACATTACTTCAGGCCCTTCTGTGGAGGAAAGAAGAAGCCAACCTAAGGGAAGGGGTTCCTTTTCTGGAAGAGTCTCCATCAGTGATTCTCACAACAGATACATCACTACTGGAGTGGGGTGCCCATCTAGGGGATCATACCAGCCACGGCACTTGGTGCAGTGCAGAGTCACTCCAGCATATAAATATGCTGGCTCCCAGAGCAGTGTTGCTGGCAATCCATGCCTTCACACCACTAGTGCAGGAAAGGGTGGTACAAGTCTGGACAGACTATACCACCACAATGTATTACATAAACAAGCATGAAGGAACAAGGTCAGATCCTCTCTGCAAGAAGCTATGAGAATTTGGAGTCTGGTCTACTCCCTAGGAGTTTCCTTTCAAGCCATTCACCTGCCAGGCATGGACAATACCCTAGTAAATGCTCTGAGTCAGATCAACTAGGCCCATCACAAATGGACCTTGAAAAGACAGGTGGTGGGGGTGATTTTCAGAAGGTGGGGCACCCCAGAGATAGATCTCTTTGCATCCCATGAAAGCCACCACCTGCTGCAGTACTGTTGTAGACCCCTAGCTCAGGGAACAATACCCATGGACGCTCTGGTCCTGGACTGGTCAGGGAAGTACCTGTATGTATTCCCTCCTTTCCCACTGGTGTACAGAGTGCTACTGAAGCTCAGGTCCTAGCCAGCATCAATGATCTTGATAGCACCAGACTGGGTCAGGCAGCCATGGTACTCTCTGCTGCTCTCCATGTCTGTAGCTGAACCAGTACACCCTCCTCAGAGGCACAATCTGCTAACCTCCAGTCAAGAAAGACTCCTGTGCCTGAACCTTAGATCCCTCAGGCTCAAGGCATGGCTCTTGAGGACCTAGAGTATGCAGGCTTGCATCTCTCTGAAAGTGTTCTGGACATTTTAAGGGGGTACAGGAAGCCCTCCACCAAGAAAACCTACACCTCAAAATGGAAAAATTTTCTATCTGGTTCTCCACCAGGGATGTGGTGCCAACACAGGCGGGGTTCCAGCTGTGCTGGACTACCTTGCTCATTTGCATTCACTGGGCCTGCGGCCCACTATTTTAAAGGTCCACCTCGCTTCATTTTCTGCTTACACATCAGGTGGAAAGAATGCCTCTATGACATCAAACTCTGTTTTTAAGAGGTCTCTTAAAGGTCTAGCTCACTTGCACCCCTCACAGGGAACCGGTTCCAGCCTGGGACCTAAATGTGTGTATTGCCAAACTCATGGGTTCCCCCTTTGAACCCATGTCTTCAGCTCCTTTGAAGTATGTCACATGGAAGACAGTTTTCCTAATGGCAATTACTTCAGCCAGAAGGATCAATGAACTACAGGCTCTCTGTATTGAACAGGACTACATTTCATTCCACAAGGACAAAATGGTCCTGTGAACAAACAGACAATTTCTTCCAAAGGTGGTCTCAGACTTCCATTTGAACCAGTCCATTATACTACCTGTCTTCTTCACTGAGCACTCAAGCTCAGGTGAGCATAGACTGCACAGTCTTGATAACAAGAGAGCTCTTAGCTATTACATGACTATCACTAAGGCCCATAGACAGGACAGGAAACAGCTGTTCCTGACTCATGGGGATGTGGGAAAAGGAAGTCCAGCATGTAAGAGGTCCATGTCTCTCTGGATAGTTCAGTGCATTCAGTTTTGTTACTCAAAAGCTGGAAGAGAGTCCCCAGCAGGCCCATTCCACAAGGGGTACAGCTGCTACTCTAGCAGCTTCAAGGGATGTCCCATTGGTAGACATCTGTAAAGCAGCTACCTGGAGAACAGTGCACACCTTCACTAAGAACTACAACCTGGACACACACACTAGCAGTGATGCCAGGTTTAATACAGCTGTCCTGCAGAGTCTATTCCCTAAGTAGGTTCTGTGCCCACCTCCAAAAGTACTGCTTCTTAGTCTACATAGAGTTAGGAATATTGGAGTATTCCTGGGGTGAAAAGAAAAATTACTTATCATAGTAACCTTGTTTCTTCCAGGGGATACTCCAATATTCATAACTCTCCTACCCTGCCTCCCCTGTTAGAACCAGTGGCCTCTGCACCCCATGCTGTGTTACCAGGGATACGAGTGACACACTCTGGAATTTCAGTTTGAAACTGTGTTCTTCATTGGTTTTGCCTTCTTCTGGTGATTCTGACATTCAGCTGTGTCTTTTGTGTTTTCCCCCCTCCTGTTGGAGGCTTTTTGGGTGTTAAGTTATTACTATTGTTATTATTATAGTGTTATATAGGTATTTTCCTCATGGGGCCTGTCTTGTCAGGCGTCCATGAAATCTGAGAGGATGGAATATAGGCAATTGCTAGGGGCAGCATTTGAAAAGTGGCTTGTTGTAAGAGGGTACTAAATTTCCCTTTCAGGTTCTTGGTGGCACTGCACAAGAAGGAAGAGACAACAGGCAAGTGGTACTCATGTAATAAACTAAATTTATTACAGACAGAATAATACAGGCTTACTACCAGCACAGTGTAAACACTGGGAGAATACAGGTTTCCTTACCTAGGTAATGCAGTCTCTCTTCTCAGAGAAGCTACATCTTACAAATGGCCTTATACTTGATAATTACTATAGCAATGGCTAAGGAAGATACATAGAATGTATATAGTTGGACAAAAACAGGTGCTCTGAGTAACCATCCTAACTAGTGTAAAACATTGCACAGCTAGCAATAGCAAGGATGCCTGGATATTGTGGCAGTCACATAAACATGGTACACAGAGAACCGTGACTGGGATGTCAACATACCAGGGTACACAATCTACAGGAGGGACAGGAAGGGAGAAGAGGAGGAGGAGTAGCTCTCTATGTAAGGGAAGGGATCAAAGCAATGGAACTAAAGGGTAAACAGGGAGGAAAGGAGGCACTGTGGGTCACCCTGGAGACTGGAAATGGCGCCACAATCCACACAGGGATTGTATACAGACTCCCATCTCAGGGGGAGGAAATGAATAAGGAAATGATAGAAGGCATCCTTAGGATGAAAGAGAAAGGGGAGATGTTGCTGATGGGGGACCTGAATATGCCAGATGTTAACTGGAGCACTTTTGCTGCAGCCACATCCAAGAGCAGGGCCATTCTCGATGCCCTATAGGGGGCATGCCTCAGACAGCTAGTTTTGGAACCTACTCAGGAGAGAGCAATCTTAGACCTGGTACTCTCAAATGGGGATGGAGAGAAGATCTCAGATCTAGAAGTGGGTAGCCATCTGGGAACAAGTGACTACCAAACAGTGTGGTTCACAATAAACTCAGCTGTAGAGTCAAGCCATACAAAAGTGAAGGTACTGGGCTTCAGGAGGGCTGATTTTGTCAAAATGGGAGAGTGCCTCAGAAAAACACTAGCAAACAGGCAAGGAGGGGTGGAACAACAATGGGGAAACATCAAAACTGCCATCACAGAGGCAACAAGCCTTTGTGTGAAGCAAATAAGCAAGTCAAAATGAAAGAAAAAAAGACTATGGTTCTCAAAAGAGGCGGTGGGGAAGGTTAGGGAGAAAAAGATAGCATTCAGGAAGTATAAGGAAACACAGAAGGAGCAGGACAGAGAACTGTACCAGTTAAAGCAGAAGGATGCGGGGAAGGCAGTCAGAATAGCAAAGGCCCAAACTGAGGAAAAGATAGCCAGCTCGGTTAAGAAGGAGGATGAAACCTTTTTTAAGTACATTAGGAAGCGAAGGAAGACAAAGGGAGGGAGGGATACTGAGACTGAATGAAGAGAAGGGTGGGTGGGCAGAGAGGGACAGTGAAAAAGCAAGAATACTGAATGAATACTTCCACTCAGTATTCACAAAGGAAGAGGAGGGGGAGGTACCTATTCCAGTCAATAGAAGCACCACAGATAGGGGGTTTGAAATCAGTCCTTTCACAGACGAAAAGGTTCTGAAAGAACTCTTGAAACTGAAGGTGGACAAAGCAATGGGGTCTGATGGGATTCACCCCAGAATTCTAAAAGAACTAAGGGAAGAACTAGTAACACCACTGACTACCCTTTTTAGCAAATCATGGGAGGATGGTGTGGTACCTGAGGACTGGAGGAGGGTAGATGTGATTCCTCTTCACAAAAGTGGGAGCAAGACAGAGGCAGGAAACTATAGACCTGTCAGTTTGACCTCAGTGGTAGGGAAAATGATGAAATCACTTCTGAAGAAAAGAATTGTTGAGTACCTAGAGGCCAGGGAGGGTACAGGACCCAAGGCAGCATGGGAAGGTCATGTCAAATGAATCTAATTGATTTCTTTGACTGGGTAACCAAAGTAGTAGACCAGGGAGGGGCTGTGGACATGGCCTATCTAGACTTTAGCAAGGTATTTGACACAGTCCCACACAAAAGATTAATAAACAAATTAGCCAGCCTTTGAGTGGATCCCAGGGTGGTAGACTGTGTAAAACATTGGCTGGACAATAGGATACAGAGGGTAATAATAAACAGAGTCCATAGTGAAGAAAAGGGGGTTACTAGTGGGGTACCACAGGGTTCAGTACTGGGTCTGGTTCTTTTCAATGTCTTTATAAGTGACTTTGCAAAAGGACTGGAAAGAAAAGTATGTCTCTTTGCAGACAACACAAAGATCTGCAACAGGGTTGATACACAAGGTGGGGTGGAAAGGATGAGAAGGGACATGACAAGGTTGGAGGAATGGTCAAATGTATGGCAGCTTAGATTTAATGCAAAGAAGTGCAAAGTAATGCACCTGAGAAACAAAATCCCAGGGGAAGAGCACACAATGGGGGGTGAGATACTGACAACAACAACAAGAATGGAAAGGGACCTGGGGGTAGTTATATCAGATGACCTAAAGGTGGGCAAGTAACATGAGAAGGCAGTAAGGGGAGATGGGTGGATACTGGGATGCATAGGGAGAGGCATTACTAGTAGAAAACAGGAAGTTGTTATCCCTCTGTACAGACAGTTGGTGAGACCGCATCTGGAGTACTGCATGCAGTTCTGGAGACCCCATCTCCGCAAGGACATAGACAGGATGGAGGCTGTCCAGAGGAGGGCAACCAAAATGTGCAGGGTCAGCACCAGAAGACATACAAGACTGACTAAAAGAGCTTAATGTGTATACCCTTGAGGAAAGGAGGGAGAGGGGGGACATGATAGAAACTTTCAAATATCTCAAGGGAATCAATAAAGTCCAAGAGGGTAACATCTTTCAGAAAAAGAGATTTGCAAGAACAAGGGGGCACAATTTGAAGATAGAGGGGGGACAGCTCAGAGGTAATGTGAGGAAATATTTTTTTCACAAAGAGAGTTATAGATGCATAGAACAGCCTTCCTGATGAGGTCGTGGAGTCAAAAACAGTGGGGGAATTGAAGAATGCATGGGACAGACGTAAGGCAGTTCTAGTGGGGGGTAGGAAGAAATAGTCTGTTGGTTAACTAGAATCTGCAGCTTATCCATTAGGTAGAGAAATGAGCAGACTAGGTGGGTCAAGCGGTCCTTATCTGCCATCAAATTCTATGTTTCTATGTTTCTGTGTAATAGATAATACAATGAGAGACTATTATTGTCCAAGGTCAGTTGTAATGATGCACAATTACTAAAGATGGCACTGTTGCCTTACTTTTAGAAATACAGTAAAAATAGATCAAAAAGCATTTCTCATGGCTAATATATATCAGTAAAACATAGTGGAGCATAGTAGAACCCAAATCCTAACACTTATGCTTATATGATAAGTGTCTTTGCCCTACGGTTAGTACATATACCTACATAAATTGTTGCCTGAGAGGTGGGGGCACCATCAGTGCTGCTGGACCATGGATAACACTCCATCCCTTGTTGCTTTCAAAAGAAAAGGCAACAACCACAGGAAAGTAGCGGGATGAAGCTACAGAAGCCATTGTTTACAAGCCCAAGCCACGAGCTTTGTAAAGGAATTCAAGTTGTTCACGATGTTGTCTGAGCGTACATCACAGACAGCAAAGGGTTAGTATCAGAAAAACAATCTAAAATGCTTGATTAATAACAAAAGCTTTAAAAGTTAATTTTAGTATTGGTTAGAGCAGTGCTTACATCACCATCATGAATAAGAGTATTAAGGGCATCACCAGTTTAAGAAATATTGTTGCTAATATAGATAACATGTGAATCCTTTCTAGCTAAAAGGGATTTCAAAGAAAGTGTCAAAGGTTCAATATGTACATTAAAAATAGGCAAATATTGAGACAAGGCAAAGCAAGTACTGCGGATCAGTATCGATAACATCTGGTTCAGGGAGAGGGACAGGAGTGATCACAGTGTGACCAATAACTGTTTTCTGCTGTGGAGTGTAACAGAAGTTAGGAAAATTAATAGAACATGTTTCGGCACCATAAGCAAAAGAATTATGAGTTGTCACAACACAATGCTGACCATCGGAATTGTAGGTAACTCTTACAGTTGGAACTCTCCATCGTTGTAGGTGTATAGGACAAGTAAATGACTGGTTGGTGAGCCGTGATGTGAAGTGATGTACCTCCTCCAGGTAGCTTCAAGATGCAGCTGTTTTGGTGGCGGGTGTGGAAGATGCAGCTTGCGAAGATTGTTCAGTCGGGTTAGATGTAGGGTTACCACCTGTTCTGATTTTTGCAGGACAGTCCTGATTTGGGCAACTGTGTCCTGCAAAAAAACATGAAAAATGCTACGTCTTGACTTTATAGTACAAAAAATTATCCCTAACTTTCCACTAAATGTTGCAGAAAACTATAATACCTTAAAATGATAAGAAACAATAAAAGCAACTAAGAAACTACAATGCTTAGCCTCAATTCTGATAATATAGAGAAAACAAGTCTGTTGCATTGGCCGAGGTTGAGATTATGTACTGTTCTGCAAAGAATCATGTTCTTGCTCTCACTTGAAGAAATCCTGTCCCCTCTCACCCATATACTTAACCTCTCACTCTGTCTTGCAGTATTCCCCCCAAAATGGATGGCTGCAGTGGTCACCCCTATGTACAAGAGTGGGGATCATGCCCTCCCTGTGAATTATAGACCCATCTCTATACTACTACCACTCTTGAAGGCCCTTGAATGAATCATTGCCGACCAACTTGTCGATTATCTGGACAAGCACATGCTCCTATGCACAGAGCAACATGGCTTTAGGGCTGGGCATAGCATCACTACAGCCCTCCTAGAATTCACAGGCTTCATCCACAAATCCCTCAATCATGGCCAGCTAGTTGGGACTATCTATATTGACCTAACAAAGGCCTTTAACACGGTCAACCATGCCCTCCTAGTTGACCAACTCACTACCGTAGGCCTTGCCCCCGAGATGGCTGCATGGTTCCGCAGCAACCTACACTGCTGAACACAGCAAGTCAGGATAGATACCTTTCTGTCTAATACCAAGCCTATGTGCTCAGGTGCTCCACAGGGGTCAATACTGGGCTTGCCAATGAAGCATTTAAACCGATTGCTCAAAAGACTTGTTCCCTTCCTGGACAGATGCAGACCATCCTGCCAGTATAGGCTGGTGTCCCCCCAGGTGTAACCCCAGTTTCCAGTGAAGCCAAACCCCTGTGCTCCAGGTGGAACCCCAGTCCCTAGTCTTTCTGTTTTGGTTATATATTTTTCATGTATTACTGTCTTAATGTACACACAGTAATATTTTCAATAATTCTTGACTTTTTTTGCTGATTGTTGTGGTGCAGCAGTGTATAATTGTTACGCTGGGGTTATGCCCCCTATTGTCCCACATATACCTCACACTGTATTCCTTGTCTATTGTACTGTGATACTGCTATTTTGCACTTATATATAGATATGAGTGCTAGGAATGTGCTTTGCTGCTAACACATGCTAATATTATCATGCATGATTTATTATACCTCATTATAATACATTTATCGAGATTATGTTTTTTACATATATTCCATATATAATCTATCTAATCACTGATAAGATGACTCAGATGGATCATCAGTTATTATTGTATACTTATATTCTCATATAATTATATGTAATGTGTTTTACACTCGATATGCCATGTAATAGGCCTGTCAGCAGTTCTCTTTGTCTAAGCAAGCTAACAGAGAGAGAGAGAGACAGCTTTTGTTATATCTCTATGTTTTATATTGTACATAAACAAGAAATGTGCATGTAGTTTGAACCATCAGCATTTATTTTGTCTAAGCTATAATGTTAATGGAAGCATATTCTGTCTCATATGATACTCATTAGTAATTATGTCTCCTAAGTCATTCTCCAATGGAGAATGACTTAGGACCAATACATATTGTTTTTCATAACTGTAACTATGTTGTAATCTCTGTTGCTATGCTGTTATCTGTAGTATTTAGCTGTCTGCAACCCACTGTAGCACTCTTGAGACACTACTGTAACTTGTCTAGAAGGGCAGAGAGCTGTAGCGCGGGGAGAGATAGAACAAGATCTTAGAGAACCTAAGATCTACAATTCTGGAAATTATGTACATTCTTCAGGAATGGTGAGAAACCCATCTCCCTTGTGATTTTCTCTGTCACATGCTTGGCGTAAGTAGCGTAATACATTTTATTAGTACTCCTTGCTTGTTTACGAATGTTTCTTGGCAGACTCCGAGACACAAGAATCTGTAATATTATTATTTTTATTGTTTACCCTACACACCAAGAGTGCTTAGACAACATAATTTCAGTTTGTTTAAAACATTTGGTTATATTACTAAAGGTTTTCAATTTACTACACATTACTTATAGTGTGTGTGAGTGTGTGTGCGATGCGTGCCTTTAAATCAGACACCTTTTATTGTGCCACAGAGTAATTGCAGCAGAGTGAAACTGCTATCCACTGCACCTACAGGATTTTTTTTATACTGCTTTGTGGTATCTTTACTGGTAGTGGACTGTTACTGGCTTGCACTACCCCCCCAACTGGCAAAAGGTATTCTTTTCCAGATTTGGATTTGTGACTTGTGAGCACTGGTTAGGTGGTGTTGTGCCTTTGCGTCTGCATCTCTTGAGTGCACAGCACAATCTTAATCTGTCTGTGCATTTACAGTACACCATTAATTCTGGGAGACTTTGCATTTCTTGTTACACTCTCATTTCACTTCGTCAGCACTGGGGAATTTTCTGGACATAAGACAGTAGCATTTTGGGGATGCACATTAATTTTGGTGACTCTGTGTGACCACTGCGTGCATGACAGAGTGCACCATTAATTCTGGGAGACTTTGCATTTTTTGTTACCCTCTCATTTCACTTCGTCAGCACTGGGGAATTTTATAAACACAAGACAGTAGCATTTTGGGGATGCACATTAATTCTGGTGAGTGTGGGTGACTACTGCATGCATGACGTCTGAGGGCACCATTAATTCTGGGAGACTTTGCATTTCTTGTGCTCTCATTTCACTTCATCACCATCAGCACTGGGGAGTTTTCGGGACACAAGACATGAGCATTTTGGGGATGCACATTAATTCTGGTGACTATGTGTGTGAAGGGCTTCCAATATTATTGTCACTTCACCTTACTTCGCATTAAGGCAGAAAGACCACACAAAGTAATAATTACAAGGCAAAGTGAACCTTTTTCGGGGAGTGACAATGCGAAGTGCCCACTTCACAGGTACTTTGCCAGCAAAATTTAGATTTTCTGCATCTCTAGCGGCCTTCATGGCAAAGTCAGGGATAAAATCCCTGGAGTAATTTGCCATTCCTAAAAAGCATCTGAGTGTTGCCATGCTAGTAGGAAGTGGCAGATCATGCAAGCCCTGAATCTTCTTGACAGTTGGGCTTCTGCCTTGGTCTGTAATATATAGGCCAAGGAAGATGAACTCCTTCTCACACAATTGTGCCTTGGAGGGGTTGCACTTGAGGCCTGCTCTCTTCAAGAGACACAAAAGTTTGTCTAGAAGGGCCATATGGTCCTCTTTCATGGTAGTTGCTAGAAGCAAGTAATCCATGTACTGCAGGAGATACTGGGGTGTGGAGAACCCCTGCAGAGCATCCGTCATGTGGAGATGGAAGAGGGAGGGACTATTCTGAAATCCCTGGGGAAGGCACGTCCAGGTGTACTGATGTCCATCAAAGGTGAAAGCAAATTTGCATTGGCTTTTCTGTGCTAATGGGAGTGACCAAAACCCATTAGAAATGTCAAGAGCTGTGAACCACTTTTTGTCAGGTGTCAACAGCTTGAGTACATCAGGTGCTGATGCTTTGGTTGGTGCACAGCTAGGAGTAACCTGATTGAGTTTTCTGTAGTCAATTGTGAGTCTCCAGGCCCCATTCGGTTTCGTAACAGGCCAAATAGGTGAATTAACAGTGGAGACACAGGTCCTAATCACTCCTTGTTAAAGCAGTGATTGGATGATTTCCTTAAGTGATGGCAAGGCTTCAGCAGGAAATGGATACTGCTTCTGCCTCACAGGATCAGGCCCTATGATTTCAGTGGTAGTGTGCATTCTACCACAGTTGTGTTTGTTGGTGGCAAACACATCAAGGTGTTTTTGTAGCAAAGGTGCAAGCTCTGAAAACAGGTCATGACTTTTGAACAGAACCATGATGTCGTATTCCTTGTTGTTATGGGAGATAGCTGCCACCACGTACGAGTCTGGTTTGGTTACAGCATGACATTGTCCTTTGATATGAATGAGTAGCCTGTTGGCTAGATCCACTACACAGCCATGTAATGCTAAGAAATCAATTCCCAGGATGCTGGGGTGATGATGTAGAACCATGAGATCAAAGCAAAATTAGTCCTGAGGTGGCCTACCACCACAGGTAGAGGAACAGATCAGTAGGTGTGTAGCTAGGTACCATCTACACCCTGTGCACTGGTCTTCCTGCTGGTAGACCAGTCAGATGAGACTGGGTCCTCATCATGGAGAACTGACGTGGCTGCTCTGGTGTCCGGAAGCATGGTAAGTTGGCGGCCTCCAACCATGGCCTTTACATAAGGCTGTACGTTTGTGTCAACAAACAGGTTACTCACAATCCGGAATGGGGCCTGTAATTACCAATCTGTGCATTCAGAATCAGCATCGTATTCCTGTTCCTGAAACTGAAGGATCTTTTAAGGCCTCCTGTATGTCTTGCAATGGGTACAAGTGTACTTGTGACATCACAGGCTCAGTGGTGGCCTGCTCGGGTGGTTCTGCCTTGGATGTCACATCAGCCTGGCCAATAACTGATGTAACCTTTCCTCGACTGCTCGATAGCCGGGGCTAGTGCAGCTATAGTTCACACAGCAGTGGCTCCCCTTTCTGTGTGGATTTCCTCCAATAGTTTGCAGAGGGTTTCATTCTCTTCTCTGATTTGTCAATAGCTAGGACCAGTTTGGTATTGGTTCTGGCTATTCTGTTGGGCGTTTGGATTTTTCCAGCTGCCTCTGTTGTCTCTATTGTTCTGGTTGTTCCTGTAATTCCAGTTCCCTCCCTTGTATGACTGTTCATCATCAGAATGGGTATTATTGTTCTAGTTGTTTCCCTCCACTGTATAGTGGGTGTGGGAGTCAGAGGTCGGCTGTACTGCAGCTACTTTGTTGGATTTGCAAAAAGAAAGGGTGCAGAGGTATATCTGATAGGCCAGCTATGTCTTAGTGAGAATATCCTCAAACTTTTCAGTGCCCAAAAAAATATTGAGCTCAACCTTTTCCTGCAAGGTCAGGCACATGTTCCGGATGTACAAATCCTTGTACTCAATTTGATCTACATCGAGTTGCCTACCTACTAGGGCTTTGGCAGTTTTGTATGCTTGTCACAATCATTGGTGGTAGGTGGTTGGGCTTTCCTTTGTGCCTTGCTTGACTTTGTAAGCCAAGCATGTTCCCATGATTCCTGGAGAATCTGCACATATGCGTGCAGTGGCAATTTAATCAAAGGTGAAGTTTTCAGTGCTCCGTGCTGTCTCACAAAGCTTAGCCCAGGGGGTCGTTCAACTGTTTGTCACAAGACTTGAACCTGGTACTGGGGTTGGAGAAAGTTTTACAATGGGAGCGCACTTTCTCCAAGTGGCAGCTGAGATTGTCAGTTGGGCCCATTTGTCCAATGCTCTGTGCAATTTGCTGGACAGAATGAATGACTTGTAGGGGGATGGAAGTATGTGTCATCGTTCCAAGCTCAGTCCATGCCAAGGCTCCGTGAAGCACAGCCTCTACTGCCGCATCAGTGATCACCTTGTACATTTGATCCTGAGTGATGGAGTCTTTCAGCATCATGCCAATTTGGTCCTGGATGGCCCTCTTTTGATCCTCCGGGACAGTGATCCTACTGATCGCATCACTAATCATGCTGCGAATCTCCGACTCATTGCCCCTTGTGAGAGGAGCAAGCAGAGGTGCATCACAGAATACAGACCCTCCATCTGTGTCATGGGTGCCGCCATCTTGGCATTGTACATGGCATCCACCATGTTTGCATCGATGTGGCCACGCAACATGCATGCCGATATCGGCGACATCTTGTGAATGATAAGCAGAAGTTGCTACACTATGGGGATTGGACTTACGTGTAATGTGGCATGCCTCAACATCAAAGTCAGAGTCATCATTGCTAGATGACATAATATCAATGGGCGTATACCAAAACCTGTTCATAGCCTTAACATGGCTGGCAAGAACCTCTCATTGATGGTGAAACTAAGCCATCTTTTGTCTACATTTCTTGTGACAGACTTTCACAGTGCCCTTCTCAATACCACTCTCAACCTCTCTCTCTGCAACACTCTATACACAGCACCCAATTCGTTTTCCCTAAGCTCTTTATCCAACTCACGTGCTTGTAATCCTCTTTCAACTCAGCAGTCTCATCTCGCAAAGTCTCATTCATATCACTCAAACTATCATTCAAATGTGCTGCTTCTTATCATGTTTCAGCCTTTCACAATTGTCTCTTAACAAACATAACTCTCGCCCAGTGTCTTGAGCAGTGCAGTGCATTAGTCTGGAATTAGCATCACGGAGTGACTGCATCTCCTCCACTAGTTTCTTTTCCTTTTTCTGTAACTCCAATGCCTGCAAGCCAATCTCTTTTTTTAGAGATGCATTTTGCAGTTCAAGGGAGGCACACCTCACTGTGAGACTCTCAACAGCGGTATGTAGAGCTGCAACCAAAAGACTTTTAAGGTTGTATTTTTTGGTTTGTTGTTTGGACTCTAAGTAGTGGTCAGATATAAGCAGTAATGTTTTTTCTGCAGATTTTGCATCCAGCACAAAATCTGTCCATCTACCATGGGATGTGAAGTAGTTTGAGACATCGAGTCTCAGTTATGTGCACAGGCATAACAAATAAGGAATAGACAAACAAATAAGCAGTTTGGAAACCTGATTAAAAATGCCCTGGAGCTGTCACCAACTGCTTTCCGGTGCCCGCTGGATGAATGGTCATGCCAGGGTGGTACACTGTCACTTGCAGAGGGAGTGTAAGGGTGTCCACTGTGGGTCTGCCATGCCTGAGACCAAGACAGTGTGGGTCTGCCACAACCACTACCACTGTAAGTGCAAGTAGGCAAAAATTGCACTACACTACTCGACATTTAAAATAAAGTTGACTGTGACTCTTCCCTTGTACATGCCACCTGCATGTGGTCACCAAATGTAAGCAGGTACCAAATTAACCCTTTCAGTTTCTTGGTGGCATTGCACAAGAAGGAAGAGACAACAGACAAGTGGTACTCATGTAATAAATGAAACTTGTTATAGATAGGATAATACAAGCTTATTACCAGCACAGTGTAAACACTGGTAGAATACAGGTTTCCTTACCTAGGTAATGCAGTCTCTCTTCTCTACGTGTTACAAAGGGTCCTATGCCCTGATAATTACTATAGCAACGGCTAAGAAAGATACATAAAATGTATATAACTGGACAAAAACAGGTAGTCTGAGTAACTCTCCTAACTAGTGTAAAAAGTTGCATAGCTAGCAATAGATAACAGTACAATGAGACTATTATTATCCAAGATCAATTGTAATGATACACAATTACTAAAGATTACACTGTTGCCTTAGTTATAGAAATGCAGTAAAAACTGAGCAAAAAGCATTTCTCATGGATAATATATATCACTAAAACATAGTGGGAGCATAATAGAACACAGATCCTGACATTTATGTTTATATGATAAGTATCTTTGCCATAAGGTTAGTACATGTACCTACATAAGTTGCTGCTCGTGAGTTGGGGGCACCATCAGGGGTGCTGGACCATGGATAACAATGTGCAAATGGTGTTCCATCATTAGCATAATGTTCCATCTCTGGAAAGATCTGGCTTAAAGGTATACTGCATAGAATTATGAATATTGGAGTATCCTCTGGAAGAAACAAGATTACTATGGTAAGTAATTTTTTCTTACAGTACAATAGGACATGCTGCATATCTTCCATCTAAAGAAGACCACAGTCACAGTTCAGTGTTCTGTCCTTATTCGTTTTGGACCTTAATTCTAATGATTTAGATGTAATTGGCTGAATCGATAAATGATCATCATGTATTCATTTTACGACGTGGTTAGGAAGATTAGATAAATAAGATTCATACTGGTGGGTCATTTTAATTCTAAGATACCATATTCAGAATGTGGACAGTGTCACTTGTTCAATTGTTTAATTGTTTGTCAGTGTCAAATAGCCTTTGTTTACAACATGTAATGTATTTGCTACTAAAAGCTATCCCTTTCTTGAAATACATCCACAAATAATCCAGACGTGACACTTGAAGTTGGCAAATGACATGCTTAAACCCTGGTGACATAAAATCTTTGTCTGAATAGGTACATTTCTCCTTCAGGCAAAGAGACGGTATCCTCTCTTGACTCATTTGATTTATTTTTTGTCTATTAACCAATAACTCTTACTTAAGCATTGGTTGCTAACTTCACTGTCCCCAATTCAGCCCTGCCATAAATAGAAAGGGAGGACAGTTGGACACCTTACAAGGATTTATAGTAGTTTTAAGATGAATTTTTCAAATATTTCTGGAAAATTATAACCCACACTTCCACACTGTACAAGAGAACGGAAATGAGTATGGCATCCTTTGCTACTAAGGCCCGACAAAGAGAGGCACTGTCGTATTAGAATTAAGTTTGCACCCTGCTGTCCTACATATTGCCTTCCCTTCTGTCTACCCAAAAATGTGCCCAGTTGTTATAGTTCGTCCTTTGAAAACCAGTAACTCATGACCACAGAAGAGTGTAGTTTTTCTTCCCATTTGAAGAAACTCCCCTACTCTCCACATTTCTGGGGTAGATAACTTTGAAAAATGAATTTATTTGTGTACAGTATGGTTCCTTTCCTTAAAAAATAATTTATTTGTAATTTTCCTGACCAGGAAAGGCACACAAAGATGTGATAGCTTGTTTCCAGTTGCATCTGGGGGAGGGATTACATAAATATGCTTTATTGATGTAATCATTTTGATCATGACACTGGGAAAACTCCATTATGCTTCTTTGCCAAGTGCCATGGGCTCTTTAATTTCCACCTGGACAGTGACCTGAGATAAGCAGAAGGGACCTTGGTTTTACATCTGATCTGAAGGATGACAACTCAAAAGCACAGTGCCCCCTACCCTATACTGCACTACAGTGTCAGTTATGGGTATTGCTACCCAAAGTACCTGGTGTGGGGCTAGAACCCACAACCTTCCAATCTTGTGGCCCCACAGGTGAGCATGCTACCTACTTAGACACTGTTACTGTTCGAATGGTCTTTTTATGCCCCTACTTTATTGGCATATGGGGGAATTCTTTTAAAATTATATTATATAATAATATTAATTATGTATAATATAATATAAATATATATATTAATTATATTATATAGTGAGACATGTATTAGAAAACATTCACTGCCAGTAAATGCTTCATGTAGTTCTGTCTGAACTGATTTCTTAACTTAGTTTCTTGGATAACTAGTCTGTGTGGTACTTTCTGAATTCCTTATTAGGCATTAAATTCTGTTTAGTTGCCTCAGTTTTGCTAAATGGAAGCAAGCTATGGACTTCCCAGTACTGCAGAAGATGCAAAATATGTCGTGCAGCAGAAAGAGACAACATTCAGGATCATTTTTTGGAAACATAGTTAACTCTAGTGATTATTATATTCTCAACGCTATTCATCTTGAAATCCTTTCGTAGCCAGGTTTGTAAATCTTGCTAGAAAGGCTTGGCAACAACACAACCATTAAAGATGGGGTGTATATTATAAAAATGATTTGATAAATAAATAATTACAGGATTTGGCTCAAATCATCTAGCCTGTTTGGCTGCATAGTGCAATTAGTGGTCTGGCGAACAATTCAAAGGAAATACAGTTTAGAAATACAGGAACTATGCATTTTTAGTTGGACTAAGCAGCTTGGGCTTGTCAATTTCCTGTAACCTCATTCCTTTTACACATCGTCAACAAATCAGATGTAATAGTACCCAAGTCAGTGCTCATGGTCATATGCAAAAATGTTCTCATTTTTCTGTTTGATGACTTTCAGTTTTACAAGTTTCAGCTGATGAGTGATTTCAAGAAAGAGAAGATAATTAAATGCAGTTTTGTGGAAAGCTGATTAACGTTTTGTTTAAAATGGTGTTTATATGAGGAATAAGGCATAACAAAGGGGGATTATGCTATGTTACTCTAGCAAGTGGTGGGCTGGAGTCCTAAGCCTGAAGGGTGAGGGACATCAACCATCACAAGGTACACTGATATAGCATAATCCCCCCCATGGAACTGCCTTAATCCAGTTATAAAATGCTCAGTAGTGTTATTTTTTAGCAGTGTAGTAGTGTTATAATTTGATGCCATATCTTTAAATGTCTGGCTCAGGTCATTATCATAAATTAGCCACAGTATGTGGCAGGGACTAGGTTGCAGCTGGTAAACTGCACTGGGTGGATTCGGTTGCACTGCAAAAAGTGGGTTATTTTATTCCTTTAAATATGTATTCCTGACTGTTAAGTTACTGTACTTCCCATGTGATCTGTGAGGCTAAGTTGGAAGCCTGGTCTTTTTAGATGTCATTCAAAAAAACAAGCTAAGCCACTCTCCAAAACTACCATAACCACTAATGTATTGAGCAGTTCTCTAACTAAGTCTGGTAGGCATCCTACTTGTGAGCAGGGAGGAAAACTGGTCTTTACCTGCATCCACCACCATGGTCAACCTAAGACAACCTGGCACTTTATCCGAACAAGATTCCTGTTTCACTGACCCCTTTAGCCATCTTGTTCCCATCACATACAAGGGGGTCCATGCTAAATTAATCCTACCATATTGTGGCTTAAATTCTTCATCATACTCCCTATGCAAATTTAAATAATCTAAAATACCCCCAGCTAGGATGTTTAATGCCTGCAGATCAGCCAGGCTTATAAGGATTGTGCTACTGCTATTACTGATCTCTGGAGGAATACACCCTAACCCGGGACCCATCAACCCAAACCCAACAGACAACGTACCCCAACAAAAAGTCCATGGCCTGAAAATAGTGCACCTCAAACAGTAGAAGTACCTAGCTAAGAAACATGCGTTCAAGGCATGGGTAGCTCTTCACAACTTTGATGTCATAGCCCTTGCCAAATCCCGAATAACTGAGGCAATCTCCAATAAGGAAACAACTATTGAGAGCTATAAATTATTCCGCAAGGACTTTAAAGTCAGAAAAGGGGGGAGGGTTGCCTGTTCCTAGTCTCTGATAAGCTCCCAGTTAAAGAATGCTGTTGTTCTCCCGAATCCTTTAATTGTGACTTCCTTGCCATTGACCTGCTACTGGGGGATGCAAAAACATTAACTCTAGCCATCATTTATATTCCCCCAGGCCACACTGAAGAAGGCTTCAGATTGATCGTGTGATTCAGTAGTTCCATCCCTAGCCCCAGAGAGTGGATCCATATGGGTGACTTTAACTTAAATTGGTCCACCAAACCAAGTAAGATTTTCCTGCCAACTTTCCAAGAGTTCAGACTACAACAGGCCATAAGCACTCCCACCTGTGTCAGCTATAAAACAGGCACTCAGACAAGCCTGGACAGGTTAGCAGTCTTCAGTCCATCTAGTGTCCTATTCACAGGGACACTCCCTGATGATCTTAATAATCACTGTCTCATCTTCTGCAACTGGTCTGACAAAAAGTCCCACCCACCTCCAATCCATATCTGGACTAGAAATGTTAAACTAAACAGTGAAACTCTACCTTAAGAGTTTGAAGTCAGCAGATTGGTCCTTCCTGGACAACATCACTGACCTTAACGTAGCACAAGGAAACTTTTGCAGGACCTTTACAAACATCCTTGATCAAGTTGCTCTATTAAAACACATGAGAATCAGAGGTAACATGGCTGGGTGGCTAAATGAAGATATTCTCTGCAAACTGAAACTTTGGGACAAAATTTGGCAAAGATTTAAATCAACTGGTAATCCCCAGGACCTGTTAGATTACAAAATTGCTAGGAATGGGTGTAAAACGCTACTTAGAAACACTAAGTCCACTTACTTTAGACTTATAATAACATTGTTCACTTCATTCTGGGCATCCTTTGGTCTACATACCACTGTGCCCTATACAGTGTTCTTAACTGGCCCACCCTTGAGGGTATGTTTCGTCTTAAAATTCTAAATTTCTTGCATGAGGTAAGCTTAAACTTATTGCTGACCAGCATCGCTTCCCTATTTCCCAAGTCACCCCCTAAGTGCCATACAAGAGGGGATTCGAGCCACATTTTCAACATCCCTTTCTACCACACCTCTCATGCTCAGAACTCTGTTACCTTTAAGGGCCCTAAGCTATACAACAATATACCCGCTGACATTCAGGCCTGTAGCACCATCAGCACTTTCAACTGTGCTCTCAAGGACTACCTCCTTAAAACATCCACCTGTACATGCCTCGGGCAGCCGCACCATCCTAAGAATTAAAATTTTGTTTTCCACTCCTCTTTCTACTACCCCTCTACCTCTCCTTTCTCCCTCTCCCCTCCCTCTCAGCCACATGCCTTTGGAATTACCTGAATGTTGTTTATTTATTGTACATATTTTACCCTAACATTTTGTGTTTTTTAGCTCACTAGGTTCTATCAAATCTGCTTATTTTCATTTGTGTTTATCATTTGACCACGGTGTATACTGCACTACCTATGTCTGTCCTGAATCTGTCTTAAATTGTAAATTTCTGTCATTATATGTAATAATCTGTACAATCTGTAATTGTTATAATCTGTACAACTGGACATTTGTGAAAACGGGCATTTTTGCTGACATACTCCTCAGTATAAAAATAAGATTGATTGATTGATTGACTCTAAAGCATAACAAGAAGCCAAATGTACCCATTCTAAAAATGTCTGGCAGGTTTTTAAAGAGCTCTCTGGGGACAATCTTGCTGGGAACTCCTTTACCCTTGAGGCTGATGTAGCCTGGTAACTAACCACTGTGAAATAGTCAACCACCACAACAGTCAATTTGGAGACCTCTCCAAATACAGGGTTGTGCAACACTCAACCTCACCATCACCTACAGGCCCTAATCTCCCTCAACCTATCTTGCACCCAAAGTTTTCTTTTAGGATTTTGACCAAAAAAGAAGTATAGAATTACATTAAAAAATAAAACCCCAAACCCTCCACTGGTCCCGATAGCATGGACTACCATTTCATCAGACTTGGGAGGGAGGTCCTAACAGCACACATCATGAAGCTCTTTAAGTTCTACCTCAGATTTGGAGTCTTTCCAGACATCTGGAAGCTGGCAATTGTCAGACCTGTCCACAAGTCTGGCCCCAAGACACAGTCATCTAACTACAGACCCATTTCACTCCTCCATCCCCTTTCCAAACTGTTGGAGAGCATAGTCTATGACCAGTCACTGGAATACCTAACTGAACATGACCTTATCACCCCTGCACAGCATGGTTCTGAAAACTACACAACACTGAGACTGCCCTGGTGAGATTCACAAAATCTGTTATCAATGCCTTAGATGCAGGAAATTATCTTGGATGCATATTCTTTGACCTCGTCAAGGCATTTGACCTTGTAGACCATCTGTTTCTACTCGATACTCTGGTGAAAATGGGCTTCTCCTCCAACACTGTTGCCTGGTTCAAGAGCTGCCTGGGAAATGGAGTACAGAGGATGAAAATCCACAGCTCCCTCTCTGACCCGGTTAGAGATACCTGTGGTGTGCCTCAGGGATCTATCATGGGGCCTCTCTTATTTTCTCTTTTTATTAATTCAATACCAGCTGCCTGCCCCCACACTAACATGGTCCTCTATGCCAATGACAAAGTCATTTATCGGGAGGGAAAGGACAACAACAGTATTAAAAATATACACACACAAAAAGGCGGCTACCAACGAATGTAACTGGAGCTGGACAATAAAGGAATCAAACAGAAAACAGAACGGCTACCCAGTAATCGACATGAAAATGACAAGACCTATATGTTAAGGTCAGATAAAAAGCTTTTAATAAAATAGCTTAAATGAGCAGCAATACAGAGCCATAGACGCACATTTCACGTCCCAAAAGACGATTTTTCAATGTGTATTTAAAATATCCTTTAATCCAACCTCTGTTTCATGGAGCACTGGTTTAACTGCCACAAATTGTTGCTTAACACAAAAAAAACTAAAGCTATGCTTTTCTCAGGATCACGTGAACCCCACCTTGGCATCCTAATACTGACGGACTCTGCGGGCAATCAAACAGAAGTAGTAGGCCCGGTGGCACTGAGGGTTGAGGCGCTGGATGCCATACCTCACTCCATGCCAGCATCCTGGGTTTGGTGACAGACTCAGGCAGCCAGGGGTCAGCAGAGGGAGAGAGGGATTGAGCACCCAGTGGTGGCTCTCCCTCTCTGGGGAGGGTTGTGTGCCAGTCCCGCTGCTATACTGCCATCTCCCGGGTGAACCTGGGATTGGCAGTGCAGTCAGGACAAGCGATGGGAGGGGCAGACGTCAGCAGAGTGCCCTGGGAGGAGTTGCATCATGATGCATGCCTCCCAATTGGCTCTCCTCAAGTGCCAGCAACTGTGGGGTAAAGGCTCACAAGAATACAGAAAATGGACCCTGTCACTCCTAAGTGACGACCCCTCCAAAGCCGAAGCAGGTCCTCCAGCCAACAACAGGGGCAGACTCCACTGTGCACCGCCTGCTCAATCGAAGGTTGAGGGAAGGTAAGGGGGACCTCTCCTCGCCCCACCCGGGGGGTTATCTGGGCATCAAGGGTCTAATTGAGTGAGCGGTTGCACTCTAGGAGCAGACTCCTGAGATGCTACAGGGTGTAATGCGAGGCTTGAGGGGATCTGATTGAGTGGAGGGACGGGAGTAAGGTGGAAAAAGAGGGCGTGAAAAAAAAAAACAGAAGTAGTCAATGAATTTCAATATTTGGATATAATTCTCAACAACTCACTTTACTTTGAACCCCATGCTGTGCACGTTACAAAAAAACTTCACCAGTAACTTGTTGTGCTACACAGAGTTAAAAATTGCCTCACATTGGACTCCTGGAAAATTTTATCAGATAGTCTTCTACTGTTACTAACTGAGTATGGTTTACTAATTTACTCCTCCATTAGTGAGTCCATTCTGTCCAGAGTTAGAGTACTCTATAACGTGATCTGTATTCCGAACTAATCTTCCAGCCTGAACTCACCACTGCCACCTTCTCTCCTCTGCAACTCGTCTCCCCATGGAATTTCGTATACAATTCCTTGCACTTGTTTTTCTTCAGAAAGTAGCTTTAGGTCTTGCCCCCAGCATCTGGGAAATCTTCCCAGAATCAGCGAAAAACTGAGTGTCAAGATCAGCTGTGGGCTGTTCTTTCCGTACCCGAAGAATGAACAGCAGCCTGGGTCAGAGATCGCTGACCTATAGGGCCACTTCCTGGCACAACAAGCTGTGCACATCTTTTACTGAAATGACATCCATCTCCTATTTTAAAAAAGCCTGTGTCCAGTATCTGTCATCCCAAGCCATTTGCAATTGCCACTGTTACTGACTCACACTGTAACTATTTGCACCTGCATTTATGTAGCTGCTTCAGCACACTGTGATTTTAATAATCTCCTGCTTTCTCAAATATCACTATGTTCATTTGTAACGTGCTATCCATCTGTTTCACTGGGCACTTATGAAAAAGGGCCTAAATAGGGGTTCCCTAAACTCTTCCTTGGGCGTGCGTAAATGCCCATTGCCAGGCTGGTGTCCTGTGTCTTAACCGTTTATTTATTTATTTAGCTTTTGTTGACCGGGTAAGTGCACTAGACAAATCCTGCCTATTTTCAGGCACGACCCGGGAAGGGGGATACAGATGAATGCCAACTGACCTTGAACCAGATTAAGCTGTTGGTGGTATTTTTAGTGAATAAGGGAAATTTGGCCAGGACACCGGGGAAATTCCCCTGCTCTTTTCAATAAGTGCCATGGGATCTTTAACATCCACCTGAACTACCACCAATCCAGGCAGATGGGACCTCGGTTCAACGTTCTCATCCGAAAGACGGCACCTCAGAAGTGCAGCATCCCCTCATGCTGCACTACAGTGTCAGTACTGGGATATTAACCCAAGTGCCAGATGTGGGAACTGAACCCACAGTCCTCTGATCTCCCGGCCTTAGAGGCGAGTGTGCTACCTACTGAGCCACTGACACTGCTAAAAGGTCTGTTTAAAAGCTATTGCATGTGACTGCCCTATTAGCCTTCGTGCCTGTCTCTTTAAGAGCTGCCTATCTCGCTGTGTATAATTAATCTGTGTGGGGGCTTAAAGTTTCTAAGCTTGAGTCCTGCCTGGGCTGCCAAATAATCACTCCATTCTGCCATCGCTAATTGCGCAGAGGGAGCTCTGTTGGAAATTGTGATTGTTTGCTGTTTAAATGCTGTATTAATAATGATATCGTAGTTTGTCTAACCAGCCTTCTTTGCGGCATGGACTTTTCTGCTAATCACCACCATCTTGGTTCTGGACTGAAAATATGCACCAATCAGCATCTTTGGGGGCCATAAAATGGAGCCTTCCCCTAGGGGTCTTGTGGGAGTAAATTTCTGTAGGAATTGTAGTTTTCTCCTTTTGGTGCCTAAATGGACCTGGAGAGGGAGTCTGTGCTGTGACAGACAGATAAATCAACAAATTGAACCTTTTGGATCAGAGGGAAAGTCCTGAGCTGCCTGCAGCAGAGAGTCAGCCTGAGTTTGGGTTGAGAGTGAACAGCTCAAGACAGTCGAGCAGCTGCTGTTACATAGTAGCACAGGAAACTGGTGGGAGGGTTGTGCTTGGCCTGTCTGCCTCATTTTCCCTCGTGAGGGAATCCTTCAGTTTTGAATTGTAACCAGACTGAATCCAAACAAGTTTGTGACCAGAATTACTGAATTGTGACCGCCTTGTTACCTGAAGAGGATCAAAGATTTGCTTCCACTCAATCGGCCTGTCAGGACGTCTGAAACAACCGTAGAGCATATGGTTTTGCACAGAGACACTGTCATTGAAACCGGACTGTCATCCGAACTGTGGTACTGCTTTTCCTTTACTATAAGTGTGCTGAATGCTGTTAGTGGGTCGCGATTTGGTTCCCCACTGCCTGATCGTGTCACACTGGCTGAAAGCTGTATCCAGCACTACCAGACTGCCATCTGAATTGTTTCACCCAGTCTGGGTCCTGCCACCTGCTCACACCACAGGGAAAACCATCGACGAGAGACCAGCCCGGGGATCAGACCCCTGCTCAACATCATGAGCAGAAACAACACCACGGTGAATTGTGTGGGCCCTGCTTCTCCTGGCAAATCGGAAAGTCATCCTGAAGTCTCCATGTCATCCATCCTGTGTCCTGTACTGGGTAGCGTGAGTAAATACCAGGGTAGCTCCCTGCAACAACAGCTCAATCAAAGTGTGTCATCTGATTTAATTGTTTTGTTTGATTATCACAAACTGAGCCACCTGGCTCCGGATTACAAATTGGGGGTTACTGTGCATGACTTTTTCTTTCCACCATTAGGGCCCCGACCAGCTGTAACACCGGCCTACCCCAGGCAACATGTCAGGCCAGCCTACCTCAACAACTGGGTACCCAGAATGTGTGTGACTGTGTTGTGAGATTCTGAAGTGCATGCATTGTAGCCTGATTAAATCAGTTGCTAGATCAATCAGCCAGGTTATGCCCATTCCCTGTTCATTCCACCTAAATAAATCAGATCTGAATCTTTTTGCACTTAAACTGTTTGTGGTGCATCCTTGTACAAATAGCACTGTATTACTATTGCTTGCTATGTCTCACCTTATTTTACAGGGGATCTCCAGGGCTGAACTGGTGGAACCAGCCCTGGTGGTAAGTGCAACTAGTGTGGGGGCATATCTGCTGTTTGGGGGTTATTGTATCTGTGTGCTCTGTACATTGTTTAGGCCGCTAGAGGGGAAAGAGGGGGGGTCACAGTGTCCCGGAGGGCTGTACCCAGGTCAACTACGCTACCACTAACCCTGTCCTCCAGGTGGAGGCACCCGTTTTCAGTACCCAGGCCCCTTAACCTGCACCTGGTCACGCAGCCAGGGGTAGTAGCCCTTGGGATAGCGCCACCTAAGGGTTACACAGCTATAATAGATAAATAAATGAAACTAAAATATGTGACCTCATTCAGGTGCACTGCAGGGCACTTGAGACTTTAAGTAGGGAGCTTGAGCTGTCCTTTGTTTCTACATGCCAGAGAGGTAAGTGGATATTTTATTAGCTTTTAAAGTGGTGTTTGTGGAAGTTTTGCTGATGGTTTAGTGATGTATAGCTCGATGTTTAACTTATGCAATGCTTTTGACACTGTTGCCCTCCCCATTCTCCTGGACAAGCTTAAGGTAGCTTAACTCTCTGCCTCCTCATTTGAGTGATTCCTCTCCTACCTTGAAGGCAGGCTGTCCATATTGTAGACTTCTATCCTAGTGTGCTCAGCCATCCCCCAAGGGTCTGTCCTTGGCCCAATTCTTTAAACAGCCGTCCCATTGCCTGCTCCTCTGTATACCATTCACATGTACACAGATGATACGGTACTCTTTAACTCTGGTTCCTGTGCCCCTAACCTCATGGCCCAGCTCCAATAGGACTTCAACAACTTCCAGCATTGGTTCCATGAAAACCAGTTATCCCTCAATGACAAGAAAATGATCTCTATGATTTTTGGCACCAGGCAAAGGCTTTCTAGAGTCCTCCCGTCTTCCCTCCTTTCTTTTTTATAATAAAATCTTTTACTTCATATTCAATGGGTAGACAAACAAGGGTACAACAGGATACACACATGTAAGAAACATGGAGTACAGGTTGCAGTCAAAATATACACATTTACAAAATGGAACAGGACTGGCATGTTCTGGGGTATATTATAACTACCACTGAAAAATAACATGTGATACTTATTCATATTACAAGAAAAAAGGACCCTCATATAGACAGAATACACTGTGATTATATATGAAATCTAGTGACAACCCGCTTGTCTGTAGGTGAAAAATTAAAAATGATCATGGTACAAAGTCCATTTCTGTCTCCAGCTTATATAGGGCCTATCTTCTCCAAATGTCATCAAACACAGGGAGTTGATTCAGTAGAAGGTAAGCTTTTCAACCCAGTAGAGGGAGTCAATTATAGAAACCCATTGTGCTTGTGTGGGTGGCTTAGGTTTAAGCCACTGTTTAGTAAAGGCTTCTTTGGTTGCTGTAATCAGGATAAAAAGAAGGTTTAATTGCCGTCCTCTAATACTCGTATTCACAGGCAGTTCATAAAGTAAAACCTTCATGGGAGTAAAGAGATGTGGACTACCAAACATAGCTTCCAAAACACGTGCAATAACCTCCCAATAGGTTACCAAGACCAGACAGGCCCAAAAATTGTGAGCCTGATCTGCCCTAGTCTCCCCACATGCTTACCAACATTTACTCATCTGCTCCCCCATGTACTTCAGCTGGATCACAGGTGTCCTAAAAAAACTGGTTCAGCACTTCCAAGGCAAATTCCCTTCAATAAGGAGCCATGGAATATTTATAAGCTGGGAGGGAGTATTGTACAAGACATTATTTTCACTGTAATAAAATTTTTGCTATATTTAAGTTTTTGGAAAATCAAGCGAAAATTGTATTCCAGTGAAAATAATGAGAGTAGGTCTCCTGAGAAGCAGTAGTGCTGTCATGCGGTGATATTTAGTAGTGCAAGCATTTGTATGAGTAGGGAAAACTGGGTCAATAGTCAAGTGCCTTTTGTAAAAAAATAACAAAAACACTTCACCTGTTAGCATACTCTCTGTACCCCACCATGCTAGTGAGACCGGAGCTGTGTAAACAATTCTGAAGGTGCATCTGGGAGTTGTCTGTTTTGCAGGATAATTTATTAATATAAGCCCTAATCTGTAAGTAGCAGTAATGATCTGATGCTGGGAGGGAGTATTTATTTCTCAGATCCTGAAACGGGAACATTCCCCTGTAATCGAGAAGTTGGTGTAAATAAATAAGTCCCTGCCTAGTCCATCTTTGCAAAATAAAGTCACTTATAGTAAGTGGATTGGTGCAATCCCATGCTAAGGCTCCTAGTAGGGGACCCTGGTTCCTCATCTGAATTTCGTGGTATACTCAGTCCGTATATGTAACAATTTTAGAAAAAAGTTTAGTACCCTGGAGGTAAGGCATCAAGAACACCACTAATGCTGTGGAGGTCATTAAGGACAAATTCAATATCCTTCCAGTGAGCCCTGTAACTGTCTGATGTTCAGAGGTACAATATATAAATCTCAGCTGGCATGCTCTGGCATAGAGCTGTAAATTGAGGAAGTTAACTCCACCTTTGGCAGTAGAAAGTTGTAGGAGGGTGAGCCTAATTCTAGACTGCTGCCCTCCCCAAAGAAAGCAAGATAGAAGCCTATACAAGGCTTGAAAATAACTACACTCCCGGTATAGACTGGGAGGGTTTGTAGGTGGTATAATATTCAGGGTAAGATGTTATGACAAATTGCTGCTACTCTGTTTACCTCTTCCTCCTTTCATACCCTTGATAGTGCAGCAATTGAAGATGTCTTCTCCTTCAAGTACCTCAGGGTCTGGTTCTATGTCACCTTGATTTCTCTGTTCATGTGGATGGAATGCACAAAATGTTACACCCCAAACTTGGTGCACGTTGCAGGAATGAGAGGAGAATCCCGCTTACTGCCCACAGAGAAATCCTCACTGTGA
Organism: Neoceratodus forsteri; assembly: GCA_016271365.2. Classification (NCBI taxonomy): domain Eukaryota; kingdom Metazoa; phylum Chordata; order Ceratodontiformes; family Ceratodontidae; genus Neoceratodus; species Neoceratodus forsteri. The sequence goes on along the minus strand of CM028133.1, from coordinate 43,369,957 downwards.
CTGACAACAATGTTTGCTGCTTTGCCCTAGCATGTACCTGTCTAACCCACCTCTGTTCACTTTATGCTAAACTTGACTGGCTCCCTCCACATGTCCTTCATGACCTCTCCCTGGGAGGTATCATACATAGTGTTTTTCAAACCAGGTTCCCATATCACTTGCCTGTCTCCTTGTGCCTAGTATCAATGCCTACCCTCTCCGTTCCTCAGATCACGACCTCTTAGTTGTGCCCAGGACTAGGAATAAACTTGGTGAGCCTGTGTTCTCTCTGTCTGCCCCCAAACTTTGGAATATTATACCAGCTAACATTAGGCATAGTCCTGTTACCTGCACTTTCAGAAACTGCTGTCTAACAATGCAAAAGTGAACGTCAGAGTCACTATATGGTAGGCTTCTGGTAAACAGCTTGTCTCAAGGTCACATGTTTCAGCTTCTGCACTCACATGGTACATATCTGAAGGCAACATGTACCCCTTCCTAGCTTTGAACTCTGACAAAATTTTTGTCTGCTCAGTATATAAAAATTGCCTTTGCACCACTCTTTTATATAAATGCTCCATAGTTTTTATACATCTGTTTAAATCCTGGGTAATCTAACTTGCTGTATTATTATTATTGTGTTGTGTCATATACTGTATTGTCTCACTTGTTTTACTCTCCCAGGTCGTGCCTAAAAATAGGTAAATGTTTGTCTAGTGCACCGTACCCAGTTAACAAAAACTAAATAAAATAAATCAGATGATTCTCCTCATTTTTGACAATAAAGACATATTTTACAGTATTGCTCTCAAGTCCGCCTTAGCTAGACTGGACCCCCTCTTCCACTCCTTCTGTTGATTTGCCCTTGACAAACCCCTGTGTAGAGATTTTGTGAAGTTTTACTCCACTGGCGAAGTTACCGACTTTGCCCTCACACAGCAATTCGTGAAATTTTAACATTACCTTTAAAATTTGCAGTTCGTCTTTTTGTAACTTCGCCTGGTAACTTTGCTTGTCAATTTTGCCATTGGGGTGTCAAAAGTGAAGTTTCTGAAAATGAGGCTTTTTGTAAGCAGCTTGTCTCAAGTTCACATGTTTCAACTTCTGCACTTGCAGGGTACATATCTATATAATGACTCTGCCTTACTTTCACGTTTGCATTGTTAGTCAGAAGGAGGAGAAGGAGCCTGCCTGCAACAAAATGCTTTGTTAGAGATTCAGAGAACCATAGTGCATTTTTTTACTGTTTTTTCTTTCTTGGTTTATTGATTTAGTTCTTGTGAATAGTTTTGTTCTAGTTAAGCTTTATTTAGAATATATTTGTTGTACTTTTTAGGCCATTTCATTTTGCCCCTTTTTCTCTTTCAATTTTATTTTGTTTTGAGGTCATGGTGATAGTGTTGGACAGAGGACCGGTTTGCATCTGTGGTAATGGTGCCATATGGCTATGTCAGCACCTCCTCAGCATTCCCTCCAGCAGTAGGAGGAGCAGCAGCAGTGTTCTCAGAGGAGTGTTGGTCATTGTGCCCCTGACCAGCAACAGCAGTAGCTGTAACAGCAGCCCCAAGTTCCCCCAATTCCCTGTGAAGGCCAACAGGCAGAACCTCCTATGCTCCCCCTGTGGAACTACCACTGCCACCAGCTCCCCTCAAGCAGAGGAGCCCCGCCCATCATCCTCTGTTCCTCCACCACCAGCTCATCATTGCTAGTATCACTGCCTGGTCAGATCTTCCCTTATGTGGGAGTTCTTTGAAACTGGTGAAAGTAACAACAGTGTTGTCACATGTAAATTATGAAAGGCTGGGGTAAGGCTGGGAAAAAAGGGACACACTTGGGCACAGGTGGCCAGTGGACCCACCTGAAAATTTGGCATGTTGAGCAGTGGGAGGCCTGACAGAAAGAGGTGGCAGGTGGTTGTGATGGTAGAGATGGTGGTCCCTCCTCTGTGCCTGCAGAGGTGATGCACAGCCAGCATCAGCTGCGTGCAAGACAGGTGCAACAGGCAAACCCCATTGAAAAGGCTGCACCAAGTGTTCCAGCACTGGCAGGAGAACCAGCAGCAGAACCCACAAGAACACCAGCCAGCATCAGCAAGGAGCTGGGTAGTTTACAGAAGGGAATGAGGGACCTCCTATGTAGGAGATGATAGGAAGATTCCTGACCAACCAGCAGCAGTTGTTGGAAGGGATGGCGTGCACTGGGGCAGTGCAGGTGGTGGTGCTGGCATTTCTGGGGCTGGGGCCAATACTGTTCTTTAAAAAATCAGATGCCTTTCCTTTTCTTATATATAACTTCTTGTATCCTTTGAGTGAGTCTGTGCTACACTGTCTTACTCTTTTTCCTTTAGAAAAATATAAAAAATGTTTTAAAAATTGAATGTGCATTTCTTTACAGTTCCACTTGTTTGTATTTCTATACTGTCTGCTTTGGTTCTATCTTAAAAAAATACACAAAATTATTATTCCCTATCTATATTTTCTTTTATGATGCTCTGTCTCCAATTTCCTACATCACACCTCTCCTTTCTTTCTCTCACTGTCCTTACTAAAATGTTCTCAACTACCAGAATAACTATGCCAGGCAGCTACAGGTTAGTAGTACTGCCACTGCCACATGATAATGCACTGTGTGTCACTGCTCCCAACACTGTTCTTTAGTTGTGATGCATTTTCTGTTAGTTGTGCATTAACCACAATACACATTCCTTCTGTTCTCCTATGATTTGTCTCAAGTGTCCAGATCTCAAGCACATTAGTACACATAACTGCCAAGCACAATATATACATTTCTCACAACTGAAAATTCTCTCCCAAACCAGAAATCAGTAATGCTGGTAATAAACTGCTGCTACCGCTGCTACTATGCTATTTAAGTCACCCTCTCAGACAGTCTGTGTTGTCAAGCACTTTAGTATACACAACTGTCAAGCACAATATTACGGATAACATGCACTCTATCAGGGGGCAGTTTCAACCGATCCCTATATTTTAACCGCACTGAATTCCTTCTCTGTGCCTGCTCCCCTTGTGCAGCAAATAACACCTCTAGCCTAAATTCACAAGCAGGCTCCTCAGGCCTATTCTCAGATTGGGATGCTTCATTCTCACTTGAAAGTTCCCCTTTAGAGTCTGTTTGAGAGAACTCTTCCTCTACTGTACTTGTTCTCTCCTTTGTTCATCTTGTACTTTCTGGGGGGCTTTTCAGTACTCAAAGAGATACAAACACTGTCAGAAACAACAGTTACTATGAGATCATTCTGGCAAAGATCATTCCTATCAGTTAGTGGCTGTGTGATCGAGAAACATTTATATCCTCAAATTCATCTGCTGGCAGAGCAGGCATGTCTACAATTGTCTTATTATTCTCCTTGGCCACAGTCTTCATATTGCTCACTTCAACTAAATCAGTTTACTCATTCCGTATAAGTTTTGGGCTGCTGAGCCACACTTGTTCAGCCAAATTGTATTTCTTGGTAACCAAGAACATCCATCAGAGCTCCATTGTGACCCTGCCTGTTGCGTTGTCATTTCAACATCCCACCCCTCTTTCTACTGCACTATAGCATTCATTTCATTATTGCCTGCTACATGGCTTTGTACCATATCCAGCTGTTTGCCTGTCTTTCCAGAAATTGCTGTGCTACCTGAGAATTTTCTTTGAGTGAGACTCCTTGCTTTCCCACCTCAACCAGGCTGCTTATTAAATTGTTTACTCTGCCCTGTTTTGATTTTTGATACTGGAGCATCCGTAATTAGTCTTGGTGCATTGCTTTTCAGAACAAGAAAGTTTCCCTGTATCTGACCTCTGGACGTTGTTTTCATCTACAGTTGCTGCCAGTAATGTTACAGTATTGCACTGCTCCAAACAGCTAGAAAGCTCCACACCAGCTACTTCTTTCACACAGACTTGCTTGGTTTATACAGCTGATGTCTGCTGTCAGCATTTATAAAATGGACTTGTAAAAATAAGCATTCTGATTGGCTAGAAACGAAGTGTCACATATGTTTTACACACAGAGAAAAAAAGTACAGGTCAATAAATCAATGCCCCTAAATGGAATGTTAAGATGCGTCAGTAAAACGTTCATTTTTTAAAGGCCACCATTGTTTTTAGGCTTGGTAAGTGAGGGAGTGAATGTCTTGATGACATTCCCGCTCCCAACCTCGTCTCTGCTAGAACTCAAAATCGGAGAGCAGCAGCGTTTTATCGTGCATAAAGCATTCTTCTAGTTCGGGGAGACTGAAGCTTGCTGCCACACAAAATTGGAAATAGACCAGAACGGGACACTGTCTCATGGCAAACTGTGCTTCCATCCCACTACATTTAACTAAAAAACAAATCTACATCCCTTATTCCTTTTTTTTTCTTTTTAATTGCGAAAGTGGCGCAACCTGTCGGGGAGAACCTGTTACTTCCTCTCCTAACCAGACTTGTTCTCTCGATCGGGACGTGGGGGGGGAAGGCCACAACAGTACAAATGTTAATGTGTCAGAAGACAATGATGTCATCACCTAGTAGGCGGAAGGACTATTTTATCTCAAATTAACACAGTGATTTCAGTTTTTTTTCAGTTCAGTAATATTTTTTAAGGTGACAAATAAAAAAAAAAAGAGAACCATTTTATAAGCGCAATAAAACACTCCAGGGTGTGTGTTGAACAGATATTACCACACTTCCAGGGGCTGAAGGCACTCGGCTGGGCCTCGTGCCTTACTACGCCCCTGGGCGTGCAGTAATATCTGTTCAACACACACCCTGTCGTGTCTTATTGCTTACTTGGCTTTGATGTAGCTACATCAGGGCTGGAAACTAACACAGTCTCACCACACATCCCAGGCCAATTATGTAGATCATCAGACAATACTTTTGCCTTGGCCAGCCTCTCTTTCAGTTAGAAAGCATGCTTCTTCTTCTGCTACCATGTTTAACAGAAGTCTTTTCCTTTCTTCCATTATAATTTTTCCCCTCTCCCAGATAGCTGTCCTTCAGAGGAGCGCCCCAGCCCTGTCACCCCGATGTCCACCGGGACTTATCATTCTGGCTATCTTCCCCAGGGCTTCCCCCCTGGCATGGTCAGTGGAGGTCCCCCAAGCCCCACTGAGGCAGGCACCAGTTCAGCCTGGTGTACTCAGCTTGTCAGGAGCAGGGCCTACAGGTGCTTCTCTTCATCCTGCCACCGGGCATTTTCCTGTTTTTCTCTCCATGGGGTACGTGGCGTGCGCTAACGTCAAGGTGCACATGCTGACATCTGCCACAGCCCCCCTGCCTTCTTAGGTTTGGGCTGCCTTTTCCCTGGCTTTTGCCAGAGGCCAGTGGAGCACCGAGCTCTTCACCACCCTCCACCCAGGAGGAGGAGAGTGATCTCATGAACATTTGATCCTCCTCTCCCTGGCCTTCCAACACCTCAGGCTCACTGCTGAACCTGGGTCATAGGCGTTGCGAGTGGTAGTGCTACTGCTGCACCAATGGGATGGCCCCATTCCACTGCAATTTTTATTTCATCTCCACCTCCCAGAATCTGACTTCTGCAGTGCTGCTATATCCATTTGCTGAGCAACTTGTACCAAGTTGTCTTCTGTATTATTCTGATACCACGCAGGAACATAATTTCCCACGCTCAAGACCTCTGATACAATGGTGTTAGGGGAGGAGGTCCATTCTCCCAAACCTGCCACATCCTCTCCACCTCCAGCCTGGTCAGCCATCTTGCCTGCTGACAAGATGACCAGAGGTTCCTCCTATGGGATGAGTAGGGGAACTTCCCCAGTGTTCTGGTCAACATTCCCCTTCTCATAAAACTGATTCATGCAGTTGTCCAAGGCTCTGTGTGGTTGTTGATGTGAAAAATGACTGCCACTACATGTTTACAGTCACTAGACTACTATCTGTCTCCCTCAGTTGGCTCTGTGCACTAACAGGGGCTGGGTACATGCAAGAGGCAAGTACACAGCCTGTACAGCACCACACCCATTGACTGGTGCATGGTGACCAGCATTCACTATTGCCGGCCACCTGTTCACAGCCCCACTCCCCCTGCATGCAGCTGTGCTGGGGTAGATTGAAGGACACAAATGGGCATCCAATCAAATGCCTGTCCTGGCTCCTGAAGTGGATCCCCTGCTGTGCATGAGCAGGGGGTCCTGGGAAGGTGCAAGACTCTTTCTCTTGTTAACTATGCGTAAGTGGCCAAATGACTGTCCCCAGCCCTCCCTGTCGGTTTGGTGGGCTGGGTCAGCAGGGTGGAGGTAGGTCCCTTCCTGTCGCTGTCGGTGGGTGTCCTTGGGGGCAGCATGTACAAGGTACAGCAGGGTCCCCTGTATTGTGCACCCCCCATGCCTGGCACTCCATTCATTAGTGAATGGCACGGAGTGCGGGCGTGCCCCATTACATGCCCCTGGACCACCAGTGGCACGTAGCTGCTGGAATGGCCAGGGGAGCGTGTGTGTAAGGGGCTTGCTCCCCTGCTGTGAATGTTGCTGGGAATCCACTGAACTTCTGCTGTGCAGCATTTTGACTTTGGGTTGCTTACGCACATCAGTTACACAGTGCATAGGCAACCTGCCTGTTAGTGCATAGAGCTCATTGCTTGTAAAGCACTGTGGAGTACAGTGTACAGAAACTACTACATAAGTAATAATTATTGTTCTACAAATAATATTTTTTTCATGGCAAATGTATTCTGAATATGCATTGCTACTGTACAAAGCACAACACATCAGGTGTGCAGGAAGCAGAAGGCCACTTGCAGCATTCCAAGCTCTATGCCTGCAAGCTGGAAAACATTGTTCAGCTTCAGCTGAAATGCTGGAAGGATCTGTTTGTTCTTGAATGTTGGCAGTTTGTACACTTAAAATTTGATCTAAGTGCTTCAGGGCTAAGCAACAGAAAAAAGCTGGAGTTTATTATTTTGAAACTCAGCTTTATTAAGCAGCATTAAATATACATAGTACCAGTTCCCTGAGCTCAGGAGATTAGTCAAAATTGCATACATGTAGCCGTGGAATTTGAAATGTTACTGCTTTACTTCTCTGTATCTCCCATTACATTCAGATTACAGTTATTGAGCCAGTGGGGGTGTAACCTGAACTTAGCTACTGGTTGTGCTTACAATTTAAGTATGCATTGTTTACATACAACAGGGTAAGGCAGAAAAGAAAAACAGCTAACAAACTGTAGGGCTGAACTACTGAACTAAAGAACTCAGAATCCTGGTTCTGCTAGTATTTAGATCACTCTTTGCTTAGCAGATGGGGATCCATGACTGTTCCATGTGGGGAACAAGGAAGCCTGCCCAAAGCTCCACCTCCCATCTGGTGTCCCAGAAATGTATACTTCCCACCTCTGTTATGGGTTGGTATATTTTTCAAAGGTCAGATGGGTCATAGCAGTAAGCCTCTTCGCATCACTTAGTTCCCTCACCGTCATCTTCCAGGTCTCCAAGGTAGGGACAGCTGCTTGTAACCACAAAAAAGTGAGCCCCTTCAGGGCTACCATGCATAGGGCCAAAAGCAGGAGTTGCTGGGTGTGATTGGCTAGTCTAGATATGGGGACCTCAAGCACCAGGTTTTGGAATGTGGACAGAATCGGGAGGTCCCACACTGATTGCAAAGCAGTGTGTATCTGTACCCAATATGACTGTTTTGCTGGACAGTCCTAAAAAATATGGAATTAGCAGCCCACCTACCCCCTCCCCCCGCCCCTACATCCCTGCCAGCATGGGGTGAAAGACCCTCTTTTAAAATGAGATGTTATGGTCGGGGTATGGAAGAAACACACCATGCATTTCCAGCGGAATTCCCCACATCCTGCTGAGGCTGTGATCCTCCAACCTATCTGAAGCACATCTTGCCAATCTGTCTCCACAATGAGGGCTCCTAATTCCCTTTCCCACTGTTGTTACAGTTTCTCCAGTTCCAGCTGCATGTCCCCATACAGACCTGGTATCCTCTGCTTACTGCCTCCCCCCAACTCCCTGTTAACACGGCCTCCCAATAGAGAAAATCTTCCACTGAAGTTAGGTCTCTGCCCACCTGAGCTTCTAAATTGTTGGAAATCAGGTACTGTCTGATTTCTAAATATCTAAAGAAGACCTGTCTCAGCAGGCCATATTTTTTAGCTGCAGCTCAAGGAAAGGAACATAACTTGTACCTTTGCTCCAAGTGTTTATATCTAGTGAGAGCAAAGCAGTTCCATCTACGAAAATGAGGATCTGTGGAAGGTGGAAGAAATCGGGGGTCACCTTTTAGCAAGACGGGACCAAATGCATTTGCAGATCTTGCTATTATTTTTGCCTTCAACAGCATTCTTAAGATGTGCTTGGTTCACGGGTTCGAAATAGCTGATAGTACTCTGGGAGTAATGGGGATATGTGGTAGTGCAAAAAGTAGTGCTGGTGAGGACATAAACATTTCCATCTTCAACCAGCCAGAGTTTGAACTCTGTTTCATCCAGGTGACTATTGGAGCCAATTGAGCTGCCACATAATAGAGTTTAAAAGCTTCTCCCTATAAGGACACTATCGCTGCCAGTAATGTTACCCAATTGGTTGACTCCCCCACTGGGATAAACTATAGCACTGGCTCCAGTACTCTACTGGATTGGATACTAACCAACCACCCACAGAGCATCTTAAACACCACCGTCCTCCCTGACTCACTCAGTGACCACTCCCCCATCCTCTACCAGTGGTCAGATAGGGCCCCCAAATTGCCGTCTAGAATGGTTACTCACCGGGTTCTGAAGAATGGACATCTTAAACTCTTTAAGGCCTACCTCAGGCAAACAGATTGGCCACCTATCGACTCTGCCCATACTGTGGACCTGGCTCTTGAGTACTTTATCTTTTTATTTTATTTTTTTTTTTTTACACGATTGCTATTTACTGCATGTAACTTTATCTCGTAAACCACTGTTATAGTGTATTCTTTTTGTTATCTGTATTGCACCAGTATGTTACCACTGTTGTATCTCACACTGTAACCCTGTCTACCCTTCCTGCAACAAGGTACCTTTGTAAATGAGTCCCCAACTCAAAGGTTGTAAATCCGACTTTCAAAATAAATAAATACATCTCAAAATTCAATACAGCTTGTGACATACACGCTCCTATAAGAACGCATAAGATTTAGGGAGTAGACAACAACTGGATTACCCCATCTCTGCTGAACCACATAGCCTCCAGGGACAACCTGTGGCACTGTGCCTGAGCTACCAGCAAGCAGGTTGACTGGCAACGCTACAAAGCTGCCAGAAATGCCCGTACTCAGGAGATTTGCTCGGCCAAGACTCATCATTTCAAGATGAAGCTGTCAAACTCATGGGGGGATGGCAGGAAATTCTGGAATAACATTTCATTTATTTATTTATTTAAATCTCGGATTACAAATACCTTTGAGCTTGGGGCAGCTCATTTACAAAGGTTCCACATCAAAGGAAAGGGTTACAATAAGGTAGGGAGGTACAGACAACATTCATGGTATCAACGGAGGTACAGACAACATTCATGGTATCATCGGCACAGCAAGTCAATCGGTAAATAAGTGGGAACAGTGCTACACACTCAAGATTACAAACAAGCATGGAAAACCATAAGGTACATTTGAAGCAACACTGCTAATCAGAGGTGGGGTGGGAAGGGAAAGAGTAAGGAAGGGGTAGAGGAGATGAGAGGGCAGAGTCCAGATAGAGAAGGAAAAGAAACTATGGCAGCCAGAGACCTTGTTGCCGGATGAGAGGGATGGGAGGCTAAGGTGGGAGAAGGGGTAAAGGAGGGGAAAAGAAGGACAGATGAAGGGGAAGAAGAAAAGGGAGAGTGGGGACCAGAGGGCCTGGACAGCTCCAGGAAGAGGGGGGTCAGTGGGATAAGAGCAAGGAGGGGGTGAGGTAAGGTAAGGGAGGAGGCGGCAGGGGGAAAGAGGAAATCGCTTTGTCAGGAGAGGTGAAACAAAACAGGAAGCCAAGTAAGAACATGCATGACCTTATGGGCAAAACCAATAAGTCATCCCCATCTATGCTCACTGTACATAGGGAAATCATCCAGGAATCGATGCAAATCACTGATACTTTTAACTCGGCCTTCTCGGACCTTAGCGGTGGACTTCCGCCAGACGTCTTTGATGCCCCTGTGCTTAATGCTGTGGGAAACAGTGTTGGCACCCCTCATGCTCCCCCCTTCCACTTCAAGAAAGTCACTAAGCTTGAGGTCAGAAAATACCTGCAACGGGTGCTTGGTAAGTCTAGATATAGCAGTGACTCTCTCGACTTAAAACTTCTTAATCTCACCTTCAAAGAGATCCTTACTCCTCTAACTAAACTTCTGAATCACTTCCTTTGTCTCGACCAGTTCCCCCAGAGATGGAAGGCTGCCATAGTCACCCCTGTCCTCAAAAGTGGAGTGTGCCCTTCACACAAACTACCACCCTATCTCAATCCCCCCCCTTCGAAGGCATTGCAATGAACTGTTCCAGACCAATTAACCAAGTATCTATGAAGCACCAGATCCAATGCCCACAACATCATGGTTTCCGTAACGCACATAGCAGTACCACAAACTTACTAGAATACACCAGCGACATATATAGTGCAATACATCGCAGTCACTTAGTGGGGGTGATATACATCAACCTCCCTGAAGCCCTCGATACAGTAAATCACACCATTCTGCTTGACTCCCTCTCCAACACCGGACTCTAGCCAGTGGCCATTGGATGGTTCAACAGCTACCTTGGAGGCAGATCCCAGCAGGTTAAGATCAATAGTATTCTCTCTGACAGCCAACTAGTCCATTCCGATGTTCCACAAGGCTCAATTTTAGGCCCATTACTTTTCAGTCTCTTTCTAAATAACCTCCCCCTGGCTAGCACTGCCAACATGCTACTCTACGCTGATGACACCATCATCTTGTCTGGCCAACTCCACCTGCTCCCACTGGAGGCCCAACTCCAACATAATTTCTCGTCCGTTGAAGCCTGGTTCACCAAGCATAAACTACTCATGAATAATAAAACAAGCATTTGTCAATGCTGAACGTTCGCTTGCAGGTATTTGCAGTGGTATTTGGCACTTGGACATGGCTTAAAAAAATCAGTGACAAAGAAGTACAAGCATTTGTCAATGTCGAATGTTGCTTGCTTCTATGTGCTGTTTAGGTATTTGGAAGTCATTGGAGTGCAAATATTGAAAATCCACGAACTTATGAGCGTGTGTAGGAACTGTGCAATGCAAGCTTGTACAACAGTCATTTTTAGGAATTTTTTCACCAAATTTTCAACATAGCCATTTTAAGACCTCTGCTCATGAACAGTGTCACTGTGATTTTCTTAATGTGTCCCATACATTGATTTTGCATACCGACTGCGCCATTGTGCGCTACATGGGTGGAAACACGTTTTAGGCAGGATGTGAAAAATGACAGCTGTACTGCTCATAAGGAGGTGTGGTAAAATGGCAATGTTGAAAATCTGGAGTGAAAATATTGAAAATTCGCGAACTTACGATCGTGCATAGGAACTGCGCAACGCACACTCGTAAAACAGTCATTTTTAGGAATGTTTTCACCACATTTTCAACACAGCCATTTTAAGACCTCTGCTCATTAACAGTGTCACTGTGATTTTCTTAATGTGTCCCATACATTGAGTTCGCAAACCGACAGTGCCATTGTGCGCTACATGGGTGGAAACATGTTTTGGGCAGGATGTGAAAAATGACAGCTGTACTACTCATAAGGAGGTGTGGTAAAATGGCAATGTTGAAAATCTGGAGTGAAAATATTAAAAATTCACGAACTTACGAGCCTGCGTAGGAACTGCACAGCGCACGCTCAAAACAGTTATTTTGGAATTTTGCACTAAATTTCAACATGGGTTTTGGGACCCCTTCTCATGAATGAATGTCACTGTCATGAGCGTTATTCGCTCAGGGGTGATTTCACAGTGATCTGTAAATCACCCTTCGGGCCCGAATAACGCCATGACAGTGACATCATTCATGAGAAGGGGTCCCAAAAACCCCATGTTGAAAATTTGGTGCAAAAATTCCAAAAAATGCCTGAGATATGCAATAAAGTTGAAAACCCCCATCTAGCCCATTATACAGCTTACCGGCATTTCCTCAGTTCGCGGTCGGCTTTGAAGAGTGTAGACATGTTCCCGGTCCACCGAAGATCGTCGCGCCGAGCTCTGGAGGTAAGTATGGGGTGGGGTGTGGAGAGCAGAGTGCGCTGTGGGTGGGTGCGGGTTGTGGGGTTGGGGGTCTGGGAGAAGCGCCGTGAGACTGTTTTTGATTTACAGGTTTAAAAAAAAAAAAAGACGATGTGGACGTTTGCCATGCTGGGGTGGGCTCCCAGCGTGGCAGAAGGATGGCTGGGGGCCGTGGAGCCGACGGGATTGGGCACCCCCGCTGGCAGACAACGCTGAACGCTTGCACACTGGGTGGGCTCCTGCGCGGCAGAAGGATGGCTGGGGGCCGGAGTCGACGGGATTGGGCACCCCGGCGGCAGACGACGCTGGACGCTTGCCATGCTGGGGTGGGCCCAGCGCGCAGCAAAGATTGTGGGGTAGCGTGATGTGATGGTGTTTGAATGACAGCGGTGGTTTTTTAAGAGAAGACCACCGCTGTCACACACGGCACCACGTCCCATTGGTGCAGGACTGCCACGCCTGCTCAGTGGAGCAGGGGATTGCAGGGAGGGCACACACCTCAAAGTGTCCTATTCTCCCAAGACGCTCCTTGCGCATGTGCGCAAGCGAACGTAAAAACTAAAGTCATGCTTTTCACAAATCCCTGCAATAAGTACAAATCTCACAGGTTAACTATCCACAACACCCTGTACAACACTCTGGAACAAGTCCAGAACTTTAACTACCTTGAAATAACCCCTGACTGCTCATTGTCCTATGCCTCCCATGTGGACCTAATTGATAAGGTGATAAACACAAGGATCAGCCTCTTATGCAGCCACAGATGTGGCCTGACCCCCCGATGCACTTTGACTAGCAGTTCACAGCTCAATAATCTCCATCATCAACTATGGGTTAGCTGTATACAGTGCTGCAACTGACACCATACTCAGAAGGATTAATGTTTCACTTAATAAAGCCTGCAGGTTAATCACAGGCACACACCATCTCACCCATACCTGTGACCTTTACGTGCAAGCAAACTGGTTGGACCTCATGGGTAGGGTGAAGTACCAGAAATATCTTTTAGCAAAAAACAGCCTGCCTTGGCCACCCCCCCCCCCCGATCATACAGGATTTCCTCAAATTAGCGGCCAACCCACATTTAACACGATGAATGTCATGACAAAGTCTTTAAGTCCCTCTGTGCCGCACATCACAGGCACAGCAATCATTTGTATACCAGGCGCCCACCTGGCTGAATAACCACCCTGCTGTAGTCCTGGTAGTGCCTAAATTGGGCCCTTTCAAGTGTGAACTATGCCAACATCTCACCGCACTTAGTAGCTGTGACTATTCCTTCTTAAATCACTCTCACTCCAGTGTCACTAATGGCTAAGGCTGCCTCCAACCCTTAGTCCCTACCCTCCTAAAAGCTCCCAGTAGTGCCTCCACCTTCCCTGAGCCTCTTCCCTCTCCCTACCTAATCCACACCTGTATGATCTTAGCCCGCATCCCCACCCACTCCCCACCCCCTAGTTGCCCTTCTTACCCTTGCCTTCCTGTCTTTTCTATCGACAAGGTCTGACTTGCTGTTTTGTTTTCCATTTTAAATGTCCAGTTATATCGAAATTACTACTGCCTATGCTATTGTCGCTTTATCAGATTGTACCACTTATTATAGTTACTATTTTGTATATCATTGCCAGAATGTTGTGTTTACTGCTGTTTGATTTGTTTGTGTTCACTGTTCTTTCTACTGACATGGAACCTTTGTAAAAGAGCTTCTGGCTCAAAGGTATTGTAATCCAAGAAATAAAAATAAAAAATAACAAAATCCAGCATAGCTAGGCCACCTTTATCTTGGGGTAGGGTCAGGAGTACTGTTCTGACTCTATGCCTGCCTGATATGCAGACAAAGGCAAGAAGCACTTTTTTGTAGTCTCCAAAACTCTTCCAGAATCCAAACCAGCAGTGCTCTGAAACAGAAACAGAAAACATGGGCACACGTTCATTTTAAGGATGGCAGTATGGCTGCCCAGGCTCAGGGGCAGCATGTCTCACTGGTTGATATCTGCTCTGACCTCCTGCTCCAATTTATCATAATTCAGGGTGAATGGCGTGGGGAGAGCGGGGGTAATCCAGACTCCCAGACATTGAACAGTGTTATTAGTTGCCCGTTAGAATGATCAGTGCATTCTGAAATTTGGTGGACAGCATCCTCTCTGACAGATGGCCTCAGACAGGCCCCATACTCTTCCAGCTCCCACTGCAGAGTTGGGACTGAAGTCTCTGGGGGAGAGAGATAAAAAAAGGAATCATTAGCATATAGGGAAATGTTCTATTTGTGGACTCCCTCCTTAATTCACCATATCTGTTGATTTTGGTGTACTGCCATGGTCAGAGGCCTAATGCATAAAGCAAAAAGTTGCAGGGAGTGTCGGTAACTCTGACTCATACCTCTCACCAAGCTGAACCTCTCCATGAGTAATCCATTCACTGAGTCTCTGGCTTGTGATGCTGCATATAAAGACTTGATGCAGGTCTGGAAGAGTGGCCCTATGCCCATTGCCTCCAAAGTGTGGTGTAGGAATCCCTAGTTCATGCTGTCAAATGCCTTCTTGGCATACATAAATACCATCATCATAAATTTGAGAGTGTGTCACTGTGCCTCCGTATGTTGTAATGCAACAGGTGACCATTGATAAATCCTGTATGATTAGGGTGAACCAAGGACCCCATCTTTTAATGCAACCTAATGACCAGGACTGAGGTGATCACTTTTAGGTCTACATTAATAAGTGAGATTACATGATATGAGCGACCCACAGTGGAACCCTTTCCTGACTTTGGGAGGACTGTAATCTGGGCTTGATGCCAGGAGTGAGGTACCACTCCTCCCACCTGCACCTCCCCATATAGGTCCCTCAGCAGTGGTGAGAGTGTTTTAGGAAGGTTGTGTGGGAAATCCATCTGGACCCTGGGATTTTTCTGTCTTAGCACATTGTGTGGCATCCTCGATATCTGCCAATGAGATCAGCTCTTCTAGATTGTCTTGCACCTCATCAGTGAGCTTTCTGACCTGAACTCTATGAAAGAAGACATCAAACTTGCTAGAATAGTTTTCAACCATTTCTCCTGTATACAGTTCCTTATAGAACTGCCCAAACTGCGCAGTGATATTTCTTGAATCAGTTTCATACTGGTTTGGGGGGGCGGGGGCTCAGCTTGCAGAATCATATCATTGCCCTGCTCGCCACTCTTTCAGAGCTGGCACAACAGGAGGCAACTTGCTCAGTTCCCTGATTCAAAAAAGCACTATTGAGAATATCACAGTGCTCTCTCAACTCTGATATCTAGGGGTTTATTTTTACCTCCTCGACCACCTTTCTGCTTCCCATGTCTTCGCATCTCTTATTGGGGTCCAGCCGCCATCTGCCTCTACTGGAACTCCACACTGACGCCTTGTTCTCCTGCAGCTTACCCCCCACAGCGGGGCGGCAGGGAGCCCCCAACTCCCCACCAAACTCGGATCCAGTGCAGGCATCGCAGAAGTCCAGCGAACGTACGGACGGTCATCAAGCAGCTCGAAAGGTGCCATAGTTTTGTCTTTACATGTCCCCTGGAGTCTGGGGCATGCAATGACGCCGGCAGAGTGGAGCGTGCGAGTGACCTCACATGCTCCCTCCAAGTGATAGCCCCAAACTCCTCCCTAAGCTGCTACTCAGTGCCTAGCCCCCCGGCTCTGCCAGGGGGTGATCAGGCACCGAGTAGAGAGATCCCCCCTCTCCAGAGCAGGAGAGCAGTCCATTGGATGCTCCATCCTGCTCCACCCCTGTCAACCCCCTGCGACCCATGCTCGTTCCCGAACACAGGTCGCCAGCGTAACGCGAGGTTAGGCATCCAGCACCTCAGCCCTCAGTGCCACCGGGCTGGCTAGTAGTTTATTTAGTTTTAACAGGAACTCTTCCAGTTGCTTTTTTACTCACTTATTGATGACTATATTATGTTCTGCTTCAAGGTCATATAGCCTGTTTTCCAGTGCCAATTGTTCCTGCATCCTCTATTGCCTTGAGGCTATCCCACCAGTCTCGGGGGTTCAGAGTCTGTCACCTCTTTCTCAACTATTGCCGTCTACTCTGTGTTGGTTAACAAAGATACATGGGGCCAACATTAAATCAAGCATCACCAGGGCATGGAAATGGTAATGCAGTTTTATGGCACTGTCGTCAGCTGTGTGGACCCAGCTGGATGAAAGCAAAAAGAAATCCAGTCAGGAGTAGGCCTGGTGTGGAGGGGACCAGCAGGTATAATCACTGACCCCAGGATGGAGGTACTGTCAAATTTCTACCAAGCCTACTGTATATATATATATATATATATACTCATTATTGAACTTTGATGACGAGCATCAATGGGAGTCCCCTAAAATAAATAATAACTGTTGTCACTCATTAGCATATGCTGATGATTTAGTATTGTTTTCTTTGTTCCAATCAGGGTTACAAAAAGACTGATAAACTTCACAAAGAAAGTGAATTGTTGAATCTAAAGATAAATCTCAAAAAAACTAAAGTAATGATATTTGGGATAAACAGCACGCAATATAAATTTTACTTGAATAACCAAATTATAGCCATATCTCAGGTACACACGTACTTCGGTATAAAAATGACCCCAAATCATAAGTGGACTCTTCACCTCAAAGAGCAATGTAACAAGGCAAAACATGCGGCAAAAGCTCTCCTGAGATTTAATTGTAAATTTGGGGGCAATACAGTGTGCCCAGCACTAAAAGCAGAGGAAGCTAAACTTAATGCACTGCTTCTTTATGGAGCAGAAGTTTGGGGAACACAAAAAATAGTTCATTTAGATGTACCATTACTCGGCTACTACAAATCTTTATTACAGATACCCACTTCTACTGCCTCAGCAATGATATGTGCTGAGCTTGGCAAAGTAGCCATGGCCACATTTGTAGAAACTAGAATGGCATTATATTGGATTAGATCAATCAATAACCCATTTAACAAACTTCCTGTGGAATATTTGAAAGAAAAATGGAAATGGAGACAAGTTAGTTCAAATCTCAGTGGTTGGAAAAATGTTTTCGAATATTGGACAACTATAAACTAAAACATCTATGGTAGGATTACATAAGAGGTATTCAAATATCTCCCCAATACAAAAAGACAGTAAACTATAAATTATTTAAATCAGCACAACAAAAAGAATGGAAGCCTTAAAGCTTCTGAAACAAGCTCAATGGTGTAAGACGAACAGAATTAATCATGGTTAAGAAGAATATTTATTACTTCCGATTATGCCTTCCTCTAGAAAGTGTATTACTTGGGCCAGGTTTGAATTAATTACATCTCCCTACACGCATATAAATCTGATTAAAGGCGGTATGCCCATCTCAAGATGAGTTTTGTCCATGTAATAGAGGGTTTTAAGTAAGCATTAATCACTGACAGAGGAGGGCTGTACCGGTGGATTAATGCCCAGGTGGGGGTGTTGGTGCACGGGCCAGGCGAGTGCTAACTCACTGAACATAATCCCACAAGGTAGAACCTGACGCTGGAGGTGATTAATGCACTTGTAACATGGCAAGTGGCAGGAAAGTAGTGTTAGTGTCAGATAATATGGAGAATCACTTACATATTCTGGCGATTGCTTACTGCTCTGCATAACACATGCTGTGGGTTGATCGTTTTCTTACACTGACGCTGCTGGACCATGCACATTCACGTTCCAGGGGTGACATGCTTTTAGGTAGTGTGAACAGATTTTGTACAAGTGGTTAGATTACATGGGAGTATCACAGAAGTTTAAGTTGTAAATTTTCTTTTTCATTTGGCCAACGGTTTTCCAGTATTCGCGTTCATTGCTAGATCGGGGACATCGGTGAGAGCAGTGAATCATGGGAGTAATATTGTAGTTGCTGTGTATTGTTCAACGCTACTGGGAACATTACATTTCTGTGGAAGATCTACAAGACATCGCATGGTGAGCGCTTTATTTCACTGGTTTTTGGCGGTGCAGCCGTCCGACGCTATGTTACACATGCTGAGTCATAGTGCTTTATGTTGGCTCCAGCTCAGAGCAGGTTCATGCTATTACCATATGTGTGTGTGGTTGCCAACCATCGCTGTCATTGCTTTGTGCGCGCACCTCTCCGCCACACATAGATCATCTGGCTCGTGCGCGATAACAGCTCTGTAACTATTATTCTGAGTCTGGACATTTGCTTTGTGCTGTGGCTGACAGTGGTAGTACAGAAGCGGGCTCTACTGGTGGATTAATCACCGCTCATTTTCAGTCAGCTGGTACGTTTCCACCAATGCGATCTCTCTATTTCACTGCTATCTTTGGACCCATGTTACAAGAAACAATAACCCATGTAATAACTCAATGTCCATTCTACAACAATATCAGGGAGAAACTGTTAAAAGCTTTTTTGACAGGATACGCTCTTGTAAATTATGACCCAGTGTTTGTCCTATTGCATCCAAGGTATACAGAAGAAGCAGAACTTGTTGTGTATTTTTATCTCTGATTATAAGGCATAACAAAAAAAAAATAGGGGACTCAGCTCAAAAATAGGAACTGTGTTACTTAGGAATGTTGTAATATTTATATTGCAAACTGGAAATGTATAGACTCTTAGCACTATGCAATAAATTGTCTTTTAAGGAGATTGTTTTTCAGAAAGATCTTTTTGTATGGTATTTAATGTTGCAATGTCATAAACTTGAATATTTTATTGACGAACAATAAAGAACTGAACCCTGAACCCACTAGGGTGTGTATACCCTGATTCAACTGCATTCCCATTGCTGCCGGGTATGGGCAGGTGGTGATTGATATTTAGCTTGATAAGCTGGTTCTGCTCTCTGTGGTCCATGGAGACTTGTGCATTGATCTTGACTCCGCACCATGGGGAGTGGAAAAATGTGAACGGCAAGAGTGCATATTCTGATTGGGTGGTACCTTTCCCCTTCCCCCTCTTAGCCAGGGGGTGTGAAAACTGGTTTGCATCACCTGGAGTCCATTGCATGGGTTGTGGTGGCAGTGGCCCATGCTTGTAAACTGGGAAATATTCCACTGGTGTTTGTGGCATGTTTTGGAATCAGTAATTGAACTGTTTCCT
The DNA here is from genome assembly GCA_016271365.2 of Neoceratodus forsteri. Classification (NCBI taxonomy): domain Eukaryota; kingdom Metazoa; phylum Chordata; order Ceratodontiformes; family Ceratodontidae; genus Neoceratodus; species Neoceratodus forsteri. The sequence goes on along the minus strand of CM028133.1, from coordinate 43,350,706 downwards.
TTGTCAGCTTTCTGGGGACAATTTTTTGGCCTGTTAAATTGGATGGACTCATTAACAATGTTGTGGCTATTTGTATGGATATACAGCCCATTCAACCTGATGTAATTTTTAACCAGTATCTGTTCTGCAAGCAGTTTCCCGAAGCATTACTAGAGGTATATGAAATATTTTAACCAACTAGGCAGTTAGTTACACAAACTAGTTGAGCTATGAATACAGTCTCCTACTTGTGCACTGTAAACAAATTTCAAACACATTATTCTGAACACTGTAAGAACTTGTGAGTGGTTTCAGAAACATTCAAACTATTAAATTGGAACATGAGTTGCAGTCTGTAAACAACTTTCAAACACAGACCTTTGAGCGCGTCACGAACCTGAGAATTTAGTTCATTTTAGTTAGTTTAGCATTCCTGTATCCCGCTGTTAGCCTGGGAAGAGCTGCTGTATCCACATTGTTGACAATAATTTGCAGGGCTCTTTAGATGGCGAATGATGTTCTCCCGCCGTTGCCTGGCCCCGCTGGCCATGTTCACTGTTCAGCAGCTGCTGCCCACTCCCTCCCATACCTGGCTTCAGTGTGTGTGGACTGGGAAGATAAGGGCAAAGAGTATCTTTAGAAGGTGATTAACGGTGAAGAAATTAACCTTGTTCCTGACCATGGTAGTAAGTCAGTTACTAAAGGTGTGGGGGGGGCGAGGAGACACTAATAACTTACTGTGGACACCCATCTCTGGTGCCCCAAGATTAATGAGACTGCCTAAGCTCACTGCAGCAAGAAATGTTAGTTTTACCCTGCCTGTCTCCCTACATGTTAAAGCACATTTAAGGAATAATCCATGACAAGGTGTGGGTTGGGTTGGATTTATCCATATTTGTTGAGCTGGAATTTACCCACATCTGGCATGGTTTAATCACAAGGGCACAGGCTGGCTGACCAACAGTGCCAGGCATGGGTAAATTCCAGCCCAACTCACCTCTCACCATGGATTATTCTGATCATAAAATTAGGAAACATGACAATTACTCCAAAAAAGTGAAGGAAAAGCTTTTTTTTTATTTTCTTATGCTAATTTTAATAAAATAGCCTTTCCCCTACACAAAATAATTTGTTGTTGTTGAGTAGAAGCCTGCCCGTGCCCCTGTAATTGTGAGCAGGCCAGCAGGAAAGAGCCAGCAAAGTGAGGATGACAGTGCGTGGCTCCGTAAATTGCAGCAAGAGAGCTGGCCGCAACGGTTGTGAGCGAGCCTGAGAGTAAGCGACTATAACTGAAAATGTGAGTGGTTTGCATTCAGCAGTGCCGGTTAGCTCTTGGTTGCCCCAAGTTCAAAACTGTAGCTTAGATCTGGCATTTGTTTTTTTGGTTTTCACTTTTCCTGAGCGGCTTTTGATTTTGCAGAATGGCACGCTTATTGGGAGAAAAAAATAGTGGGTTTGAGAGAGTGTATTGGAGCACTAAGGGTTCTGTGTAGAACGATTCTTATTTACTTGTTTGTTAAATGTGTGGTTAGCATGGTACTTTATACGGTGGTTATGCAAAAATTACCCCATGGCATAAAGCAGCAGCTGACCAATCAATCAAAATAGTGATTTTTTTAGATGCTATTGTATAATAAGCAGTACTCACGTGCCTGGAAATGAAGACTGGAGTCAGGCAGGAGAGATCGTTTGCTGGTCAGCATCTCTGTTGTGCTGTGCCATGACTTGTGGTGCCTTACCACTGTCTGGGGTTCCCTTTGGGTGTGTGAGGTGGCTCAGGTACACCTACAAGGCTCAGGATATGGTGTAGGGCAATAACAGTAACATTAATAATGGTGGAAAGCTATCGCACAGTTCTTGTGACATGTATAACATATGGAATAATGCATGGAATGATGTGCATAACATAGAGAATAAAGTATGGGTCTGGGTGTGTAACGAGAATTTACACACACCTGAGGGGTTTGTTGCTACATAAACCCCGAGTGAAGCTCAAGAGGTTTATGCCTAGCATCTAACCCCGAGGGTGTGTGTAAATTCGAGTTTACACACACCCAGGCCCATATTTTATTTTATGTAATTGCTGGGTTTCCCTTTTTCGCCTCAACAATTATATAAAATAAAACATCTTCCAGGGTGGCCACAGTTCGGCTTAGTTTCAGTTTTGCGCAGATGTGAATCGCCGTGTTTTAAAAACGTTTTTTCTTTTTTTGTTTCAGTCAGGATTCCAAAGTTTCTACCCCAGTTGCTACTCTACAGCGGGGAAAAAATAACTTATGAAAACTTACTGCCAACTTCTTCTGTGGTTGCTGGTTCAGGCGACATGGAAGCAGTGGCGGTCTTACTTTGCTGTGTCGCATGTACTGGCGAGGGAAACCGGCGGTGTTTGCGTTATAAACACTTTTTATAACAGAAAATTATGCCATGGTTTCCTATGGGAAAAAGGGGAAGCCAGTTATTATTAAAATTTTATACACACCCAAGGTGTGTGTGTGATGTTACATAAACCCTGAGTGTGATTCTTGAGGGGTTTATACAAGCGCACACACTAAAGCTGTGTATAAAATTTGAGTTTAGGACATCGCCCCATGTTTTATTTTATATAATTGCTGACCAATGATTTTTTTAGCCCCGAGGATCTTGGGCTTAATTCCCCATGCTATTCCAGAATAAATGTCTTCTATCCCCTAGCCCATGTGCAACCACCGGCAGCCATTTCTGCTTCATTATATACATATATGTTTTACTTATCTGGTTGATCCTGCCATTTTATGTGATGTTCTCAATGTGGCAAAAAAACAAAACAAATAAAGACGACTTGCACAGCATTGCAGTTTCTCCATAAAAGTAATGACACATTCAAGTTGATTACCATCTTTCACTGATTTAGAGACACTGTGTGTGTACAAGAAAATGTGAAGTCTACAGGGGTATGTGGTGATGCATGAATGCCATTATAACCAGACAGTTATAATGAAAAGTTACACACGATTTCCATTACAGTAAAAAAAAAGATTGCTCCGTTATTGTAAGACAGGGAAACTCCTGTATGTTATACAGATATGGTTCATCCATGCATGCGTGAGAGATGTGGGTGAGGTACATTAGGGCACAAGCAAAATATCGCCCATCATAATCGCAGGTGACCTTGCACCACCAGCAACTTACAGCACCCAAGGATCTGTCAGTGAAAAACGTACATTTTGCTGGGGGCTTTGCCCCCGCCCCCCCAACGCAGGGGGCTGTGCTCCCCTGCACCCCCCCCAAGCTAAATATAACATCCTCTGGGTCGGGCATGCCATGAAGGGCAAAAGAATTGTGGTGACACCCAAAACGGTGCGAGTATGGGATGCTCTAAAATCCAGACTACACCGTCACTCGTGACCTTGTTGCGGTGCACACATTATGGCACCCTAACAATGGCACACCTACAGGTGTTATAGTTCAGTGTTCACCATATACTTTATTTTATTTATTTATTTCTGTTTTACCAGAAAGGTGGACTGGATCAAAAGGATCCATTTTCAGCCATGCCTGGGGGAAAGGGTACAACATAAGGGGGCTCGATTCACAAAGTGGCTCTGCATGGCGCAAGGGGCTTGCATCACAAGGAATGGCACAAGGTTGTGCTTGCGCCAAGATGCCCCAAGAGCAATTCACAAACACAGTCTGTGTTAAACGCAGACTCTGGGTGCCAAAAGGGGCTTACACTGTCAGGATTCACAAAATCCTCCCAGAGGACAAATTTCTAAGTACCCTTAGACCAGCCAGGGTTGGTCTAAGGGTACTTAGAAGTGTGTCCTCTGGGAGAGTTTCGTATCATGCGCCAACATGCCATGGTCCCCCCTCCCCAGCACCGATTTCCTTCTATTAAAATAATGAGGTCCCTGGTGGTCCAGCTGACCCCCCATCTCCAATCCCCTTTTTATTAAAAGAAAATAGGTCCCAGGTGGTCTAGTAATGCTCCGGCCCCATCCTCATTTATTAGAAAAACACTCATGTCCCTGGTGGTCTAGTGGACCCCCTTCCCCCGATCACTGTTTATGACAAAAAAGAAATCACGTCCTTGGTGGTCTAGTGGACAGCACAGCCCTCCACTCTCCATCACCCAGGGCACTGACTGATCTGTCAAGCAGTGCGTACTGTATATCAAATCAAAATGTTATTGTTCAACTTATAATAAGTCATTACAGATTACAAAATTTAAAACACATAAGTACATTGTTAGTGTTCACATACATTAAAAATATTATGTCCAATTTAGACAAAATGGTGCACCGTGGTTTATCAAAATGTGTGCAAGTATATTTCAATTTAACTTCATTATACAGCTTATATTAAGACGTTACAGACAGTGGCCAGGATATTCAAACTGCGCCAGGCTGTGTTGCAAGCCTGGGCGCAGCTCAACTTTGTTGCGCAGGGGTGTGGCCTGGGCGATATTCAACGGAGCTGCACTATGGCGCAGCAGCTTTGAATATCGCACCCTGGCCACCCCCACTGTGCATGGCGCAGTGGCACTGTGCCAGCGCAAGTGGCCAGAGTGGAGCATGGAGATGCGCTAGTGCAAGTGCATTGCGCCATGCACAGCACCTGCGATATTCAAACGGGGACATGCAAATGGGGCCGTAAGTTATGCAAGGTGCACAGGGGGCCATTTGCATCTCATTATGGCCCTATTTACATGCCATTAGCATGCAGGTGCACCGATCCCCAACGACTTGCACCTGGCGCCCTGCCAGGCAGCAGCCGTCAGGGACCGACACCCCCTGCAGCCCAATCGCGGGCATTCCTGTAATATAAAAAAATCTGTCCAATATCCCTGGTGGTCCAGTGGACCTCTATGTGCCCGATCGCAGGCATCACTATATTCCCCCCAAGTCCAATATCCCTGGTGATCCAGTGGACCGATCGCTGCCCAATTGCGGGCATCAGTACCTCATCAGATATGCCTACTACCCTGGTGGTCTAGTGTACCCACACCCCATCCGCCCACTGAGCCCCACCGCCCGCCCCGGCCAGCCGGCAGGCGGCAGCACTTCACCCACCTCATCCCGCTGCTATCGATCGAGCTGGCTGTGGGTTGCACGCCCATTGTTCATATGACACTGGTGTACAGTCAGACACATTTGTCCAGATATGTGAATGAATTCATTCACATATCTGACTGAGTAGGTGGTATGGCCTGCACTACCCATTGGCTCATGCTGTGAACCAATGAGCATGCAGCCCTACTCAAGCTGTCAGTCAGGCGGTGGGCAGGCGAGGGAAGCCTCTACTGCCGGCTGATGGTGGGGGGGGAGAAGGTGGGGCTCAGTGGGCGGATGGGGTGTGTGGGGCACACTAGACCACCAGGGTAGTAGGCATATCTGATGAGGTACTGATGCCCGCATCTGGGCAGCGATCGGGTCCACTGGACTCACCAGGGATATTGGACTTGGGGGTTCTATTAGTGATGCCCACGATCACAAGTGCGTCCACTGGACCACCAGGGATATTGGACTTGGGGGTTCTGTTAATGATGCCTGCGATCGGGCTCAGTGCAGTCCACGGACCACCAGGGATATTGGACTTGGGGGGGCTATAGTGATGCCCGTGATGGCGCATGGGAGGGCGTCGCCAGATGCGGCAGGAACTCAGGTGGCCACCCACAGGTGGCAGCTGCTGTGTTGCGCCCTGCAATGCGGCAGCTCACCTGTGGGTGGCCATCACTTGTTCCTTTTTTGGGGGCGTAACTTTGTGCAGGCGCAGGTAGGGGTTGCACATGCATGACTCTGCACATCCTGGGCTGCATATCGGGCTGTGCAGGTTATGCATGGGCACACCTTCCCCCCACCTGCGCCTGCATACATTACTGATGTGCTCTGGTGCATTGGGATTTGTGCGGCGCACTTTTCCCTTTTGAATATTGCGCTGGAGCGCATCAGTGGGTTGTGCATGGTGCAACACTGTTGCGCCATGCGCAACCCTTTTGAATATCTGGGCCAGTGAATATAAAATACAAATATGTAAATGTTACTATTTATCATATTATGCTTAAAACCATAAATCCATTCAACTTCTTTCTTGAACTTCGCTTGATCAGACATAATAATTTAAGCCCGATTCATATGCAGTTTTTTAATTTCAATTATTTTCAAGAAAGTAGCCACAGGTGTTAAAATATCTTTTACATTTGCTTTTAAAAGATAAGTAGTTAAGTGTATTGGTTCATATACCAGTTCCCTTATAATATTTTCCAAAAGTTTCTTCCTATATTCATTGTATAGAGGACACAATATAAGTAAGTGTGTCAAATTATCTTGTCCATAACTGCATTTACATAAACCATCTGTTTCATTTTTATTTTTTGCATATCTTTTTCCGTTACTCTGACTAGTAAAACATTCAAATCTAAACTGAGTTAAAATCAGCCTTTGACCTGGATTTGTCAGTATAGACAGATATTTTTCCATTCTATGATTTCTCTTATTATGTTTTAACCAACTGCATACCTTGTATTGTCTACATTTTTCTAAATCCTGTTGCACAAAAACATCTCTTATTCTGTTTTTAATTTCCAGATTTAAATAGCCATGGGGTATATAATAGTATCTGGGATACAGTTTAATAAATCACACGGTCTAGTGTAGTCTTCAACCGTCCTCATACTCGGGAAAACTAATTTTCTGTTGAGATACTGAATAGCCTCTTCCAGGCATAATCTTGGATATCTATACGATTCCATACCATATACATTCAACCAGTAAATTACTAATCTTTGTATAACTTGACATTTTATCCATACCTGTCCCAGTTCTGCCCTAATTAATGCTGATGGAGCACTTAAGGGTAAACCTAGCAATTTCTTATAAAATTTATTTAAACAAGGTTCAATCGAAGTTTTTAAATAGCTGCCCCATATCTCTGCACCGAACAATATCAGTTTTTAATGGTTGCATTTATTACATCAATATTTCCTTTCACAGATTTCCCTCCATATTTATAAGAGAATTAATTAATATTGGGGGTAATTTTTCTTACTTTATTTTCAGTTTCTAAAATGTGTTTCTTCCAAGTACCCTCCTGTGAAAATATTATACCCAGATAACAAAATTCCTTTACTACTTCTATTCTATTGTTATTTATTGTGTATTTATATATACATTATTATTCCTACCAAATAATAGAACTTTTGTTTTTTCATAATTAATCTCCAGCTCTGCTTGAACACATTCTTAGTGGAATTTCTTTAATAATCTTTTCATGCCCAGATAACTGGTTGAGAGTAAGGCAACATCATCTGCAAATGCTAAATATGGACATCTTTTAACTCCTATCATCAGCTTATGGAACTCTGGTTCATATAATGTGTTGAGGACTGTTTCAAAGAAGACATTAAACGAAAGTGGTGATAAAGTGCAACCCTGTTTTACTCCTATATTGGTCTCGAACCAATTACTAATTTCCCCCTTTATATTACATCTAATACTAGAGAAATTCTCCTGATACAGTGTTTTGATTATATTTAATATTGGTCTTTCCATCCCTTTTTGTTCTAGTCAAACTGTATACAGGATGTGCTCACTGATTGACAGCTCATGAATACTGTATACAGTGCATGCTCACTGATTGACAGCTCATGAATACTGTATACGGTACATGCTCACTGATTGACAGCTCATGAATACTGTATACGGTACATGCTCACTGATTGACAGCTCATGAATACTGTATACGGTACATGCTCACTGACTGACAGCTCATGAATTCTGTATATGGTACATGCTCACTGACTGACAGCTCATGAATACTGTATACGGAAATGCTCACTGACTGACAGCTCATGAATACTGTATACGGTACATGCTCACTGATTGACAGCTCATGAATACTGTATACGGTACATGCTCACTGACTGACAGCTCATGAATACTGTATACGGTACATGCTCACTGATTGACAGCTCATGAATACTGTATACGGTACATGCTCACTGATTGACAGCTTATGAATACTGTATACGGTACATGCTCACTGACTCACAGCTCATGAATTCTGTATACGGTACATGCTCACTGACTGACAGCTCATGAATTCTGTATACGGTACATGCTCACTGACTGACAGCTCATGAATACTGTATACGGTACATGCTCACTGATTGACAGCTCATGAATACTGTATACGGTACATGCTCACTGATTGACAGCTCATGAATACTGTATATGGTACATGCTCACTGATTGACAGCTCATGAATACTGTATATGGTACATGCTCACTGATTGACAGCTCATGAATACTGTATACGGTACATGCTCACTGATTGACAGCTCATGAATACTGTATACAGTACATGCTCACTGACTGACAGCTCATGAATACTGTACATGCTCACTGATTGACAGCTCATGAATACTGTATACGGTACATGCTCACTGATTGACAGCTCATGAATACTGTATACGGTACATGCTCACTGATTGACAGCTCATGAATACTGTATACAGTACATGCTCACTGATTGACAGCTCATGAATACTGTATACGGTACATGCTCACTGACTGACAGCTCATGAATACTGTACATGCTCACTGATTGACAGCTCATGAATACTGTATACGGTACATGCTCACTGATTGACAGCTCATGAATACTGTATACAGTACATGCTCACTGACTGACAACTCATGAATACTGTATACAGTACATGCTCACTGATTGACAGCTCATGAATACTGTATACAGTACATGCTCACTGACTGACAGCTCATGAATACTGTATACAGTACATGCTCACTGACTGACAGCTCATGAATACTGTATATAGTACATGCTCACTGACAGCTCAGTCGGCACCCAGCTGCGGTGGAGAGTGGAGGGCTGTGCAGGGTGCTGGCTCTGGGATGGGACGGGGGTAGCAGGATGGTGGATTTTTTTTTTCCAATAAACAGCGATTGGGGTGGAGGATTCACTAGACCACCAGGGATGTGATTTTAATTTTTTAATAAATGGGGATCGGGGTGGGGTGGTCCGCTAGACCACCAGGGACATGAGTGTTTTTCTAATAAATGGGGATCAGGGTGGGGGGTCCACTAGATCACCAGGGACATGATTTTATTTTCAATAAATGGGGATTGCGGTGGGGGGTCCACTAGACCACCGGGGACCGCTGTCCATGATGCTATTGCCGCACGGCCACCCTGTGGCTTGTGGCATACTTTCCAGATGCACGATCTGTGTGACACAGGGCCACGGTTGCCACAAGCCATGGAACTTTAGTACCAAGACTCTGCCCGATGGTGATTTGGGTGCAGGATCCCTGGCACACTGGCGATCAGCACAAGCAGCCTTCAGTGCAGCTTGTGCCGCCCTTTGTGAATCAAGCCCAAGGAGTGTCACAATACATACAAAAATTACAAAATAAGTACAAAATCAATAAAACCATCAAGAGAAATAATTATGTACATATATTTATAGTAGTATCTACATGTGCCAAAGCATATTTACAATAGTATCTACATGTGCCACAGCAAACATTGCATACAAAGAAAATCAGATGTACTCTAGATTAACTGGCCTTTACACAGCAGCATGCAGAGGAGGCTTGCAAACTGTTAGCCAAGTTTTGTTTAAAAATGGAATACTTTACTGATATATCAATATCCTGTCGAACTAATTTATTTAAAACCTTAGGACCATAACAAGAGAAAGATCTTTCTGCTATTCTGGTTTGTGTACATTTTTCTCTAAGCCATGACAATGAACCATTTTGCAGTGATGTACTTTTGGTACTTGGAATCAATTTTTTTATGTTGATTGCGTGCATGTGCAAGAAATATACTGCGGCAGCTTTCTCCAGAAGCAGGTTGTGGAGGCGCGGCGCTGTTGTGGTCAATGGCCCCACAGCCTGTAAAGACTTGGCCTACTTCCCCCAATGCCATGACATGCTGCTGCTGACACTAGTTCAGCCAGCATGCCACCAACTGGTAAAAATTTAGCCACTGCAATCAGGGGCCGCCTCATCATTGCAGCATCAGCTATTCACTGCAATGAGGGAGCGAGCCGTCATTGCAGGGCGGGATCTTGAAACCCTGATATTGTTTGTGAACATGGTGGCGGCTTGCCACTGTGTTCACAAACAATATTAACCCTCCCCCGTGTTTATTTGCTGATGGGGGCCCCAATCCCTGTCAGCGTCAGTGCCCCAGTGTTTATGTTATTATGTAACTCCCCCTTTTGTTGTGTGCCGACGGGGGTGCCCAATCCCCGTTGGCATAATTTTATACCCCCCTTTTTCTTTTGTGCCGATGGGGTGCCCAATCCACTGTCAGTTACAGCTGCCCCCCCAAAAAGAAAGACTCCGGTCGCACACTGGGAGCCCACCCCAGTGTGCCACATGCCCCTGTAAAATAAAAAACGGTCCCGCAATGTCTTTTTTTGTTTTTAACCTGTAAAAAAGGAAATTGTCTCTCAGTGGTTTCCTTGCCCCCCTGCCACAACCCGCGCCCACCCACTGCGCACCCTGCCTCCCAACACCCCCCTTACCTCATACTTACCTCTGGAGCTCAGTGTGACAGTCTTTGGTGGACAGGGAACATGTCTGCACTCTTCAAAGCCGACCGCGAACTGAGAAAATGCCAGTAAGCTGTATAATGGAATAAATGGGTTTTTTCCAACTTTAATGCATATCTCAGTCATTTTTTGGAATTTTGGCATCAAATTTTCAACATGGGGTTTTTGGGAACCCTACTTATGAATTCTGGCACTGTCATGGCGTTAATCGGCCCCAAAAGGTGGTTTTGCGGTCACTGCACAGAATCACCTTTCGGGGCCCATTAACGAAACGACAGTGCCAGTGTTCATGAGGTAGGCTCTCAAAAACCCTATGTTGCAAATTTGGTGGCAAAAATCAAAAAAATGACTGTTTCATGAGCGTGCATTGTGCAGTTGCTACGCACGCTCGTAACTTTGCAAATTTGCAATATTTTCACACCAGATTTTCAACATTGCCATTTTTACACACCTCCTTGTGAACAGTACAGCTGTCATTGTTCACATCCTGGAAGAAATGTGTTTTCGCCTTCCGGCGCAGAATAGCAAGGTTGCTGTGGAAAATCAGTGTTCAGGACAGAGTAAGAAAATGACAGTGACACTGTTCATGAGTAGAGGTCCTAAAATACCTATGTTGAAAATTTGGTGATGATACTCCATAAAATTACTGTGTTACGAGCGTGCGTTGCGCAGTTTGCACGCATGCTCGTAACTTCGCAAATTTATATTTTCACTCTAGATTTTCAACATTGCCATTTTCCCACACCTACTTATGAACAGGCCAGCTGTCATTTTTCTCATCCTGGCCAAAATGTGTTTTTGCACTTCCGGTGCAGAATAGAGCGGTTGCTGTGGGAAATCACTGTTCGGGACAGATTAAGAAAATGAGAGTGATACTGTTCATGAGCAGAGGTCCTAAAATGCCTATTTTGAAAATTTGGTGATGATAGCCCATCAAATGACTGTGTTACAAGTGTGTGTTGCGCACTTTCCACCGCACGCTTGTAACTTCGCAAATTTATAATATTTTCATGCCACATTTTCAACAGTGGCATTTTTTCACACCTCCTTATGAACAGTACAGCTGTTATTTTTCACATCCTGGCTAAAACATGTTTTTGCACTCCTGCCGGATAATAGCATGGTCACTGTGGGAAATCAGTGTTTGGGACAGATTAAGATCGAGCGAGTGAGAGGGGGGAGTGACCGAAAACTGAGCTCTGTCGGGACTGCTGTGGTTTTGTTTGTGGGCAGAAAAATGCCCCAGTGTAAGAGTCCAGTACAAAAGGGCAGCCTGCAGCACTGGGAGAAACAGAAAGAGAGAGCGAATGAGGGAAGGGGAGTGAGCGAACTCACCGGAACGCTGTCAGGACTGCTGCAGGTTTCTTTGTGGGCAGAAAAAGGCATCAATGCAGGTAGGGGCCCAGTACAAAAGGCCAGCCTGCAGCGGTGGGAGAAACGTAGTACAAGTGAGTGAGACAGGGGGACTGAATGAGCTCAATGGAGCTCTATCAGGACTGCTGCAGATTTCTTTGTGGGCAGACAAAGGCGCCAGTGCAGGCAGGAGCCCCATACAAAAGGGCCGCTTGCAGCACCAAGACAAACAGAATGAGCACGTGAGAGAGGGAGACTGAGCGACCTCAACGGAGCACTGTCAGGACAGCTGCGGATTTCTTTGTGGACAGACAAAGGTGCCAATGCAGCCAGGAGCCTCGTACAAAAGCACAGCCTGCAGTGCCAAGAGAAACAGAACGAGCGTGTGACAGAGTGGTAGTGAGTGAACTCAACGGTGCTCTATTGTAACTGCTGCAGATTTCTTTGTGGGCAGAAAATGTGGCAACGCAGGCAGGAGCTCAGTACAAAAGGCCAGCTTGCAGCGCTGGCAGATACGGAATGAATGAGTGAGAGAGGGGGAGTGAACAAGCTCAATGGAGCTGTGTTGGGACTGCTTCAGATTTCTTTGTGGCTAGAAAAAGCCGCCAACGCAGGTGGGAACCCAGTACAAAAGGGCAGCCTGCAGCAGCAGAAGCCACAGAACGAGTGAGTGAGGGAGGGGGAGTGAGTGAGCCCAACGGAGTTCTGTTGGGACTGCTGCAGATTTGTTTTTGGGCAGAAAAAGGCAGCAATGCACACGGGGCCCAGTACAAAAGGGCAGCCTGCAGTGGCAGGAAAACCAGAATGAGCGAGTGAGAGAGGGGGAGTGAGCGAGCTCAACAGAGCTCTATTGTAACTGCTGCAAATTTCTTTGTGGGCAGAAGAAGGTGGCAATGCAGGCAAGAGCTCAGTAGAAAAAGGCAGCCTGCAGCGCTGTCAGAAACGGAATGAGCGAGTTAGAGAAGGGGAGTGAGCGAGCTCAACAGAGTCTTGTCGAGACCGCTACAGATTTCTTTGTGGGCAGAAAAAGGTGCCAACAGAGGCAGGAGCCCAGTACAAAAGGGCAGCCTGCAGCACCAGGAGAAACAGAATGAGTGAGTGAGACAGGGGGAGTGAGCGACCTCAGTGGAGCTCTGTCGGGACAGCTGCGGATTTCTTTGTGGGCAGAAAAAGGTGCCAATGCAGGCAGGAGCCTAGTACAAATAAGGCAGCCTGCAGCGCTGGGAAAAACACAATGAGTGAGTGACAGAGAAGGAGTGAGCAAGCTCAGCGTAGCTCTCTCGTGACTGCTGCGGGTTTCTTTGTTGGCAGAAAAAGGCGGCAACGCAGGCAGGGGCCCCATACAAAAGGCCAGCCTGCAGTGCTGGCAGAAACAGAACGAGTGAGTGAGAGAGGGGGAGTGAGCAGGCTCAACAGACCTGTGTCAGGACTGCTGCAGATTTCTTTGTGGGCAGAAAAAGACACTAACAGAGGCAGGAGCCCCTTACAAAAGGGAAGTCTGCAGCGCCAGGACAAACAGAATGAGCGAGTGATAGGGGAGAGTGAGCCACCTCAACGGAGCTCTGTCGGGACAGCTGCGGATTTCTTAGTGGGCAGAAAAAGGTGCCAAAGTAGGCAGGAGCCCAGTACAAAAGAGCAGCCTGCAGCACCAGGAAAAACAGACTGAGTGAGTGACAGAGGGGCAGTGAGCGAGCTCAGCAGACGAACGCAATCAACATTCGGCATTGACAAATGCTTGTTTAAACATTCTGGTACATTTGTTACAAACGCTTTTTGAACAAAGCTCACAGCCTTTTGAAATATTCCATCCCGTGGTGCTAGGATGTGTGCATGTTCATGACAGAAACATTCAAATGCCTCAAAGGTATCAATAAGGTACAGGAAGGTGGCATTTTGTATAGAAAGAGATGCTCAAGGACAAGGGGCACGGTATGAAGCTGGGGGACTTAGAGGGAATGTGAGAAAATACTTTACTGGAAAGTGTGGTGGACGTCTGGAACAGCCTCACAGCAGAGGTGGTGGGTACCCAAAATGGTAACAGGTTTCAAACATGCATGGGATAGACACAGGGGACTTTGGTAACAGGGCGGGGGTAGGGGCGAAGATCAGTTAGGTTCTATGGTAGCACAGTAGGTAAGGATCTCAGGGCACACTGGGTGGGCTGGGTGGTCCTTTTCTGCTGACAGCTTCTATGTTTCTATGTGCATATAAATCACAATGATAGGTATACTTGGAAATATTAGTAAAAATCTACAAATGTTATTGAAAGTTACTATATACCTAGACATAGTACTAATGCCAGATGGGGAGGGGGTTGGGGTAGTTGCAATCTAGGAGGCAAGCTGCACACTCAGGCAGACATTGACAGACAGGGTGATCTGTTTCTCCTGGCAGATTCATATGTTCATATCGGAACCTTGATATAAGAATTGTACTCCAATGCAGGGAGCAGTACTTGTTTTGCTATAGTATTTTTAGCTTTAGTTGTTAAGTTATTTTGGTTTCTATAAAGAAAACCCAACCTACTGTTCACTTTTTTAGTTACATTCTGCACATGTTCTTGCATAGTCAATGTCTGATCAAGGACTACACCTAAATAATTAAAAGTTTTTACAACACTCAGTGGTTCCCCATCAAATCTCTTTATTTTTAAACTTTGCCCATGCGTATTTAGTCTCTGTCTAGTCCCAAAAATCATCACCTTAGTTGTTTCTCTTTTAGTAATAATCTATTATTACAAAACCAATTTTGTAGTTTGTTATAGGTGTCCTGAAGGCACCCCTCTACGTCCGCCCCTGTTTTACCAGAACAATACGACAGTTTCGTCCACGTGCATGGCTGTAGATATGTCTTTACACACTTTGGGAAGATCATTTGTGTACAAGGAAAACAGGAGCAGGCCCAGAATGGAGCTTTGAGGGCCACCCAAACTAGTTCTTTGAGGTTTGGATTTACTGTTACCAAATTAACTTATTTGTACTCTACTTTCTAAGTAATCCTGAATTTACTTAATGGTGTAATCACTGACTCCATAGAGGTTTAACTTTTTTTGTCAGTATCGTGTGGTCCACCAAATCAAAGGCCTTGGTCAGGTTGACAAAGATAGCCCCAATCAGCATTCCCATATCCATACTCCTGTGGACATCTTCCATCAACCTGACCAAGGCTGTCATGGTACTGCAACCATTTCTAAGCCCACACTGTTCCATGGTTATCAGATTATTTCTTTCCAAAAAACCCAATAGCTGACAACATACAACTTTCTCCAAAGTCTTGGATAAAGTTGTACATTGTTATATTCACAATTATCATACTGAGAATTACTGAGTCTCCTATAGCTGTAACAGGACTTCCTTGAGTTCTAGTCTCACAACAGTGGTGGAGAAGTTAATGAATTCCCTGCTGAAGGAGAGATTGCAGGAGTATCTGGAGACATATGGGCTGCAGCAGCACGACTACATAGGGGGAAGGTCATGTCAAAGAAATGTCATACATTTCTTGGACTGAGCAACTAGGGAGGTAGACCAAGGGGGGGGTAGTGGATGTGGCCTATCTGGACTCAAGTAAGGTCTTTGACACAGTACCACACAGGAGGCTGATAAAGAAACTTAGCAGCTTGAGGGTGGGGTAGAAGATGGTGAGCTGGGTATCTAACTAGTTGAAAGACAGGAGGCAGGGGGTGGTGGTAAATGACAGTCATTCGGAGGACAGGAGAGTAACCAGTGGAGTACCATAGGGATCGGTACTGTGCCCTGTCCTCCTCAGTGTCTTCATAAGTGACATTGCTGAGGAACTGGAGGGGAAGGTCTGTCTCTTTGCAGATGACACAAAAATCTTCAACAGGGAGGACACCCAGGAGGGGGTGGAGAGAATGCAAAGGGATCTGGGGAAACTAGAGGAGTGGTCTAGGGGGCAGTAGCTGGGTTTCAGTGCCAGAAAATGCAAAGTCATGCACTTAGGGTGAAGAAACCTGGGGGCTGTGTATAAGATGGGGAGAGGGTGTCTTACAGTTACCAAGCAGGAGAGGGACCACAGGGTGATCATATCTGATGACCTCAAGGTGGTAGGGCAGTAGGCAAGGTGAACTGGATACTGAGGTGCATAGGGAGGGAGATTTCCAGCAGGAAAAGGGAGGTGGTGTTGCCTCTGTATCGCTCACTGGTGAGACCCCATCTGGTGTTCTGTGTCCAGTTCTGGAGGCCACACCTTCGCAAGGACATTGACAGGGTGGAAGCAAGCCAGAGGAGGGCTACTAAAATGATGTGGGGGTTGCACAAAAAGCCATACAAGTAGGTGGCTGTGGGAGCTCAACACATACTGTCTTGAGGAGAGGAGAGTGAGAGGGGATACAATTGAGATCTATGAGCACCTCACGGGGGTGAACAAGGAGGAGGAGCACCAGAATATGGGGGCATGCTATTAAGTTTGGGGGGGTTGAGGGACATGCAGAAACTATTTTTCACAGAAAGGGTGCTGGACACATGGAACAGCCTGCCAAAAGAGGTGGCAGGGGTGAGGACAGTGTAGAGCTACAAACATGTGTAAGATAGGTGCATCAGTATAGTAATTAGAGTTAAGGAAGGAGGGAAGAAGACCTGTGACCAAGTAGAGTCCAGGGTGTAGAGTTAAGCGTGGAAAATGGGGAAGACTAGATGGGCCTACTGGTTCTTTTCTGCCAACACTTCTATGTTTCTATGAGTGCGAGAACTGAAATGCAAAGGTGAGTTACAGTACAGTATGCCTTTTAGTTCTGAAGTCTTACTATCACAGCGAAATGAAGAAGTGTGCAGGAGTGCACCAGCCTAACAAGCAGGTATGATAAAGAAAGAGTAATTATTCTAACAGGTATATAATAGAGTAAATTACAAAAAAATCCAATCAGATTTATTTTCAGTGAGAAAAAGGAGATTATCTGTCATTGTCAAACTGCGGCAAACTACCTTCACAAACTGAACACTCATGTTTCTTTTGAGTTTGCTTTATATAAAAGGTCCCTTTTCTATAGTAGTTGTTACTGATCACCTGCCTAATTATTTCTTCTTCTCCTGTGTTCTCCACCCCCCACCTCCCCGCTGACTGTAAAAGGGAGACACAGTTAGCTGCTCCGTGTGTGTAAACTGACCCTCTGCTTCACGGACCCCAAGGAGGGACGAGAATGGTTTCAACTTTTTTTTTTTCTCCCTTTTATTCGTTCCTACACAAAACCATCTGAGGACAATGCTGGCTGGCTCTTTATCTTCTCCCCCACAGCGCCCTCCCTCCTGTCACAGATCCGACGGGGAAATACTCTTCCGCATTGTCCTCTTGAAACACTACCCTCATTAGTGCTGTAGTTACATTTCAGCAGAGGGATTAGCTGAGAGCACAAAAGTTCACTTTGAAAGTGAGCAGCCAGCTAATAGAGTCTCAGCAGGTCTCTGAGGGAATCAGTGACAGGGGACAGATATGGATCATGGGTGGGCAAACAGCACTGGATGACGTCCAAGGCTGACCTGGTAGAGCTGTGAGTGCTAACTCTGTGTACCACATAGCCCTCATTTGGAATCCCAGTATGCCCCCCTTTTCCCTTGTTGTGGTTTTGCGGCTCAGCCTTCCTGGTTCTGATGGGTTAGGTCGGATAAATCAGAACCAGAAACAGAAATAAAAAGTAATATATAGAGAAAATAAATGGCAACTCAGTTTAAGAAACAGAGGTGCACTGTAATTCTGGGTCTGCTGCATTCAAACAATTTGTGGGAAGCAGTGGATTCCCTTTCTACCCCTTCTGTGCTACCATGGTCTTACCCAGCCCATTTGGATATACCTAGAATAGGGTTCTATGAGCCTAGAGACGCAGGACAGTATGCCACCACTGATATTTTCTTGTAGAGTCTTCCAAAGGCCATCCACAATCCATAACTACCCTTCCTTTTATTGCCCATGTCATTTCAGGGGGGTGTTCTCCAATGACCCCTGGTTCTGTCCAACCTGGCACTGCCTACCATTGAAGGTTTAACATGAGTCCTGGCTCTGTGAGATTAATAGCCCTCGCCTCCTCCCCAGTTCCAAGGTGACTGGCAAAATGCTACAGCTGTACAAGGGAGGGAGCAACACCAGTTTAGAAGCTGCCTTGGAATGAGGGAAAGGTGTTAACTGCATAGGTCCTGGGCTCATATTACACTTGTCAATGAAGCAGGTCGGGGTAGTTCTGGGGGTCATCGGAAGACTTTCCCACTGAAACATGAATGTGGGATCTCCTGTTAAAGGAAGCAGCAGCATGGTAGCTCTGGAATCTGGGGGCTATTGGAACCCCCCCCTCCAATCAAAGGATTAAGGTGCAGTCAAGGAGACAGGGTAGTGGGGAGTGGCAGCTGCTCCACACTCTGGCTTGGGGAATACACTACAGACATTCCTGCATGTTCTCCTGGGGGTCATTAGGGGTCAAATCCACTAGCCTCAGATTGGTTTAAAATGAGGCACTGGGCTTAGTGACTACAGTACATGCTTGGGGACCTTGTTCAAATCCCACCAGAGCCACTTACTTCTGTGTTACTCCACGCAAGTCACATAACAACCTAGTGCATCAGTCCCCAGCTATCCATGCAGCTATAAAAATGGGTAGCCTCAGGACCCCACCCCCAACTGAAAATGAAACTTTGGGCTAGATTTTCAAAGGGGCTGGATTGCCACAAACCCTGGGTGCACTACAGACATGACGCACCAAGTGGATGGCAATCAAATGGATTTTGTATCCCATGCGGCAATTGCCAAAAGTTAGACCATCTTTTTGTGGTCTAGCTTGTATCAATCCCATGGACCCTTGTTACGGTGCTTGAGATAGAAATTTGGCACAAGTTTTCATAAAACAGGTAAACTGTTGCAACTGCATCCAAGCTACAAAAATCGGATGCAGCTGCGGCAAAAGTGTTTGGTGCTCTGCCAGATTCAAAGTGTTGTGGCGCAGGGCTGGGCACAAGCCCTGCACCGCCCTTTGAAAATCCGGCCTATTATTTCTCAGTTGAGCTGTCATGGGTAACTAAATAAGCTTTGCTACCAACCTCCCCCCTCATACTCATCATTGCTCACTCTAGTCCTCCTTATCCAGTCTCCCTGTACCCTCACACTGTGTCTCCTTCATACTTAAGTACTAGTTTGGGTCCCGTTCCTCTTGCATCTCTTCACTCCTCTCCCTCATCCCTTCTGCCTCCTGTTCCCTCCACGCCAGAGACCCTTGCATCTTTGCCATTCCTCATCCTCGCTCCTCTGCTGGGGAGTCAGCCTTTTCCTATCGTCTTCCATCACTTTGGAACCAGCTCCACTGACCCCCTCCATTTCTTTACATCCCCTAGCTCCCTCAGGTATTAGCTGAAACTCTTTTCCTCCTTTCCCACCCCCCACTCCTTTTTTCCCTCTCCCTGACTGTTTACCATGCATTTGCCAACCTGCCCTGGTGTAGATGTGCCTGTGACATCAATGTGTTGCTTCCTGCCTTATTTGCTCAGTTTGCACTTACTGCTGTATTAATCATGTCATCTGATTGTGCTTTATTATAACAATATCCTCTGTTTGTGCTATGTGCCTTGTATTCCCTATTCCTTACCCCCAGGTGACACCTGGAAACGAGCCTTGGCTCCGTGTGCCTTTCCCCGTCACCACTTCTCAAAAATATAAAAAGGCCTCCTTCCCCTGTGTAAATCCGGCCCCCCAAATATTTCTCAACTGTCCCAGTTAGGAGGGATGCCTTCATTTTGATTCTTAAAATTGCTCTATCCCACATCTGTTCCACACGAAAAAGGCACTGAACACACAAAGAAGGTGCTGCAAACTCAGACATTAATACAGAAATTCACACTATGAGGCTGAAACATATCAATACTAAAACAATCCCAAAATCCCTGAAATGTTCACAATTTGTCAACTTGAAAACCTTTAAAGCGCTGCTCAGCAATCTATTAAATGAAACATGGAAATGCTTCAAGCCCTAAATCCTTATTTGTCCCTTCTTACTACTGCTTTTTGATTTCCCCTTCTTTTCCCTACACCCCTATGAGCTGTATATATTGTAAAATTGTTGTAATGCCATGTATTTTATTACTCATGTAAAAATGTGCCTGTATGTATAATCTGTATGTGTTACACTACTGTAGAATTTGCATTACTGTATTGTGTTCTTAATTACTGTATTGTCCATCCAGATCCACTTTGAAAATTAGTTTTTTCTCAATAGTGTTTCACCTGGTTAAATAAAGATTGATTGATCGATTAAAACATAATAGCATTTTACACAAATACATAGATACATCGACAGTGTTGGCAGATAAGGGCCTATGGCCCACCCAGTCTGCCCATTTGAGCTTGTAAGTTCAGTTTATGTTTTCCTAGAAGTCTGTTGTCCCTTCCCCCTGACCTCCAGAATTCCTTCATGTCTATCCCATGCATTCTTAAATCCCGTGATTGATTCAGCCCCCACCACTTCCTCTGGCAAGGTGTTCCACTTGTCCACCACCCATTCTGTGAAGAAATTCTTCCTCATGTTTCCTCTGAATCGTCCTCCCTCCAACTTCATCCCATGCCCTCTAGTCCTGGAACATCTTTTTCACTTAAAAATAGTGTATTCCTGCACCCTGTTCCTCCCTGTAAGATACTTGTATGTCTCTATCATATCCCTCTCTCCTCCTCTCTCCAGGGAGTACATGTTCAGTTCCTTCAACCTGTCTTCATAGGACTTGTGATGCAATCCATGCACCATCTTTGTTGTCCTCTCTGAACCTTCTCTCACGCTTGCTCATGTCCCACGTGAGGGTGGTCTCAGAACTGTACACTGTACCCAGGTGGGGCCTCACTAGTGTCTTGTATAGTGGAATTATGACCTCCTTTTCCTGCTGGTGATGCCCCTGCCTATGCATCCCAGCATCCTATTTGCTTTACTGCTGCCTTGTCACATTGTTTCCTACCTTGAGGTCATCAGAGATGATAACCCCAAGATCCCTTTCCTGCTTGGTGCATGCTATATCCTCACCCCCAACTGATATATTGTGCCAGGGTTTTGTCTCCATATGCATTATCTTGCACTTCTTTGCATTGAATTTCAACTGCCAAACCCCTGACCATTCTTCAAGTTTCTGCAGGTCCCTTCTCATTCTGTTTACACCCTCTGGTGTGTCTACTCTATTACAGAGCTTTGTGTCATCAGCGAACAGTGAAATTCTGCCTTCTAGGTCCTGCGCACTGTCACTGATAACTGATAATAAATGCATCAGTTCCCACAGTGTTCTGAGTTTGCTTGTATCTCCATGTTTGACAATGTTTCCCAAACATTATGCAGATCAGTGTCCCACATTTCCACGATAAAAGGTTGGGAGTTATACCCACATGTGAATCCAACCCCCTTTTGCCCTCGCCTCTTACCACATTGAAGTCTTTGCTGCTGCACCCCCTATCCTCAAGCTTCTGCCTCCCCATGAGTGTCCATGATTGAAGGGTGAACTACAGTGACACTGACATCCCCGTGAATGGCAGCATAGTTTGGAATAAAGAAGGCAGCCTCTCAATCTTTGGATGGGAGGGAGCTGTGTGTGCATCCAGTCCTATGAACCCCCCCCCCCAAATTCCATAAGCTGCTTCCCCAATGCCCCATTATGTAGGAGGGAGCAATAGGGGTAGCGACATGTGGTCAACTGGGCACATGGAGGAAGGCAGCAGACTGGTAGACAACTGGCAGGCTATTTCAGAGTGATGCGTCTATGGGTAGGACTTGTGTAATTGGTTGTACTTCCATGAGCCGCACATCCAGACTGCATCACTGACCAAACCAACCTATGTTCTTCCTGCCTGGCGCTTTCCTCCTTGCCCCATGTTGACAACATTGCTCTAATTATGCTGCTTCCCCACATAATGGGGCATCAAGAAAACAGCTTATGGAATTGTGCGAGGGTGAAAGTTAGGACACACATAGCTGTGCCCCTGAAGACTGGGAGAATGCCCTTTAAAAATGTCTACAGGGGGTAAGGGGAAGAAGACAAATGAGTTTAAAAACAAAGACAATAGCCAGCCCAGTGGTGCTGAGGGTTGAGGTGCTGGACGCCACACCTCGTGTCATGCTGGTGACCCGGGTTCGGGAACGGATCCGGGTTGCCGGGGGTTGGCAGGGGAGAGGGAGGATCGAGCGTCCGACGACTGCTCTCCTCTCTCTGGGGTGGGTAATGAGGCTTGCATCACTCTGTAGCGGTGACTGGCTGAGGCCAGCCACACTACAGTAGCATGCAGAATAGGGGAGGACAGCATGGCAGGCATCAGCACTACATGCTCAGACGCCATTGCACCGCTGGCTCTCCATAAGGGAAGAGAGAGGAAAATTCGGAGGGTGATCTTCGTGGCTGATTGTCGCACCCTTGTACCCCTGTAGTAGTGACCCCAGAGGGCGCTGCATCTCAATGTGTCGGAGAGCGATACTGGCCAGCCCATTGGGGTACGGGTTTGTTTGGCCCCTGCGCACGACCGGGCCTGGGGGTGCAGGGGCCAGTGGCTGGAGATCATGGGGGCCGCTCTGCCACGGGAGAAAAAAAAAAAAAAAAACACAATCAGGTTGAACTATCTCCAAGTCTAACCTGGTTCTGGACAGATGGGTGGGTCATACTGGCCAATACCCGGCTGTCTGAATGTCTGTCTGAGCCTGCTACACACACTCTACTCTCTCGCCTTCACCCATGTCAGGCAGCCTTCAATCAGAATTCGGGTGCCGACATTGTGGAGTGGTCGATGAGTGCCCAGATGGAGGATAAGTGGAGGTGCAGTAGGCTGTGGGGGAGCTTGCAGACATTCTGGTCCCCTCACCTCACAGCAAGGGTTTCTGAATATAAAGGAATAGGATGACTAGTTCTGGGGAGTGAGGGGAACTCACAGTCCAGTCCTGCTATCTTCTAGTAGGAGTCACAGTCAGCAGTGCCAGGTAGGAAGCTTGAACTCTTGCCATGGGAAAGTTCATAATTATTCCAGTTCATGAATCTGCCAGAAGGAGTCACTGTAGGCCTCTGCATAGAAGCACTGGTGGTGGGGGTGCTCACATATTGCCTCCTTTGACCCCCTCCCTGACAAAAACCTAACTTTCTCAAAAAGCCCTTCCTCAGGTTAGTTACTGTTACCTCTCCCTCTTTACAACACAAAATCCCTTCTATTTCAAACAAAGTTCACATTGTTCTACACTAAACAGTGGGAAAATTCACAAACTTCTTAATTATCCCTTAGTAAAGATGTTCCTCTTTTTACTACCTTCGGCGATCTCTACCCCACCAGTAGGTGCAGGCAGTTGGCTGCCGTACACTGTACTCTTAGGAAGGAAATAAATGAATTTGGTTTAATGTTGCACCTTTCATATATACTTTGCCATAAAGGAATAAAAGTTTCTGAGCTTTGGGAGTTTTAGGGACCCTGAGGATTCTAGTTTTAAATTGACCCACCGTTCCAATTATAAGTCAACGGCAGTGATGTGTGAGCTACCAGGGCTTATTTCAGAGCTGGGTGGGGGGCTAGCCCTGGTAAGCCCCCTTGTAATTCCAACACTGCAGTAAATAAAGTTCATGTTACAAGCCTGGTATAGTTGACAGCAGTCACCAGGCATGCTCATGGAAGTTAGGGGAGATGAACGACAGTTAACAAAAACAGAGAAAAGGAGAGAAAGAGACAGAGAGAGAGAGATGAAGAGGTTAAGTGACACCCTTAAGATCACACAGTAAGCAATGCAAGAGGCAACAGTGGTTTTCAAACCTGGGTCTCCTAACAACAAGGCTACGCTGCCTCCCGTTATAAAAATGGATAACAGAAATCCTGTACAATGATTGGTGGAATCCAGTCACATGACCATGTGGTTATAATCTTGCTTTTTTTTTCAAACGTATTTTACCAGATGAGCAGAGTCCAAGAATGGCTTGTTTCCAATTGTGACTGGAGTGGGGGGGGGGGGGAATTCATAGAAGAAGCAGGGCAAGCAATTAATAATACACAGCATCCTAACATATACACAGACAACAGATATCTATATTATACCATGAGGCTGTACATAAAGGGACAAATATGCAGGAACCTGAGGCAGAGCAAAATCATAGAAACATAGAATTTGAAGGCAGGTAAGGACCTCTTGGCCCACCCAGTCTGCCCATTTCTCTACCTACTGGATAAGCTGCAGATCCTAGTTAACCAGCAGCCTACTTCTTCCTACCCCACCCCTAGAATGGCCTTATGACTGTCCCATGCATGCTTGAATTCCACCACTGTTTCTGACTCCACAACCTCCTCCGGAAGGCCGTTCCATGCATCCACAACCCTCTCTGTGAAAAAATACTTCCTTAAATTACCTCTGAGCCGCCCCCATCTTCAAATTGTGCCCCCTTGTTCTTGCACACCTCTTTTTTTGAAAGATGCTACCCTCTTGGACTTTGTTGATTCCCTTGAGGTACTTGAAAGTTTCTATCATGTCCCCCCTCTCCCTCCTTTCCTCGAGGCTATACATATTAAGCTCCTTTAGTCTCTCTTCATGTCTTCCGGTGCAGACCCTGCACCATTTTAGTTGCCCTCCTCTGGACAGCTTCCATCCTGTCTATGTCTTTGCAAAGATTGGGTCTCCAGAACTGCACGCAGTACTCCAGATGGGGTCTGACCAGCTGTCTGTACAGAGGGATAATAACTTCCTGTTTTCTACTGGTGATGCCTCTCCCTGTGAATCCCAGTATCCCCCCAGCCCTCCTTGCTGCCCTCTCACATTGCTTGCCCACCTTTAGGTCATCTGGTATGACTACCCCCAGGTACCTTTCCATTTTTGTTGTTGTTAGCATCTCACCCACCATTGTGTACTCTTCCCCTGGGTTTTTGTTTCCCAGGTGCATTACCTTGCACTTCTTAGCATTGACTCTAAGCTGCCATACATTTGACCATTCCTCTAACCTTGCCAAGTCCCTTCTCATCCTTTCCACCCCACCTTGTGCATCAACTCTGTTGCAGATCTTTGTGTCATCTGCAAAGAGACATACTTTTCCTTCCAGTCCCTCTGCAATGTCGCTTATAAAGACTTTGAAGAGGACCGGTCCTAATACTCAACCCGTGGTACCCCACTAGTAACCCCCCTTTCTTCAGAGTGGACTCCATTTACTGTTACTTTCTGTGTCCTATTCTCCAGCCAATTCTTTACCCAGGCTGTCATCTTGGGACCCACTCCCAAGCTGGCTAACTTGTATATTAATCTTTTGTGTGGGACTGTGTCAAATGCCTTGCTAAAGTCTAGGTAGGCCATGTCTACAGCCCCTCCCTGATCTACTGCTTTGGTCACCCAGTCAAAGAAATCTATCAGATTCATCTGGCATGACCTTCCCGCTGTGAATCCATGCTGCCTTGGGTCCTGGGCCCCTCTGGCCTCTAGATACTTGACAATTCTTTCCTTCAGAAGTGATTCCATCATTTTCCTATCACTGAGGTTAAACTAACAGGTCTGTAGTTTCCTGCTTCTGCCTTGCTCCCACTTTTGTGAAGGGAATCACATCTGCCCTCCTCCAGTCCTCGGTACCACCCCATCCTCCCATGATTTGTTAAAGAGGGTAGTCAGTGGTGTCACTAGTTCTACCCTTAGTTCTTTAGAATTCTGGGATGAATCCCATCAGGCCCCATTGCTTTGTCCACCTTCAGTTTTAAGAGTTCTTTCAGAATCCTTTCTTCTGTAAATGGGCTGGTATCAACTTCTGTATCCAGAGTGCTTCTACTGTTTGTTTTAGGTACCTCCCTCTTCATTTGTAAATACTGAGCAAAATATTTGTTTAGTATCTCTGCCTTTTCACAGTCTCCCTCTGCCCACCCTCCCTCCCTTTATTAAGCCTCACTATCCCTCCCTTGGTCTTGCTTGATCCCTGATGTACCTATAAAAGTTTTATCCCCTTCTTAACTGAGTTGGCTATCTTTTCTTCGGTTTGGGCTTTGCTGTTCTGACTGCCTTCCCAGCTTCCTTTTGCTTTAACTGATACAATTCTCTGTCCTGCTCCTTCTGTGATTCCTTGTACTTCCTGAATGCTTTCTTTTTCTCTTGAACCTTCACTGCCACTTCCTTTGAGAACCATAGTGGTTTCTTACATCGTTTTGTTTCACACAAAGGCTCGTTACCTCTGTGATGGCAGTTTTTATTATTCCCCATTGTTCTTCCACCCATCCTTCCTGCCCATTTGCCAATGCATTCCTTAGGCACTCACCCATTTTGGCAAAGTCAGCCCTCCTAAAGTCCAGTACTTTTGCCTTTGTATGGCTTGACTCTATTACTGTGTTTATTGTGAATCATACTGTTCGATGGTCGCTAGTTCCCAGATGGCTACCCACTTCTACATCTGTGATCCTCTCTCCATCTCCATTTGAGAGAACCAGGTCTAAGATTGCTCCCTCTCGAGTGGGCTCCAATACTAGTTGTCTAAGGCATGCCACCTGTAGGGCATCTAGAATAACCCCACTCTTCGAAGTGGCTGCTGCAACTGCACTCCAGTTAACATCTGTCATATTCAGATCACCCATCAGCAATATCTCCCCTTTTTCTGCCATTCTAAGTATACTTTCTATCATTTCCTTGTCCATTTCTTCCCCCTGAGAAGGAGGTCTGTATACAACCCCTGTGTGGATTGTGGTGCCATTGCTTGTCTTCAAATTTACCCACAGTGCTTCTTCTCCTCCCTCACAAATCAGTGTTGTTAACAACATGACCCAGTAACGTAAACACACAGGGGATGCCCATGCTGATTAGGAGGGCCGCAGCCGCCAGTTATGGCTCATTAGAGGAGTCCTGTCATACTCCTTAGGCCAGGCCTTTGCAGAGCCAACTAAGGAAGGCAGTTAGGGTGGAGGGAAGGCTATTCCAAATTCTTGCCAGGCCAGATTACAGTACAATTACACATGTCATTTAAAATGCCTCTGTAGCTGAGGGTACTCTACCACCCTTCGTTCCTCCCAGCCCACCAGCAGCTTGAGGTTATTACACCGTATAACCGCACACTAAATTTCAGACACCTGAAGTGGGCCACAAGCCTCCCACACCCCCACTGGGACCAATTTTGGATTTTACAATACTTGCCCCCCTTGCAGGAAATTATTTCGGCATCACTTTTTTGCAATTTTCCAAATCGCAAATGCCACCAAATCGTGATTTACACTCATAGATGGCAGTTATGGGTCAACCACATCTAATATCGATAATCCTGGCCTAAGAAACCAGATGAAAATGTTAGCCCCACTCCCATTCCTAATTTGCAGAGTTGTTCTTTTTTTTTTTTTTTTTTGTAATTACTGTTTCTACCTCCGTCCCAGCCTGCCACCCCTGACCCATCAGGGGAGACATCAACGTCCCACTGCCTTTTACCCTACCCAACGGAGCCCCAGATCCCCATTGAACCATGGCAATACCCCCCAGACAGAGACGAGGTGGGGTCCAAACACACCAAAACTTACATATCGTCAGTCCAGGGCTCGCTGAGCAGGTGGAGGCAAATTGTGGGCATGTCCCAGTCTCCCCATCTTCCCGGCGGTGGCAATCTCTTTTTCCATTTTCTCCCTCCCCATACAGCGTGTAGATCCCTGATGTCAAGGTGCTAGACGCCGACGTCCATGCTGTAAAGTGGCCAGCCATCCATGTGGGGCTTGCAGTACTCTGAGTCTCTGCTCGGAGTCAGGCAAGTGTGCAGGCAGTGGCCTGTACCCTTCCCGGAGAAGGCGAGCTGTCATCAGATGCTCCAGCCTATCTCCCCTCTGGTGATCCGAGTCCGCTCCCGTACCTGGCTCGCTGGCGTGGAGCGAGGTGTGGCGTCCAGCGCCTCAACCCTCGATGCCACCGGGCCAGCCCAGAATTGTTCTTTTTTCCATTTAAAAATATATAGATAGGTACCTCTATATACAACCAACAACTGGGGAGACAAAATGATGAGATACATAGAGAATAAAATATGGGTGGGGTGTGTAGCAGTTACACACACACACCCGAGTTGTGGGATGCTACATAAACCCCAAGAGGCCGAGGGTTTAATAAGCATCCCACAACAAGGGTGTGTGTAAAATCGAGTTGACACATTATCCGACCTTTATTTTATTTTATATAACTGCTGGGTTTCCCTTTTTCGCTTCAGCAATTACATAAAATAAAAAGCTTCCGGTGCATCCGCCGTGTGGCTTCTCAGGTGCTGATTTGAATCGGCGAATTTTAAAACATTTTGTTTCTGTCCTGGTTTGTGAGGTCTTCACTGTGTAGGGGGGGGAGAACTTACCGCCGAGTTCTTCTGGCAGTGGCGGTGCTGTTTTGGGAGAGATGGAAGCAGTCAGCGGTCTTGAGTGGTGGCGCTGCTGCGTGAGGATGCCCACAGCAAAGGAAACCGTGCGCATGTTTGCCGTTATAAACACTCCTTTATAACAGCAAATTATGCCATGGTTTCCCTATGGGAAAAAGGGGAAGCTGGTTATTATAAATTGATATCTCATACCCAGCTCACAAAATATTATGTTATCTTTTGTGTTGGGTATGTCACTGATGATATCTTGGCTGGTTTTGTACATCACAGTGGAATACTGAACCATTCAGACAGCGGTTTTAACAATACTGATGAAACTAGAATTTAAAATTAAAGTGAAATAGTTAACTCATCATATAAGTAGCACATTTAGAGCTATAACTAATAAACCCATGTATACTGTATAAATCAGACATGCAAAGGTTTGACTCAAAATCCACTTTTAGTATCTCCTGTGTGGGGCAGAACTTTCATATGTAACCCCTTCCCTACATCTAGGTTATGCAGATGGCAAAACAGGGAGGAGACTGTGCAAACAATGATATGCACCTACTTGACCTCTTGGGACTTGGGATAACCTCCTGCGCACCCAGACGCTTTTAGACCAGTCAGAGCTGGAATTCAAAGGGGTTAGCAACAAAATAGTCTCCAGTCATTAACGAAGGCCTACATAGGGCATAAAGCCTAAAACAGGATCCTTTTATTTTCTTTCAAAGCTGATAAGCATGTTATTAAAGGGAAAATTGTTGCAACAGTCTCTGTTCCAATCCTACAAGTCCTTCCCAGGTACACATTTCAGTTCATTTGTCTCCAAAGGAACTTCACTTTATCCACCAGTGTGGCAGGTTGTAATACTTCTGACCTGCAGCAAATCGTCGGTACACAGTTCAAACAGTTCAGCATTAATTTGGGTGCTGCAAACAACCCAGTATGTGCACACATTCTCTTTTTCTTACACCACTTCACCAGAATCATCAGTCTGTCTTCTCGCCCAGAGCACTCAGATTGTGCTGATCGTGGGTATTAATATATTCGCAGCCATCGCTCAGCCCCTACGGACAGGTACTTTACATTTCAAATCAAAAGAATGCCTGGCACTCAGAACGCTGGATGCAGCACCTTAAGCCAAGCTAAATAAATGTACCCCCCTTGGGGTTAGAGCTTCAGAGTAGTGTATTATAGCGGGGCTGGCAGTATAGCCTAGAGGTTAGAGGAAACGAGCTGTGAATTAGCTTGGTACATCCAGTAGACCAGACCTGGATTTGATTCTTACAACCTCCACTTGCATACTGTGTGACTCTGAGCAAGTCACTTAACTGCTCTGTGCTCCCAGGTCACCCCTGAAAACAGGCACTTGTGCCTAGTGGGCCTTACCTGGTTACCAAAGACTAAAATAAAATAAAGTATTAGATTGTACACCATTAGGCATTTATGTGGGGTTTTCACAGCCCAGGCCCCAAAGAGTTAAATTTGTCATCTCCAGGGGACTGTTTTGATTTGGGAGTACCCTGGAGGTGACGTGAGGTGAGGTGAGATGGGCCTTTCTAGTCAGTGCTGGAGCATGAGCATGCAGACAAGGTGTGAGATGGTGACGGAGTGGGGCAGACTGCCCACTTGTGGATCTCAGTTTTTGGCTCTGGAGAGTAGGAAAATGAGAGATTCGGCTCATGACGGGCAGGCGCCCATACACTGTGTTCCATGGCTGGGGGGGGGGAGAATTCCCTACACCTTGTTCATGGTGAGGAATGAGTGGCAGCAAGGGAGAATCAAACCCATGTCAGAGATAACATGCCATAGCAAAGAGAAGGCATGGACTTCGCATCCATGTGGGAAACGTCACATAGAACAAGTCTCAAGGGTACTGGTTATGGAATCAGGTGGCGTAGCGCCTTAGTGTGATCGAACCCCCGGCCTGAAGGGAATATGTAAGGCCATGGGTATGGGGAATGATCAGTTGGAGAGACTGTGAGCTAAGACACCCCATGGGGCCATGCTGCCCATAGTTCATGGCAGCAGTGACCCAGGAGTGTGCCGTGGGATTTGAAGATAACTGTAGTAAGGATCAGCTGCCCTGAAGTGCGTGGTCACTGAGCCCTTGAATGATCTGGAGCATTCGAGTTTGGTTTGGCAATAGAATACAGGGACAGTGTAGACGTGAGGAGATTATGCCTCATGCTGCCAAGGATGTGTATGCTGCCTGAGTGTTGGGGTTATCTGTTTTATGGCCCTCTGTATGGACACTGAAATAAATGATAACGGGACATTCTGGACTTTGTATGAATTCAATCCACAGAGTTTCCAGCCCACACCAACCTGAGGCTGGGATGCCAAAAAATACTGAAAGAGGATAAAGCTTTATTCCATGTTTTTATTCACTTTACAAAGCTTCCAAGCTTCCAACCATTCTGACGTGTTTCAGATCTCACATCCTTTTTCAAAGACTGTTCAGTACTAACCACCAAACACTCTTTATACAAGTTTTCTTAACCATGTGACCACACACCTGAGTTCATTAAGTGCCCATTAGGCTGAAACGGACTATCTAAAAGTCTATGCCCGAAAAAGGAGAAATCAGTTTTTTGTTATTAGTACACTTAAAAGCAAGGAAAAATATTCCTTAAATAAGGACACCCGTGCAATCACATAATAGCATTTTTTTTACAATAATTTACAACTATTTATAATCACATCAATAGCAACAAACAAAAGAAAGAAAAAAGGGGGGAACGAAGAAAGTAGAAGAAGATGGAAGAAAGAGGGAGGGAAGGGTAGGGAGGGAAAGGGTTTAAAGGAAGGGAAAGAACTGAAGGGGAAGCAATAAAGAGCGTGGAAGGGAGGGGGTATGGGGAGGATAGAGAAGGGGGAAAGGAGAAAAGGGAGGGGGACGGGAATGGAAAAAGGAAGAAAAAAGAAAAGAAAAGAAAGAAAAAGGAAGGGATTAAATATTAATGGTAATAAGATAAAACCAGGGCAAATATATTAAACTGTACCTCAATTCCATAGACAAAGAGGTTTCTGACAGCATTTTACCTTAACATTTCTTAAGATAGGGACATAAATCTATATGAGCATTAAGTCCTGGTTTTTTGTTAGATCGCTAAGTCAGTATCCAAAAATGTTCTCTAATTAAAACCAAATTATCAAAATCTCCACCTCTAGGGTGTTTACATACTTTATCTATAGCCATAAATTTAAAAGAATGTGCACCATCCATTGGTGCTTCCACAATGTGAAGCGTAGTAGAATATGTGTTGTCTTTCCTTTGTATAGCTCTTACATGCTCACCCATTCTTGTTTTAAAGCTTCATGTGCTCTTTCCAAAGTAAAATGCATTGCAACTATATATAACCCCTTCAGTACTGCAAGTAATACATTGCCTCACAGAATATTTTTTCTCTGTATTGCAGCTACCAAATTCTTTTCCTTGAATTACATAATCACAATAAATGCATTTCCTAAATTTCATACGGCCCTGTGGCTGTTTTAACCAGGTAGCCCTCTTATTTTCTTTAAAATGGTTATGTACTAATAAATCCCTTTAGGTGGTTGCCTTCTTGTAACACATTCGAGGAGGTTGTTGAGCTATCTCTTTAAGATTGGGATCTGCCCCTAAAACATACCAGTGTCTACGTAATATAATTTCTAACTCTTTAGATTGTGCAGAATATCCTGTAACAAAATTACATTTTGTATCCATTTTTCTTTCTTGTACCCAATTGATTAATAAACATTCTCTTTCTGTACTCAGTGCTCTGGTATAAGCTCTCAATATTTTTTGCTGCATAGCCTCTACCTGTCAATCTATTCTTTAGAACATTTGCTCCATTTTTGAAACTGGCTGGTGTAGAGCAATTACGTTTTGTCCTTAAAAACTGACCCACAGGAATATTACAGTATCTGCTACGTGGGGTGGGTGACAGCTACTGACCAATAAGATGATATTCTGATCTATTTCTTTTCAGAAAATATCCATTGCTATTGTGCCATCTAAATTCTTAATAAGTTTCAAATCCAAATATTCTATTTCCGTTTCACTGGCTCTAAACGTAAACCTTAAGTTGGAGTTTGTTAAATGCAAAAAATTATGTAAACTTCTCTAGGCTGGTTACATCTCCCTTCCAAAAAAGCAACACGTCATCTATATAACGCTTCCACAATACCACATTCTCAGAAAAGCCATTTGCTGTATTAGACAGAATAAAATCCTTCTCCCACTTCCCAACTAAAAGCTATCGAGGGCGCACACGTTGCCCCCATTGCTGTTCCTTTAACCCATTGGAATAACTCGTTATTGAATGTAAATATATTAAATTTCAGAACACATTCTAGCAATTTAATAAGTCCTGTCAGTGGTGAAGCATCCCCCACGAGTTTGTTCAAAAAAATACACTGCAGCATCCAATGCCCTTTCGTGTGGGACACTGGTATAGAGAGATTTTATGTCCAAAGTCACTAGAAGAACCCCTTCCTCAAGTTTCAAGCTGTTCACAATATTGAGTACTTCTTTGGTATCTTTCACAAACAATAGTAATTTTTGAACTAAAGGTTTCAGAAAGGAGTCACAAAATTGTGATAATGGTTCCGTTAAGTACCCAGTGCCACTCACTATTGGTCTTCCAGGAGGATCAATAAGCATTTTATGAACTTTTGGTAGAATGTAGAAAGTGGCTCGGGTGGGATTCGAAACCTTAAGGAACTCTTTTGTTTGTTTGTCAATTATATCCTGTTCAAAAGCTGAATCCACAATGTCATCAATACTATATTTAAATTCCCTTGATTTGTCTTCCCTTATTTTTTCATAAAAAGCACTGTTATTCAGTTGTCTGTATACTTCTTTTAAATACATTGTTTTATCTAATAGTACCACAGCCCCCCTGTGTTCACTTGTTTAATGATTAAGTTGTAGTGTTGCAGTGTAGCTATCGCTTCCTGTTCTTCTCTACTCAGATTATTAAAAAAATGGGAATGTGCAGTCTCAAAAAAGTGTTCGAGCTCTGTTTCAACCAATTCTTTAAAAACATTTACTGCTGCACAAGAAGGACTATCAGTTTGCTATCGCCATGGAGAAGTGGTGATAGGAAACAGATTTTAGACCTCTGGATGCCCTCTAGTTCTTTTATTGGCTACCCAGTATTTTGATATATTTTTGGCCTTTCTTGTTAAATTATCTAGTTTTGTTGCCTTTGTAACTACCCTGAATCCCTCTGTGCTCAGCAGTTGCTGCTGTCTCTTTTCATACTACCTGAACATTCTATGACATCAGAAACACCCGTTCCAGGCCATTCAGATGAATACCATGGAATGGGAGTCTGTGATGTCATAGAATTTCTTAGAGATATGAAAATCAAAAGCAGTAGCTGATGAGGCGAGTGTAGCTCAATGTAGATCTGAGGGCACCCTAAAGTTAGATTATTTATCAAAAAGTCATCAAAGCATATCAGAATATATAACTGGCATGGAAAGGAAGATGGAAGGGCAGTTAACTATGTAAAAATAATTTCCTGTCTCCTTTAAAAAGATCCTACTGTTCAATTGAATTAAGTTTTGACTCCAGTTTTTTAAAATGCATGTAGTTTGCAACAAAGTCATTTCCTTTCAGTCCAGCACCCTGGTGTGAGCTGAAGCACCCCCAGTCCAGAAGAACCAGTAAACGCAAGTTATCTCAGTGTTTCTGCTGTTGTCTCCCTTCCCCATGGACACTTACCATCGCCATACCTAGACACCGGGGAGAAGGTGGGCTATTCAAAACACAAGGAGATGCACAAAAAAGGATTAAAGATGCTATAATCACAGACTTGGCTTTATTGTGCAGAAAAAGAGAGAGAAGGAAAAGGCGAAAGTATCAAAGATAAGGTTGTTAAGAGCCACTCTGCTCCTCAAAGGGGTGCTCCCAGGTCATCCTCCTAGCCAGCCAGCCCAGTTGACTCCCACAGGTGCGGGAGTGGCAATGTTTGCAAACTGATGGTGCAGGACACCATGTTTACCAGTCCCATGAATAGAACTCATTATGAAGTACGCCAGCTTATAACTTGCCGTACATCACTTGTGGTTTAAGCACTGGGGTGTGTCTGTCCACTCCTCTTTATATGGACCATTCAACCCCTAAAGAAAGGATACAGGAACATGTCTGCTCTATTTCTAATGGACACTGTCACACACCTGTTGGAATCCCCTGGTGTAAACACCATGGGACTCAAAATGGTTCCTTTAAGTTTATTGGTCTTGATTGCATTAAAATAAATTCAATGGCCTACGAAGCCAGTATTGTGTTATGCTTGTGCAACTGTGTTACTTAGCTTTTGTCAGTTCACACTCTCTATTCCAGAGGAATTACCACCCTGTAGGGGTACGAAGGCAAGGAACACTCTAGGGGGTTCCACCCCTAGAGGTGCCGCAGGATGATTCCCTTGGCTAAAGGTACTTTTGGAAGGATCCCCAGGAGAGAGGCGCCACAAGGAGGGAGAAGAAGGGCAAAAGTGCTTCAGAAGGAGGCAGAGGGGAAATGCTTATATAGCTCAGGAAGTGGGAGTGGCTGGCTGCTTGTCCATTGAACTATAGGTGGAGCCTTCCAATTCAATGGCCTACGCAGCCAGTATTGTGTTATGCTTGTGCAACTGTGTTACTTAAGTTTTGGCCATTCACACTCTCTATTCTAGAGGACTTACCACCCTGTAGGGGTGCCAAAGGCAAGGAACCCTCTAGAGGGTTCCACCCCTTGAGGTGCCACAGGACGATTCCCTTGGCTAAAGGTACCTTAGAAAGGATCCCCAAAAGAAAGTAGCATGAAGCATATAAGCAATCAGTAGTTGTGAGACATAGTACTAGATCAAGCATCAGGCAGCTTGATGACGTAATGAGATGCTCAGGTTAACAATGGCATGGGTTTGATGGGTTGCAAGAGAGAATGAGGGGACTTCTTAGGGAGAGAGGGAACGGCAATAGGAACACCATGCCCCTCCATCCAACAGAGAATCCTGCCTACGGAACTAGGGAACACTATGCTAACAAACAGTTATGACCTGAGACATGGAGGAGAGAAAAAAAACCTTTGAGGAGGAAATCTCTGGGGATCCAAGGCCTAGGCCGCCTTCCCTCCAAGCTTGGAAAATTTTATTTAGTGATGGCTCTGCTGCTGCAATTTGGAAACTCAATTAAAGGGAGGTGGAAAATATTCTAATTTGGAGGGGAAACTCTCACTCTATCTTTCTAACAGGAACGCTGCAGAAGGTTGCGAGATGGTAGCTCTGCAACCGCCGCTCCAAAGTGAAGGAGGAGAGCAACGGCCACCAAGACACTCACCCAGCCTACCGATCTAAGAATAACAAACTAGGTGATCCAAAGGTGGTCGTAGGGAGAATGTGGTGAAGGTGTCTTGCAGAGAGCGAATGGACAGAGCCTCCAGCCAGCAAAGAAAAAGTGCTCCAGAAGAAGGCTGAGGGGAACTGCTTATATAGCTCAGGAAGTGGGAGAGGCTGGCTGCATGTCCATTGAACCATAGGCAGAGCCTTCCAATTCAAGGGAAGGTAACAGACTCAGGATCCTGCTACAGCTGGAGAGTAGACTCATATTTACTTTGGGTGCTCTCCATTCAGCAGGAATTAATGATGCCTGGTATGTGGTCCCATTCATTTAGCTTTTTTCACTCTTCTCCCATATGTCAACCTTGTATTTGAGCCAGTCCACAAACAAATTCTAAAAACTCTAAAACACTTTTTTTTTTATATAAATCCAGAATTTCCAGCTTGTAGTCTAATAATTCCATTATATATTTTATACGTTAATTCTTACTTATTTTTCTCTTTTGTCATTTCAGATCCTTTTTCTTTGGAATTCCTCAGTTTTTTGCAGCCTGCTCATTTTTACGCCAGACATTATATTAGATTATACTATTCAACTGATTTTCTGCCAGGCTATTTATAATGAACGCAGCAACAATTACTTATCAAAATGAGTTGGCCAGTTTGTTGCTTGCCACCAGCATTAGCTCTTGTGGTTCTTTATTTTATTGTCACGCACTTAACGTTTTCTTTGTATTGGACTATGCTGTGGTGACGCTTTGTTATTTTGAAATTTAGGTACTGTAACTTTAAAATTCTTACTATTTACACCTGTATCAGCACCTGTGTCTCCCCCTCCCCAATGAAGAACTTGCAGGGTTCTAAAGCCATGCTTGTGATTAGCTCAGTCTGTAGAGCATCAGACTTTTAATCCGAGGGTCCAGTGTTCAAGACCCTGTTTGGGTGACAGCTTTAGAAATGATTACAAACATTCCCACAACCAGTTCACGTTTTACAGGGACTGGATAGCTCAGTCTGTACAAAAAATTATATAGTATCTTTATTTTTTTTTTTTTTTTGCATACCTTTTTGTATTTTGTTTACTTCACATTTCAAACTGCCAATTGTTACCTCAACCTAGTCTCCCACAGTGTGAAAGCACCCCAGGTATGGCAGAAGGTATTTTATGCCATAACGCAGCCTGGGGAGATTCCAGCAAACCTCCCTTAGACGCAGTACAAGGGCACCCACTACCTGTCCATCTGCAACAGGCAACATGGTAGAGGGGCCCAGCCATTCGATCTACATTACCACACCATGAACCCTGCACCCACTCCGGGAGCAGGACCTACACCAAAATTTACTCAACATACCATACTTGATACCCTCCTACCTTGCTGCAGGAAGGGTGGGAACTAATGGGTGCCTAGTCTGTCAGCTCAGAATAAAATACAGTTCACCTCATATTTGCAGACCATTCTCCCAGCTTCTCTCTCTCTCTCTAAGCCAAATTCCCCCTCAGCTTCGTACTTCTGTTCTGGGGGGGGGGGTTCAGCCCCCACTACAGCATCTACCAACAGCAGTTGCCACAACTTCCCATCAAATTGCAGTTGATCTCATTTTCTGGAAAAGTATTTCACAGGAGGGAGCACTGGCACCCCTGGCTAGCCATGCGGCTCCCTCCAGAATGATGCAGTCTGTTTCAACTCTCCAGCCTCAGCAGGTGGCCAGTCCCCTTTGGAACACTGGCTCAGTCCTGCTGCCTCAGCCTTCATGGCAGCCAGAAATTGATACTGAGTCAATACTGCACATGTAAGATAGCACAGTGTTAACCACGCTGTACATGCAGCGCTTGAAATCACAGCAACAGAGGGTAGAATAGCGGTAGTGATTTACAACTACCCTGTTCACTGCACACTGATGTAAGAGAGGAGAAGGTGCCATGTGCTGGGTGCATGCTTGAGCCACTCCCGTGGTGGAGTGGCTAGGGCACCAGCACAGTTGGAAGACCTAAGACCGTGGTTTGGTCCCCCCGGGGTCTCCCCTGCTGCAACTTTTGCCAGCATTTTTTAAATCAGATTTCCCTCCTGAGTTTCTCCCTCATCCCCAAAGTCGCTCCCCGGAGTTTGTTATTTACATTCCAGGGGTGTGAGCAAAGCTCCCCCGCTAAAAACATAAAGACCCGCTATTGTCAATGGGCGGTGCGCTTGAACAGGTCGGGTGTTTTACTGACTCTGTTTTTGTGCGCACTATTTCGCTTGTGGCATTTTCAGCCGCAAGAATTTTGTCATGTGGCAGTGCTGACTCCTCGCGTCTAGAAATTAACCTTGTGGTATGGATTCCCACATAATAAGCTACAAATTCTCTAGTAGTCTTAACTAAGGAGCTGTTCTCCATGGGGGGGGGGGGCAACATATGTCACTTGTGGCTCCACTAATCATGTGTTATGGTCCTGTCCCCTCAAATGTGAAAATAAATTGCATATTTTTGAGTCAGCCTCATATCCCCTATTTATACATCCCATTGGAGTGCATTAGCTCTCCCAAAATTAGGATTTGACTGGCCAAGCCTATTAAAAAAGCATTTTGTCATGCTAAGAACTTTGTGATTCTTAGAGGGAGGGACCTGATATGTTCAGGGTGTGGTCAGGGTGACACTTTCAAATGTTTCAAAAAAATTGTTTAAAAGTATAACTTTTTTTTTTTTTTTTGAGAGTTGCAGGACCAGAAATAGCTAGAAATTCCTACGTTCACACATAAAAAAAAAATACGCCAAGGTAATCTCAAAATACAACAATATACAATTTGAAATTTGTCAGTTCGTTATTGGGCTAACTTACGTGCCTTTTGTGTTATTTTATGTTTAATGTCCCAGATATGTGTAATTAGTATTTAATTGGGCAATAAGCAGTAGACGAAACTGGGGAACATGCAGATTGCTAGAAGAGAATGCATGCACAGGGTGGGGCCTGCACATATGACAAGCTTGTTAACAAATATACATAAATTACTGAACAAATAGAGAGAGAGTTAACTCTCACCTGCACACATTAAAGGCAGAAATTAGGAGCACAGCTTTGAGGTCTGGTTTTATTGTTTATTTAGAATATTTGCACACCAGGATAGTGTCAGATAGGTGCAGCACCTATTTTCCAAGAGGGTCCTGGAGAGACATTACAGTAGCAAGGTTTTGTATGTTAAGATAAGGTTACATTGTACACATTCGAATAATAGGATCACGTACTGATGATATATACAGTGGCCCAGATATTCAAAAGAGTTGAGCCATGCGCAATAGGGTTGCGCCTGCGCAAGTCCAAAATTGTGCCATTCTGCAATATTCAGCAGGAGGCAGTTGCACCCCCGAAATCATGCTGAGCAACAGTGCAATGATAATGAAGGCATGCAACCAAAGGGGAGGAACCATGCATAAATGGCGAATGCGATATCCAACGACTCTGCACCATGCGCAATAGGGGAGCAAGCGGAAGTTGCTCCATAGCGGAAATGAGCCAAAATAAATGGAGCAAAGGAGAGGCTAAGAACGCTGCAGGAGCCACATGAGGCAGAACCCAGCCAGACAGACAGGGCAGGAGGGACACAGGGCAGGCTGAGAAAAGGGCACCCTGAACACACAGGCACAGGAAGGTGTGGGAGCCACAGCCAGTGCAGAAGGGGGAAGTGCCACACAGCATGAGCCACCACAGGCAGGTGTTCCCGGTGCAGGGAAAGTAGCAGGGAGGACAGCGGGGGGGGGATACAGTAACAGCTGCCGGGGGGGTGAACACAAGCCAGGGACATGGCCAGTGCCACTTTCCAGATGGAGGCCGTTATAATGGGGGTGAGAAGGTGGGTGGCAGGGGTGTGTGGCCGTGGAAGGGCCCGTTGGTGGTATGCCCCCAACAGGCAGTACCGAGCCCACACCAGCTTCGAGCTGTACACTGATATTGAGATTGTGGGCTGGTACCGCCTGAATAGGGCAATTCTGAGGCGGCTCTGTGAGCTGTGCAGTGATGTGATGCAGACACCCACACGAAGGAGCCATGCCCTGTCAGTGGAGACAAAGGTAACAGCCTGCATGTGCTTGCTCACCACAGGTACCTTCCAGAGACCAACTGGGGACACCACAGGCATAACCCAGTCGGCTGTGTCACGCCACCTCACCCAATTCCTCAGCGCACTGCTGCCACATGCTGCGGAGTACATCCATTTCCCCAGCACACCGGCAGAGCGCACAGCAAACATACAGGAGTTCCACAGGGTAGCACGTATGCCTGGCATGCTAGGGGCGATAGACTGCCCCCATGTGGCCATCCACACACCACCTGACCCCAAGGAGGCCACATACATCAATCGCAAGATCTATGCCAGCATCAACTGCCAGGTGGTGTGCGATGCCAGGCGGCGCATAATCAATGTCTGTGCTACTCACCCTGGGGGAGCATACGATGCCTTCATCTGGCACCAGTTGGCACTGTGCCACAGATTTAAGAGTGGGGACATCCCCACTGGACACCTAGTGGGTGAGTATGCAAACCACATGGACAATCACAGGGCCTGGGGGGGCATGGTCAGAGGTGACATGGGTAGTGGCCTACATGGCCCGGGGCAGGGCGATGCTGATCACCAAACTAACCTCCACCCTCTACACACAGGTGACAGTGGATACCCACTCCATCCCTGGCTGCTCACACCCTACCGGTGGCCCACGACCCCATCACAGCAACGCTACAATGAGGCACACACCACCACACGTAATGTCATCGAGCGGGTGTTCGGGATGCTGAAGGCACGCTTCTGTTGCCTGGACCCCTCCGACAGTGCCCTACAGTACAGCCCCTCAAAGGCCTGTGGGCTATTCCTGGCCTGTTGCATCCTGCACAACATGGCCAACGAATGTGGGATAGCCGTACAGGTCGAAGAGGGGAACAGCAATGGGGACGATGAGGACGCTGGTGATGATGGTGATGGGCAGCCCCCCTCTTGGCCGATGGGACTCCCGACTGATCCGGCTGGCACAGCTGCACCGGGACACCATCACGGAGGAGTACTTCAGCCAACCCATGTAAGTCATGGGGCCATGTGCAACCACCAGTGGCTAAGGCACAACCCACAAAGATGCATGGATGCACACCAGGGGTGCATGCCATCAAGGAAAGTAGCAGGGCACAGAAGCACACACACAACCAGGGATGGGTGAGGATTAACATGCCATGCAGACGGACACACACATACGCACACACACAATGCACCAAACGTGCACATATGGCAGGAGGCACACTGACCCAGAACGCCAACCCTAGCAACACACATGTCCACAGGTCACCACGCCCACTGTCTGTCCATGTGTGTGTGTCAGATGCTGAGCACCATTGCACATTGGTGTACAGCGCAATGCAGGCATAATCATGCACACGCAACTGTGGACAGCAGCCAGGAGGGTGTGCAGGTGGACTGTGTGGCCACGTGCAGGGCCGGGTACCCACCCGTGCACTGCCCACTGAAACACACAATGCACACAGGGCAGCACCAGACAGTAGCCACGCTGGGAGACAGGTCAGTCACATGACACAGTGCCCCGGCCGCCACGGATGCGTGGGCGGCCCCGCCGAGACCTGCCAGAACTGACAGGCTGACCAATGGCCTCATGGAGTGGCACCGATGGTCCCCCAGGGGTTCCACTGTGTGAATGCGACTGTATTCGTGCAGGCGTCTGCAGCACACCAGACATGCCTGCGCCAGGAGTGCTCGGGATGCCCACAGCTGGACCCGGTGTCGACAGGTTGGGAGTCGCACAACGCCGGAACCGGGGGGTGGACAGTGCACTGCATGGTGTCCGCGATGCTTGGGCACCTGACTGTGTGCCCATTGTGGCCATGACAGCAGTGAATGCCTGTGCATGCCTGTCAATGGCAGCGGTCACATCCTCCCGCAAACGGTCCATCCCTGCCAGGATCAGAACGGTGTCCCTGCTGCGACGCTCCTCTGCCTGCTCCAGAGCCACATGCAGTGCATCCACTGACGTCGCAAGCCACATCTGCTGCTGGACTGGTGCTTGCAGTAGGTGGGTGTGCTCGTCCAAGAGGTCATCTGCCTCCTCAGCATCCTGTCCCTCAGGGTGTGCATGGCCCTAATGATCAGCACCCCTTGAGGGTAGGTGCTGCGCACCAGGAACAGGTCTGGGCATGTCCACAGGCAGTGCACAGATGCTGCTGCTGAACCCTGTACCCCCAAGCCCATTGGCCGACTGCTGATGCTGCCCCTCTGGCTGCCACTCCCCAGGGCTTATTGGTGCTATCACAGTGGCCGCAACAGTCCTAATGTCCTGAACAGACACCAGTGCTGCCACACTGGTGCTGACAGGCACAGGCTGGGACTGTGCTGACATGCAGGCCTCCACGGCAGCACCACCCACAACCATGGGTGCAAAGTGCCCTGCTGTGTGGCCATCCCGTGGCACACAAGTGTCACTGCCCATGACGTTAGCATCATCATCATCGGTGATGGACTCTGCACCGGCCCCAGTCACAGCATGCTGGCATCCGTGGACGCCGGCACGCTGGGACACAGGCAGGGCTTCCCTCACACCTGTTACAACGACATCAGTGTGGACAGCCAGGTGGCCCCACTGTTGCAATGATCCACGTATACCTGTGGAGGTGGATGGGCCCTCCTCTATCTCCAGCTGACTGTCCTCAGTGGACAGGCCCACCACTGCTGACCCATGCAGATGCTCAGGATCTGTAAGGGAAAGCAAAGTCATGTTACTGCATGTGACCTACCCTGTCCCCCCCCATAGACAGACCATGACTTACCATGCAGTGATGGGCCACAACATGTCTGGAAGCCACCACCAGGAACACCCTCAATGGCACTGTGCTGCATGCTTCCAGCAAGCCTCTCCTCCTGTGGGGTCAGCTGTACCACCTTCGGCTGTGCCCAACCTGTTGCAGCTCATGCTGCTCTGATGGCAGCCACCTTCTCCTTAATCCTTCTCCTGTCCGTGCCCATCTTTTTCTTACACTCCTGCACGGAGCGCTGGTGGCTGCCATGCAGGTTCACAGCACGTGCCACCTCCTCCCATGCAGCAGCATGGGCTTGAGGTGTTCCCTGCTGTCCGCTGAGAAGCGGCTCCTGATCCAGGTAGGCCTCAAACACGGCTTCGGTTTCAGCCTTGGTAAAGTTAAGCCTCCTCCTCCTCCTCCCACAACTGTGTTCCTCCTCTCCAACAACTCGCTCGGTCATTATGTAGCCTGTAAGAATGGCAGTTGTTACCTGTGACTGTGCAGTCCCATGCATGTCCCTAAATCCACAGTCCACACTCCCACACAGCATGCAACTCACCAACAGACTGCAGTAACCGACTATGGCCACTGCAGCCCAATGTCATACTTTTATAGTGCAACCCATGCAAATGAGGTGAGGCGCAACTTTAAGTAGATGCAAATGCAGTGATGTGCCATTGAATGGCTGATTAGATGATTTGCATATGACGGCTGAATATCGCGCCGTTGCGCTTTGCACAATTGTGTTGAACGTGCTGAGCCAATAGTGCAGTTCTGTGACATGCGTAGTACACACCTCACTATGCATGCCCAGGTTGCTGACGCAGGCGTCTGCCGTGCTGATGACATGCTGTGCGCGTTAGGCAATGCAGGGCATGGCCACCATTGTGCCAGTGGCACTATAGCGATGGTCACTACATGGCGCTGTGGCACTGGGCCATCATAGGCGCACTAGGCCAACTGCACGGTAGGCCACTACGGTGGTGGCACACAGGCAGCCAATCGTGCTACACACATTGTGTTCCAATGGCGCCGTGCGTGTCCATGTGCCAGAGACCCTTGACCCTGTGCCCGACCTTTGCCCCCTAGGCGCCATGCATCAGGCATGGGTGCACCTCTGTCGTGCTGTTCGGTGACAGCGCGATAGGGAATGGCAGCGCTGTACCACATAGCATCTGCATGTGGGGAGCTGCGCTGCAGAGCGCCATATTGCCAAATACAGCAGCAAGAATGGCATGCAGAAGGGCAGCCCAGTGGTCTGCAATCGAGCTGGCCAACCTAGTGGCCATTGTGGAGCCACACCATGGGCCACTATTCGGGGAGGCGCCCCTGGACAGGTCCAGGACCCAGGTGTGGCAGGAGGTGGCCACTGCACTTGAGGAGGCCACAGGATGGGGAGGAGCTCAGATCAGTGCCGCCACAGATATGGGGACCTGTGGCGGAGGGAGACGGAGCTACTGGCATGCCTGCGGGCACATGCCAGGAGGTGCACTGTGCCACGGCCAGGTAGGGGTTACGTCAACACACTTTTATCTTCCATATGGGTAATGGTGTTGTATGTGTCCAGCACATGGGGAGAGAGGGACCATCCGGGGTTGGCTGTGGTGGTGTTCACAGGGTGTGGGGTGGGTGGGTCTGGCTGGGTGGGAGAGCACACACCTGAGGGCAGGGAGACTTTGCTACGGGATTCTACTGATGTTCCTCTCTCCATATTTGCCCCACAGGCCCGGAGGAATGCCGCTGTGCCCATGAAGAGTGGCGGCAGGAAGAGCAGGGTGCAGCGAGGCAGAGCGAGGGCCCTCACTGCCCACTGGACCGGCCCGATGAAGGTGAGTGCCATACATCCATGATTACTATTGCATGCTGTGTGACAGGGTGGGCAGCGGGACATGGCCACCATCCATCGACACCACTGCCATGCACGCGACTTGTTACAGTCAACACTGTCCAGTGGCAACGCATGTCTGGGAGTTGCGTCAATGGTGGTCCATGCGTGCACTGGGTACATGGTTGTGCCACTGCCTTTGCACCACATAGCCATGTCACCAAACGGCCATGGTGGTGCTGTGCGTGACTTGGCCGGTGGGTGTGTGCAGCATTCCGCATGGCTATACGCGCCTGGGTAGGCAGGTCATGTGGACGTGATCACTGCGGGTGGTCACACACCATCACAGAGGTATGTCCCACGGCCGTATGCCATGCACAGTGGGCGGGCTGTATGGGGTTGTCCATTCATACCTATTGACTGTGCTCCCTTGTCCTAGGTACCCGCCATCTATGGGAAATCAGGGAGGTGCTGAGGGAGATACTACTGGTGGCGAGGGCGTCACTGGACATCCTCAGGCGGATAGATGACACCGGGGTCCTGAGGAGGCACAGAGCCCAGAGGAGTCGGAGCAGGGAAAGGCGCTCCTGCTAGGATCAATCAGTCCTCTTATTCCCTTACCCCTGGACCCACCCTCACACCCTCCTTCTGTCCCATTTGTCCACCCCTGCCCCTCACCCACCCCCACCTTGTTTGTGGCCCCC
Organism: Neoceratodus forsteri; assembly: GCA_016271365.2. Taxonomy (NCBI): domain Eukaryota; kingdom Metazoa; phylum Chordata; order Ceratodontiformes; family Ceratodontidae; genus Neoceratodus; species Neoceratodus forsteri. Next base: position 43,305,953 of record CM028133.1, on the reverse strand, counting down.
AACCTTGTATGTAGTTTATGTAATATTGTAAATATTTGAATTTTATATATTTGTTCAATACATTTAATTTTGATATGAATACTGTGGTGGTCTCTGATTTGCAGCGGGCTATAGGTGCTCAGCTGCAGTGGTGTGCATGGCATCAGGAGTGGTGCGGTCATGGGTATGTATGTGTGTCCATGTGGAGGTGACTATGGTGTGGGGGTAGCTATCAGTCAGTGTCTGTGGTGTGTGTGTTGTGCCCTGTGCACTGGATGACTGTGTACAGTGGTCCATGGTGCGTGCTCTGGGTCCATGGTGCACCCATCGGCCTGTCCATGGCCTGTGCAGCTGACACACATGCATGTCTGTGACCTGCACGGTCCGCTGGCATGTCAGTGGTGGCAGTCCCTGCAGGGCAGCCACTGTACCCGTCACATTGCTGGGTTGCCGCCTGTCACTGGTGTGGTGCATTTCTGCCTCGGGTGGTACTGTGGGCACCACAGTTGTTGTCCCACCTCCATGCTGTGCCTTGTGTGTGTTGCAGGGGATGTGCCCCACTGTCTGTGACTTGTGCTCCAGGCGAATGATGGTGGTGTATGGGTCCACAGTGCCTGCACAGGGTGGCTGGCACTCCAGTGCCATGGAGGACTGCAGGTTGTGTGTACACAGTTTACATGGGCCCACACTGGGGGCTTGGTTGCCCCACCACTGCATCCCTGTGTTGTTGTGCCCTTGGGTATAGGTGGGTGTCTGTCCATACAGTGTGTGGCATCCGGTGTGGTGCATGCTTCCATGCAGCACTGTGGGTGTCTGTGCTGGCTGTTGTGGCCAGTGGTGGGTCGGGCTGTGTCATTGGAATACTGTGCAGGGTGCTGTACCACTGGTGGTGGTGTCCGGGGCACGCCCTGTCCTGTGTGGGGTACCTCATGTGCCGACGCATGGTTGGTCTCTCAGCAGTACCTTGGGGGATTGTGTGTGGTGGCACTGTGTCTGCCGTTGGTGCATTGCTGTGTGCTGCCACCCGCTGATGGGTGCTCATGGTGGGGCTGCCTTGCATGGTTCTGTGGTGCACAGGGTTGCAGTGTCACAATGGGGTGGTGGCACATGGGGTTTCCTGCAGTGGTGGTCACTGCCTCATGGGGGTGTCTGGGGTCACGGTGCAGGGTGTGCTCTGCACTGGGGGGGATGGTGTGGCACGGGGTGGTCAGCCCTCCTTGTGTGCCAGTCACAGCTTGCTGGTAGGTGTGATGGGGCACCATGGCCCGGCTGTGTGTTGTTTGCTTGTCTCCATGGGCCAGTGGTTATTCCTGCCCTCTCCCAGTTGTGCAGTGCATGGGATATGGGGGCACGATGTCTGTTCTGCTGTGTGTTCCTCTGCCCATCTGTGGCATGGGTGGTGGGCCCCTACCTCCCTGATTGTGCAGTTGCATTGCTCTGCTGCTGGGGGCCGTCCCTGGTTGCGCTATGGCACCTCTGAACTGCTCAGCTGAACATCCCTTGTTGCGCTATGGCGCATCAGATCTGCTCAGCTTCCCCTCCCTAGTTGCGCTATGGCACAGGTGGTGTGATATTCAGTCATCGGCTGTAGGCGCAGTTTGGCCTGCTCCGTTTTTGAATATTGCATCTTTTGCGCATGGGCTCAATAGACTTGTGCTTGCTCCTGCTATTGCGCACTTTTTGAGCGCAGTTTGAATATCTGGGCCCGTGAATTTATCACTGCACACGTTCAAAGGAGAGAATAAAACACAGCTAAAGAAAAATATATTGTTAGTACTATATGTACAGGTGCCAAGGCTGGTTATAATGGTAAGCAGGAAAGAAGAGGCAAGTTGGGGAAGCAATGCTGGAAGTGAGATATCCAAGACAGGAAGTGATTAGTTTAATGAGGGCTTGATCAGCAATTGCAGGGGCTGGCGAGATAGTTGTGCATGGCTTTTTTAAAGCTTCTGATGGTTCTGGAGGCTGTGATGTCTTCTGGAAAAAGATTCCATGTGGTCGGAGCAATGACGAGTTCTGGGGACATTAAATAGGTACAGTACCTCAAAAGAGATCTGAATTGGTATAATATATCTGCCATGGTTAATAAGTTGCTCAGATAATAAGGGTAGAGACCATGGATACATTTATCAGTTAGCAAGTTCCATTAAATCTCCCTTCTATTGTCAGGTGGGAGAATACCTAAATTGTTGTACAGCAGGTAGCAAAGAACCATCCTGTCACAACCTAAGACAGATCTATCTTCACATGATGTTGAATGTTATACCAGCTTTGTGCAGTATAGTGGAATCTGCGGACCTATAAACCTCACTTCTGCATGCAAAATACCTCCTTGCAGTAGGGGAAGTTGGTTCTTCACAGAGATGTGCCAGTTGGGGACCGACACTCTGGCATCCTCCCCTAAGGAGATACATGGTAGGGGGAAGGAGTAAGTAGGGAGAGATAAGTAGGGAGTCCTCATTTTGCCAAGATTGAAGTGGTTGGGAGTGAGAAAGTCACGCTGCAAAAGGTGGAATCATAGTAGTGGGGAGAGGCAGGAGGAAGCCAGGTCCCCTTGAGCATTCCGTGGGTAGCTGAGATCCCAGACACCTCAATGGTTCAAAGACATCAAGAATGTTTCTCTCTTAGAACCCTTGTAGCCTGCCAGAGAGGGACCTCTGGCACTGAGGACAGATTCTTGGAACTTGGGATCTGGACTTCTGAAGGAAAACAACCCAATGGTGATCCGGTTTGTGGAGGTTCCCCCAAAGACATCGAGGGACATCTTGGTCGGGGGGTGATCCTGAAGACTGTACAGCGCAATGACAACACACCTGCAAAACTCAAAGTGGGAAGACAGAAAAGGTAGGAGAGTCATCTCCAGGGTATGTGGAGGGATGGTAGGAAGTAGGAACCAAGTCTGTTGGCAGCGGCCTGGTTGGTCTGACCATTAGGAAAAAGGGGTTTGTGTTGGCTGTTTGATTGTCACCATAGAGCAAACATGGCTGTGTGTGGATCTAATCAAGTGGACCCTTGATTGTGGAGAGTCACTGGGTGACCTTGCAAAAGAAGGTAGCAGGCCCCGCTGGTTTCCCCATATGGGAGCTGAGCTCAACAATAGGGTATGCACCCTCACAGCATGGCTTCTAGTAAAAGAACCTTAAAATGCAGCAGGGGAAAGCTGCAAAAATATAGAAATGGAAGTCTGTAGCAGCCAACATCAGAGTTAGAGGGTCCAGAGACATATATAGATTAAGTATTGCCAACTGCAGTTACTGTAAGGATAGAGGTGACGGGTGCTCCCTGAAAGAGCCTTGCTCTGGCAGACATGGATAGGTCTGCCCATGTAGCGTGAGTATACACAGAGAGAAAAGACAGCGAGTGTTAACAACTAAATATATGAACGAAACGGGAAGCATTGGGGATGAGACAGAGTTATCATACATTCCGGCAAGAGGCTGCTTTGAAAGTTGGCCAAGCTGGTAACAGCCTGATGGCAGGGTTGGGATCAGAACTTATTCCAGGAGAACATTGCAATTAGCTTTGACAGTCAGCAGGGGATATACAGGAATTTGGAGTTCGGACTTAAGGCCTGAACCTATATCATGATGTACTGGGTTCCATAGATCTGTATAACGAGTGTAACTGAAATTAAACAGCACATTCACCATAAAAGGACAAATGCTATAAGTTTTTGTGTCAATGGCTTATTCACTTCAAACTTTGAATAGGGTCTCATTATGTCCCAGGCACTCCAGGGCTGAGCATACGCATAATGATTGCATGGTAATGTAAGAGAACTCCTTGTGAGTTTAAGCATACCCATAGACACAGGAGGGTCCCAGGGCCATACACACTCCTATCCCAGGGATGATAAGTGGTATACCAGAGTGAGGAAGAGAGCTGCATTGTTGGGGTCTTGTCCTCATGGATTTAATAAGAGTAGAGTCAACAAGCACAGAAACCTTGTGCAGTATTGTCCAAGGCAAAAGACAGATTGTGCAGAAGTGTTACTGTATGCAACATGACTGGTGGTTGGCACAGAGGAGAAGCGCACAAGAAAGATCAGGGTACATGTGACTGATTACAGAGCTGCTTGGACATTAGAGTGCAAACCAATCAGTGATTGAAATTTTTTTTGGGGGGAAGGCGTGGCTAACATTTCAAAAAACACCCGCCAGGAATTTGTGTTATTGGATGACACATGTGGAGTATTTGCTGTACAAGTGCAAGAAATTCCATCTAAAACTAAAAGACTTGTTGCTGGGGGAGTTTAGAACACTGGTGCAAGCCACGAGAAACACTGTAGCAGCAGTATGCAGGAGCAGAATCATGTGTTTCCTCAGTTGAAGGTAGGTTAGCCTCCTGTTGCTATTATTTATTTATTTATTGAGAAATCAGAATTACACCCTTTGAGTCCACAGACTCTTCTGCAAAGGCTCCTTGTCAGTAGACACAGTACAACAATTACAAGTACAGGTGCAAGACTATGACTAGGATGGAGGCATCAACATCATGGCAGTGACTCGGTCCTGTACATGCACAGTAGCCATATGTCACAGAGTACCCAATACATTCCTGTAGTGGTATTGTACTTGTAACCCCCCTGTGGGGCTTACTTTAATTTCCCCCATTCTCCCGTTTGCCTGGTGGTGTCCCCTGATCTCCCTGAAAGTGCACCGCCACCTGGCCCTAGTCCAAATGTGCCCAAGGACCCCAGAACAGCCCCTGCATTTATTTGTGGCCCTAATGGGCTTTAGGGGCATTGCAGAGCCACTGCCTTTTCTCCCAGCCAAGTCAAGGCTGGTGGATGGCTTGCATGTGTGCAGAAGCGTGTGTCATGTTGTCACGGTTGCAGTAAAACAAATGGATCCTGAATGGTTCCGGTCTCCATAGGCAGCTGGTTGGGGACCGAAGACTTGAACAAGGGCCAAGTGAGACTTTGGGGGCATTTATTTAGAGAGTGCCAATAGCGTGCACTTTGGGCTCATGAATATTAATGGCAGTCCATACATATGTATGAGGAGCATGTCTGCTGCCTGGGAACAATATATTTTGACAGCAGTAAAATGTTTAATAGTGGAAGTGCTTTGTAGCGCACAGACTGCTATCCTGCTATTGAAATGTGTGGCTACTGACTATCAAATGTAAATACACTGGCTGCACCAGAACTTTATTTTTAGGACTGCAATGGACTGTATGAGGACTGTGTTGAACAGCAGTCATATTTGTAGCCTGTCAGCCAATCGGAAAGCCAGGATTTATTGCAGAGACTTTTGGGACTGTGCCAAGACTTGTGGGGGGGGGGCAGGGACAATGCTTGGCGCCTAAACAAGGAGCCTATCAGGTGTCAAGGAGGCCTAATGAATATTCATTTTGGTGAAAGACGCTTGAATCAGTCAATCAGGACCTGCAGGGAGCTCACAAAACCCCAGAGACTTTTCAATCTGGAGTCAGTTTAACACAAGCCCCTCCACTGGGAGGGGGAGCTCCGGCCCCTTACAAGGAGAATGGTCTGAGTCAGTTCAGTGGGAGCCCCTCCACAGGGAAGGGGGGGGCTCTGGCCTCTGCCAAGAGAAATGTGGCTGCAAGGAATTGGAGTTGCTGGCCTGGGGGGGTTGCCAGATATTTGTCCACCAGGGTTAACATTTTCCTTTCCGCATTTTGGGAAAATGTGGGGAAAATCTGAACTAACTTCAGCTGTGAGAGAGCTGCAAGACATCTTCCTGCAGTTGTGAGGGAGCTGCATGAACGTTTCTGCCTCAGCAGTGAAAGTGCTGATGAAGTCTGCGACTTTGAACAATAGAAAGCTGACATGTCAAATCCTGAGTGAGTAAACTTCCACATAAACATACAAGTTATTTGGAGACCTGCTTGGGGCCTAGAAGCACCGAAATTCAAGAGGTGCTCAAGTTTTGTCTGCACCCTGCATCTATCCTGCACCAAAAATAAGGTGCACGTCTGTTTATTCAAATGACCAAAGAAGGGTCCTGTGTTTGTGAAATGCTTGATGTGACTGAGTAATGTGCCTAAAGGAATGAAGGGGAAAGTATCCTGAGGTTGGAGCATTGCCTGAAGTTGCCTGAGAGGACTTTGTGAAGTGATGTTCTGTTTGGAGCTGCAAAATGCTAGGTGGCCAAGGAACTGATTATTCTGCCTGTGAGAAGCTTGAGAAAATAAAGTGAATTGTCTGCAATTCTGAATGTGCTCATCGTGGTCGGGAGTCTTGCCTTAAGCTCCAATGCTTGCCTCTGGCTACTGTAAAAGACTGCGCCTTATGAGAAACCCACAGCAGCTGTGCTAACCGTGTGGCTGGAGAAGTCCAGTTAAATGAATGTGCTGTGATGTGCAAAAGAGAGAGAGAGTCTGTTTTCTGTGATCAGCATTGGGAGCCATGCTTTAAGCTCTAATTATTCACTCTGTGGAGGAATGAAGGTCTTCCCAAAAATTGCTGGGAATGCAGCCCTGTTTTGAGACTCTTTTTTGAGACTGACTTTTGGTGTCAGCGTGGCTCAGTTGGTAGCACATCCTCTGGACCAGAAGGTCGTGGGTTCTTGTCCCACACCGGGATAGGACTTGCACCTAAAAATTGCTGGCATCCGAGTGCAGTATTGGGGGGTGCTGTATTGCTGGGGTGTGCTGTCCTTTGGATGAGATGTTAAACCGAGGTCCCTTCAGCCCATCCTGGTGGGAATCCAGGTGGAAGTTAAAGAACTCAGGGCACTCTTCGCAAAGAGCAGGGAGCATTCCCGGTGTCCTGGCCAACATTCCCCTTCCCATAAACCGGTTCATGCAATACTCCAGGCTGTGTGTGGGTGATGATGGTCGATATGGCTGCCACCACACATTCAGTCACTTCACTACCAGTCTAGCATTGCTTGTAAAGCGCTTTGGGATACTGTGTATGAAAAGCGCTATATAAATGCTGATTCTTCTTCTTCTTCTTATCTAACCTGACTAGCAAAAAGGATCATGTCTTCCACGGTGGCCACGTGGTTGAAGTAATTGTGATGATTTGAAGTAACTGAAATGCATAAATTGAAAAGAGAGGCTGTCCTAGATCGACCTGGGAGTCAGCTTGGTAGTGTGCCAACACTGGCACTGCCATATGTGCTTCCCCCTTAGGGGCATAACCTAGATGTGGGGGTTTGAGACATGCTGGCCCTGGTCCCAGCCTGGTCTGTTCTCCAGAATTGTTTCCAGAAATGTGACTTCAGCCTTTGAAAAGGGGCAGCTGCAAGATGCAGAGCGATTTTCAGCCTGCAGGCTGCGAGAGCCTGGTAAGAGAAGGGACAGCCAAAGCCCCTGCCTGCATCTCAGTCAAAGCTACCTGCATGAATTATGTCTACTTTTCTGCACCTACTGATGACTTCCGAGCCGTAAGTAAGCAGAGGCATCTCTGCAGTGAAGGGGACTCTATATAGTTAAAGGTGCATTTTCCAAGTTTCAGTATTCAAAGTCCAGGCGCTAAAGCAAGGGAGCCAACTGTTCTTACAGAGTTTGATTTAAAAATAACCACAAGAAAGGATGCTAATCTATTTTCTTTTAATGGCTCCAATGTCAGCCAACCAGCTGCACCTTATCTGGCCTGCAACTAAGAACTTAGTACTGGGTACCCAGGTTTAAAGTATAGAATTGAGGGGTTCTGTACAGACTGGGGACTGATACCAGTGTGGGCATTTATCGTGTTATTGGTCATATATGCAGCTAGACAGAAAGAAATATGATCTGAAGACATCAGAAGGTTGGTGAGTGGTCAAATCTGATAAAGGGGTTTGAATTTAAACTGCAGAATGATTACTTTTTATTGCAGAACTTCTGATGTGAATCCAATTGCTGATTTACCTGATTCTAATCAAAACTGTTGTTTAACCTCTTAATCCAGTTCTCCTTTTCCTAACCCACACCCCCTGTAAATAAATGTTGGTTAGCCGCTTTTTATAAACCTTGTGTGTGAGCACATTATTAGAGTAAGCCTTTAATTCTAAAAACTGTTGAAATCTGGGGTTTTGGTTATTGATTCATGTGAGGGGGGACAATATGGTATGGTGGGTGGGTAGGTACCACATCCCAGGGGGTTGTAGCGTGGTAATTATCTAGCCCACTTAAAGTAATCCAGTGAGGGACTGTGCAATATTGTTATCTATGGGAAAGGATCAGTTTTAATATCAGAACTAGGAACTCAGGCCCCTCAGTCTTGATCTGACCAGTAAGGCAGGGATAAGTAGCCTGTTTGGGAGGTGGTGCCCAGGTTACACACTCAGTCACAATAGCATGGCACTGCATGCTGTGCAAGCCATCCAAGAAAGGCGAAGGCATCCTGAAAATCCTGACTCGCCCCTGAAAAAGGGACTTTGTTGTCTCAGTGGGCCTACCCGGTCAACAAATTTCAATAAATAAATCAATCCTGCATGCGCTTGGGCTCCTCAATGCAAAGATATGGAAGCCGTGGCCTGAGCTGCAAATTGTGCAGACGCAGCGAAGTCTGCCAGGATGCAATGCTCTGCGATGAGAATGTCACACTTTGCTGTGTGACAAGTAGGAGTAGCTGGCATTGGATTACATTGTGTTTCTGCAGTATCCTCTTGCATGTCACAGGCAGAAACTATGGTAAGACTGTTGTATCCTGACTGACTCCACTGCATACCCTGCAAGGAAGAATGCATTAGCCACACAGAAGTCAGCTGAGTGGCACATGCTCAGTCCATGGTACGGCTGCATGTGATGCACAAAGGTCTGAAAGAACAGGGAAACCAGAACTTTGACCAGGCTGGTATGAAAGGCTATATGGGAAAAGGCTGGCAGACCTTAAAGTGTATACACTGGAGGCCAGGAGCGAAGGGGGATATGACGGAGACAGGCAAGTTCTTGCAAGGAATGAATAGGGTGGCTTGGAAGAACTTGTTCATGAGGAAAGGGGACACAGTGACGGAGGACATGGGTGGAGACTGGTGGGGAGAGATTCAGGAAGGAAGCGAGGAAGTTCTTCTTCATGGAGTGAGTGGTGACATTTGGAATAGACTGCCCAGAGAGGGGGTTGAAGCTAAGACTGTGACAGAGTTTAAACTTGGGTGGGACAGATGTAAGGGAATTGTGGGACCAGCAGGCAGAGGCTAAGAGCAGGATGGGATTCCTAGGGAAAGGGTGACTATCAGCCACTAGAGCTATCTAATCTCTGACTCTAGTGAAGCACTTTGGCTGAACATGGAGCTAGACAGCGAAATGGACAGACTAAATGGACCTGTGGGTCTTTTTCTGCCGACACGGTCTGTTATACGTTAGGCATTCAGCTGCCATCTGCAGTATTCTCTGGCTCTACGCCATCAGATCCTGCACTCTTGGAGATGTCTAACCCCAGTTTCAGAACAATTTTTTGGTGGGTATCTTTAAAGTGAAACATTGGGGTGGATTGATCATAAGGTCCATTTGCGGGCCTCTGTGGCTTGCATGCGAGGTCCAGATAGGTAAGACACTGGTGGCAGGTTAAGATTTAGGCTTTTGAGGTGAGTATTTATAGCACCTGAAATACTGAGGCAGCAAGTGCTCAAGTGTTGTTGTAATGAAGATCTGAGATGCCAGATGTTGGAGCAGTTGCAGGAGGGAATTGATGGCTGACTGACAGCCTTTTGGTGATTTGAAGGATTCCCCACTAGAGGATGTAGTAGCTTGATTTGGTCTTTCTGGCAAGGGTCACCACCTGGTTTTGAAGGCAGCTTTTCTGTTCCCAATCTCTATATGCATTTTTTTTTAATTCTTTGGTAACTGGGTAAGGCCCACAAGGCACAATGTCTGCTTTCAGGGGTGACCCGGGAGCATTAGAGAGGTTGTGACTTGCTCAGGGTCACATAGTATGCAAGTGGAGGTTGTGGGAATCAAACCCAGGTCTGCTGGATATACCAAGCTCATTCACAGTTTACATACTCTAATTACTGCCGGCTCTGCATTAATGTTTTTAAAATTGCTCCCTGTTCTGACTTGCTGGCAATAGATATCCAGGAGCAGATCCATATGTCGTGTCCTCCACGCACCCTAATTAGTAGCTTGTTGTGTATTGCTTTTAGCTACCCCTGGAAATAAGCCCAGGCTTGTTCAAGATCAGGAATTTAATTTCATTTCATCTATTTATTTTACCAGGAAAAAGGCTTCATTGAGCAAGCTTATTTACAAGGAGGTCCTGGGGAGGGCAGCATGCATAAGTCAGGAAGCAATGATACATACATACAAAGGCATACAAAGATGGAGTAATACAAACCAATTAGAAATACATTTGCTGAATTCAAACAGCTGTCAGGTATATTCAGTGGTGAGAGGTAACCACTTCAATTCATTTTGCCTCACTTTTTAAAACATTTTTAAGTATGTTTATAACTAAATGTTTACAGTATCCCTCATTCTCTACAATTTAGAATGTTGCCAAGATTGTATCTTGTGCATAGCTAGATGTTTGCATACATCAAATATTAAAAAACTACTTTGATATTTGCTGGTCTGGATTTGAAACAGCCTTTTAAGTACAGGAAAACTGTGTAAAAGTACACACACTCTCCCTTCCTTGATAACTAATCCCAACCCCCTGATTAGCGTTTTTTTAGCACATGAAATTATGTTTTTAAACACCGTACAATATGATTTTATTGCTTTGTATTAATTGCTCAAAACTTCCGCTGAAAAGTTGCCTGTTGCCAGCTTGCAGGCAGCTATGTGCGATCCCCTCACTCACTTTTTGCTCATATGTCCAGGTGACACAAGCATTGGTCTCTTTATATACGTGTTGTGCTAGTTACCTGATGAAAGCTGAATGCTAGCGATAGGACTCTGTCAAGCAGAACTATAGGTTGGTAAGCCATATGTGCATTTTTTGTTTAAGACTGCCCTCTAATGGTAAGAATAAGCATGAACATTACTAATGCAAGTTAGTTTTCCCCCCCAAGGAGATGGTACTGAAGTCCTCTGTCAGAGTGCTAGACTTAAAGATCCATATAATAGGTTCTTGTCTCTGATTTTCAGGGATGCCCCTCATTTTGCCTCAAAAATGTCCTCTTTCCCTCCTAAATGTATTTCCATTACCAAAGAGTACCTATTTGAATCACAAAATAATGTTATCCATTAATGTTACAATCTAGTTTTCATTAGGAAATTGCTGTTAATAGTGAGCAGCGTATTACACACAGATTCTCGAGCTGATATTACCATTTTATTAACTGTGTCCCTGATTTTTGTCATTTGTCCCCGATTCTTCTAAACCTTTTTCATGATTTGTAAGGCAGGAAGCTGAGTGGCAAAATTTGGCTGACGGGTAGCATCTGCCTTATCTGGCGTATGTCACCACTACAATAAAAGCAGTTTTAGTAAATTCACTTTAAATGAGGTTTCCCCACCTGGAAGTGCGGTAGGAGCTATGTGTCCTCTCCTCCACAACCTCTATGACATACTGGGAGAAAAAGTACCCAGTTCAAGGTGCAGGCAGGCAAAGGGGTCAGAGGTGGGGAAATAGAAACAGGAATGGCAGGTTGGGTTTTTCCTTTTTCTATGGCCGTTTACCCTCCGGTACTCTGATTTATGATTTTTGGGTAACATTTTGACCAGAAAAGGCACAATGAGCTGTGATAGCTTGTTTCCAGGTATGTCCTAGGGGGTGGTTGCCCCCACTGTGTCTTGGCCCACTATCCAGCCCCGATGGTCACTCACTCAGCTTCTATTTTGGGGGAGGGTCTAAGTCTACCCAAGGCTGTCATCCCGGGAGCCAGGTATTTGTTTTCTCTAATTTTTCTCCTGCCCCCATCCCCACTGGGCACCAAAGCCCACACTTGATCTGCAGTGCCCCTGTAGAGGAAGCAGTGATGCATGCATCCCAAATTAGAATGTATAGCTGACCAGAAATGTCGGTAGGCTGGGTTTTGCCTGGCCTGATTTCCCTGTCTGACTCAATCCCAGGACAAAGCGAGGCCTCAGCAGCAGTGCAGAGTCTACTTATTCCCATGCCCATAGCCCTAACTTCTACCCTTCCTCTTGGCTTATGGCTACACAGCCAATCAAGAGGCAGGGCATCATGTGAAAGGGGAGGGGGAAGGGACAGAGAGAAAGTGACAGAACTGCACAACACAGGCAGTGCCACCATGGCAGAGGGCAAGAAAAGGATGGTGCTGACGTTGGCTCTGCAAATTTTAAGAAATTGCCCTGTTAACGTCAAGGGCTAAATAGGTAGGGTATAACCCTTATTAAGACAAGCCCTTTTAAGGGCTAACTGCAAGGGAGAACCTTTCTGAGCTAATTTTTGGGAACACCAGATCCAATTTTGGCAGCTATTTACCAGGACTAATGTAGAAAGAACCAGATCAAACATACTAACATACTTTTTGCCAGCAGATTAGGCCTTACGGTCTATCAAGTCTGCTCGAACCTCAGATCCCTAGTTGGGTGCCGAGGCCCTCCCCCCCTTTGTGTTCCAGAAACCCCTATCATCCATCCCCACCCCCCTGGGACAGGCCATCATCTGATACATCCACTTTCTGTGTCTGTCCCACCCTCTCTTGAAGCCCTCCACTGTGGATCTCTGAACCAGCTCGCCAGGCAGTGCATTCCAAGGGTCCACCACCCTCTCAGTGAAAAACCTCCTCCTCTTTTCCCCCCTCACCCTTCCACCTTCCAACTTCAAACCATGCCCTCTGGTGATACCTCCCTAACATAAAACCTTTTTTTTTTACCCTTTTTAATTTTTACGTATAAAATGTAAATATAAACCAGGTTACATGAAATTGCATAGTTCAAAGTATTAGGTCAGAGCTGATAGAAATGGCACAATTAGAAAACAAAGTCATATACTGGGAAGGTGGTCCAAGATAGGCTGACTAAGCAGGAAAGGATTTTTAGCAACGTGGGACTCCCTTCCCTGTCAGCAGAGGTGCAGGAAACCATAGACTAACCAGTCACTCAAGGTAAGAGACAATTCCATTTGTAACTTATTTATTTATTTGTAAGCATTAAGCCATGACACAGCATGGTTCTACTGGAGAATTAATCCATGCCTTGGTGGGGGGCGCCTGGGACACGAGGCCAAAGGCTGAGCATCTCCAACCACCCAGGCATGGATTAATTCCCCAGTAGAACTATGCTGTGAAATGGCTTAATGCACTTGTAACATAGCAAGCGCAAAGTAAGTATTCTTTAAACAGTCTTTAGGTTAAAATGAATGAAAAATGATTACAAACACTGAATGTTTGGCCTTTTATGGTAAAGCTCTGCTGTTTTGAATGGCTCCATACTTCACGAAACATGAGCGTGCACGTTGCACACTTGAGATACACTAATGTAGTGACTGAAAATATTAAACATATATGAACTTTATATAAGGCAGAAAAACACCAATAAAGGTAAAAAATATTGTTCCTGTAATGAACATTTGAAAGGTTTTAGGCTCTGTTGATGACTCCAATTCCTGTATCTCAGTACTGCATTATGAGTGAACCTGCAACATTTGCATATTGAAATATGCTGAGAAATATTTAGCTAACGTAGCCCCTCTCCGGTGCTGTCCCGGAGAGGGCCACTACTGCTGCCTTGTGGGCCTGACCAAGGTTAAGAGGCCTGGGTTTCTATAGCTGTTATCGGGGGTCCTTTCCCAAATAAATTTAAAAAAGGTGGAGCCTCCACCCAGAGTACATATTTAGTGGGTCTGCTCTTTACCAGTACAACCCCTGGGATGTCGTACCAACTCACCTTTCCAAAACAGTTACCTCAGACATGGACTTACCAAGATTCGAACCTCCCTCGTTTACATTAAACACAGTCACAAAACATTTTAACATCCTAGGTTATACGCATAATTACCTGTTTTAGAAGGAAATACCTAACGCAGCCTACTCTAAACAATTTTCATCTATCTCTACATCTTCAAACATTTTCCATTGACCCAGAGATTTAAATGATGTTAACCCTCCCCAAGGACCCTTTTCCCAGTGGCACAATTTTTGGCTCAATTTCCATCTTTGACCACTAGGGTAATCCCCCTCCATTTTTCATTGACCAGCAATGAAAGACAGCCCAAGACAGTTTTGGCACCAACATCATTTCTCCAGTACCTTTCATAGCCATTTTACCATTTCCCGCCACTTGCAAGGGTCCCCAACATTTTAGTGAGCTGGGGGAGCGGTCCATGCTGGGCGTGACTGGCACAGGAGATCCCAGTGGTGTCTCCATTTGTGTAGCCCCTCTCCAGCGTCATCCTGGAGAGGGCCACTACCCCTGCCTTGCGGGCTTGACCAACGTTGAGGGGCCTGGGTTTCTATAGCTGTTATCAGGGGTCCTTTCCCAAAAATAAATTAAAATGGCAGTGCCTCCACTCAGAGTACTATTTAGTGGGACTGCTCTTTACCAGTACAACCCCCTGGGATGTTGTACCAACCCACCTTTCCAAAACAGTTACGTCAGACATGGACTTACCAAGATTTGAACCTCCTCATTCAGTCAATAAGCATTTCACATTTCAAATAATAGCATGCTCACTAAAATTAGGCTCTGGAGTCAGCTCTTTACTGCAACAACAGAAACATCAAGATTTATTTACATGGGGAGGGTTAGGATAGGGAAAGATGAGCACAGGGTCAGAAACATTTTAATTTTGCATTTAGAGATTTAGCATTTCCCCATAATCATTTCCTTTTCATTTTCAAATCCCCACATTCTGATCAATGATGCCACCAGATCTGTCTAGCTAGTTAACTGCTGCAGGTGTTAGTACGCCCAGAACCCCCAACTGGTACCAGTCCAGAATGATGCCCCTAATTCTGTCCTTGGGTACCCAAATCCCATAGTTGCAGGGCTGAGGTACAGCTGGTTGGCTGGCGTTGGCATGCTTTGCTGATTTTTAAATAACTTTTACATTTCTTTCTTTCTATTACTTTAAGCCTTGACTCTACTGCCAGCCTGGGTGGGCATACTTGAAACTATATACAGTTCCCAGATTGTTGCTGGCAATTCCTGCTGTTTACTCACAGTTCTGCAGAATCAGTCCTTGGGTGGCACAGTTCACTGACGTCCTGGGGCTGATGGAAACCATCGATGCAGAACTGGACTTGATGGTTTAAACTAGAAGTGCACAGAAGCCGCAGCTTATATCTTCAGCTTGCTTGGAGATCTTGCAACTTGTCCTCTTCGGCCTATTATGGGCCTGTTGGCAAGGCCTGCCACCTGCAAGGGACCCAGAACCAGGAGTCACCCTCCACCGGCCAGGCCCCTTCACGGATCAGAGTGCAGGTGCACTAAGGGGCAAGCCCTGTGATCCCCTGCAGGGGCAAACCCCACTTGATGGGGGTTAGCGAGTTTCCCACCTTGCTAAGCGTGAACATTCAGCACATTTCCCCTCTTCTTTTCTTTCATTCTTTCAGTTACCAGCTGCGGTGTGTAGCCAAAGCAGTTTCTGTCCTTTCCTGTCTCCCAGACTCCAGGGAGTGGAGAATCTGAATACCCAGGTCTACCACAACAATTTATTTCTTGCTGTATCACAGGAGCAGACAACAGGCACCCGGCCCCGATAGGCACCTGTCCATCCTTCTGCTTTTACAATCTCTCAACTTTAAATACAGCAGCCACTTGTTGCTCTTGCTCACACACAATTTCAGCAACTCATTCTCTCATCAGAACATTAGAAAATTAATTTTCTCACTATGCAGGTGTATAGCAATTCTTCGATCTGACGAGGCTCTCTAATTTCTCAGAAATCCGTTATCCAGGTTCCTTTTCCATTCCTGTCCCACCGAAGAGGTGCAGATGTGAATATCCATCTTTTCCGAGGCTTGGCTGTAACCTTTGTCCTTTTACCAGGCTCAGGACACAACCTTCTCTTCTCCATATCACTGATGTGGTGCACCTTCAGTCCATAGCAAAATTCCAGTAACCTGCAGTTCTTCTCTTCCCCAAAAAAGTTGCTGCTTACACAGACTTTCTCTTCCTTGCTTCTCCATTCACTTCTCAGACAGGGGAAGGCACTCCCTGCCTTACATAGAAACATAGAATTTGACGGCAGATAAGGACTGCTTGGCCCACCCAGTCTGCCCATTTCCCTACCTACTGGATAAGCTTCAGATCCTAGTTAACCAGCAGCCTACTTCTTCTTACCCAAACCCCCCAGAATTGCCTTATGACTGTCCCATGCATGCTTGAATTCCACCACTGATTTTGACTCCATGACCTCCTCCGGAAGGCCGTTCCATGCATCCACAACCCTCTCTGTGAAAAAATACTTCCTTAAATTACCTCTGAGCCGCCCCCTCTATCTTCAAATTGTGCCCTCTTGTTCTTGCACACCTCTTTTTGAAAGATGCTACCCTCTTGGACTTTGTTGATTCCCTTGAGGTGCCAGAAAGTTTCTATCATGTCCCCCCTTTCCTCGAGGCTATATATTAAGCTCCTTAAGTCTCTCTTCATATGTCTTCGGTGCAGACCCTGCACCATTTGATGCCCTCCTCTGGACAGCTTCCATCCTGTCTATGTCTTTGCGAGATTGGGTCTCAGGAACTGCACACAGTACTCCAGATGGGGTCTCACCAGCTGTCTGTACAGAGGATAATAACTTCCTGTTTTCTACTGGTGATGCCTCTCCCTGTGCATCCCAGTATCCCCCAACCCTCCTTGCTGCCCTCTCACATTGCTTGCCCACCTTTAGGTCATCTGATATGACTACCCCCAGGTCCCTTTCCATTTTTGTTGTTGTTAGTATCTCACCCCCCATTGTGTACTCTTCCCCTGGGTTTTTGTTTCCCAGGTGCATTACCTTGCACTTCTTAGCATTGAATCTAAGCTGCCATACATTTGACCATTCCTCTAACCTTGGGGGACAGATTGCTGGCAGGCCCTTTCCAATTCCTGCAGCCCCATCTCCTCAACAGGGCCAAGAGCCCCCTCCCTGTGGAGGGGCTCTCTCTAGACTGACTCAGAGTCCAAAAGTCCTGTACCTTTTTTAGGAGCTTTTGGCAGCTCCCCATTGGCTGGAGCCACTGTCTTTAAGAAAAATTAATAGTATGAGGTTCCATCAATGCCTCGTTGGTGCAGAAAACTGGCACCTAGTACCCCCCAAGAGTTCTTTCAAACAGTCCCAGAGTCCCTGGCAAGAATCCTGGCTTTGTGGTTGGTTGGAAGACATCACATAGCTGCAGAACATGGTGGCTGAATGTAAAGAGTCTAACACAGTGGCTACAGTGTGCCATATTTAGTGTCCCTTACTTTTATTGTCCATTTTCCCCAGCATCTAGTAGCCACCCCTGTGCCCTGTGTAGCAATTGTACCATTTAACATTTTCAGCCAGCCTTCATTGTTGCTGCTGCCATTACACTTTGCCCCTAGGCAGCACACACACAGCCCCACTGCAATCCATACAAGTTCCCACTTTACTGTCTGGCTGCAGTCCATTTACTCATTTTATTTTATTTAAGGATCCACCGTTTGGTAGCCCCTTCTGAGCCCTGTCACACCTTGCCACCATTAATTAATTGTATTACTTTGCTTTCCTGTCTTTAGTGCCGTTTCTTAGTGCCCCTAGGTGCTGGACAGGCTCCCAGTTCACGAATATTCATGAGCCACCTCATTAATATGTATGAGGTGGCTCTGAAACTCTAAGCGAAATTGGTGCTCACAAAAACGGCTTTCCTTCTCCTCGGGTCATCTCTCTGGTCCAGCTAACAGTCCCGGTCCCTCTTTTACTCAACCCTGGAACTGGGACCACTGGAGAGACAGCCAGAATGGCCACCAAAATGGCCAGCTGAATTTGCATGTTTCGTGCATGCATGAAGCGTTGCCCAGCACCAGGGTGCCAAAAGTGGGCCGTGGCTCCACATTTCAGCTCCCTCGGCCCCACTCCCCCATCAAAACAATACGGGAGACTGAGGGAGAATCCAGGGGACTACAGGGCTACAGAGGAAAACACCAAGACTGGGGAGAGAAAAACAAAAAGAATGGGGTGGACCAAAACCCTGGGGGAATGGGAGTCCCAATGAGGCAGAAAGGTAAGCCCCTGGGACAGGGGGGTTACAGAAACATTTTTAAATGTTGTCTAATACTATGCACACAATATTTGTAACTGCAAATCAATTTAATTGCTCAGATATTTAGGCTAAACATTATTATTTATTTATTGAAATGTTTCACCAGGAAGGCACATGGAGCAACAAGTGCTCGTCTCCGGTGTGATCTGGGGGAGGGGTACAATAGGAATGAGACATTAAACATTTAAGTTATAAGATCAACATTAACATACAGATGTAGGCAGGTGTACCAAGAGTGTTACAACAGTGTTGTGCATAAAACGTAGAAAGAGTGGACAAGAATAAGTGCTGGGTTAATAAGTAAACAAGTGCTTACATGAAGAAAAAGGGGGAAAGGGGAGAGAGGGGTGAGGTGGGGGGAGGGGGAATAGTCATGTCCCTGGAGACCCCCTCAGGATGCGAGGAACCCTGCAAGGAGACTGGTGGGACCAGAGAAAAGGGGATAAGGCAGTGTCCCAGAGAGACCCCTTTAGGATGGTGGGGGAAGGGAGTAGATCAGAGATACAAGCCACTTGGGGGGTAGGAGAGGGATGCATGGAGAGCATTCAGGGTCCTTTACAGTCTGTGACAGATCAAGGGAGACCAGTAAGAGGGAGCAATTTGGGGGAAGGAGGGCTAGAGATTTGGGGTGGGTGTGCACAGGGTAAAATGAAGGAGAGGGTAGAGATGCAGGGTCTGTCCAGGTCTTAGAGGAAGGAATTAAGGAGGGACATGGCAGGAGCAGCTAGGTGCAAGGTAATTATTGAGGGCAGAGCTGATTGAGTAGGCCAGAGGATGAGTGCCGGATCTGAGGTGGGAGAGAATTCCAAATTTTTGGGAGGCATGAGAGTAACAGGATTGGCCCATTTGAGTGGATCTGCGGGGGACAACCAGGGTACAGGAGTCGGTAGATCTAAGGAAATGGGAGGGGTGGGGTTAAAAAGGAGGAGGTGAGGTAGGAAGGGAGCTCGCCCAACCAGTGCTTGGAGGTGAATTTCACACAGTGGGAGAGTCGCCTATTTGTAAGAGAGGGGAAGGATAGGGCACGATAAAGATCGCAGTGATGGGTGTGGTGGGGGGGCATCCAGGGCAAAGCGGCAGAAGGAATTGAAGAGGGCGTCCAGTCTGGCCAAGGAGGACTTAGTGGCAGCACCATAGACTACATCACAGTAGTCGAAAATGGGCAGTATTATCTTACCTGTAAGGAAGATTTTAAACTTCTTCATCTTCGTTCATGGGTGCAGTGCATTATGGGTGCACTTCAGAAATTTCCATATTTATATACGGCAAAGATTTTTAAGAAGTTGGAAATTTTTTTAACATTAGAAAACGCTGTCCAATACAAACATGACTAAGATATTAAATGGTAGCTATACATCACGACAATCGCCTGCCTAGAAACATAAATGCATTGCTGAGTGTCATGCATAACTAAAGCATACTGTGCTTGTTTCTCAATTTCTCTATACCAGGCACATTAACAGTAGAGTGTTTTTTTGCTGCAGTAGGTTTGAATGCGATACACTGCTGTTTTAATCCCTACCTCCTTCTCTGTAGCAGTATTGACACTGGTGCAGTTGGCTTGTGGAACGGACTCTGTCCCTACTCCCTGCTTCACAGTACTGTGAATTTCCCCGACATCATTCTTATTGCCATGTCTCCCTTTCCTCTCCGTGTCTGGCCTCTGGTGTCTTGCTTGGGTGGCTGGTCGAGGAGAGGCGAAAAGTGCTGCTTTGGTTTTCTCCTGGTTTGGAGAAATGTAATGGGGAGGAGGGAGGGGGGACGTCGGGGACAGTGGGGTATTTGCTGGTCAACCGCACTGCTTCAGTGTTTCTGTGTGTAATCTCTAGGTGGCGCTATCCCAATGGCTACTACCCCTGCCTGCTTGGCTAGGAGCAGGTTAATGGGCCTGAGTTCTGAAATGGATGCTTCCATCCGGAGGTCAGGGTTGGTAGTGGTCAAGCTAACCTGGGCACAGCCCTCCGGCACACTGTAACTCCCTCTTTCCTTACTAGTGGCTGGAACAATACACAATAATCACCTTCACAATACCCCTGATACACCACACAAGTACCCACACTGTTCACACTTACCACCAGGGCTTTCCTCTGGCTCGACCCTGGGGACCTCCTGCAAAACAAGGTTATACACAGCAAATGACAGCAGTACAGTACTCTTGCACAAACTGGAACCACAGTCAGGGTAAATGCAAAAAGAGTTAGATCTGATTTATTTCAGGGACTTGAACAAGGGAGGGGCGTAATCAGGTTAATTTGCTTAAAGGCTCAATCAATCAAACAGTTATGCATGCACTTCAGGGTCCATAAACAGTCACACACACTCTGGGTACCCAGGTGAAGAAGTGGGCTAGCCAGGATTGTTGCATGGGGTAGGCCGGCGTCGCAGCTGGTTGGGGCCCTGTGATGTAAGAAAACAACATGCAGCACGCACACTGATTGTAATCCGGAGCCAGAGGGCTCAGTTCGTGAAAGAAAATTAACAAGACAATCAGATGACACATTTAGATTAAGCTGTTGTTGCAGGGAGCTACCCTGATGGTTACTCACGATACCCAAGACTGGACACAGGCTGGATGAAAATTGAGACTACAGGCGGTTGATCTGGAGTGCCAGCAGAAGCAGGGCCCACACGATTCGCTCAGGCGTTGTTCCTGTTCAAACGTGGAGCAGGGGGCTGATCCCCAGTCAGGTCTCTCATCTATGGCTTTCTCTATGCAGTGGGGTAGTCTGGCAGGGCCAGTGTGGCAAGGCCCAGGCTGTGTGGAGATGAACGCAGATTCAGTCTGGTCGAGCTGGATACAGCCTCTAGCAAGCAGAACACAATTTATACAGTGGGGAACAAAATCACGACCAACTATAAACACACAGCACATTTACACGTGGGGGATTCTACCATACCAGGCAAACCACTCTCCGTTCACAATCGCAAAGTCTCTGCACACAACGGGAGTTTAAAGGTAGCTGGAAATCCTGACAGGCCAATGCATTCAGCAAATCTTCAGTCTTCTTCAGGTTGATCCTGGTCACAACTCAGTGGCTTACTTCGTTCTCACAAACTCGGATTCAGTCCTAACTGATTCTCTTCTCCCTCTCAGGGGCAGCAGACAGGCATGCAGGCCAAAACTCAGGCCTTTCCACAGAGACTGTCTCAAGCTGTTGCTTCTTCAGCTCCCAACTTAGATCTGACTCAACTGCCAGCAAGCCTGGGAATTTCCCCAAGATCCAAAAGGTTTGGTTGGCTAATTCATCTGTCAGTCACAACAGGACCTCCCCCTTCAGGTTCAAAAAGGCGCCAAAAGCCCAAAACTACAATTCCTGAAGATTTTGACTCCAGACAGCTCCTGTAGTCCAGCTCCATTTTAGGTCCCACCAGTACTGATTGGTCCAATTCGGCAGTCCCGGGCCAAAGTGGTGGGGATAAACAAAATTGTCCTTGCTGCAAAGAAGGCAGGTTAGACAAACTACATTATCATTAGCACTCTAAATGATTTTCAGCAAACAGTTACATCTTTTAACAGAGCTCCCTCTCAGATTACTCATGACTGCAATCCAGGCAGCTCTTAAAGAGACAGTACACAGAGGCTATACAGGCACTCTCTGGCAATCACATTTAAACTGCTAAAACGCGGGACACCAGCCTGGCAGTGAGCATTTAGGTAAGCTCAAGGAAAACTTTTTGGGAACCCCCATTTGTAGGGGAGTTACATGTGGACTGACAGTTTTAGGGATGACAGTGGCACAGGTGCTGGAAGGGGAGGCATGGGGTGGGGGTATGGGCTGGGGGAAAAAATCATTGTCATAACTGTGCTCCAGTACTACAAAAATTAGACAAAACAGTGTGATCCACGACGGTTTCTGTCAGCGACTGCCTTCACTCAGTAGCAGGCACCTTGCCTGCCACTACGTTAGTTGCTATTCACTGGGCCCATGGAGGTATGCGGGGCAGGTGGGTAGGAAGTCACAGAATTACAACCTCATCTTCTTCAGCACGCTTCCGAGCATGGTCCTGATGGTGACTGTCATTTAATTATTTGTTCAGGTTGGTGCAGATGGAAACCATGGATTAATAAGGGAACTTAATCCATGGTCACCTGCTGCTGTACAACCAATGAAAAGTTTGCATTTTACATCCCTCTACAATGCCACATTACAAATGTATTTATTGTTCATTTGGAAAAAACCTTTGAGCACAAATGCTCTTTTACAAAGGTTACACATCAAGGACAATGTACACCGAGAAATTATTGATTAGTTACAAAAGTAAGCCGTTTCAGAGGAGCATTGTCAGGAATCAGTACAAGCTGGTTTTGCAGGTCCATATTACAGCATATCAGGTAAGTGTGTATAACAAAGTACTAGAAGCACATTTCAATTGACAAAATAAGTCCGTTGTAGCAGTTACATTTGGATCCAAGCATGAGAACCCTTTTCAGTTCTCTCTTAAAGAGGGCTATCTTGGGGAGACCCATTCGGAATGCAGGTAATTCATTCAGCTATTGGGGTGCTCTGACTGCAAAGGAATGCATGGCCTGGTTTGTTTTATGGAAGGCTGCTGACAGGGCATTCCTAGACACATTCCTAGTGGGGTATTGGTTGTTAACTGATCGGAGGAGGTTTTGTATAACAGGTGGGGTGAGGTCCAACAGAGTATTTTTTCTAAGTAGACAGGTCTGGTACCTTATTCTGTCCTGGACGAGGAGCAATTGGTTCAAACAACATGAAGTCTTGCTATATTATGACAGTAGCAGCAGTTTGATCCAGCACTAGAACTGCTCTGGAGGTGAAATGGTTAATACCATTCCAAAATAGAACTTTGAGCACGAGCTCTAAGAAGCAGCTCTATCTGTGTAATTTCAAACCTGAACCGTCAGATTCTTTACTCCGCCTCAGTGAACAGTCGCTCTGGAGATTTTTCCTACTGCTCGGTTCATTTCTCGGTTTAAACAGTGTTTTCTCGGTCCGATTCAACCGAGAATAGTTTTATTTTAACCATAAAACCGTTCGGTTCAAGCTTCCGTCTGTGGTAATCGTGAAGTAATTAAAAGGTTTTGTCTGTGTGTGGAACTTGTAAGTTTATCGGTTCGTTTTGAACCGATCAGCTGGGTTTAAAACTCATTAATTTAAAGTTTAACATTTTAGAGTCGGTTCCGGTTCTTATCGGTTCTAAAAACGGATTTTATTACGCTTTTCCAATACTCGTGATAACGGTTGGGAACTCGATATGGTGTCTTGCCTGGCACTGCCGCTTAAAGGGCAAGTTTTCTGGTTAGGCTGGCATTATGTCCTGAGAAACCCAAAAGAAAACCGGCTCCACTGGTTTCAACACTGTGATGTCTGTGGGAAGTCTTTGCCAAGGCTGACCCACACACATGTGTCTATTGTCTGGGTTTGACCACCTCCAGTCAGACTGCCAGATATGTAAAATTTCCTGCAGCCACCCTGGAAAAGAGATTGGGCAGGCTCAGCGAACGAGAGGCCAAAAGTCCGCTGACCGGATGGCCAGCCCGGTTCGGTGCCAACCGGACCGAGGAATGCCTCTGACCAGGGCGAGACTTCCTCGGCAAAAGAAAAGCTGGTTCTGAGGAACCAGTTCCAGTAAAGAAAACAAGAAAGTCAGCAGGTTTGAGTCCAAAATCCTTCTCCAACTGCTGCAGAGATAGCAAAAGCCATACAAATTGTCCAGTCACTGTCTCAGGTTCCGTCCGAACCGCCACTATCTGGCAAAAGGTCGGTTCGTCCGGTTCCAGTGGTTCAGGAATATGATGTTGAGGAGTTTTATGAACCAGAGGAGGGGGAGGATGATTATGAACAGTATGAAGGTGGCTGGGAAGGTCTGGGTGTGCCCATTGAACCGGACATTTCCCCAGACAGACCTTTAGAATCTCCCCCTATGCTATCTGAGTCCCCATCTCATTTTATGTTTTACAAAAAAGTTGCTGAAACCCTCCAGCTTCCCTTGGAAGAAGCTGTGGATGAGCAAGAGGAGCCTGATTTTGTAGAAATGATGGATATTCCAGAGTCTAGGAGATTGTCTATTCCTTTGCATAAGTCTTTTAGGAAGCAAACAATAACAATTTTAAAAGCTCCTAATTCTGTGCCTCCTGTAGATAAAAGATGGACAGAAGGTACACATTGTCAGGTCCTGATACAGAATTCCTTTCTCAAGCAATGCAGTCATGTTAGGGTAGTTCAGGCTGCAGCCTGTGATAAAGCTAATATTCCCTGGCTTCACATCCTCCTGACAAGGATTCCAGGAAGATTGATGCCATGGCGAAAAACAGTATATGGCAGCCTCTCTGGGATTCAGGCAAGCAAATTATATGGCTTATGTAGCTAGGTATCAGAAATCTAGATGGGATACTGTTATGGAATTAGCAAGCAAGCCCATGGTCAGCTGGCTAGCGAACTAGAACAGGTGGCTGCTGATGGCATTGAGGCTTCTAAGGTACAGTTTCATGCTGCTGTGGATGTTAATGATGTTTCCTCTAGGGTCATGGCCACATCTGTAGCTTTTCGTGGGTTGACCTGGCTCAGGTGTACTAGCCTGTCACAGGATACCCAGACTAAGGCTATGGATTTTCCTGTGGTGGGAAATTCTCTGTTTGGGAGCAGACAGAGAATTACATGAAAAGATGGATGAATATAGGACTACTTACAAAAGTGCCCAGCTAAGGAGCGGCAAGCCACTCCCCAGAGGCATACCCCAGGGGTAGGGGTAGGCCTTTTCACAGGCCTTTTATCAGAATCAGGCCTCCTCTGCCTATGCTCAGAGGGCTTCTTCAGAGCAGAGGCAGATGAGGGGTGGCAGGCCTGCTCCCACCCCTCAGCCTAAAACTCCTGCAGGAAACAGGCACCCTGATGGGGTGCCAGGCCGATTCCTTTCACCGGTAGGGGGCAGGCTGGCTTACTTCAGTCAGAACTGGGCTTCTTTAACCTCAGACAAGTGGGTTCTGGAAGTAGTAAGCCAGGGTCTGGTTCTCAGCTTCAAAAGTTTCCCAAGTTGAGAGCCAGATTTTTCTGCAAGTGCTTCAGAGACCCTTGCTCTAGAAGCAGAGGTCTCAACCCTGTTGGCTCTCAGAGCAGTGGAAAGGGTTCCTCCCCTGCACCAGGGCAGGGGTCTGTATTCCAGATACTTCCTTACCCCAAAAAAGACAGGAGAATGGCGGCCCATATTAGACCTCAGATATCTGAATAAGCATCTTTTGAAACCAAAGTTCAAAATGGTAACTCTGGCAATGATTTTACCCTCCCTAAGGCCAGGGGACTGGTTAGCCTCCCTGGACCTCAAGGATGCCTATTTCCACGTCCTAATCAGAAGCTCCCATCGAAAGTACCTCAGATTCGAACTACCTCAGGTCATTACCAGTTCAGAGCAATGCCTTGACTCACCTCTGCCCAAGGGTATTCACAAAGTGTCTGGCAGTGGCAGTGGCTCACTTAAGGAGGCAAAGGATTGCTGTTTTCCCTATCTAGATGATTGGCTCATTGTAGGCCAGTCCCCAGAACAGGTAAAATCTCACCTGCAAGTCACCAGCAGCTTCTCACCTCCTGGGCTTTCTGCTAAATCTGCCAAAGTCGGTTCTGGAACCAGTCCAGGTACTCACCTTTATAGGGGCAGAGTTGGACACAAAGCTAGCCAGAGCTTTTCTTCCCTTAGAAAGGGTGATGAATTTAGTGGCTCTGGCCTCCTCCTTCACTCTGCAGGTCTCTCGACCAGCAAGACACTTTCTGCAGCTCCTGGGGCACATGGCTGCATCCACAGCTGTTGTGCAGGGAGCAAGA
The DNA here is from genome assembly GCA_016271365.2 of Neoceratodus forsteri. Lineage (NCBI taxonomy): Eukaryota > Metazoa > Chordata > Ceratodontiformes > Ceratodontidae > Neoceratodus > Neoceratodus forsteri. The sequence goes on along the minus strand of CM028133.1, from coordinate 43,280,179 downwards.
TTTCAGATGAGAGACATTCAGTTTCACTTGAGAACCTATTGTCTCAGAGAAGAGACCCCCTTTCCAAGTTGGTCCCAGTGACTCGAACCTTGATCCAGGCCCTCCAGTGGTGGCAGGATCAGAGCAATTTAAGATTGGGGGTCCCCTTCATTCCCCCTGTTCACAATTTGACTCTCACTACAGATGCTTCCCTTCTGGGTTGGGGAGCCCACATGGGCGACCTTTCCACTCAGGGAGTGTGGTCCCCCCAGGAATCTCTGCTCCACATCAATTTGCTGGAACTCAGAGCTGTCTTTTTAGCTCTTCAAGCATTTTCTGCATCTGTCAACAACAAGGTGATACAAGTCAGAACAGACAACACCACAACAATGTGGTACATCAACAAACAGGGGGGCACTCGGTCTTCGGCCTTGTGCACCGAGGCAATGAAGTTGTGGTCTCTGGCCTATTCCCTGAACACTTCCCTCATAGCAGTTCATCTTCCAGGGAAGGACAATGTCTTAGCAGATGCTCTCAGCAGGATTTCCCAGGGCCATCACAAATGGTCCCTGGATCCTCAAGTGCTGGGGATAGTCTTTGCCAGATGGGGCACCCCTCAGATAGATCTTTTTGCAGCCCCAGACAATCACCAACTTCCTCTGTTCTGTTGCAGGCCTCCAGTGTTGGGCTCAGTCCCCCTGGATGCCCTTCTCCTGGATTGGGCGGGGAAGTTTCTTTATGCTTTCCCCCTTCCCTCTCCTATTCAAAGTATTAGTCAAAATCAGATCTCAGCCTTGCAGGGTGATTCTGATTGCCCCGGATTGGGCCAGGCAGCCCTGGTACCCACTCCTTCTGTCACTGACAATCCATCTTCCCCTTGCCCTCCCCAGGATTCACAACCTATTAACTTGTGCCCAGGGAAGGGTTTGGTATCCAGACCTCAAATCCCTCAACCTCAAGGCCTGGCTCTTGAGGAGTTAGAGTTTGCTGATTTACACCTCTCTCAGGGTGTTCTTGAAATCCTAAAGGCTTCCAGAAAGCCTTCCACTAGGGCTACTTATAGTTCTAAATGGAAAAGGTTTTCCATTTGGTGTGCTGGAAAAATATTTCCCCAGAATCTGCTGATTTGCCCATTGTATTAGATTACATGGTCCATCTTAATTCCTTGGGTCTCAGACCAGCTACCCTGACAGTCCATTTGGCAGCTGTATCTGCTTTTGTTTCAGCAGGAAACTCATCCCCTTTTCCACTCACCCTGTGTTTTCCAAGTTTTTTAAGGGATTACTCCATACTAATCCACCCTTTCGGGAACTGGCTGCCGATGTTAATGTTTGTATTGCCCAGTTAATGCAACCCCCTTTTGAACCTCTGTTTTCTGCAGAGCTTAAGTATCTAACTTGGAAAACTTTTTTCTGGTGGCTATCACTTCTGCTAGACGCATAAGTGAGTTGCAAGCCTTGTCAGTAGAAACTGACTTTATTTCTTTCCACAGGGATAAGGTAGTCCTTAGGACTAATAGAAGTTTTACCTAAGATGGTTTCAGATTTCCATCTTAACCAATCTATCTCCTTCCAGTATTTTTCACTGATCCTCCTCTTCTGGTGAGAGGAGGTTGCACAGCCTGGATGTTAAGAGAGCTCTTAGTTACTATATAGGCGTACCAAAGGTCACAGAGTTCGAATCCTCCAACTTTTCCTTACCTATGGTGAAGTGGGAAAGCAAACCTGCCACTAAGAGATCAATTGCCAGGTGGATTGTCTCTTGTATCCAATTTTGTTATCAGAAACTGGGCAGAGATCCCCCTCTGGCTTGAGGGCTCACTCTACCAGGGGTACAGCTCTAGCTGCTGCCAGAGACATCCCTATATTAGAGATATGCCAGGCTGCTACTTGGAAAACGGTACACACTTTCACCAAGCATTACTCCTTGGATGTCCAGGCCAGGAGAGATGCTCGGTTTGGCACAGCTGTTCTTCAGAGCCTATTCCCTAAGTAGGTTCAGCCCCTCCTCCATGGAGGTACTGCTGTGTAGTCTGCTACTGTCATAATATAGCAAGACTTAATGTTGTTTGAAGAAAAAATTACTCACCTTAGTAATGTTGTTTCTTCTAATGGAGTCTTGCTATATTATGACCTCCCGCCCAGCCTGCCCCTCTCAGAACTTCTACTTGGGTGGGGTGCGGGCAACTTAGTGTGGGCACTATTTTGTGCCTTTTAGCGTTTCTCCCCCTTTTGGGGGTTTGGGGTGTGTTTTTTTACACTGTTGTTTTATTCTCATGTTGTTAGAATTGTATTAGTAGTTCTGGTCCCCTGACTTGAGTCTTGGGTGTTGGGACCAGCAATGGTTGTTAATATTTAGGTAGCCATTTGGCTAGTGTAGGTTACAGCTTCCACACAGACCTTAGTGAGTTTTTCCTCGTAAAGATCTGACAGTTCAGGTTTGAAATTACACAGATAGAGCTGCTTCTTAGAGCTCGTGCTCAAAGTTCTATTTTGGAATGGTATTAACCATTTCACCTCCGGAGCAGTTCTAGTGCTGGATCAAACTGCTGCTACTGTCATAATATAGCAAGACTCCATTAGAAGAAACAACATTACTAAGGTGAGTATTTTTTTCTTAGGGAATATAGGGAGCAGCCATGGATGAGCCTGTCCACCCCAAGTACAAAGCGACATGCCTTGTTTAGTACAAGTCTGATGCTGTTAAGAACAGAGACAATGGCCACCCGTAGACTGGGAGGCCATAATTGAAGAACAGGAGGACCGTGTTGGATACCATAAAGTGCCTGGCTTTGGGGTGAGGTTCAGTCATTGCCTGAACAGCGCTCCTAGATTTTTGTATGCAAGACTGACGTTGTTGTCCACATGGGGTGCAAAGGAAATTGGGTATCATCCAGGGTGACGCCTAGGTATTTGAAAGAATCAACCTGTTACAATATAGTACCATTAGCATTACGTATGGCAAGGGGATGGACCTTTTTTTTCACTTGTGGACCAGAGAACAGCATAGTCTTGGTTTTCCTGTAGTTTAGGACTAGTTTATTCAGTTTGAACCATTCTTCCAGAAACTCAAAGGTACTTTGCAGGTTACAGGAAAAAGTCTCATGGCAAGAACTGCTGCTAAAGATGACAGCATCATCTGCATAGAGAAGCACATTTGAAGTGGGCATGCTTCAGAAAGATTATTTATGAACAAGCCGAAAAGGAGTGGACCAAGTATTGAGCCTTGTGGCACCCCCTATCGTAATACTTTTAACATCCAATAACGCACCATGAAGCTTTACCCATCGTGTGCGGTCAGTGAGGTAGCTATGGAACCAGGTTACTGTGTGTGAAGACAGGCTTAATGTATGCAGCTTATCGAGCAATAGTGAATGATTCACCAGATCGACCGCTTTTGTCAAATCAATGTAGATGGCACCCCCCAAGTGACCACCATCAAGGGCCTCATGCAGGAAGTTGGTGTACTCAATAAGGGCAGTATTAGTGTTATGGAGCTTCCCGAATCCGTGTTGCTGTTTACACTGAATATTATACTTGCAAAGGCAGGTGATGAGTCGGTCCGATATAATTCTTTCGAGTGCCTTGGACTGTAGAGAGAGGATTGATATAGGCCTGTAGCTGGCAATGTTAACGGTCACCACTTTTGTGCACTGGGGTGACTTGTGCGGCTTTCCAGATTCCAGGGAAGTGGAAGTATTGCAGAGAAAAGTTAAAAAGTTTAGTCAGGAGTACAACAAATTCCTCTAAGGGCAACGCCACCAACTTCTTGTCAATTGTTTCACTCCCAACCCATTTTACCCAGGATTCGTTTTACATATTTGAGGACGTCCACGAAGGTGATGGGTTTGAAAAAGAATGTTGGGTTACTAGTGTTTTGATCAGGGTTACTGGTATGATCATTACCGTGTTTATCAGTGGATCCTAGCTCCATACTGGGGGGGGGGGGGCTAGAGTTGAGGTCCGTAAAGGCATTGTTGAACAAATTGGCTATCTTGCCTGAGGCAAGGGTAACAGTCCCGTTGGTGCCGAGCATCATGGGATGTGTTTTGGCATTTTCACCCAGGAGTTCCTTTATGTTGTCTCAGAATTTTTTCCATTACTCCAATTATTTACTTATAGTATATCGTTAGCCTTTGTTCAGTATAAAAATCAGCCTGCTCAAAATCCTTGTTGTGCACATTCTAAAGCATTGTGCGCATTCCAAAGTGTAGTTGTGCACATTCTGAACAGTTGTTCTGAACAGTTCAAAGGTCACACAATTTTAAATTTCTTATTTATTCCACACCTAGCTACTTACTAACCACCCAGTGCCCAAAGTTGTACCTTTTAACTTTCAAAAGTCTGTAAATTTTATTTTGATCATTGAACAGAACAAAGAAATGGCAAGATGTTTTTGTTTTCACTTGGGGGTTTGTCACTCCAGTGTAAAAAAAAAAAAAAAAAAAAAAAACTATATAAATTAAAATATGGGCAACCACACAACTCAGCATGCGTTTCCATCTCAGGGTTGAGATGACAGCATGGACCTCTCGAGCTTCACTTTCGAGGTTCATATACTGTCATCTCAACCCCTCGATGGAAACACAGCCTTGTTGTGTATGGTTGCTCATACATAACTCTCTATGTTGTTTTTGTGTTGATTGCGCGCACGCGCAAGACACATATTGCGGCAGCTTGCTCCAGAAGCAGGTTGTGGAGGTGCGGCACTGTTGTGGCCAATGCCCCCACTGCCTCTTAAGGCTTGGCCTGCTGTCCCAATGCCGTGGCACGCTGCTGCTGACACTAGTTCAGCCAGTGTTCCACAACCTTGAAACGTTTCAGCCGCTGCAATCAGCGTCTGCCTCATCATTGCAGCATCATCCGCTGCAATGAGGGCTTGTTTCCGTTGCCCGGCCAGGGGCCCAGTCCTAGTTGTGTTGTTTTGCCGAGTGCCCAACCCCTCGGCATCCTGTCCCCTCCCCTTTGTTCTTTGCCGACGGGGGTGCCCAATCCCCATCAGCATGTCCCCCCCCACCAGTTCTTGTATGCTGAGGGGGTGCCCAATCCCCCTCGACTCATGAGACCATCCCCACACCAGTATGTGCGGACAGAGGTGCCCAATCCCCATCAGTTCCAGTCCCCCCACCCCAAAATACGCAGGTGGCATACTGAAAACCCACTCCAGCATGCCAAAAGTACCTGAAAAAAGGAAAAACCATCCTGCGGCGTCTTTTTTTTTCCTAACAACTGAAAAGAAGAAAACGGTCCCTCGCCGTCTGCACCCCTTCCCCCAACCTGCGCCTTCCCACTGTGAACCCACCTTCCCACACCCCCACACCCCATACTTACCTCCGGAGCTCGGCGAGATGATCTTCGGTGGACCGGGAATACGTCTGCACTCTTCAAAGCCGACCACGAACTGAGGAAATGCTGGTAAGCTGTATAATGGAATAAATAGGGTTTTTTTCAACTTTGCTGCATATCTCAGGCATTGTTTGGAATTTTGGCACCAAATTTTCAACATGGGGTTTTTGGGACCCCTCCTCATGAATTCAGCCACTGTCATGGCGTTATTCGGCCCCGAAAGGTGATTTCGTGGTCACTGCGTGGAATCACCTTTTGAGACTGATTAATGAAACAACAGTGCCAGTTTTCCTGAGGTGGGCTCTCAAAAAGCCTATGTTGCAAATTTGGTGGAAAAAATCCAAAAAATGACTGTTTTATGAGCGTGCATTGCGCAGTTGCTATGCACTCTCATAACCTTGTGAATTTAAAATATTTTCTTGCCAAATTTTCAACATTGGCATTTTTTCATACCTCCTTATGAACAGTACAGCTGTCATTTTTCACATCCTGACCAAAATGTGTTTTCGCATTTCCGGCGCAGAATAGCACGATCACTGTGGGAAATCAGTGTTCGGGACAGATTAAGAAAATGACAGTGACACTGTTCATGAGCAGAGGTCCTAAAATTCCTATGCTGAAAATCTGGTGATGAAAGTCCAAAAAATGACTGTGTTACAAGCGTGCATTGAACTGTTTCCACGCACCCTTGTAACTTCGCAAATTTGTAATATTTTCATGCCACATTTTCAGCACTGGCATTTTTTCACAGCTCCTTATCAGCAGTACAGCTGTCATTTTTCACATCCTGGCCAAAATATGTTTTTGCACTCCTGCCGCAGAATAGCACGGTTGCTGTGGGAAATCAGTGTTTGGGACAGATTAAGATCTAACGATTGAGAGGGGGGAGTTACTGAGCTCAGTTGAGCTCTGTCAGGAGTGCTGCAGATTTCTTTGTTGGCAGAAAAAGGCCCCAACGCAGGAGCCTAGTACAAAAGGGCAGCCTGCAGCGTCAGGAGAAACAGAACAAAAGAGCGACTGACGGAGGAGGAGTGAGCGAAGTCAACGGTGCTCTGTCAGGACTGCTGAGGATTTCTTTGTGGGCAGAAAAAGGCACCAATGCAGGCAGGAGCCCAGTACAAAAGGGCAGCTTGCAGCGCCGGGAGAAATGGAACGAGCGACAGAGAGGGGGAGAGAGTGAGCTCAAAGGAGCTCTGTTTTGACTGCTGCGGATTTCTTTGTGGGCAGAAAAAAGCGCCAACACTGGCAGGAGTCCAGTGCAAAAGGGCAGCCTGCAGCGTGAGGAGAGACCGAACGAGTGAGGGAGAGGGGAGGAGTGAGTGAGCTCAACAGAGCTGTGTCAGGACTGCTGCGGATTTCTTTGTGGGCAGAAAAAGGCACCAATGCAAGCAGGAGCCTAGTACAAAAGGGCAGCCTGCAGCGTCGGAAAAAATAGAATGAGTGAGTGAGAGAGGGGGAGCGAGTGAGCTCAATGGAGCTGTGCCGGAACTTTTGAGTTGCCCACCCTCCCGCCCAATCCTCCGTGGTTCTATATTACAGCAGGGTCTCTGGAGTGGAGACAAAGCAATGACTGGATATGCCCACACCTCCTTATGAACAGTACAACTGTCATTTTTCACACCCTGGCTGAAATGCGTTTTCGCACTTCCGGCGCAGAATAGTGCGGTCGCTGTGGGAAATCAGTGTTCGGGACAGAGTAAGAAAACCACAGTGACACTGTTCATGAGCAGAGGTCCTAAAATGTCTATGTTGAAAATTTGGCAACGAAAGTCCATAAAATGCCTGTGTTACAAGCGTGCGTTGAACTGTTTCTACACACCCTTGTAAATTCGCAAATTTGTAATATTTCCACGCCACATTTTCAACACTGGTATTTTTTCACACCTCCTTATGAACAGTACAGCTGTCATTCTTCACATTCTGGCCAAAAGATGTTTTTGCACTCCTGCTGCAGAATAGCATGGTCGCTGTGGGAAATCAGTGTTTGGGACAGATTAAGATCGAGCGAGTGAGAGATGGGAGTGACCAAGCTCAACTGAGCTCTGTCGGGAGTACTGCAGATTTCTTTGTGGGCAGAAAAAGGCCCCAGCGCAGGAGCCCAGTACAAAAGGGCAGCCTGCAGTGCCGGGAGAAACAGAACGAGAGATTGAGTGAGGGCGGAGAAGTGAGTAAACTCAACGGAGCTCTATTAGGACTGCTGCAGATTTCATTGTGGGCAGAAAAAGGCGCCAATGCAGGCAGAAGCCCAGTACAAAAGGGCAGCCTGCAGTGCCGGGAGAAACGGAATGAGTGAGTGAGAGAGGGGGATTGAGCGAGCTCAATGGAGCTCTGTTGGGACAGCTGTGAACTTCTTTGTGGGCAGAAAAACACACCAACGCAGGCAGCAGCCCAGTACAAAAGGGCCGCCTGCAGCGAAGGGGGAGAGACAGAACAAGCGAGTGAGAGGGGGAGAGAGTGAGCTCCATGAAGGTGTGTCGGGACTGCTGCGGATTTCTTTGTGGGCAGAAAAAGGCGCCAATGCAAGCAGAAGCCCAGTACAAAAGGGCAGCCTGCAGCGTCGGAAGAAATAGAATGAACGTGTGTGAGAGGAGGAGTGAGCGAGCTCAATGGAGCTGTGTCGGAACTTTAGAGTTGCCCACCCCCCCATCCAGTGTCCTCTGTGGAGCTATATTACAGCCGGGTCTCTGGGGTGGAGACAAAGCAATGACTGGATGCTTTTAGGATTGCTCTAATAATACAGATTAAGTTGTTCTGTTTATTTCTCTAACTGAGCTGAGTAATAAATTTGGTTGCTGTTGCTAGCCTAGCTTGTAGAGCAGAAAGCAACTAATTAAAAAAAGCTACATTTTCTTATTAATTTAAAACTTATATCTCAGCAGGAGTCACTGTCTGTTGAGATTAAGTTGACAGATACTTTATTAGAAGTAGAAGGGGTCTTATTTAGGGTTAAAAAAAGAAAGAAAAGAAAGAAAGTCAGTGTGTGTTCTGTGCTGGGAAGGGTATTGTATCAGCTGACTTTGCTAAACCAGTAGAAGGAGAGAGAGCTTAATTGGGGGTGTGGCTTAGACACTATAAAAGCAGATGACTCAGATTACAACTTCCTGTTGCTAGCCTTTTTTCTTACTAATTGCCCTCCATCCCACCCACCCAAAGCCAGTTCTACTTTTATTGCCACTGGATCTGACTGTCAACAGGAACTTCCTGTTTGGCAGTAGGAATGGAAGGATCATAGAGAAACATTGGTTTTGTCAACCCTAAAGGAAAAAAGTAGCTCACTCTCCCCCCCATCTGCTGGTGGTCTGACATTGAGCAAGGAAGAAGGAGGCTACTAAAGAAAATAGGAAATTGTTGTCCCAGAACAGGAAGGGTGAGAGTTGTAAGGAGAGGATAGAGTAAGCATACAGAGAAACAGGAGAGGGGACACAAAATAAGACTTGATAGGAGTGGTGCAGTGCAATGGCTGTGGGGTGGCAGTGTTCCAGGAGACATTCTGGAGGTTGTGATGCTGCCCTATTTGCAGGCACCTCTCTGGTCTGAGAGAGGAGGTTGCCCGTCTCCAGGCTGACCTGGCTAGGATTTGTGAAACCTCCTTCCCCACCCAGGGAAGACCAGGGCCAATGCCACTACCTCAGAGGTTGCCAAGAAAGAGGAGAGGCTGGACCAGGGTGGGCTCAGGGAGGGAGAGGGTGGTGGAACAGAGTTCCATCCCTCCAGCTGTACCTCTCCACAATTCATTCGCTCTTCTGGTGGATAGTGGTTCCTCACGGAGGTACCTGCAGTGGAGACCAAGGAGGATGCTGGGAACCTTCAAAGGAGACCCACAGGAGGTGGCATGGGACCCCACAGGGAAGAAACAACTCCTGGTGGGGGACTCAATCATTAGGGGGTAGAAATGGGGAGGAAGGGAGAGGGAGTGAGGTGCCTTCCTGGCGCCATGGCTTGAGGGACAGGAAGCAGATCCTCAGGATCGTGAGGAGCTGCACGAGGAGGGAGCTGGATGTCATTGTCCACCTAGGGACAAATGACCTGGCTAGGAATGGGATCAGAGCAGTGCAAGAGAGTTTGTAGAGTTGGGAGGGGCCTTAGACAAGTAGCCACAGTAACCTTCGGAGGTGCTGCCTGTCTATGGCAAGGGTGATTAGGGCACTCTCACCAGGGAATTCAACGAGTGGTTGAAAAACTGGTGGAGCCCAGGGTTTGGCTTCATTGGGGACTGGGGAGCCACCTGGAGGGATGCAGACATATACTGGTGCGATGGTCTGCATCTGTCCAGGGGGGAACCAGGATCCTAGGTGAGAGGTTTAAATGCTTCATTGGCAAGCATTTAAACTAGCCAAGGGGGGAGGCACTGAAAAGGAGCAGGGATATCCCAGCTTCCCCCCACAAAACATGGTAATTAGTGAGGTAAACACCACGGTAGAGAAGTTATTAGGGAGAAGGACAGAGGTAAATGTAAAAAAAGGCAAAGGTAGTAAGGACAGGAATGGGGCTAAAAGGGGTAAGGCTATCAAAAAATGGAGGGTGATGAGTACCAATGCCCATAGTCTGTGTAACAAGCTCCCTGAACTAGTGGCCTTGATGGAAGAGGGTTGCCTGGATATTGTGGCAGTCACAGAAACATGGTACACAGAGAACCATGACTGGGATGTCAACATACCAGGATACACAATCTACAGGAGGGACAGGCAGGGTAAAAGAGGAGGAGGAGTAGCTCTCTATGTAAAGGAAGGGATCAAAGCAACAGAACTAAAGGGTAAACAGGGAGCAGATGAGGCACTCTGGGTCACCCTGGAGACAAGAAATGGCACCACAATCCGCTTGGGGTTGTATGCAGGCCCCCATCTCAGGGGAGGAATGGACAAGGAAATGATAAAGGCTTCCTTAGAATGGCAGAAAAAGGAAGATACTGCTGATGGGGACCTGAATATGCCAGATGTTAACTGGAGCACCTTTGCTGCAGGCACATCCAAGAGCAGGGTCATTCTTGATGCCCTACAGGGGGCATGCCTCAGACAGCTAGTATTGGAACCCACTCAGGAAGGAGCAGTCTTAGACCTGGTACTCTCAAATGAGGATGGAGAAAGAATCTCAGATTTAGAGGTGGGTAGCCATCTGGGAACAAGCGACCACCAAACAGTGCGGTTCACGATAAACACAGCCATACAATCAAGCCTTACAAAAGCAAGAGTATTGAACTTTAGGAGGGCTGACTTTGGGAACATGAGAGAGTGCCTTAGAAAAGCACTAGCAAACAGGCAGGAAGGAGGGGTGGAGGAACAATGGGGAGTGATCAAAACAGCCATCACAGAGGCAACAAGCCTTTGTGTAAAGCAAATCAATAAAACACAACGAAGGAAAAAAACGCTATGGTTCTCAAAAGAGGTGGCAGGGAAGGTTAAGGAGAAAAGGATAGCATTCAGGAAATATAAGGAAACACAGAAGGAGCAGGACAGAGAACTTTATCAGTTAAAGCAAAAAGAGGCTGGGAAGGCAGTCAGAATAGCAAAGGCCCAAACCGAGGAAAGGATAGCCAATTCTGTTAAGAAGGGGATAAGACCTTTTATAGGTACATTAGGGAGTGAAGAAAGACCAAAGGAGGGATACTGAGGCTTAATAAAGGGGAGGGAATGTGGGTAGAGGGGGACAGTGAAAAAGCAGGGATACTGAACGAATATTCCTGCTCAGTATTCACAAAGGAAGAGGAGGGGGGAGGTACCTAAACCAAAGAAGAGAAACATTCTGAAGACGGAGGTCGATACCAGTCCATTTACAGAAGAAAGGGTTCTGATAGAACTAATAAAATTGAAGGTGGACAAAGCAATGGGGCCTGATGGGATTCACCCAAGAATTCTAAAAGAACTAAGGGTAGAACTAGTGACACCGCTGATTACTCTCTTTAACAAATCATGGGAGGATGGGGTGGTACCTGAGGACTGGAGGAGGGCAGATGTGATTCCTCTTCACAAAAGTGGGAGCAGGACAGAGGCAGGAAATTACAGACCAGTTAGTTTGACTTCAGTGGTAGGGAAAATGATGGAATCACTTCTGAAGGAAAGAATTGTTGAGTACCTAGAGGCCAGTGGGGCACAGGACCCAAGGCAGCATGGATTTATGATGGGAAGGTCGTGTCAGACGAATCTAATAGATTTTTTTGACTGGGTGACCAAAGTAGTAAACCAGGGAGGGGCTGTGGACATGGCCTACCTAGATTTTAGCAAGGCATCTGATACAGTCCCACACAAAAGATTAATACATAAATTAGCCAGCCTTGGAGTGGGCCCCAAGGTGGTAGCCTGGATAAAAAATTGGCTAGACAACAGGACGCAAAGGGTAGTAGTAAATGGAGTACGCAGTGAAGAAAGGAGGGTTACTAGCGGGCACCGCAGGGTTCAGTACTGGGACCGGTCCTTTTTAATGTCTTTATAAGTGACATTGCAGAGGAACTGGAAGGAAAAGTATGTCTCTTTGCAGACGACACAAAGATCTGCAACAGAGTTGATACACAAGATGGAGTGGAAAGGATGAGAAGGAACTTGGCAAGGTTGGAGGAATGGTCAAATGTATGGCAGCTCAGATTCAATGCAAAGAAGTGCAAGGTAATGCACATGGGAAACAAAAACCCAGGGGAAGAGTACACAATGGGGGGTGAGATACTGACAACAGTAAAAATGGAAAGGGACCTGGGGGTAATTATATCAGATGATCTAAAGGTGGGCAAGCAATGTGAGAAGGCAGTAAGGAAGGCTGGGGGATACTGGGATGCATAGGAAGAGGCATCAATAGTAGAAAACAGGAAGTTGTTATCCCTCTGTACAGACAGTTGGTGAGACCCCATCTGAGTATTGTGTGCAGTTCTGGAGACCCCATCTCGCAAAGACATAGACAGAGTGGAGGCTGTCCAGAGGAGGGCAACCAAAATGTGCAGGGTCTGTACCAGAAGACATAAAGAAAGACTAAAGGAGCTTAATATGTATACCCTTGAGGAAAGAAGGAGAGGATATGATAGAAACTTTCAAGTACCTCAAGGGAATCAACAAAGTCCAAGAGGGTAGCATCTTTCGGAAAAAGAGATGTGCAAGAACAAGGGGGCACAAATTTGAAGATAGAGGAGGGATGGCTCAGAGGTAATGTGAGGAAGTATTCTTTCACAGAGAGGGTTGTGGATGCATGGAACAGCCTCCCTGAGGAGGTCGTGGAGTCAAGAGCAGTGGGGGAATTCAAGAATGCATGGGACAGACATAAGGCAGTCCTAGTGGGGTAGGAGGAAGTAAGCTGTTGGTTAACTAGGATCTGCAGCTTATCTGTTAGGTAGGAAAATGGGCAGACTAGGTGGGCCAAAGCAGTCCTTATCTGCCGTCAAATTCTATGTTTCTATGGTGAAAAATCGCAAAAAATGACTGTTTTACAAGCGTGCATTGCACAGTTGCTACGCACACTCGTAACTTCATGAATTTACAGTATTTTCACTCCAGATTTTTAACATTGGCATTTTTCCACACCTCCTTATGAACTGAACTGTTATTTTTCACATCCTGGCCAAAATGCGTTTTCACACTTCCAGTGCAAAATAGTGCGGTCGCTGTGGGAAATCAGTGTTCGGAACACATTAAGAAAACCACATTGACACTGTTCATGAGTAGAGGTCCTAAAATGCCTATGTTGAAAATTTTGTGATGAAAGTCCATAAAAGGAGGCAGTATAGCGCAGTGGTCTAAGGCTCTGAGCTGCAAATCTGATGACATCCAGCAGACCAGACCTGGGTTTGAATCCCACAGCTTCCACTTGCATACTGTGTGATCCTGAACAAGTCACTTAACCTCCTTGTGCTCCCAGGTCACTCCTGTAAAAAAGCTTTCAGCTTAGTGTGCTATACCTGGTTAAACAACTAAATAAAAAAAAAAAAAATGACTGTGTTGCGAGCGTGCATTGTGCAGTTTCCATGCACCCTTGTAACTTCACAAATCAGTAACATTTTCACACCAGATTTTCAACACTGGCATTTTTTCACACCTCCTTATGAATAGCACAGCTGTCATTTTTCACATCCTGGCCAAAGTGTGTTTTCGCACTTCCGGCGCAGAATACCGCAGTCGCTTTGGGAAATCAGTGTTTGGGACAGATTAGGATCGAGCGAGTGAGAGAGGGGAGCACGAGCTCAACTGAGCTCTGTCGGGAATCAGTGCGGATTTCTTAGGTGGGCAGGCATCCCAATGCAGGCAGGAGCCCAGTGCAAAACGGCAGCGTGCAGCGGCAGGAGAAACAGAACAAGCAAGTGAGAGAAGGGGACTGAGCGAGCTCAATAGAGCTCTTTCAGGACTGCTGCGGATTTCTTTGTGGGCAGAAAAAGGCACAATCGGAGGCAAGAGCCCAGTACAAAAGGGCAGCCTGCAGCACCTGGAGAAACAGAATGAGCGAGTGAGAGAGGGGGAGTGAGTGACCTCAACGGAGCTCTGTCTGGACAGCTGTGAACTTCTTTGTGGGCAGAAAAAGGCGCCAATGCAGGCAGAAGCCCAGTACAAAAGGGCAGCCTGCAGTGCCGGGAGAAACAGAATGAGCAAGTGAGAGGGGAGTGAACAAGCTCAACGGAGCAGTGTCAGTACTGCTGCAGATTTCTTTGTGGGCAGAAAAAGGTACCAATGCATGCTGGAGCCCAGTACAAAAGGGCAGCTTGCAGTGTCGGGAGAAATAGAACGAGCGAGTGAGAGAGGGGGAGTGAACGAGCTCAATGGAGCTCTGCCAGGACGTTACACTTGCCCACCCTCCTGCCCAGTGCTCTGTGTGGTCCTCTATTACAGCAGGATCTCTGGAGTAGAGACAAAGCAATGACTGGATGCTTTAGGATTGCTGTAATAATACAGATTTACTTCTTCTGTTTCTTTCTCTAACTGAGCTAAGAACTGAGCAATACTGTTATGATTGCTGTAATAAGGGGCATGGTCTGAACGCCGATACAGATGGCCGCTTAACTCGTCAACTCAATTTCCAGCTTAACAAACTGCCCAGAATCGCGGGCACCCAGGGATCGCCAACTCCAAAAAGGTGTTTTTAGGGATGTGGTAGACTCACCTATTAGTGAATCGCGGGTTGTCATTGCGCCCAACGTTCTGGTCAACAGCCCCGCAGCACCAATTAAAGCGCAACCCGCTTTTGCACTGAACAGACCCCGACACATCGATCTCCTCAGCAGGCACAGTGCCCATCCTCCTTACAGGTGAATCGCAGTACGCGCGCGGCGAGAGGCTGATCTCGGGAATAAGCCTTAACTACAGTGCGGCAAGGGACCACCAAGGAAACCTTTCAGCTGGAAAATGGCCATGCACAAGCTGGGAATGCAAGGCTCAGGTACTATGCTTCAAGAAGCAAACCCTCCGGACCTTAGTGCCTCACTGCAGCACATAACAGCAATGCTTGAAACCCTCCTGACGAGGATAGATACAATATCGGCCACTCTATCTGGCACTGTGGCAAAGGTATGGGTACTTAATGACAAATTAAACTTTATGGATCAGCGGATGGAGGATCTAGAGGCTGACCAGGCCAAAATTCTACGACGCTTACAGGAGCAGGATGAAAAGTTGGCAACACTCTGGAAACGGGCAGAAGACCAGGAAAATAGGGGAGGAGGAATAATATTAGAATACTCTGGTTCCCAGAGGGTGTTGAGGGCCAGAATGTGGAAACATTTTTAAATGAGGAGATTCCTAAAATCCTGGGGGAGAGATGGCATGGACCTATCGAAGTCGAAACGGCCCACCGCATACCTGGTGATCTTTGTTCACAGCAGGCGCCCCCCAGGCCCATTATTGCATACCTCCTGCGATACTCAACTAAAGAAAGGGTACTGAGGGCAGCCTGAGACAAGGGCGAATTGATGTGGCATGGGACTAAAATGTCATTATTCAAAGACTTCTCTGCCGAGGTAGCTGCACGAAGAAAAGCCTTTCTACCTATCAAAAAATGCTGGCTGCGCATGGGTTCAGATATGGGTTCAGGAATCTGGCATGCCTCTATGTGTCTCGAGAGAGCAGGGACATAGTAGCAGAAACTCCTCGAGAGGTTGAAGACTGGGCCTCTAGATACTGGCCATGATTAACATTAAACACTACCACCCCCAAGAAGCTCTGGGCCCTCGGACCTCGAACAAGGGATAGAAGGAACACCACTTTCAGTGACTGCTGCAGGGAGGAAGGCAATTCTGGTCGGATGCTGCAGCGCTTGAGTACTTCCCCCAGGTCTCCTCCGCATTCAATACTGCCTGGAACAGACAATAATAAGGCAATATGCTCCCAGCCAGCTGAACATCCCCCCTCTTCACTGCCTCAGCGTGAAGCACCCCAAGGGTCCCGAATTCGTCATCGCTCGGTGAACGATCAAGGATCTCCATCCAAGGGCCCAGGGAGTGTGCCACCAGCGAAACTGACTAAAGATGAATATCTCAATCAAGACTCCATGGAAAAACAGGACATCCCCGATGACCTTCTCTTGGAAGTGGCAGGGAACGTATCGTGGGCAGATTTTCTGGCGGACCTGGCAACGGCTCAGGATCTATCCAGTGTCTCAATGAAACCTGGACTATTAACCTTTGCTGAAGCCCTCTCCCAGGACACTCCTCAAATAACAAAGTTGACCGAGGCCGAAGGAATAACCTTGAATGACTGATTGTAATAAGTCTGTACCTTGGTCTTTTTATGGGTAATATGGGCTTCAGGGGAGACAGAGGCGTCGGCGGATGTAGCAAGACCCTCTTTTCTTTTTTAAGGGTTAATTGCTATACTAGCGGAGCCCAAACAGAAGTGTATCTTTATGGCACGTCGATCAGTGGGCTACCCCCTCCCCCCCCATCCAATAAGAGCATGGGAAATTCATAGATTTTTCCCCTTGCCGCCTCAATGTGTTATACCATTTCAGACCTGATCATGAGAACCACAAGATAGCATATTATCTCGCCCTGGCCTCCATATCGAATGATGGCCTGCATGATGTGTATGCAATATAGCTGTTATTCTTGGCTTAACAGGGCGCAGGACAATAAACACCTCCCCTTTCTCCTCAAATCCCGTCCCTTTTCCCTGGGAATACTAATCCTGTCTTTAATGCTGGGGATGGAGCTACGAACTGTTGGTAGGTTTATTTCCACTTTTCCCTGTATTGGTGGAAGATTAGCGTGGCAGTGTGCGCCTCCTCAATAGTGTAGAGGACACGCTTTCACCTATAGCTAAGTGCTTGTTTTAGTTACGTATTGTTATTGACTTTCTACTGTTTATAGAATAGTATATTTCATCCTCTTTTGTGGGAACGAACATATCAAACTGTTATCTGATCACTTTAGTTGATTGTTTAGTGCTTTAACTCAGTTGTTCTATTGTTATACCAGGTCTTGGCAGTTACCTCTACCTACTGGGCTGTTTACCTCCTCATCTTGTGCAATCAACCTCCCTTCTTCCACCTGTGACTACCTATTCCCTCTTGCTTTTCTGTCACTTCTGGATACGGGTGGTAAGTACATACACCTTTTGTACTGCTTGAAACAACAATGCAGAGCGCTAACGCAGGTATAAAACTTACGTCATGGATTGTGAAAGGCTTAAATCACCCCGTTAAGCGCTCCATGGTCCTTAGACACCTACACTCCTTGCAGACGGATATTGCGCTTATCCAAGAGACTCATCTCACTGCAAGGACTGTATCGTGGCTCAAAAAGGCATAGGTTGGTAATGTCATTGCTAGTTCAGCCTCAGCCAAGTCTAGGGGGGTGGCTATACTACTCAAGAAATCATGCCCTTGGGTACAAGAGCTGGTAATCTCAGATGCTCAAGGCCACTGGATAGCGGTCCACTTTTCATATCCTGGGGGTCTAGCGATACTGGCGAACATGTATGGCCCAAATATAGACGATCCCGACATTATATTGGATCTCTACAAGGCGATGGAGACACTGGCAGACGGCCATCCGCAGATCCCAATACTACTCAGAGGTGATTTTAACTTCACTCCTGACATTTTCCTTGACAAATCCAAACCAACTCCTCAGACACACCCCAAAGCAGCGTTAACTCTTCAAGGCGCTATGGCAGAGTGGGGAATGATCGATGTGTGGCGTAGGGACCATCTGTCAGGGCGGGACTTCTTTTTCTCTCCACCCCACACTACGTATAGTAGGATTAACTTCTGGCTCACCAATGCCCCTGCAGCCCGAGACGTTACCTGTACTAGGATACACGACATCCTGGTCTCAGACCATGCCCCAGTATCTTGCTCCTATACCCCCTCTGGATGGACCGGATCAGGGACAAGATGGCGTTGCAACCCTGTCCTTCTTCTGGACCCACAGTTTCAGTCCATGGTGCGGAAGATGGCCAGAGATTATTTCTCGTTTAACCAAGCTGTAGACACCTCAGCAGCCATGGTATGGGAGGCCTTTAAGGCTGTCCTGAGAGGGCGAATCATTGCATACTCAGCACACAAGAACAAACGCAGAAAAACAGAGGTAAATGCATTGCAATTAGAACTGTCTTCATTGGGAGCAAGATTCAGGGCCTCCGCTGCCAATGTACCCGACCCAGTACTCCTTCGGGAAATAGTCGTTTTGAAGTACCGTATAAATACTATATTACAACAAAAGTCAGAGTGAGCACTGATCAGATCCAAACACTTGTATTGGGAAGGGGGGGGATAAGGGGGGTAAACTTCTAGCATTTCAGTTAAGGAAACAGGCGGCCTCTCATATCCATGCCCTTAGAAGCAGGGAAGGCCAAGTGGTTACGAATCCTAAAAAAAAACAAAACATGAATGTATGCAACAATTCTATCAGCGACTATACCAATCGCACACCCACATCCATTAAGATGCCAACTAGCTGACTTTTGTGCCAACACCAATATCCCCCAACTCTCGGATACTATGAAACAGGTACTGGACCAACCATTTACTGAAGCGGAGCTTTTGAAAGCTCTTAATCAACTGGCTAAAGGCAAATCGCCTGGACCAGATGGAATGACTACAGAATTATACCAAATCATGAGTGCGGAAATTGCTACCCCTCTCCTCTCAGTTTTGCAGGAGGCCCATGAGACCGGCATCCTTCCTCCCACCATGCGGGAAGCCTTAATCACACTATTGCCAAAAAAAAAAAAAATCAGACGACCCCCTTAATTGTTCTAATTACCACCCAATCTCCCTTATTTCTGTCGATAATAAGATTGCAGCCAAAATGCTAGCCATTCGGTTGATGGAATTCATACCCCATATTATCCACCCCTCGCAAGTCAGATTCACCAAGGGAAGGGCTTCTGTGGATAATATTAGGCTAGTTCTGGATCTCAAGTGGCTAGCTATGCATTCCCAAAGCCCAATGGCAATAGATTTTTCCAAGGCCTTTGATTCTGTAGAGTGGCCTTATATTCATGAAATATTCTGTCTTTATGGGTTTGGTCCATACTTCAGGCAATGGATCAATGTGTTGTATAATACACCCCTTGCTAGGATACTGACTAATCAGGATATTTCAGCCTCTTTCTCTTTGCACAGGGGCACGCAGCAGGGTTGCCCCTTTTCCCCCTTTACTTTTCCTGGTGGCTTTGGACCCACTTATCCGAAAATTGCAAGCGACTGAAAATATCACAGGTATTTAGGTTGGCCAGCAGGTATACTTAACTGCTGCTTATGCAGACGATTTACTCCTAACCTTAGACCACCCAAATGAATCCCTCCCTGGCATTTTCGAAATTTTGGGGGAATTTGCACAGCTGTCCAGATTGCAAATTAATCAAAACAAGACCAGTGTTACCCCCCTCAACAAGGCTTGCACGAATTCCTGCCTGCATGGTCTGGACCTAAAGTGGGTTCCACGCAGTTTTTCATACCTAGGCATCACTGTTCCATTTAGGTGGCAGCTCTTGGAGCGGGAAACTTTTGGTCCCCTAATAACTTCGCTAATTGCTGAAATAAGCCACTGGCGTCATCACAATCTCTCCCTGTCAGGTAAAGTAGCGGCAATGCGAATGTTGTTGCTACCCAGAGTTGCATACCTACTTAACAACCTTCCGATTGCCCTGCCAAACAAGGTGTTCCGTACACTGGACAAGTTGATGTCCTTCTTTCTCTTGGAAGGTAAGACACCCAGATGGAGCCAGAGTAAAATGAGGGCCCATCAGACCAAGGGTGGCTTTGGATTTCCCTGGTTACAGGGATACCACTGGTCTCATGTCACGGCCCAAGCCACTAAATGGTTCGTCCCCTCCTCTTCCCCACCCATTCTCTGGGTACAGCTAGAATCTCAATTAATGCGAAGCACCCCCCTGTTTACACTATTAACTAATGGTCCTACAAACCACAACGATCTTACCCCATGCATGATTGAGACCAATAAGGCGTGGCGGAAAATCATGGCAGCCACCAACACCCCTAAGACGGTATGCTCTATGCCTCTCTGGTACATGGCGCTATGGCAGAACCAACTCCTTACAATAGACAAAAAAACGCTCAACTGGCCAGGGTGGGAAAGCAAAGGGATTCGCCTTGTTCAAGACCTGTACGTGGCCAATTCCTCTACCTTAATGTCTTTTTAACAGCTTAAGTCTCGGTACTCCCTTCAGTCTATGGACTTTTGGAGATACCTACAACTTCGTAGTGTGGTCCAGACTGTCAGTGGGATCTATCCGGTAGATCCAAAATGGCATTGGCTATCTACATTACATTTAGAAACATCAACTCGAGGTTTGACAGGGCACTTCTATAACACCTGGCGGGAGGCACAACCGGATCACACAGACTCGTGCAGAGGCGCATGGAGATAAGACCTCCAAGCCCCCATTACCTCTGAAAACACGGTCTCACTGCCTACGTCTAGCTCACTCCATATATAAGGATGCCCGAAGTCAACTAATACAACTGAAAATTCTGCTCCGGTGGTATCGCACACCAGTGGTCCTACATGCGTGGGGTTTTCTCCTCATGCGAGGTGCTGGCGATGTCAGCATGACTCTGCAAATCTCCTCCATGTGCTCTGGAGTTGTCCGATCCTGGTCCCCTTCTGGTCAACCATTGCAATGGACTGCTCCAGAATACTGGGCCTCCTCGTGGATATTTCCGATCCATTGCTCCTACTGGGTGACCCTACCTCGCTGGGCCAGCTGCCGAAGTCGCTTCAGAACTGGCTCTTAGTAGCCCTATTGGAAGCAAAAAGGCTCCTCCTTTTACCTTGGAGACAAGCATCCCCTCCACCTATCTCCCGCTACCACTCAGCTCTGGCCAGACTAGCCACATTTGAGAGGCTCACATATGTTAACAGAGGGAAGCTTACTGAATACTATAAGAAATGGAGAGCATACCTTAATTCCTCTCTATGTAAAGCTCCCCTCCCCCTTTTTCTCAACCCTGCGGTATAAAGTGGCCTTGTTGTTTTAAGACCCGTTAGTGGATTACAAACCTAATGACTGGCATGGGTTGATTGAGGAGTAAATCTGTCAGCCCTTGTTTGAACACCTTTCCTTTCATTTCCATAGTTTTTCCTTTTTATTTCCTCTCTTATCACTTCTCATAATAACTAATTCTGTATACTGGGTGAGGTTGATTGCTGTAGTCTAGTTGTAGGTATACTGTATGACATAAGTTCTTTTTTGTCCTTAAGGCTGAATATGTTAAGTTGGTTTGTACTGGATGTATGAATGCCAACTTCGAACTGTTGGTACTATGTAAGCAATATATCCTGGTGAGTTTTGTGAATCCTGGTGGGTTAAAGTGCCCTATACTGTATGTTAACTGTCTGTATACTTGGTGACATGTAATGAAACTAAACTAATGAAGTATTCTATGAAAAAAATGATTGCTGTAATAATACATATGTATTTGTTCTGTTTATTTCTCTAACTGAACTGAGTAATTAGTAAGTAGACAGTTGGTGAGACCCCATCTGGAGTACTGTGTGCAGTTCTGGAGACCCCATCTCCACAAAGACATAGACAGAGTGGAGGCTGTCCAGAGGAAAGCAACCAAAATGGTGCAGGGTCTGCACCAGAAGACATACGAAGAAAGACTAAAGGAGCTTAATATGTATACCCTTGAGGAAAGAAGGGAGAGAGGGGACATGATAGAAACTTTCGAGTACCTCAAGGGAATCAACAAAGTCCAAAAGGGTAGCATCTTCCAGAAAAAGAGATGTGCAAGAACAAGGGGGCACAATTTGAAGATAGAAGGGGGACGGCTCAGAGGTAATGTGAGGAAGTATTTTTTCACAGAGAGGGTTGTGGATGCATGGAACAGCCTCCCTGAGGAGGTCGTGGGATCAAGAACAGTGGGGGACTACAAGAATGCATGGGACACGCATAAGGCAGTCCTGGTGGGGGGTAGGAGGAAGTAAGCTGTTGGTTAACTAGGATCTGCAGCTTATCTGTTAGGTAGGAAAATGGGCAGACTAGGTGGGCCAAGCGGTCCTTATCTGCCGTCAAATTCTATGTTTCTATGTTTCTATGTTTAATACTTGGAGTGCAATAGGATTTCTAACTGGGCTAAGTGAAACTATATGAGAACCGAGAACAAAAAGTATGGTAGCTGAGGGGTGAAAAACGGACAAGGAGGCTTTAGGATTGCTACAGTAATACAGTGTCTAATGGATGACATTTGAGCCTGAATTACCCCCGTTGGCAAGGGGTCAGTAGAGGGACTAGTGTGGGCAGGACAGGAATTTGAGTCCATAGGGGCCTAACGGTTGTAGTAGGGTACAGAACCTGGGAGTAAGAGCCCCTAGCATAAGATGGGGGCCAAAATGGGGCAGGTGCCACATGTCACTAGGGCAGGCATCTTTGGAAGGGTGGAGGGGTGTACAGGGTGCGGGTGTGCCATGATCCTGGACTGGGCTTGGAGGATGGGGGGGGGTGTATGGTCTGTAGATGACTGGCTAGTTTGAGGGAGGAACTGTGGAGGTTAGGGAGGAGTTTAAGTGGCAGGGCAGATGAATATGGTAGGCATCCTGAGGGGGGAATAGGGGATGGCAAAGGGGGACGGAGGAAGAACAACTAGGGACTGATACCGACCCCAGTATCAGAGGCACTAGCAGAAAAGAGAGGAGACAGGAGAGGGTGCCAGAGGCGAGGCTGGGGCTGCCTCCTGATGGGGGAGGAAGACACCACGAGGAGTACCAGGGGAGAGAGCAGATGGCTGTGGGTAGGGAGGCACCAGGGGTGGCATGGAGGGGAACAAGTAGGAGGGGGGAACCGATAAGGGGAAGAGATGTAGGACAGGTATCGATTAAGAATAGATTCGAACCTCTGCTATGGGACAGAGAGGGGGAGCAGGAACATATTGAAGGGGGGAGGACAAGCGGGGCATGAGAGGGATGGCAACAGGTAGAGGAAAAGATAGCGAGGACAAAAGGGCGAAGGGGTTAGTAAGGAAGGAGGGGCGGTGACTGAAGGAGAGAAGGCTATGGGAAGGGGAAGGATGGGAGGGCATCACTATCGGGGTAGAAGGGAATGGGGGCTCTAAATCGACAACAGCGGGGATAGGAGAGGGGTTGGAAATCAGCAGGGGAGGTCAACATGGGAAGCCCAGTAGGAAGTAATCAGGCTGGGAAGGGGTTCAAGGGGAATGGGAGGAATAAGGCAGAGAAGAGGGGTAAGGAAGTAGGGGTACAGATATAGAAGTCACAGAGGGTGCAGTTGGTGGGGGTAAGGGACAGGGAAGAACGAATACTGGGGTGGTGGAAGGGGCATTAGAAGGGAAAGGGGGTAAGGGGCGGGGGGTACTCATCCTGGGGGATTCTATACTGAAATGGGTGAGATGGGGTGGAAAGGAGGGGAAAAGCACACCCATATTTGGATTGAAGCTGTCCCCAGGTTGAGTGCAGGAGGGGCAGGGCAGGCACTGTTCAAGCGTGCAGCAAGGAGCAGGAAGAAACCTCATTTATTGTTGCATGTGTGTACAAACGACTTGGGGGACACTGTGGAAGTAGTGAGGAGGAGGTCTGAGTACTTGGGCAGGCAGTGTGAGGGGTTGGGGAAATCGGTGGCATTCTTGAGGTACTGCGGTACCAGAACCCCTAAACACACACACACATCACTCCCAAAAGCTGCTTAAAAACCTGCAATTCATTCAAATCAATTCCATTTTCTTACTTACTTGGGGTTCAATGCCAACAAGTGTAAAATCATGTACCTAGGGCATAGGAACCCAGATGCTGGGTATAGGATGCAGGAGGTACTGATACTTGCTAGACATGAAAGGGTCCTTGATGTTATTATATCAGAGGACCTCAAGATGGCAGTACAGCGTGACAAGGCTATGGGCAGGGCAAATTGAATTCTGGGGTGCATAAGGACTGGCATCTTCAGTAGGAGGACGAGGGATGTTGTGCTGCCATTGTATCACTCCCTGGTATACCCCCAGCTGGAGTACTGTGTCCAGTTTTACAGTCCACACTTCAGAAAGGACATAAGGTGCAGGTTTTCCACAGGAGGGCAACTAAAATGGTTCAGAATTTTTATAGGAATCCCTACAAAGAAAGGCTGAAGAATCTCAACATGTACACTCTGGAAGAGAGAAGGGCGAGAGGTGACATGATCAAGACCTACAGAGTATCTCACTGGGGTAAAGAGGATACAGTTGAAGAGTTTCCTTCAAATGAGGATGAGCACCAAAACCAAGGTACATACAATGAAGGGGGGCATTCAGGATAGATGTGCAGAAATATTTCTTTACTGAAAGGGTGGTAGATGCCTTGAACAGACTGCCAGGAGACGTGGATAAAGCTGAAATGGTAGGGGGCATGAAGCATGCATGGGATAAACATAGAGGTATATTACAGAAAGGAGAAGGAGGGGTCAACGGAGATCAATAGGGCTGTGGATGTGGAGTAGGTTCAAGTTCATTGCAGGAAAAATCCATTAAGCAAGCTCATTCACAAGGAGGTCCTGATGGACGCAGGCAGAATAAGACATGTACCAACATATACAGGCAGGAGTTACATGTAGGTAGAGAACACTTGGCCAGACTGGGTGGGCTGAGCGGTCCTTTTCTGCTGACGAATTATGTGTTTCTATCGCATCATGTGTTAATTCAGGTGCAGTGTTTATTTAAAGTTGGGCCTACCATACATCCACATGTAAGGTACAGTAAATTACTGAATTAGATGCAGCCCACTTACAGTACGATAAACAGAACCCCAGTGCTTCGAGAAGGCTTAACTCATCATAAGGCTGCTTAAAGTTAGATTGGGCTCTAAAACAATCATCATCATCTCAGCCTATATCCCCCCGAGAAACCAGAAACCCGCATTTGAATCCATCCTCCACACTGTCTCACACCTCCCAAATACTAATGAAACCATATTAATGGGTGACTTCAACATCGACTGGGCATCCCCATCCTCCTCCGTCTTCAGTGATGCTGCCCAGGCTATCGGTCTCTCCCAAATTATCACATCCCCAGCAGGCGCGACACCAGAACGGGACATCCTCACTACTAGATCATCTTTACCAACAGGCCAAAAAATATTACCAGGCTTCAGTGCTCCTGACTCTATCGTGACCACTCCCGGTTATCTGCTGGTGGTCGAGACACGCTGCCACTGCACCACCCAAAACCACATTACCGAAAAATCAAAAGGAGGCATAAATAACCTCAAAGAATACCTAGCCAATAGTTACTGGCTTCCTTATATAACGACAATCAGTTGATGCGCTCTTGCCCACTTTATAGCTACCTTTAACAAAGCTCATGATATATATGCTCCTCACTAGGCAGGTCGTGAAAACCAGGTCCACACCATGGATAACACCTCCCTCCTAAAACTCATGCAACACAGGGACAACCTCTGGCACAGGGCCATAGACTCCCAACGCTCCCAGGACAGACAACTCTACAGGGAGGCTCGAAATAAATGCACCTGGGCCACACGGCAGGCCAAGGCCGATTACTATCAGCACACCCTCTCCTCCTCCTGGGGAGATGGGAGAAAGTTCTGGAGAAACATACATGAAATTAGCGGCAAATCACGTTCCCCCACCCCTACCCAACTAAGTCTGAACGGGACGTTACCCAAGATCCTGCTAAAATCACTGAAGCCCTCAATGAAACTTCTCAGACCTCTCACATCTCCCTCCCTTCTTCTTCCACCCCAAACCTCCCTCTACTCCACTTATGGCGGGAACAGCCCTCCCTCCTCCTTTCCGGTTCCTACCATCCCCTGCTCCTTAGCCAAGCGTTATATCTCCAAAGCAATCGCTAACACTACGCTTCAGCTGACTCCCTGGACCTAAAACTCATAAGGCTTACCCTTGATATCACCATAACCCATCTCACACATATCCTAAACCTCTCGCTGCTCTCGGCCAATTCTCACTACCTGGAAAAAGCCGGATCACCCCTATCTTAAAGAGCGGGATCCCACCCTTCCCGGGAATTATAGACCAATCTATACTCCTCCTCTCTCAAAGCCCTGGAAAAAATAGTCTCTGACCAACTTACTGAGCATCTAACAAAACACAACCTGCTCAGCAAGGAACAGCATGGGTTCAGAGCTGGCCACAGCACCATCACTGCTCCGCCGAGCTCACAACATTCATCCATGAGGCGCCGACCAAGGGTCACTAGCAGGGGCTATCTTTATAGACTTAACTAAGGCCTTCGACACGGTCAGCCACGAATTACTCCTTCAAGTCCTGCCGCAACTAAATGTAGTCTCCAAGGCCGCTGCCTGGCTAAAGGACTACCTCACAGCAGCTACGCAGCAAGTGAGAATAAACTCCACCGTCTTCACTCCCAAGCCTGTTTCGCTCCGTGTTCGTGAGGGTCAATCCTAGGCCACTGCTCTTCACTCTTCCTTAATTCTTCCCCAAAGCCTGCAGTGGTCATCTCTTACTCTATGCCGATGACGCGTTTCTACTGGAAACACTCTAATCAGACGCGATTTCCAGCACACCCTCCAGGAATACTTCCGGAGCTGGAAAACTGGTTCGCTGACCACCGACTGATCATTAACTATTCCAAAACCAAGGCCATGACCTTGCTCACCGCCAAAGCCCGCACAGCCAGATGGCTCTTCACATCTCAATGTGGATGGTTCTCCGCTGGAGCGGCGTCAATCACTTCAAATACCTGGGGTCACCCTGGACACCTCCCTCCCTACCACAGACATGTACGCCTCCTCTCGGCAGCAATCAACTCGAGTGGGTACCCTCTACAGAATCAAAAACAGTCTGCCCACATGCCATGCAGATAGCTGTCACATCCTCCATCCTCTCCTAATCGTACAGGATTGTAATCTACGGCACTGCTGATAACTCCACCCTAAGCTGCATCACCACTGCTCTAAACAAAGCATGTCGCCTTGTCTCGGGCAGTGACAGACTCACCCACACCTGCGACCTATACTGACTGACTGGCTGGCTTAATTTCGACCAAAGGCTCAAGTACCACACCTGCATTCTAGCAAAAAAGATCCACCTCCTGCTAGCGCCAACCGCCCTTCACCACATCATCAAACCGGCCCCTCTCAGGCGAATTACCAGACTCACGGCTTCCACATCCTTCGTGGTTCCCCCATGTCGAACGTCCCTTGCGCAGAGATCCCTCCGCTACCGTGCCCCCATTTGGCTAAACACTCTTCCGCCTCCCTCTCCCAATCCGAGCATCCATCTCTTCAAAGCAGGCCTAAAACCCTTCCTAATGGATAGCTCAAAATGTGCATGCTACGTTGGCTACCTGTCTCGCTCCCCTCCCACACACCCACACAGGGCCCTTCTGACCTTTCTAACCCCCATGCTCAACCCAGGGGTCGTAGGTATGTCTCCTACCTGCCCAAACAGAGAAAGAAAAAAAAAAAAAGTCCTCTGCCATGATACTGACAATTAACTCAGTAATGCCACTTGTTTATTATGCCTTGAAAGTTGCCTTCCATTGCCTTTCTGTCATATGTCTCTCCACCATCTGTAACCACCGGAGAGCTAATGTTACTAAAATGTGATTTGTACATAAAACTGTAAATAATTTGTGCCTGTATATAATCTTGCATGGCCTGTTCCGTCTGTCTTCCCCCCAACTCGTGTTCCCCCCTCCACCCTTTGTAACTGACGTGGAGCCTTTGCAAAAGAGTCTTTGACTCAAAGGTTTGTAATTCCGAATTTCAGTAAATAAATAAAGAAATAAAAATAAATAAAGAGCTGGGGTTCTATTTACAGTGTCCACACCACTATGCCGATCATAAAATCGACACCGCATCTGAATGAGTACTTGATTCTTGCTCACTCCATTTCTTCCCCACTTTGAAATCTGCTTGTCCTGAGTTACTTTTGGGCTGGCAGCACCTCATCTATGTTGGAAGATGACCAATTAGCGGGACTGAAAGACGTCAGACTTCACAGACTGTGAAGGCAGCTGCTCACGGACAGACATAAGGCAATTCTACTTGGGGTAGGAGGAAGTAAGCTGTTGATTAACTAGAATCTGCCGCTTATCCATCAGATAGGGAAATGGGCAGACTAGGTGGCCCAAGTGGTCCTTATATGCCGGCAACTTGTATGTTTCTATGTTTCTCACCCACCATCTTGGCAAGAAGAAGGCTGAAGCTGTGGCCACTGATGACTGTTGGGGTGTGGGGATGGGGGGACCAAAGGGGACAGACATAAGGAGATAAAATCATGATAAAAATTATGAGAACTTCACCAGCTTTCCAAAACGCTTACCAGTAAAAGAACACTCTATGAAGATTTTCAAATGGCAACACAATCTGGTGAGCCCTCTGTCTGCCATCTGACACCAGGCATCAACCAGCATAAAATTGCCTAAAGAAGGCAGTGTGGTCATGTGGTTACTGAAATACTGGAGATTACAGATTTATAAGAACAAAAGCATATCACACAGGAGCTGGCACATATCCCTACAGCAGCTGTCTCCTGCTTCTCAGTAGTTATATTTATACCCTTCAGGTACTTGAATGTTTCTGTCATATCCCCTCTTTCCCTCCTCTCTTCCAGTGAGTACATATTGAGGTTCCTTAATTTCTCCTCATAAGTCTTGGTTGCAAGCTCTGTACCATCTCATTCACCCTTCTCTGGACCATCTCCAGCCTGTTAATATCCTTACGAAGGTGTGCCCTCCAGAACTGCACACAGTACTCCATGTGAAGCCTGACCATGGTTTTATATAATGACATCACTACCTCCCTCCTTATGCTGCTGATACCCCTGCCTATGCACCCCCGCATGTCACTGACCCTCCCAGCTGCCTTACCACTTTGACATTTTCAGGTCATCTGAGATAAGAACCCCCAGGTCCCTTTCCTTGTTTGTGACTGTCACCAACTCCCCCCCCCCACCCCCATTCTGTACCTATCCCCAGGGTTTCTGTCTCCCAGGTCCATACTTTTGCACTTTTTTGAAGTACAGTTCAGTTGCCAGTCCTCAGACCATTTCTCAACCTTCCCCAGATCCCTCATTTTCTCCACCCCCTCTGGGGTATCCACTGTGTTACAGATCTTGGTGTCATCTGCAACCAGGCAGACCTTTCCCTTCACCCCTCCTGCAATGTCACTAATGAAGACATTGAACAGAACTGGCCCCAGGACCAATCCCTGCAGCGCCCCACTGGTCACCTCTTCTCCCCAGACTGCACCCCATTTACCACCACTCTCTGCCTGTTGTCTCTTACCCAGTTTCTAACCCACTTTACCACCCTTTCCCCATGCCCACCCTACTCAGCTAGTTTATCAGCCTAAAATGTGGGACGGTGTCAAACGCTTTGCTTACATCAAGGTAAGCGTTGTCCACTGCCCCACCCTGATTTACTTCCTTTGTCACCCAAAGAGATCAACCAGATTTGTCTGACATGACCTACCCACTGTCAATACATGTTGCCTATGGTCCTAGGCTCTGATGGCTTCTACATGCCCCACTATCCTTTCCTTAACCAATGTTTCCATGATCTTCCCCACTACTGAAGTGAGGCTGACCGGCCTATAGTTCCCCGCCTCCTCCCTACTGATGGATTCCTATAGACAGACCACATGTGCCCTCCTCCAATTCTCTGGTACCACCCCTCTGTTGAATGACTCAGTGAACATGGCTGCCACAGGTACTGCTATTTCCCTTCACAGTTCTTCTCATATCCTTGGGTGTATACCATCTGGTCCCATTGCTTTGTCCACCTTCAGTTTACTCACCTTCTGCAGGATTCTTCTGCCTGTGAATGGACTATTGTCCACCTCTTCACGCCTTTGCAAGTGCTGTACTGCTGTGGTCCTTGCCCCTCCCCCTCTTCTGTGAATACTGAACAGAAAGACACAGTGGATGTTTTTTTTTGGGGGGGGGCACATGACAGTTCTTAGGCATGGTACTTTCACTTCCAAATACCTAAGCAGCACATATACTGTAAGCAATCAACATTAGGCATTGACAAATGCTTGTTTATGGTATATTGCTTTTACCCCGAGATACCCCTCCTTTATAGGCGGGCACTGAGGCAGCAGATTGCTGCTTCCTGTATACTTCAGGGAAGAGGGGACTACATCTACCTCATTACCCCATAACACCCTTGCACAACAGCAAGGTATAAACAGGAGCAGAGTAAGAAAACTCTAAAAGTAGGGTCTGCAGCCAGATATTAGCATACACAGCAAGTAAGTGGGAAACAGACGTGGTTTGAACCATAAATATATACTTGCTTTTATATGATCACTGTGTCTTAAAGGACTGGGAGGCAAGGAATACTGAGGATTGCACTAGGAAGGGTGGGTAGTGAAAGCAAAAAAAAAAAAAAATTATTATACAGGAAGTTGGGGAGGGCAGGGGCAGGGGTCTATTAGGATTGGGAAGGGAGCTCCGGGGGTACACAGGAGAACAGACAGAATAGTGGGGTGCAATGGTTGTGGGGCAGCGATGTTCATGGAAACACTGTGGAGGATAGGGAGTTGTCCAGTATGTATCAGATTGAGGCAAATAGCAACAGAGATAAACATTCTATGGGGGAGGTGGTGGGGAGGTGGAAGGGTAGGGGCAGAGACCCACAATGGCAGAAGGGGACATAGGGGGGCTGTATGGAAAGGGGAGGGAAGAGACTAGCTGGGGGCATGGAGATAGGGGCAAGGCAGAGGGGGATAGGAGGAAATGGGTGCAGACCAAGCTGTGGGGAAAGCAACGAATGGCAGAAGGTGAGGAGAAAGTGGAAGGAGATCCAAGGGGCTCAGGGAAGGGAAAATACTTCGACATCAAGGGGAGGAAGAGCATCCACTGGGGGGTATTATGGTGTCCAACAGGGGATGGGCAGAAGGGAAGGGAGGGGGAGTGGCGTGGTCAGGGGAGATCTGGCAAGACATGGAGCAGTCAGTGAAAAAGGGTTGGGGGGGAGGTATAGGGGGAAGGGATAGAAGAACAGGGGAAGGAAATGCAGGGGAGAAAATGAATGAGGAAGGGGTATAGAAGGCACAGGAGGAGAAGGCAGGCAAGGAAGTGGAGCAAAGGGAGAAAAGGGAGGAGGGGTAGCACAAGAGGAGACAGGAGGCAATCAAGGGAAGCAGAAAAATAGGGGAGGCCAGGGAAGTATGAAAAGGGGAATAGAGGGGGAGGAGAGGGATTCGGCAGACAAAAGGCCGGAATCTTTCGCCAGGGGGAGAACAGGTGGGGAACTGGGGAGGGGGAGACAAGTGGGCAGTTCAGGACAGGGGGGTGCAATTTGGAAGAAAGGGACTAGGAGGAAGGGCCCACCAGGAACAAGATCAGATCCATTAGCTGTAGAGGTGGAGAATGCCACGGTATCCATGGACTCCATCATCAAGGGGATACATTGGATCAGGAAGGGGCCTACCTACAGTCAGAGGTCAGTCTTTTGTGAACCGGGGATGGAGGCTGGGATGGTGGCACAAAAAAAAAAATCAGGGTATGTGCAAGGGTGGTGGGGAAACCACACCTAATCATTCATTTGGGGGCAAATGATCTGGTGAATAATGAAGTCGAGGTGGTCCTGAGGAGGTTTAAGGCATTGGCAAAGGGATGCATGGAAGAGGCAAGATCCTTGGCATTCTCAGAAGTCTTGCCAGTCCCCTGTGCCAGTAGTATTAGGCAGAAAATAATTAGAGAGGTCAATGAATGACTCAGGGAATGGTGCGGGAAGGAAGGGTTCACCTGTATAGGAGAGTGGGGGGACACATGGGAGGATGAGGACTTATATTGGAAGGATAGACTACATCTAAGTGAGAGGGGGGCAAGAGTGTTGAGGGGGGTCTACAAGGTTATATTGATAAGGTCTTGGGGGGGTTAAACTGGTATGGGAGGAGTACAAGGCTAGGAAGGGGAGAGTTTGACAGGAAGAGAGAATGGACTAACTAGCACTATCCCGCATAAGGGAGCAGGGAAGGGAACAGGCATGGAAGGGAGGGTGGGCAGAGAGGAGAGGGGTATATGATGGAAAGGACTTTCTGCAAATGCCAGGAGCTTGGGGAACAAAATGGTGGACTCAGAGGCCATAATGGTGGATGAGGGCCTGGATATTGTAGCCATAACAGAGACCTGGTTGTCTGAGCATCAGACATGGGAAGTAGGTATCCTGGGGTACTGGTTTTTCAGGAAGGACAGGGCTTGCAGAAGTTGGGGGGACATTGTACATCAGGAAAGACATTAAGATGACAGAAGGGCAGGAGGAGCTAGGGGAGGCAGAAATCTTGTGGGTCACACTAAAAAAGTGGTCTGGGGCATCAACAAGGCTGGGGGTGACTTACAGACCTCCAACGCAAGGGAAGGAAGTGGATAGGCAGATGTTGCAGGCGGTTCAATGGATGGCACTCAAGAGGGAGATTCTGCTGGTGGGTGACCTCCCAGATGTTGACTGGGATATCCCATCAGCTAGATCGTCCAGGAGCAAAGAGATACTCGAGTCCCTCCAGGGCGCTTTCCTGCAACAGCTGGTTAGGGAGCCCACTAGGGGTGGCAGCATACTTGACGTGGTCCTCACCAATGGGGATAGTGTGGAAGGAGTTGAAGTGGGGGGTCAGCCTAGGTACAAAGCAATCATAATACAGTGAGCCTCAAGGTTAGGACAGGGAACGAAGTGAGTGAGACCATCACAGTGGTCCTGGACTTCAGGTGGGTGGATTTTGGCAGAATGAGGGAGATATTCAGGAATGAAATAGAGAAGGAGAAAATAGGGGAAGGGGAGGAATTATGAAATTCGGTTAAAAGGGAGAGTTTCTAAAAGCCATGGAAATCTACTTAAGGAAGGTAAGGAAGAAGCAAAAAAGAAAGAAGCAGCTCTGGTTCACCAGGGAAGTGAGGGGGCCAATTGGGAAAGGAAGAGGGCGTTCAGAGCATATAAGAGGATACAGGGCAAAGAAGACAGGGAGACATACATGGAGAAGCTGAGGGTGGCAGGACAGAAGATTAGGAAGGCAAAGGCAGGAGGAGGAGAGAATTGCTAAGCAGGCCAAAAGGGCAGATAAAACTTTTTTCATGTATAAAGGAGAGAAGAGGAAAACAAGGCAAAGGATAGTAAGGGTGAAG
Organism: Neoceratodus forsteri; assembly: GCA_016271365.2. Taxonomy (NCBI): domain Eukaryota; kingdom Metazoa; phylum Chordata; order Ceratodontiformes; family Ceratodontidae; genus Neoceratodus; species Neoceratodus forsteri. Next base: position 43,247,376 of record CM028133.1, on the reverse strand, counting down.
GGGGGGAGTACAAGTGGAAGGGGCCTTCGAGAAGGTGGAGGTGCTAAATAGGTACTTCTGCTCGGTCTTCACGGTGGAAGAGGAAGGAAGGGGACCAGTGTTAAGGGAGAGGGGAAGGGATGACATAAAGGTGGATCCTAGCCTGATCAGTGAGGACAGTATTGGAGAGGAACTAGGTAGGTTGAGGGTGGATAAGGCTATGGGTCCAGATGCCCTGCATCCTAGGGTACTCAGAGAATTTAGGGAGGAGCTGGTAGTACCTCTAGCAAGGTTGTTTAACTTGTCCCTGGATACAGGGTGGGTGCCAAAAGACTGGAAGAGTGGCAGCAGGGAGGAGGCGGGCAATTATCGCCACCTTGGTGGTGGGCAAGGTGATGAAGGTCATATTAAAAGAAAGGGTGGTCGACTACTTGGTGGAAAGTGGGCTGCAGGATGTTCATCAGCATGGCTTCACTAAAAGGAGGTCATGCCAGATGAACCTGATCGAGTTTTTCGAATGGGTGATGAGGGTGGTCGATCAGGGAGGGGCAGTGGACGTGGCCTATCTGGACTTCGGAAAGGCCTTTGACACTGTCCCCCACAGAAGGCTGGTAAATAAGCTGGAAAGTTTGGGGGTGGGACAGAAAACAACAAGGTGGGTATAGAACTGACTAATGGGCAGAAGCCAAAGGGTGGTGGTAAATGGGGTACATTCCAGGGAGGCAGGGGTGACGAGCGGGGTCTCCCAAGGGTCGATGCTGGGCTCATCCTGTTTAACATCTATATCAGCGACATAGCGGAGGGGCTGCAGGAGAAGGTCTGCCTATTTGCAGACGATATGAAGATCTGCAATAGGGTGGACACCCCAGAGGGAGTGGAGGCTATGAGGGAAGATCTAAGGTTGCTGGAGGGGTGGTCGAAAACCTGGCAGCTGAAATTCAATGCCAAAAAGTGCACAGTAATGCAGATGGGGCATAATAACCTGCAAGCAAATTGCATACTTGGGGGATGTAATTAAGGCAACTGAGCGGGAGAGGGATCTGGGGAAAATAATTTCAGATAACCTTAAGTTGGTGACCCAATGTAGCAAGGCGGTGGGCAAAGTGAATAGAATGCTGGCATGCACAGGGACAGGTACAACAAGCAGAAGAAGGGAGGTGCTGATATCACTTTACAACTCCATGGTGAGGCCTCACCTGGAGTACGGGGTCTAATTCTGGAGACCTCACCTACGCAAGGACATGGATGGAATTGAAAGGGTTCAGAGAAGGGCCACTAAGATGGTGCATGGGTTGAATGGGAAGTCCTACGAGGAGAGGTTGAGGGAGTTGGATTTGTATGTGCTGGAGGCCAGAAGGGGGTGGGGACATGATAGAAACGTTTAACTACTGTACATGAAGGGGATTAATAGGGTAGGGGGGAGTTTATTCACAGGAAAAGTAGGTGCTAGAACTAGGGGTCATAATCTAAGGTTAGAAGGAGGAAGGTTTAAGGGCAATGTGCGGGGGCATTACTTCACTGAGAGAGTGGAGGAACCATGGATCAGTCTGCCGGAGGAGGTGATGGGGGTCAAAATGGTGGAGAGATTCAAGAGGTCATGGGACAGACACAAGGGTTTGACCAGGGGACGAAGGGGGGGATCTTTGGATGAGGGGGGCAAGTAGGGAGGGTGAAAGGGGCAGACTTGATGGGCCAAAAGGGTTCTTTTCTGCCACCACTTTTTTTTTTTGGTTCCTGCTCCCTATTGCCGAACCATCGGCCCAGTCACGGACTCCGGCTGCGGCTTCTCTCATATTGTAGCCATCCTCCCTGAACCCCCTGGCTTGCCCCCAGGGTGGGGTCACGGCGCCTCAGGCCAAGGGCACCCTGAACACGGGAAAGGTGGGAGTCGGCCAGAGAGGAGCCAATCTGCGGCCGGAGCGGGCGTCATCGAGGCATTGGGAGCAGGGTATTTTTTCTCCCCTGTGTGTGGAGGAGGCAGGGACATGCAATGACGTCCTGCATCTGCCCTGCCTCCCTGGAGTTGTTAGAGCGCCGGTAGCTGTGGTACCCCCGGCCTCTGCCAGGCACTATCCCCACCCTCCCTCCTGGAGGAGGAGAGCTGTCCCAAGGACGCTCCATCCTTTTCCACCGGCCGGCCCTCCAGCGACCCGGGTCCATTCCCGAACCCGGTTCTGGCGTCGCAAGCGGTATTCCAACCGTTGCGCTGGCGGGCTGGCCTATGCATCACATCACATTTCTATGATTCTGTTCCCCTTGTGCACTTATTACGGGCTTCTCTGCAATTTTGCAGGTCAGCACGTGTACCAGATTGTCTTGCTCGTTGCCATAGATAATCACTGTCATGTATCTGGGCTAGAAGTGTCGGGGTGACTCACCCTGAGGCAGTGCCTCAAACTTTGTGTTTGTCATAGGGAACAAATTTGTCAGAGGCAGCATTAAATTGACTTGTGAAGAGGTCTAGGGCCATGTCAATATTGGGGAATCAAGATAGCTCCACTCTATCTGGGCCAGGTGTGCCTTAAAATCACCAAGTAAGCCTTTGTGAAGACCCTGCTGTTGATAGTTTTAAGGGAGGGCTTAGGGAGTTTAGCAGTCCAGGCACATTGTACTAAGGAGTGGTCACTGGTGAAGTCTTGTAGGACTGAGACCTCAATTAGCCTTTTCGGATTGGTGTGGAGAGTATCCAGTCAGTGTTCTGGTACCAGTTTTGTAGTTGGTACTGGTGTAGTCTTTAACTACTTGTGTGAGGAACAGGCTGGCCACCAGCTCCTTGTGGACGATACTAGATTTGGCTACCCAGTTTATATTGTCACTCGAGTTACAGGTGGCGTCCATTGTCTGCTCTAGTTTTTACTATCTGAGGAATATTGCCAGGATAAAGCCCCTAGGGCTGCCTCTGGACCTCCTCACCTTGGTGCATGCCTTCGTGACGTCCAGGCTTGACTGCTGTAATGCGCTATATCTCAGGGTCTCTGGGGGTACCCTGCACCAACTGCAGCTGGTGCAGAACGCAGTGGCTAGATTGTTGATGGGACAGTCTAAGTACTGTCACATCACTCCGGTGCTGCGTCAACTGCACTGGCCGCCGGTCAGGTGGAGGGTCCTCTTTAAGGTGGGTTTACTCACCTTCAAGGCCCTTCACGGCCTGGGCCCTGGTTACCTGAAGGACCTTCTCACTCCTGCTGTCTCTGTCCGCCCCTCCACTCTTCCTCTAGGGACCTCCTTGCAATTCCCAGGACGAGGTTGAAGACAGCTGGCGACAGAGTATTTAGTGTCGTCGCCCCCATCCTGTGGAATTCGCTTGCTCCAGCTGTTAGGGAGGCCCCTTCTGTTAAGGTGTTCAAGGCCCATCTTAAGGTCTTCTTATATAAATTAGGCCTTCCCGGACTGTGTTGTATATCCCTGACCTGATTTCCGAACTTGATGCTTAAAATAATTTTGGCTTCTTTTGAGTTTATTACTGCTGCTGAAGGTATTATTTTAAATCTAATGATGTGTATTGATGTTTATAAGTGTATTTATTTTTATATTTGTATGTATATGGAATCTTTTTAATATATACGGTGCCCAGAGCCTCCGGAATGGGCGTCTTTCAAATAAAATTTGCCTTGCCTTATATTAAAGCCACCAGTGACTACAGTTTCCCAGTTATGGCTGACTTGTTTGAGTTACCTTACAAGTGTTTCGAGTTCTAATTGTTGTTTACCAGTGGTATGTATGTAACCCCTAGGTGGCGCTATCCCAAGGGCTACTACCCCTGCCTGCTTGACTAGTAGCAGGTTAAAGGAAATCTGCACCCTCATATCTTCTAAATGTCATTTGCTTCCATGTCAGACAACTCTTTTCCTGTAGCTGTTAAAGATGTATGCAATTGCTTCTGTTAGTTTTCACACTTCATGCTAGGCCCTGTCACTCTCCTGGGAGGGTCCATTTCGTGGCTGTTGAAATCTCATTGTCCCCGACAGCTGCATTAGCAAAGAGAATGTAATGCGTAATCAACCTTTAAACTCCCCAGTATGCCTGTCTGCTTAAGTAGTTTTAAAAAACCAAGCTGCAAGAAGGTGTGAAATACCACATTTACCTTCAGTGAGTTTTACAAGCTGAGTTGTAATGCAGTTTTTTTCCCCTTAAAACTCCATTCGGTTTATAAGTTTCCAGAGAGTTTTTGCAGGGTATTTGTTATTTTAGCATAGAGATACATTATATGAATGGTTGATCTGACATCATGTTCTCATATGCTAATGCAGCTCTCATGGATTTCAACAACCACGAAATGGACCCTCCTAGGACAGGGCCTAGTATGAAGTGCGAAAACTAACTGAAGCAGTTGCATACATCTTTAACAGCTACGTGAAAAGAGCTGTCTGTTGACATGGAAACAAATAACATTTAGAAGATACGAGGGTGCAGATTTCCTTTAAAGTAAACATGGGGAGGGGGATTCCATACTCAAGGGGATCAGATGGGGTGGCAAGGGGGAGAGGCACAGTCAGATATGGGTGGAGTCCATACCAGGATTAAAGGCAGATATGGCAGGACAGGCAATCCTAAAGTGCGTAAAGAGGGGTAGAAGGAACACACACATTGTGGTACATGTGGGGACAAATGACCTAGCAGGGGGAAACAGTGGCGGTAACAAGGGAGAGGACTGAGGAAGTGGGAAGGTTGTGTGAGGATACTGGGGAGTCTGTGGCTTTCTCCAAAGTGCTCCCAGTAGCCTGCGCAAGCACAGTGAGAAAGGAGAGGATTAGAGAGTTGAACACATGGTTGGTAGAATATTGTCGAACTAAGGGGTATGGGGTTGTGGGTAGCTGGGGCAGTACCTGGGATAATAATCTGTGTGCAAGGGATATGCTGCACTTGAGTGGGGAGGGGAAGGAGGTATTAAAGCAAAGACTGGAGAGATATATTGCGACAGGGGTGGATTTAAACTAGATGGGGGGGTGGTAAGTGGACAGCAGGTAAGCAGTGATCCGATAGAGTGGAGTCACAGCCTACCCACCAGGCTAGCAGGGAAGGACTCAGGGAGGCCAAAAAAGGAGGGAGTAGAAGGGATGAGATGGAGGCTAGTGAATGGAAGGGGGCAGGATGGAGGGTGGTCTCAGTGAATGCAAGAAGCCTAGGAAACAAATCTGCTGAGCTACAGGCACTCTTAGCAGTGTGGAGGGTGGATATTGCAGCTGTCACAGAAACGTGGACAACTGAGCACCAGGACTGGGATCTGGCAATCCCAGGATACAAATTATACAGGAAGGACTGTAAGGAGGGAGGGTGGGGTGGCAGTCTATGTGAGGGACGGGATCAAATGCACAGGGACGAGGAAGAAGAAAGGAGAACAGAGGCAATCTGGCTGCAGCTCCTAGACTCAAGGGGTAGGAAACTAAGGTTTGGGTTGGTATACAGGCTGCCATCCCAATCTGAGGAGCTTGACAGGGAGCTAGCAGGACAAATCAAAAAGGTATGTAGAAAAGGGAAGGTGGTCATCGTGGGGGATTTCAACTTGCCGGGGGTTGACTGGAGCATTCCGGTCACCTCCAGTGCTAGGTAGCAAGTGCTCCTGGATGCGAACCAGGAGGGTCTCCTGACACAGTTGGTTACTGTACCTACTAGGCTAAAGAACACTTTAGATCTGATATTGTCAAATGGGGAGGCAGTGAGGGAAATAAAGGTAGAAGACCCACTATCTGACAGCGATCACCAAACAATGTGGTTTAATATCACGATGTGTGGGGAGCCAGAGAAATCAGTTACTCGGGTGGTAAACTTCAGGGGGGTGGACTTTGGGAGGATGCAGGAAGTACTGAAAGAGAAACTGGAGGGCATAAGGTGTGAGATGGACATGGAACTGAAATGGGATATTATTAAACGGGGGGTTACAGAAGCAAAAGAAGCCTGCACCAAGGCACAGAGTAAGAGAAGCAGAGCAAGAAAACCATGCTGGTTGAACAGTGAGGTTGTGGAGGTGGTGAGGGCAAAACGAGTGGCTCACCAGAGGTTTAGGAGGACAGGGAAGGAAGTGAACAGGGAGGAATATGCAAGATGGTCCAGGAAGGTGACCAGAAAAGTGAGAGAAGCCAAGGCCCAGAGGGAGCTGAGATTAGCACTGGGAATTAGCGGGGGAGACTTCTTCAGATACATCAGGGAGAAAAGAAAGTGCAAGGAGACAATAGTGAGGATAAAAAGGGGTGGGGAGTGGACGGAAAAGGGGGAGGAGCAGACAGAATCACTGAATGAATACTTTTGTTCCGTGTTCACGGAAGAAAAGGGGGGACCACTACCAGCATGGGCTGGGAGGGTGGGGACAGGAGGAGAAGAGGCGACAGATGGAAGAATTGAGGCAAGTAGAGTCCTAGAGGGACTGAGGGCACTGAAGGTAGACAAGGCACCAGGGCCAGATGGTATCCACCCCAGGGTGCTGAGGGAGATGGCGGAGGTGTTGGCGGATCCGCTGGTGGATCTGTACAGCACCTCACTGGAGTTTGGATGTTTGCCACTGGACTGGAGCATGGCACATGTAGTGCCATTACACAAGAGTGAGCCAAGGGATGAACCGGGTAATTATCGTCTGGTAAGTCTCACATCCATAGTGTGCAAACTCATGGAAACGATACTAAAGGAAAGACTGGTGTCGTACCTGGAGGACGATGGCCTCCAGGATGTGAGGCAGCATGGGTTTGTTTCAGGGAAGTCTTGTCAAACCAACCTGATACAATATTATGACTGGGTGACAGGTGAACTGGATAAGTGTCATGCGGTGGATGTTCTTTACTTGGACTTCAGCAAGGCCTTCGATTCAGTGCCTCATGGGCGGCTTGGTGGGAAGCTAACTGGTGTAGGAGTAGGGGCAAAAATGATTAACTGAATTACAAGCTGGCTGCAACAGGTGGTGGTGAGAGGGGAGCTCTCAACTCCAAGGCGGGTGACAAGTGGGGTGCCACAGGGCTCTGTGTTGGGGCCTGTATTGTTTGGGCTCTTCATATCAGACATTGGACATGGGGTGGTGAGCAAGGTAAGTCTGTCTGCTGACAACACCAAAATGGGAGCAGTGGTGGATGGAGAGGAGGGGTGAAAGCAGCTGCAGGGGGACCTTAGCAAGCTAGAGGAGTGGTCAGACAGGTGGCAGCTAGGGTTCAATGCAAAGAAGTGTAAGGTTATGCACTTTGGGGTGAAGAAGCCAAGAAGAGAATACTGGCTGGGGGGGGGATAAGCTGGGGATCACTGAGGAGGAGAAAGACCTTAGGGTAATGATAATGGGGACCATAAACAACACTGCCCAGTGCAGGAGAGTGGCTGCAAAAGCAAACAAAATGCTGGGGTGCATAGTGAGGGGGTTTTCGTCCAGGCGCAGTGAGGTGATCTTGCCCCTCTACAGATCGCTGGTAAGGCCGCACTTATTGTGTGCAGTTTTGGAGGCCATACCTAAAGCGTGATATCAGGCTGCTGGAGGGGGTGCAGAGGAGGGCAACAAAGATGATAGGTGGAATGGAGGGGAGAGACTATGACAGCAGGCTGGGAGACCTCAATATGTACACCCTGGAGGATAGAAGGGACAAGAGGACATGATAGAGATATTCAAGTATCTGAGGGAAATCAATAAGGATGGGGTCTTTAAGTTAATGAGGGGGAGGGTCACCAGGGGGCATGGGCTAAGAATGGAGGGGGAAGATTTAGGAAGCAAATGAGGAGACACTATTTCACAGACAGGGTGGTAGCAAAATGGAACGCCCTACCAGAATGGGTAGTATCATGTGAATCTGTGAACAGCTTCAAAGGGCATGGGACAGGGAACAGGGAGAGTGAGGTGGGGGTGGCAGTGGGATGGCAAGGGAGGGTTGGGGCAGCTGACAAACTGGGAACGTTGGCTGCACCCTCGAGCAGACTTAGACCAGGTGATCTGTTTCTGCTGACACATTCGTATGTTCGTATGTTCATATTTAAGGGACTTGAACAAGGGAGGGGCGTAATCAGGTTAATTTGCTTATAGGCTCTATCAATCAAACAGTTATGCATGCACTTCAGGGTCCATAAACAGTCACACACTCTGGGTACCCAAATGGAGAATGGTGGGCTAGCTGGGAACATTGCAGCTGGTTGGGGCCCTGTGATGGAAGAAAACAACATGCACAACACACATTATTTGTAATCCGGAGCAGGAGGGCTCAGATCGTGAAAAGAAAAGCCAATCAGATGACACACTTTTAGATTAGGCTGTTGTTGCAGGGAGCTACCCTGATGATTACTCATGATACCAAAGACTGGACACAGGCTGGACGAAAATCGAGACAGCAGGTGGTTAATCTGGAGTGCCAGGAGAAGCAGGGCCCACACGATTCGCCGAGGCATCGTTCCTGTTCAAGTGTGGAGCAGGGGGCTGATCCCCAGGCAGGTCTCTCGTCGGTGGCTTTCTCTGTCCAGTGGGGTAGTCTGACAGGGTCATCGTGGCATGGCCCAGGCCGAATGGAGATGAACACGGATTCAGTCCGATTAGGCTCGATAAAGCTTCCAGCAAGCAGAACACAGTTCACACAGTGGGGAACCAAATCACAACCCACTTTCAATACACAGCACATTTACATATAAGGAAATTCTACTGTACCAGGCAAACTGCTCTCCGGTCATGATCGCAAAGTCTCTGCACAAGCTGGGGATTCAAAAGCAGCTGGAAATCCTGACAGGCAGATCGCATTCAGCAAAATCTTCGGTCTTCTTCAGGTATGAGCCTGGTTAAAAAAAAAAAATCAGTGGCTTACTTCGTCCTCACAAACTTGGATTTAGTCCGAAATAATTCTCTTCTCTCCCTCTCAGGGGCAGCAGGCAGACATGCAGACCACAACTCAGGCCTTTCCACAGTTCTCCTGCGTGAAACTACTCAGACAGCTGCTTGACTGTCTCAAGCATGTTGCTACTTCAGCTCCCAACTTAGATCTGACTCAAACTGCAGCAAGCCTGGGAATTTCCCCAGAATCTAAAAGGTTTGGTTGGCTGATCTGTCTGTCAGTCACAACAAAGGCTCCCCCTTCAGGTGCAAAAAGGCACCAAAAGCCCAAAACTACAATTCCTACAGATTTTGACTCCAGACAGCTCCTGTAGTCCAGCTCCATTTGAGGTCCCACCAGAACCGATTGGTCCAATTCGCAGTCCAGGACCAAGATAGTGGAGATAAACAAAACAGTCCTTGCTGCAAAGAAGGCAGGTTGGACAAACTACATTATCATTATCGCTCTTTAAATGATTTTCAGCAAATAGTTACATCTTTCAACAGAGCTCCCTCTCAGATTATTTATGACTGCAATCCAGGCAGCTCTTAAAGAGACAGTGCACAGAGGCTATACAGGCACTCTCTGGCAATCACATTTAAACTGCTAAAACGCAAGACACCAGCCTGGCAGTGAGCATTTAGGCAAGCTCGAGGAAGACTTTTTGGGAACCCCCATTTGTAGGGGGGGTTACATGTAGACCAACATTATGACTAGTGATTTAAGTCCCCCCCCAGCAGAATTTTAACAGCAAACCATTCACAATCATGCGTGCGGTTGCCAAGGTTAACTTTATGGCCTTGAAGGTCAGCCCCCAGGTAGATTACGCAACCCCCTCCCTCCTTTTACTTGGTGGTTCTGCCTGAATAAGTTATAGCCACCCAGTGTGATAGCAGTATCAGGGATTTGGAGAGAAAGCCATGTTTCCAGAAGAGAAATTATATCAGGTTGAACAAGTGCCACCCAGGCTTAAAATTGCACAAATTTTGGTAGGAGGCTGCCAATGTTAAGGGAGACAATCTTTAGCTTCCCTTTGGGATTCTTGCCTAACCCATCGACACAAAATGGGCCTGGGTTAGGGTGAATATTGCCGGACATGAGGAGGAGAATGAGTAAAAGTTTTTTAGGTCCCTCGGACCAGGGGTTGGTCTCAGGGATTTTTTAGTATGTGGGCAGTGCCAGTTTTTAAAGTGGACCTTGTAGCCAAGAGTGACAGGAAGAAGTAGGGCACAAACCAAATAAAACACAGGTAGTATGATCTAGAAAGGAGTGTAGCATGAAATAGGGGCCCAGGGTGTTAGCAGGTAGTCCAGGGACACCCAAATCCCATGGGCGCAGTATTAAATACGGGAAGTTACCAGTGTATTGCCAATTGCACCCCACCAACCGTGACCCAGCCAGTATAAGTTCTAAGAGAATTACTGTGACAAACAGTAATTTGGCAGGGTGAGGACCTGACTAGTTAGGAAGAGATATATTATGTACTATGTTGCCGGTGTAGATGTAACTAGCTAATTAAGCAATAATGCCCTTCAGGGTGTGTGTCATGCTGGAATAACGTCACGCCTCAGGTAGTTGGGTGCGGGCGCGCCCGGGCGGTCGTCAACAACTGAGGCGTCGGCGTCCTCAAACCACACACCCTGGGCACTATTACTATTATACAATGTCTCGTTGTTCTACAGAATAAAAAAAATCATTTTAAAGATGTTTCTGTGTGGAAAAATATTTTTGTTTTTTAAGAGCAGATGAAACAATCAATCTCAAGCATATCAAGCTCATCTGCAGGGTCACAGTAAGGCTGAGACTAGACCCGTGATGTTGTACTGGGATAACAGCATGGGTCCAGCCCAAGACTGACCAGAGTCAAGGATTTTTTCTTGCATTGTATAATTAGGCATTGAGCAGTGATAAGCCAAGTGAGTATGTGCAATTGACAAAAAGGACAGGTGGAAGAACAGGAGGTGGGGCAGGAAATGCAGGCGAGCAGCTCAGCGATACAAAGGTAGGAGGACCCTATAGAGGGAGTTTGTACAAAATGACAGAAAAGTATGGGGATAGGGGGAGTGAAGGCAGCAGGGGGAGCAAGCAATAGCAGAACAACTTATTTTGCTCACCCTGAAATACGGGGAATCGATTTATCAGGTGGCAAACAAAAATCTGTTGGACAGGATAGATAAATTATATTACAATGCAGCAAGGTACATCTTGCAGTGTAATTACAGGACGCACCATTGCTTTATGTTGGAGAGTCTGCGGTGGCAGTCTCTCACTGAGTTCTCTAGAACTTGGACAATGTTTATTTTTATGTAACCCCCAGGTGGCGCTATCCCAAGGGCTACTACCCCTGCCTGACTGACTACTGACAGGTTGAGGGGCCTAGGTTCTATGGCGGGTGCCTCCACCCAGAGGTCAGGGTTTGTAGTGGCTAGACTAGCTTGGTCACAGCCCTCTGGGACACTGAGACACCCTTTTATTCCTTCTAGTGGCTCGCACAGTACACAGGAGTTACAGTCCCAATACCCTACATATACACACTGTTCACTCATAAGGTACCACTTACCCTCGAGACGGATTCTGCAGCATGTCTCTGAGGACCCCCTGTAAAATAAGGTTAAACAACATGCACAGCGAAATAAAATACTGTTTCCACAAGCACCAACACCACAGACAGTATATAGTATAACAACAACAAATCTGATTTATTTAAGGGACAGTAACACGGAGGGGGAATCAAGTTAATTGTGGCATTAAATCACAGTACTGTGCACACATACAGGGTCTGAAAAGTCACACTCTGGGTACCCAGGTGGGGGGGGGGCTAGCCAGGTCCGTTGCCCGCGGTCGGCTGGCAGGTGCAGATGGATAGGGCCCTGTAGAGAAAAGATATGCACAATACCCAAATGTAATCCGGAGCCGGAGGGCTCAGTCCATGAAACAGTGAAACAACAAGAATTAGGTGACACACTTGTGATTGAAAACAAGCTGCAGGGGAATACTCTGATTTGTACTCAACACTCAAGCCGAGGATCGGATGGAGAATGTCCCTCTGGATTGCCAGAAGAGCAGGGCATGAGGACAAGGTCCTTGTGACTGGACCCCACTGTAGTTGATAGCAAACGGATGTAGTCCGAATTAAGCTGGGGGTTTACTTCCAGCTTCAGCACACAATTCACTGTACAGGGGATTTGAAATAGCGATTTCCCACAAGCACTACGCACATTTATATGTAAAAGGAAAGTACTATACCAGGCAGGCTGCTCCTCGATCCTGATCACAATTACTGCAAAATACCCGGGAGCACACACAGCAGCTTCAGTTCCTGACAGACCGAGCGCGATTCAGCAATTTCTCCAGTCTTCTACAAGGTGAGCCTGGTTTCCACACTTTTAGTGCTTCTTTCTCCTCACAACTCAGATTCAGTCCAAACTGGCACTCACAAAAGGCTGCAGACCGAAACTCAGGGCCTCACACGCGCTTCCCACGCAAAACTATACACCACAGAAGCACAGAGCTCCTTCTCTCTTCACTGCTACAACTGATCTGATCTTTCCAGTCACAGAGCAGGGCATTTCCTTCAGCTCCACACTATTCTGTTGGCTGATTCAGCTGTCACTCACAATAAGACTCCCTCTGTTGGTAGAAAAAGGCGCCAAGGTCAAACTACATTTCCCAGAGTCACTGCCCATACAATCCCCTTGTGGCTGGCTCAAAATTAAGAGTCCAAGTTCCGATTCATCCACAGGCTCCATTTTAGGGAACCCTTAACCCAATTGGCCCAGCACTGCAGTTTAGGTCCAAAATGGAGGGGTAACACACACACACACACACACACACACACACACACACACACACACAGAGTCCCAGCTGCAAGAAAGGCAGGTTAGACAAACTGCATTTTACTTAACACTCTAACTGGTTTCAGGCAAACAATTACATCTTTCATTTAGGATCTCTCTGCGCTCTTAGCGACTGCAGAAACGAAGCGATTTGACAGCAGCTCGATCAGGATTCGAGCATTAAATACACAGTCCCTCCATACAAACTAATTAAGTCTGCAAGCAGACAGCTCTTAAAGAGACAGTACGTGGAGGCTCAAACAGCACTCACTTGGAACCACATTTAAACAGCTCAGACACCGAACACCGCCCAGACTTGGAGCATTCAGGCAAGCTCCTGGAAGACTTTTGGGAACCCCCATTTGCAGGGGGGTTACATTTAAATACAAAATATATTACCCTGAGCATAATATTAAATGTAAACTTTTTTCTGATGTACCTAATCCGAGGAAAGAACTAACAAGATCTGTACATTTGAACAAAATTTACCAAGAAAGATGTTTAAACAAATATGGTGATTGAACTCTTATTTCTAGAGCTGCAGTATATTGGAATAAGCTTCCCTTTAAAATACGTGTTGAAGCAAACTTACAAGCTTTTATTAAAGCAGTAAACATTTTCTTTGTTCATAATTGTACTTGCATATAGTATTGTACATTTCCTACTTAAATATTAACTCATTCTGGTTTTTATTATATAATACATGTTATGATGTAAGTTTTGTCTATTATTTGTTGTATTGTTACATGCGAAACACCAGAGAATACTGTACAGGACTGTCTTGTAAACTGGGCTTCACAGCCCAAATGACATGTTTCTTTCCTGTCTAAAAATACATTTTTACTTACTTTTTACTTACTTAATAAGCAATAGCACATACCAGGGTTACACGGTTTAAACTGGCAGTAAGGTGAAAGAGTCTAACATGTTTAAATATAAGAAAAATAGCAGGACAAGAGGACACAGCATGAGATTAGAGAGAGGCCGATTAAGGGGGAATGTGAGGAAATTCTTTTTCACAGAAAGAGTGGTGGATGCATGGAACGGCCTACCTCAGGAAGTGGTGGCTATGAATACAGTGCAGGGCTTCAAATAGGCATGGGATAGGCATAAGGGAGCAATACAAATGAGTATGAATAGATAGGTCACTGACAGAGCAAAGGTCGATGACACATTTATAAGGTAGAACAAGAAATGGGCAGACTGGATGGGCCTTGCGGTCCTTATCTGCTGTCAGCCTCTATGTTTCTGTGTTTCTATTTGCTGTAAGCACAACTGAAACAGGCAATAATGAATATATGCAGGGCTACTCAGATTAAACAGTAGTAATGATATGGAGGCAGTGTGCACAGATAAACAGAGGTGGATGTGCTATTCGAATAGTGAGGGCAGACAGTACGGCTTAGAGTTAGGTACGGAACTGTGGTTAGGGTAAGCAGACTTACAGCATTAGCTGCTCATCATGAGCTGTTGATACATGCATCAAGTCAGTGTTAGTACTGGCAATTTCTGCATTGCTGTCTGCGCTATGGCAGCAACAGCATTCAGAGGTTTCTTTTGCTCAGTATACTGTACCTACTTACACAGTAGAGTCAGTGGAAGTCCTGATAAGAAGGAGCAGCGTGGCCAGCCACCCGGCTGCCTACCGGCTGACTCTGGCAGTTTCGAGGCAGATACTAGGAATCATACTAGGAAATGATGGAGCTTAAAGGCAATGTGCCCATAATAGCTCCATTGTCCATGTTATTAAAATTACTTCAGTTTACCTCCTGAAAGAATGCAATTATCCAGTTTTTTTTGAAATTCTGACTTAGTTTTCCTAATAATGATGTTAAGTGGTAGATGAATGTCCTTAGCGGGTACGGTCCTTTGCACGAATGGGCCACTGCATGGACAGTACCTGTCATAAAAAAGTGGCTGTAAGTCCTGATTGGCTGAACTGGGCTCAGAGAGATGTGTCTCTGGTGGTGTCTTGGTGCAGCAACAAAGTCCTTTGGAATGGCGATTTGTGCGGCGGAGGGCTGGCTGGTGGTCAGAAACTCTCATGACCCCATTTCAGGCTGGCAGAAGTCCGCAGCATTAGTGGAACAAAACCTCTCCCAGAGGAATTCAAAGGGCTACAGTTTTGGTGGGCTGCAGAAGTCGGGAATACCCAGCCCTGATTGGCTGAACTGGACTTGGGGAGGTGTATCTCTGGTGGTGTCCCGGTGCAGCAAGAAAGTCCCTTGGGAAGGCGATTGGTGTGGAGGAGGCCTGGCTGGTGTTCAGAAACCCTCACAACCCCGTTGCAGGCTTGCAGAAGTCTGTGGTGTAGACTTTGTAAAAACCAAAAAATCCCCAGGCACAGAAGGCATTACAGCAGAATTTTATAAAAAGTTCAGAGACAAGCTATTCTCCCACTTGTGACAATAGTGTGTCATGGGGTGCAGAAGGGGAACGGGCCCCACCATCATGGTCCCAGGCACAGATCTCAGAGATTCACAAACAAGGGAAGGACCCTGGCCTTTGCAATTCTTACAGGTTGATATCCCTTCTCAATGAAAATCAAAAGATTTTCACAGCCATACTGGATACCTGATCACAGTAGTATGTGAGGGGCCTGGTCCACAATGATCAAACTGGTTTCATCAAAGGCAAACACCTCTATGACAATGTAAGGTACAGAGGCGGTGTTAGGCACAAGCAAACCAAGTGGCTGCGTCGGGCACCAACATAGAAGGGCACTAAATTAAAAGATACAAGCAGAGATCAGCATGAAATGCAAAAAGTGTTCAAATAAAAACCAAGATTGTTGTTGCCACCTTTGTATTCATAGCATATTTATCACTTTTGGGATGTGGGGCTGTACTATAAGACATGTGCTCCCTGCCTGTACATATGGCGGCCAGCCGAGGAGGTGTGAGGAGGACTGTGTCAGTCGCCGTGTGCACACCCATGTCACCGAGGGTGCTGGTAAGGTGACTGGGGGGGGTGTTCGGTGCCATGGTGGGGGGCACGCTAGATGCCAGGGATTCCAGGATTGTGACTGGCAATACCATGGATCGGTGCCATGAGGTACCACTGGACAGCAGGTAGGGTTGCATGTTTTACTACGGGCTGGCGATTGGAAGGGGGTACCACTAGCACCAGGGAGGGTTTATTTTTAACTACAGGCTGGTGATCAGAGGAAGGGGACCACTAGTACCAGGAGGGTATTTTTAACTGCAGGCTGGCAATCGGGGGACCACTAGCATTAGGGGATTATCTTTTCACGATGAGCTGTCAGTTGGAGTGGGGGGGACCACTAGTAGCAGGGAGTTTGTTTTTTTAACTTTTACAGGCCAGCGATCAGTGGGTGGGGGGACCAATAGGCACCAAGGTTATCTACAAATGTGTTGGGTTGGGAAAAGGGGGGGGATGCCACACTAACCTACCTCTGCTACCCATGCAAATGGCCCCTTAGCACCTTGCATGCCTAATGGACTCATTGAAAATTGCAGACAGTGCACTGGCTCTATCTACTCTTGAGGCCGATTTTAAGAGACATGTCGAGGCAGCACTATTTCATTTAGTGTTGCACTGCCATGGCCCTATTTTCAGTCAAATGGTGCCGGCACCCTATCCAGCTGCATATAGCATCCTCGGACCCTAGGCAGTTGCAAAGCGGAGCACAAACCTTTGCACTACACTTTGTGCTTTTCTGAAAATCGGGCCCCTGGTTGACAAATTCAATCACCCATGGAAGCAACAGATGTTGGAGGAATGTCAGCAGTTGTTTTCTGCTGTAGTCCTCATGTGCTGCGTCCTCCTTGCTGTCCAACAATCTGCCATCTTGCATCCTGTGAACCCAGGTAGGGCTGTGAAAAGCCCTACCTGGGCTCACAACCTCCCACTGACAAGCTGAACATCGTAGCGGATGGCCAGCACTTCCACACCCACCGTCCATGCTCTGCTGCCCGCTGAAGCTCCACAGAAGCTGTGAAAAGCCCTACCTGAGCTCACAAGTTCCCGCTGACAAGCTGAACACTGTAGTGGATGGCCAGCACTTCCACACCCACCGTCCATGCTCTGCTGCCCGCTGAAGCTCCACAGAAGCTGTGAAAAGCCCTACCTGAGCTCACAAGTTCCCGCTGACAAGCTGAACATCGTAGCGGATGGCCAGCACTTCCACACCCACCGTCCATGCTCTGCTGCCCGCTGAAGCTCCACAGAAGCTGTGAAAAGCCCTACCTGAGCTCACAAGTTCCCGCTGACAAGCTGAACACTGTGAGTGGATGGTCAGCACTTCATCCACCGTCCATGCTCTGCTGCCGCTGAGCTCCACAGAAGCTGTGAAAAGCCCTACCTGAGCTCACAAGTTCCGCTGACAAGCTGAACATCGTGAGCGGATGGCCAGCACTTCCACACCCACCGTCCATGCTCTGCTGCCCGCTGAAGCTCCACAGAAGCTGTGAAAAGCCCTACCTGAGCTCACAAGTTCCCGCTGACAAGCTGAACACTGTAGTGGATGGTCAGCACTTCCACATCCACCGTCCATGCTCTGCTGCCCGCTGAAGCTCCACAGAAGCTGTGAAAAGCCCTACCTGAGCTCACAAGCTCCCACTGACAAGCTGAACATCGTAGCGGATGGCCTGCACTTCCACACCCGCTGCCCGCACTCTGCTGCTCACTATAGCTCTACAGACATTATGGCTGCTGAAACAGCCAACCGGATTGCGAGTGCTTCCTGACTATGGCTTCCTGTTGGCTGAAAAAGCTAATCGCCCCTCTCAGCATAGTTTTTTCTCCCCTTCTCTGTTTAAAATAATTTTGGTGGTTTAGCCGCTCCTTAGCAGTGTAACCTAATATTGCTTTTATAATCTAAATACTTGATTGCCTGCATTTTACAGTTTAAATCAAGTGCTTGTACATTTGCCTTCGCCAATCTCTCGGCACCTCTCTATTTTTTAATCCTATTACCTCTAGTCCCTGCCCTCTACCTCCTGCTGTTTCTTTGTCTGCCCCTGTTTAAGTTTCCTATGTAATCCTTCTCTCTGCTTCCCTCCCCAGCTGTGAAAAGCTCTACCTGGGCTCACAAGCTCCCTGTGACAAGCTGAACACCGTAGCGACCGGCCGGCACTTCCACGCCCTCTGCTGCCCACTGAAGCTCCACAGAAGGTATGGCTACTGAAACAGCCTTCTTCCCACTGGCACTTCAGGCCAGCTCCCCACCACCCACCCCGCCCACCCTATCTGGGCTATTTCTTTTATAGTCTTAGTAGATCATGTGATTTTGCTCACACATGCTTATAGATCTCTTGACCTGACCCCCCCCCAACTCCACAACCTCTCGAGCATAAGCTGGACACCAGTTACGTCAGTCGCTAATGTAGACTAACCCCTAAGCTCCTTCAAAACAATTTTCTTAACCACTTGGGATTGCTATACCCCAATTCAGAAAACCAGGGTAAGAGGAGATCACCTACCGTGGGTTACCCCAGAACTCCTGGCTTGTCAAAGAGCCTTGATGGGACTCCACTAGAGGACACCTCTTCCTTTCGATACCTTGGTGTCTGGCTTGACCAACACCTCAATTTCTCTGTGCATATTGGCGCCATTCTGAAGATCTGTGCCCCAAGTTAGGCACCTTGTTCAGAAACTGGAGCTGCATCCTGCTCCCGGCAAGGTGAGAGATAGTACAGAAGATTATCCTCCCTAAACTTGACTATTGCGACATAGCCTACAGTGCCACTCTATTGTCATCCCTAGCCAGACTGGACACCCTCTTTAACTCCTTCTGCTGCTTTGCTCTTGACTCCTCTCCCCTAACCCATTACTGTGATTTCTACCACTCCCTGTCCTTTACCTTGCTTACTAATAGACGTACCCTGTACTCTGCAAAATTTATCTCGAAACACTGGCTTGGTTCCCTCCCCACTTACCTATCTGATTCTTTAACCATCCCTCCTCCTTCTCTCTACACACTAAGATCCTGTGACACGAGGATCCGTGCCACCCGTTGCTGCACAAATGCAGGGCAAAACGGGTTCTCCTACTGGCTCCCTAGGTTATGGAACTCACTCCCCCACAGATCTGTCACTCATCTACCACTGCCTCTCTAACAGCTGCCCTACACAACTATCTATCCATAAACTGCTCCTGCTATTCTCTCCCTCCTTACTGACCAGTTCCTGCAGCTCGACTTGCCACTCACCTTTGTTTGCTGCTGAGTCCCTATCTGCCTTCTGTTCCTTGAGTGAGCCCCCACCACTCCTGTGAGCTTCTGGACTTCGTTATTGGTTTCATTTTTTTTAAGGCTAAGATTTTGCTGATGTTTTACAAAGTGAATTGTTTGCTCAGTAGTGTTGCTTTCTTTAGACAGAGCCATTTTTCCAGATTTGTCATGAGCAGTGGGTTGGCTTTTACTGTACAGGGCAGTTACAGTAAAAGCTGTCTTGCGCTCTGCACATCAGAAGCATATACTCCTATCTATCTTGTAATACTATCATTCAGAGCTTGGAACGATAGTATTACACACTTTGAATGATAATATTATGAACATACAAACATACAAAATTTTCCAGCAGATAAAGGCCTAGGAGGTCTATCAAGTCTGCTTGAATGTGCAGCTAGCACCCCTTATTCTGCAGCTGCCCTCCCTCCCACCCTTCCCCTCTCTTGACCTCTCCCTTGCCCTGTCCCAGACCCTTGTGAAGCAGTTCACTGTTCTACTGGATACCACTACTGCAGGTAACGCATTCCACCCAGCCACCACCCTTTCCGTAAAAAAGTGACTCATCTCCCTCCTGAACCTTCCTCTCTCCAGTCTCATATCATGGCCCCGGGTGTCCCTCCCCTCCCTTACTTGAACATCCCCTCTGTTCCTGTCTTGTTTATTCCTTTCATGTACTTGAAGGTTTCAGTTCTCTCCTCCATGTCTCCTTACCTGCCTCTACTGACTACTCACCCTTCTCCCTTCCCCTCCCCCTCTTATCTCCCCCAGCCATCCTCCTAGTCTCCTCCTTCCCTTACCCCTACCCTTCCTGCCCCCCTTTCCTTTCTCTCCTCCTTTTCCCATCTCTCTTCTCCCGCCTCCACCACCTCTTCCCCTCTCCACCCCACTTCGGACAAAACCATGCCTGGCTGCACCTAACTGCCCCCCAACTGCCTGGAAGCGCCCCTGTCTCGGGTTACTCACTGATAGCTTCTAAGTTTTGGACCACTCTCACGTGGTGTTGTTTCTAATGGTTATTCTGCAAGTGTAGACTTGTACTATCACTTGCTGTCCCCTTAATCCTGGTTTGTGATGTAACTGCACTTATAACCCTGATGTCAGTTTGTGTCTTCAACTGTATGTACTGTCAATGACCTGTTATGTCATGCACTTTCTTTTGACTTGGAGCCTTTGTAAATGAGCCCAAGTCGCAAAAGTATTAATCCTAATCTGAAATAAATAAATAAATAATCATACCCCCCGTCCCTCCTCTCCTCCAGCGAGTACATGTTCAGCTCCTTCAGCCTCCTCTCGTATGGTAAGTCCCCAGCCCCTTGATTGTCTTTGTCGCTCTGTGCTGCACCCCCTCCAGTAACTTAATGTCCCTCTTCAGATACGGACGCCAGTACTGCATGCAGTACTCCAGGTGCGGTCTAACTAATGATCTATACAGTGGCAGAATCACCTCCCCCTCCTCGAGGATATACCCCTTGCAACGCAACCCAACATTTTGTTGGCCTTTCCAGCTGCCTTCCTGCATTGTGCCAAGTTGTTCATTGACCCTGTAATGAGCACTCCCAGATCCTTCTTCTCCTCTGTCTCGGCTAGCTGCACTCCCCCCAGCTGGTGACTCCTCCTTGGGTTTTTCACCCCAAAATGCAGCACCTTGCACTTTTTGGCATTGATCTCCAGTTGCAAGATGTCTGACCAGGTTTCCAGCTTTGCCAGATCATCCTGCAACCCCTGCCATCGGTTCCATGTTAAAATTGTGACCTCAAAATAGCACCAGAAACAACGGCGAATTCAAAACGCTGACTGGCAAGTTAGTGAACGATCATAATAGCATTGCAATTTTAGCTAAACTGTCAAAATAGCACCATGCGATGCATAGGAGAGACTAACAAAACAAAAGCAGGAACTGTGTTAAAATTCAGCCTCTTTGTCCATGTCTTGTTTCCCCTAAATCATTTCCTGGTACCCATACTGCAATGTTCCCTCTCCCCACCTTTGCCTAATGGTTATTTAAACCTTCTGTTTTGAGCTCATCCAGCATAGTACAGCGAGCACAGCAATACCATGGAATTTGACTTGGTGACCAGCCAGAAAGGTAAGCCCTTGGCAGTGTACTGTGGATACACCAACAGAAAAGATAAAGAAAAGGGGGAGAAAGTATACTGGCGTTGTGCAGACTCACATAAGTTTAGCTGCCTTGCCAGGTTACACACTGCTGAATACTCACACAGGAGTCGGTACGAATATCTTCGAGGACTTGCCTAAAATTTCCAGTTCCAAGTCTAACAAGTGATCGATTTATTAATCAAGGTTTAATAAAGGATTAAGTGCTGAACAGCACTGAACAGCTGCAAAGTGCAAAGTCGCTATTTTGACGTCTGCTAGGGGTTTCCATGGCTGAGCTCTGGTTGCTAGGGTTCCTAGGGTTGCTATGGGGCTAGGACTGAGCTATGGCTGCAAGTTATATTGCTGCATGCTGCAACTTCTGCGGTTGCTCGAGGAATCAGGAAGCATGAGGTCTGTATTACTAAAGCAGTCTGTTTGAGTCTGTTTGAAATAGCTCATGTTGGTAGTCACTGAATGAGGAGATATGATCTGTGGCAATCGCTCATGTTGGTAGTCGCTGCATGAGGGGATATGATCTGTGGCAATCGCTCATGTCGGTAGTCGCTATACTGTGTGGTGCGCTTTTGTGTGGTAGTGGTCCCTAATTATGCATTCGCTATTATTGTTTAGTAAATGGCAATGAAAGTCGCTATACTGTGTTGTGCGCTTTTGTATCCAATCGCCGTTGAAGAGATCACTATTATGCAGTCACCTTTATAACAATCGCAATTATATAGTTGCTATTTTCACGGGATACCCCTGCCATCCCCCTAGGTCATCTACCACTGCTCCCATCTTGCTGTCATCAGCAAACAGACTGATCTTGCTCTTGATGCCCAATGAAATGTCTGCAATAAATATCCCAAACAACACTGGTTCCAACACCGAGCCCTGCGGAACACCGCTCATCACTACCCTTGAGGATGAGAGCTCCCCACCCACCACCACCCTCTGTTGCCGTCCCAGAAGCCAGTTCCCTACCCATCTCACCAGCTTTGCACCTGCTCCTGTGCCTTCTAACTTACTTCCCAGCCTCCCATGTGGCACTGAGTCAAATGCCTTACTGAAGTCCAGGTACAGGACATCCACTGCATGGCCCCCATCCAATTGCCTGGTTACCCAGTAGTAGAACTCCACCAGGTTGGTTTGGCAGGATCAGCCACTTATGAAGCCATGCTGTCTGCTGTCCTGTAGTCCTTTGGCCTCCAGAAGGGCCACCAGCCCCTCCCTCAGGATAATCTCCATTAGCTTACCCACAATGGATGTGAGGATCACCGGTCTGTAGTTCCCCAGTTCATCCCTGGGGCCACTCTTGTGGAGGGGCATCACATGAGCCATCCTCCAGTCCTGAGGTACACACCCTGAGTGTAGTGAGGCATTAAATAGGTCTGCCAAAGGTCCTGCAAGGACCTCTGCCATCTCATTCAGTACCCTGGGGTGGATGCCATCTGGGCCTAGCGCCTTGTCCACCCTCAGTGCCCTCAAACCCTCCAGAACCCTGCCCTCCATGATTTCCCCATCCGTCACCCCTCCTCCTCTGTTTCTACCCTCCCTCCATCCCCCCCTTGGGTATCACCCCCCTCTTATCCTTAGTAAATACCGAGCAGAAGTAATCATTTAGCGCTTCTGTCGTATCATCCCCTGCTTACTCCCAACTCCCCTCCTTCCTAATCCTTACTATATGGTCCTTACAGTTCCTTTTCTCCCTGATGTACCTAAAGAAGTCCTTCTCCCCCTTCTTAATGTCCTGCGCCAGCCTGAGACTCCATAGATGCCCATGGCTGCCCTTACTGCCCCTGTCACCTCCTTCAATTTCTTCAGGTACTCCTCCCTGTCCTCCCCCTCCCTGTTTTTTTGTACCTCCTAAAGGCAGTTCTTTTCCTCTTTACCTTTTCCATGACCTCCTTGTTCACCTAGCTAGGTTTCTTTGTCCTAGCTGTCTTGCTCTGGGCCTTGCTGCAGGTTCTGGCTGCCTCCCCTATCCCTAGTTTTATGAGCTCCCACCTCTGGTTAGTGCCCATACTAGGTTGAATTCTGGTCAGGTACCCTTTTACCACCTCCCCCATCCTCCCAAAGTCGGCTCTCCTGAAGTCCAGCACCTTTGTGCCAGATTCCACTCCTTCCTTACCCATATCCAATGTGAACCATACTGAGTGGTGGTCACTCCCCGCCAGCGGTTCTTCCACCCTAAGTTCCCTCACCAATTTCCTGTTTGCCAGCATGAGGGCAATGGTATTCCTTAACCTGGTTGGTCTGCTGACCATTTGCATCAGGAAACTGTCCTGGAAGGCATCCAGCAGTACCTGCTCCCTTCTATTCCTGGTTGTTGGGGTACTCCAATCCACTCCTGGCATGCTGAAGTCCCCACAATCACCACACTACCCTTCTCACAGGTCCTCCTGATCTGTCCCGCTAGTTCCCTGTCCAACTCCTCTGTCTGAGAGGGCGGCCTGTACACCACTTCCATCCTGAGAGTCCTATTCTTGAGATCCTGGATTTGCATCCATAGTGACTCCGTTCTATCCTCCTCCTCTTCCTCCCGTACACACTTCAGTCCTTCCCTCACATATAATGCCACCCCCCCTTTCCCAATCATTCTATCCTTATGAAATATCCTGTACCGTGGTATCGGCAGGTCCCAGTCATTGTATTGGGTGGCACATGTTTCAGTGATGGCTGCAATGTCCCTCTCCCCCTCTGCCAAGAGAGTCTGTAGCTCTGAAATTTTCTCCCAAGACTCCTAGCATTCAGGGTGACCACCTTCCACCCCTTCCCTTCCCCTTCTTCCTCCCCCCTCCCATCCTGCCCTCCTTTACTAGCATTGCCACTAGTACTTGCCCTTTGTCCTTTGGCACTGTTATGGAGGGTAAGCTCATATGGCTTCCCAACCTGTGGGCTCTGCATGTCCCTTGCCCACTTGCCACAGCTCCTAGTTTAAATTCCCAACTTCCTCTATGTACTCCTCCATCCTCTGTTTCAACACTTTCTTTCCCTCCTCTCTCAAGTGTAGTCTGTCCTTGGCATAGAGACTACTGTCCTCCCAGGTCCCTCCCACCCCCACCAGCCCAAACCCTTTAGCATGACACCAGGTTCTTCACCATCCATTAAATTCCTCTAGTCTCAGCTTTCTTGTTGTGCTTGCCTTGGGCACTGGAAGTATCTCTGAGAAAGTTACTGATCTTCCTGCCCTCTCACATAATTGTTCTAGTTCCTAAAACCTCCTCTGGACTATATCTACCACACTATTATCCAGGTCATTCGTCCCCAAATGTATAATTAAATGAGGCTTGTCCCTACCCCTTCTAGCATATTTTAGAACAGATTATCCCACCCTTTCAGCTGTCATTCCTGGCATGGCCCCAACCCAAATGTGACCATGCCTCTCCCCTTTGTTACCCCACCTGACTCCTCTTAGTACTGAGTCCCCCAGCACTACGATTTCACTCCTCTTACTAACAGCTTGCTTCCTTACAGTTACTTACCTTCCACGGAGATTTGAATGATGGTATTACAGGATTCCAAGTGTTGTATTACAGGGAATTTTTTACATCATTTTTAGTACTCTTATTTGGTTAATCCATACATTACAATATCATTGATCACAATCACCATTTCTACAACAGCATGGTTTTTGATTGGGGCTATTTAACATGTAAGCAATAACCCACAATAGAGTATGCAGTTATTGGGGATTAATCAACACCCCGGGTGCTGTGAGGACACTCGGACTGTGGCCTTGTGCCTCACAATGCACCCGGGGTGTTGATTAATCCCCAGTAACCACATACCCGGTCGTGGGTTATTGCTTACATAACATGGGTTATGTTTAAAGAAAAAAAAATATCCAGAAAGCTGTTTTTTTTCATGTTTAAACAGCAAAAAAGGTGGTATATCCTTCCACCTTGCAAAGTTGTCCCTATGAAATAATGCAGCCTGCATTGCTGTTATGCACACAGAAATGTCACACATACAATACTCAGAGGATTTGTGAAATTTGTGGTGCATAATACTGCCGGGTACAGTGCCTACTGTGTGTACCACTCCCCAAATAAACTCACCCTTACATTTGCAGAGAAAAGAGACAGAGTGAGACATAAGAGAGAGATTCCGCTATCCTGCCTTTTGCTGTCTTGCTTTCTCCCCCAAAACCCTGGTCCCGTGTCCCTCTCTCTTTCTCTGTCACTCTCAGAAAATAAACCGTGGATGTTCCATGACTGGTCGAGAGATAAGACACCGAGGGCTGACCACGCTGCTGCAGAACTCATCAGCACAGGGGCACTGATGTGGGCGGGGGCAACAGAAAAGGGGGCACAGTGCGATTGTCTTTCCAGGACCACAGTATAAAGGAGAAATAGCTTCTGAGCTTAAATGGCCTTAAAGTACTCTTCAGCAGACCACCTACTGCATGCACAGAGAGAGACAGAGAGACGCACACACACACACACACACACACAGAAAGACGATGTGTTTGCTGTCTGCTGGCTGCGTCTCGCTGTCTCTCTCTCTCTCTCTCTATCTCTCTCTCTCGCTGCACATGGTTCTGCAACTTTGTTCCCTGCAGGCAAGACGGCATTCACTGTACATGGGAAGGCTGACACCTACAAGCTGGGGCTCCAGAGACAAAGACAGAGAAGAGAGAGAGAGAGAGAGAGATCAGCACACCGTGCTCTCGTGTTCACCTGCAGAAAATGGGGGACAGTGTATCAGCAACAAGCAAACACTACGTGGTTACCGTGGAAATGTTCGGGTGAAGGAAATGAACTTTTCTAGTTGATGACACTGTCATTTCTGCTGCTGTTAACATTCCTTCAGTACTCAGTGGAGGTCCAATCAGCCCTGTCACATGCTGCCTGGTGACACATCCAGGGGCTTCATGGGGGGCAGGGAATAGAGGACAGGCTATGAGGTGGGGTTACTCTCTCTCTCTCTCTGTCTCTCTCCCTCCCTGTGTATGCAGCTCCTCAGATTTGGGGGACTGTCACTGGCTGTCGCTCGATCTTTTGATGTCTGGTGGTGGGGCCCAACATTTATCGCACTAATGCAGGGAGGATGGCATATGGCTGCTTGTGTCACTTCTATGGCTGGCTTCCCCATGCACTCTCTTTTCACTATCTGCAAAGGATCGGTGGAGGTTGGAGGGGGTGGGAAGATACCGATATGGTCCGCTGCTTTGCCACTTGCTGTCTATTTTAAATGGCTGCCATTGACTTTTCATATTGGCTACAAGTAACTAGAGCCGGCGGCAAAGCTTCCGAGTCCCTCAGTGGCACCACAAATTAATACTAACTTAATTCATGGGCACGCAGAGGGACTCCACCAATCGCATTGCACGTTTTGTCAAACCCATGTTATAGTCAGGTTTAATCATTATTAGTTATGACCACAGTGGTGACCTTTAAAGCTTGAGCGTGAGCTTTGAACACAATTGTTAATGATCATTTATGATACATCATTATACAATAATCATAGTGTTATCTGGAAAGTTTTTGTCTGCACATCTTGGCATTCCACCATCCCAAACAATGGATTCATCTGCTGCAGGGTCAAGACTTGCAAACGTTAATGGATAAATAGAGGCATTCTGGTTTAGTGGCTGCGGCAACAACTGGGGAACTGGGAGATCACAAATTCACACACCGCTAGAGCTAAATCTTTACTGTGTTACCTTGAGCAAGACACTTCCTCTCCCAGTGTTCCAGTCCACCCAGTTCCAGAAATGGGTAAAAACAGGACCCCACTGGAAATGAGTTGCTGCATCTCAGCTGGGCTGTCCTCTGTATAATACACTGAACTATAAAATAAAATTAAAATGGTATGGATCGGTATCAGAAGCTCTTCTATCAAGTGTCTGCCATCTTTGAAGAACATTAGGTCCCTAGTAAGATGTAGGGGCATGTACTGCCACAAAGGTGATGGGCTTTGTCCCAGTCAAGAACTTAAAGTCGACGTCTGCCATGCAGTCAGTGCAGTTTACAGAGTGCAGGCATTATGTTGCTCTGGCACCCTAATGGATGTCTACACAGCCCAGCTGGTGCATTCTGCAGCACCTGGGGATGGTGGACCTGACTTGCTGGTAAGCCACGTAGATACGTTACAATAGTCAAGGCATGATGTGATGAATGCATAAATTTAAGAATGGTCAGATCACTGTATATCAAGCAGGGCTTCCACCTTATTATTTTCTGCAGATGAGAAAAAAAAAACTCTCTTGGAAATTGTTCAGATCCCTTGGATTTAAGCAAAAGTACATCATGGACATCTGTTCTGCAACCAGAGCTTACCAACAACTGTTCTATTTTGTATGGATTTGAGGCCCAGATAAATTCAAGCCATCCAGTCATGAGTTTTACATAATCAGAGAGACAGCTCACCTTTCACCTTCTTTGTTTGTTGTGCAATTATTCATCCGGAAAAGCCCCTGATGATCTCCTACCCCCCCACCCCCACACAGTCACGCAGTGCCTACTACTCCATCCATTCAACAGCACAATTCACCTTCTCCGTTCCCAGGATGAAGCTTGAATTTGGTAGAAAAGCCTTCGAATTTGCAGCACCAGACACCTGGAATCAACTCCCTCTCCAGCTGATGAATTTCTTCTAGCTCAATGTTCAGTTCCAGTCTTCCAAGCCACCTTAGAACTCCTTGTATGTGTTTTGGTCCAGAATCCCCATCTACCCTACTATGATCATGTCGCATAACAGTGTTCACGCTCTTTGTTTGCTGTGACCCCACTTTGTTAACTTGTTTTGATTACTGTTTGGATGTATTTACCTTTATAGCTAGTTTTTTTCCTGTGTATATTTTAGCATATAACTTTTCCTGCTGGGCTATGCTGCTGTCTTCCCTGGGATCCCCATGAAAATGAGATGATGCGTCTCATGGGGTTATCTCAGTTGGAGTAATTTAAATTACATAAATTGATCAACAAATAAATAGATAAATAAATAACTAGATAAATAACCACTTAGCAAGGGTCAGAGCCAGAAGGACGTTATTGCTGGCTGTCAGAAGCATAGCAGTGAAAACCCAGCTTGTTCTTTAGGATGCTGTCACCCAGCAGAAGCACAGAGGCAATGAATAGCACGTGACAGTGTGTGCCTTCATACTCCAATATATACATGCCTCGAGTGCACTGTAAAGTGCAAGGCATAGCCAAGTGCCTTCAACTGCTTGATAAGTTGTTTATTTGAGTACATACATCCACAGACCTTAGAGTTTAGTATCCCACCTATGGTACAAACTAAAAATAAATGTGAAAACAAAATGCAACAGAAAAAAAAAGGCACTGTGAGGCAATAAAAGATTATGCCATGGCTGCTCAAGTCTCATTGGTCAGTCAGATGCTGGAATCACTGAACAATCTACTACTCATTTAATAAACCACAGACATTATTGGGGAACAATATCAACACCTGTGGAGCTCACTTGAAGGTAGCAAAGGACGATGACATCCAGCAGCGATGCTGCAGCACTGTACAAGGAGGCACAACTCTGTTGGAAGCACTGTCCTTCGGATGAGACATCACAGTGAGGTCCCTTTTCCCATCTCTGGAGGTTGTCCATCTGGAAGATCAATATCTTTTGGTGCTTTTAAAAGAAAAAATTTGGGATCCCTCTTGGTGTCCTTGTGAACAGTCCCCCTAGTCATTACACGGTTTATAATGCAATTTGCATACTGTGTGACTCTGAGCAAGTCACTTAACCACCCAGTGCTCCCAGGTTGCCCCTGAAAACAGGCACGTGTGCCTAGTGGGCCTTACCCGGTTACCAAAGACTAAAATGAAATTAAAAAAAAGTCCCAGCCCGTATTGAAACTCATTTCTTTGTAAACCACTTTGAAATAAAATGTCTAAGAAAGACACTATATAAAACCCCTAGTTAATCCATCCACTCATTAATCTTTCCATTTGAAATCCCACATCTATAACCAGCAATGTGGAATTCACACTCAAAGCCTGTGATAGAGCTTTTGAAATCCCATCTATAACCAGCAATGTGGGATTCACACTCACAGCCTTTGCTTGAGCTTTTGAAATCCCGTCTATGACCAGCAACGTGGGATTCATGCTCACAGCCTTTGTTAGAGCTTTTAAAATCCCATCTATAACCAGCAATGAGGGATTCACACTCGCAGCCTTAGAGCTTTTGAAATCCCATCTGTAGCCAGCAATGTGGGATTCAAGCCCACACGCAGCCTTTGCTAGAGCTGGCAAGCTAATTAGCAGTTGAGAAACCTGCAGTTACCTCATAGCCCAGTGGAGGACACTGCAGAGAAAGCTATGAATTGCTTTGCTTTGTAGTGGGGGTACGAGTGTAGGGAAGGTGTTGCAGAGTGTTAAATATATACAGTTCAGAATCAAAGAGTGAGAATTGGCAGGGCTGCAACCTTAATCCTGCAGCATCTGGTTTCTTTGCTTTTTTCCAAGGCCAGGCTGTCTTAGAGGGCTTTCTAGCTGCAGCCCATATCAAAGCGTTCAGCAGGGTGTCAATCCTTATAAACCTGCAACTGAGAGCAGTGTCCCGTCCTGATCCCCTGAGCCTGCACCCTGTTCCTGGTGTCAGGTAGATGAGTGGGAGTACATACCAGGCCTCAGATTCACTTCTCATGTCAGTTTTGGAGCATTTGTTTGGTCAGAAGTAAAGAACCATCCTCATTGGATGGCTGGGAGTGGAACCAAAGCTGTAATTACTTGGGGGGGGGAGGCAGATCTGGATAAGCTTTGCTCCAGCACAACTTATTGCAGTGTGTGAAAAAAAATCTAATGCGCACTGGAACACATGAAATGTATCACTAGCATGATGAAGTACCCAGTATTATGAACCTAATGGTTTTAAATTTAATACACCAGGGTTTTCTTTGGTCATTTGACCATAAAATGTTGCACATATTTTTGACGACATCCTGTCTCCACCAAACTGAGATTAGGGGTTGAGCCCCAATACCAGATCTGTGCACCATCAGCTAATTAACTCCTTGTTGTGCTAGGATTTAGGGTGTCAGCAGAAACTCTGGTGTTAAAGGAGCATTGTATTGGTTGGAAGTTACAAGATGTGTGTGTAATGCGCCCCCCCCCATGGGGCTTACCTTGAAAAGCACCTCCAGGTGTGATCCTGCTGTCTCCCGGCACCCGTTCTGTTCCTCCGTGGCCCCTCCTGCCACTTAGCCATGTCCCCAAGTGTCCCCTATGTTGGTGAGCCCTGCAGTGCTTGCAAAATCCATTTGTGAGCGGTCAGCGTGTTTTAGGGCTGCCGCTCGCACCCTTGAGGAGGACGCACTGTATATCCGACTGCCGTTTCGGTCAACAGTCTGAAAATGTGTCTCCATGGTTCTTGGTGCCAAATTAAGTTAGAATGACACCAGGGACACAGAACAAAGCGGGAGAAAATGTTTTTAATTGAACAAACAGGCAAATGCCTGAAGCGCTGCCTCAGGGGCACTAGAAGTCAAAGGGCAAAGGTCAGGGCAGTGTAGCCCTCATAAATATTCATAAGCTTTGCAGTATTTCTAGGGGGAGTGTGTTACGGGAGCAGCAACTCCCCGAGGGTGCATTTATTTAAATTGGAAGTGGACTTATTTAATAGAGAACTGTTGGGGCTACAAGTTAGTAGGGAAAGTAAATTAAAATAATGTTGTTTTTGGCTGCACCAGAATGTTAATCGGTGAGGACACTGAAATAGACTGCCTAGACTTGAACTTAGCCACCATTTTTATACCTTCCCACCATTTGGGAGCCAGTATTAAAAAAAGGGGCTCATGGGACAATGGTAGAGATTTATGGGGAATAATCTGGAACAATTTCTAGGTGTCAAAAAGCAAGCCAATTATGAAATGGGAACTGTTCAAGACAGCTTTGGCAGCCAATAGAATCTTTGGAACTCAGCCTCAAATAAAAGGGGGTAACTGCTCAGGATTTCAGATTTTAGAGATTTGCCCAGGAATTCAGTGTGTGTGCCTCTGGGGAGCCTGCCAGCTCTCAGGGATAGGCCTGCCAGGCCTAGACTTTTTTAGTCGTTAGTCTGCGGGGTCAAGTGTCCAGTCAGCCCACGTTGGGGTCACAGCATCAGGGGATTTGAGCAGCAAACCAGCTTGAAAGAAGAACCAGCCTGCAAGCTAGATGGAAGGTCCAGAGAAGGACAGAGCCTTACATATAAATGTGCTTAGTTTGCTGAAGTGTTTGCACAGCTGACCAGTTCATGATGTTCAGTGTGCATGTGTAGTGCCCCAGGGAAATTGGGAGCACCACAGAAAATAGGGGCTCCTCAGAGATATGAGGGGTCAGACAGTTATGGGGACCCTGGCAGCTTAATGGGAAACCCTTGAAAAGCTTTGGTGACCCTCTGAAATACAGAACAGGCCCAACTCCAGCAGACAGTCCTAGAAGTCTAAATTCAGGGTTTCAAAAGAATACCATTTTTTTTTTCTTTTCTCACCCTTCCCCTGCTGAAGACCAACACCCAGCCAGCCAAACCAGTTGGGCAACATTCCTGTCCCCAGTGGAGAAGGAAGCCAGGCTGAGCCCTAACAGCCAATCACTGTGGCTAGGGTAGATTCAAATCTGGAGACTTTTTTTTTTAAGCCACTGACCCGCTTTAAGAGGCTGACCTCTGGACGAAGGAGCCAATCCCCTGGCAGGTAGCCAGGACCGCCCCAGCCTAGAGGAGGCTCTTCACAGACTGGAAAGAGGCGAGAAAGAGTTTGACCAGAGAGGGCGAAGGACAGCAAGGCAAAGGATGTCGGCTTCCCTGTTAGGAGGTTGAAGCGAATCCCCTGGGTCCCTTTGGTGTAACTCCCTCCAGAAGATCCCCAGTAGCAGCCTCGGTTGGTTTTTGCAGAAATCTGCTGTCTAGTCGGGTCCCCCAGTGTGTCGAGTCAGTTCATTTGGCCGGGAAACAGACCCAGTGAACCTTCCATGCAGCAGTCTCCAGGAAGCAGCCTTATCACTTCCTTTCTGGTTGTGCACTCCCCAGAGTACAGAAGTCTTGGTTGAACTCCAGGGGCTCCTGCACACACCTCATACCTCATCCAGAAGTCCTCCGGTGCCTCTTCTTTGACCCAGGGAAGGTCCCCGGGAAGCCCAGTATCACCTGCACCCACTTCCAATGACCTCCAACAACTCCAAGTGTTCGCCACGATGCCCCAGGTTTGAGTTGCAGGTTGTAAGTGGTAGCCAGATGGTAGCTAGGGCCCACCAAAGTGAGTCAGATTAGGGGCCGCCCCAGCTGTAGCTCGAGGGACTTAAGTCGTCCACCGAACTTGGAGTCACGTTGCCCATTCTCCCGAATAGACATTGTCCTAAGGTGGCAACAGTACCGGTGGCCTATACCAAGGCCTTGCTGAGGATTGCCAGGCTCTGTGTCCCATTCCTGAGGTGGCATAAGTATCGGTGGCCCACGCAAGAGGCCACACCAAGGGTCGCCACACTCTTGATTGTACTGCCCATAGGTGGCTCGTGTTCCAGTGATGCATCAAAAGGTCACACTGAAGACTGTCGGATTCTGAAGCTGCAGGGGTGAGGTGGTAAGGGTCCCGGGGATCTGCCCAGAGGTCATCCAGTGGATCATCGCACCCAGCATCCTTTCTTTGACTGGAGATCACCTGCCCGAGGTCACCGCAGCCAACATCCCCAGAGGAGGTTCTCTTCCCCACAACCTGGTGTCAACACCCATCCTCGACCAGGCGCTGCCCTGTCGACATTGCCTCAGCAATGCCAGGAGTCACCTTCTTCCCAGGGCCAGGAGGCCTACAGTGTTTTACTTGGTTTTTAGTTCACTGGGGGACGCCCCATTTTATGGCCTGTGTAGGAAGCTCTTCCTTAGGTTCACCCTCAGCAGTCGGCCGACCAAAATACTAGAAACCCAAGCTTGGTGCATCGGATCACTACACCTTTAGGACTTGATCAACCTGGACTTTGTAGGACATTAGTGGGGCCAGTTTGTGGTCCCGGTAACCTTATTCACTCTTTCTTATGTGTATAGTGTTAGTGAATGCTAAGTCTTTTCTGTGTGCTACAGCTGTGGCTAATAAACCTTGCATCTTGGCTCTAAAGTATGTCTCCAGCCTCTCCTTCCAGATTTATCTGGCATCACCCTAAACTATAGGGATACAAACCACCACAGCTTGTCCACCACACATGTTTAGGCCAGTGATTGAATTGCTCCTGCATCCCGAAGGCCAGCATTTCGATGAGGATCACGAGGGGACTTTCTCATGCTTCCCAAAATCTCTGCACAGGTCTCATGTTGTCGGATCATCCTCCTGGTCTGCGTAGTGTGAGTACAAACAGGGTAGCTCCCTACAACAAAAGCTGCAATCACTTGTATGTTCATCTGATCTGCTTGTTTTGGGTTTTATTGCAATGGACTGAGACATTCAGCTCTGGGTTACAAATATTTGGGTTTGAGTGCATGCCAATTGTTTTCTTTCCTAAAGACCCCAATGATCAGCTACAATGCCAGACCACCCCAGGCAATGCGTCAGGCTAGCCTGTCTTTCAATCTGGATACTCAGGGTTGTGGGACTGTGTCAAAGGGACTCACTGTGCATGCTTTATCAACCTGAATTTAAGCAGAACTGCAAATCACTTGCTAGATTTATGCCCACCCTTGTTCACATCCCCCTGAATAAATCAGATTGTTGGCTTTTACATTTAACCTGGCTAGTGTGTACCTTCTTGGTGGGGATATAGTACTGCTAATGTATTGTTGCATCACTGGTCTTATTTTATAGGGGGTCTCCAGGGCAGTTGTAGTTGTAGCCCTGGTGATAAGTGCAAGGAGTGTGAGCATATCATTACTGTCATATGATACATGTGAATGCTCTGTTGCTATACTGTTTAGGCCACTAGAGCAGTTGGTGGGGGGTTACAGCATCCCAGCAGCAGTTATGCTACCCAAGGCCATACCTCTGGGTGGAGGCACCCATTCCCCGAGCTCAGGCCCCTCAATCTGCGCATAGTCACACAGGAAAGGGTAGTAGCCCATAGGATAGCACCACCTAGGGGTTACATCTTTGGGGGCACCACTGGGATTAGCATCCCCTAGTGGCCAAAATCAGGAATTACAACTAAGGATCTAATGGGTACCACTGAAGAAATGGCTGTGCATTAGTTGGTTGGATGGTGTATGGGGCATTAAATTGACCCCCAAAATGCCTTGTTAATACTGAATATACCACTGGGCACTGGTAAAGACACTATAGAAGGGGCACTTTCAAAAATTGAATGCCTGGGAAAAGCTGTAGTGGTAAGCTGACATGCTGACTTGACTGCCAAAGTCTAATGGCTCTGGTGGACTGTAGCAACCCCATGGACAGCACTAAGGTGCCCCAAACTATTGATGTTGATGGGTCCCCAGCCACCTGGAGGGTGGTAACTAAAGATAGTGAGGATCCTTCAGGGGACGAGATCTTACCCCTATCTGAGACCTTTGAGGACAAGTTAGCCAGGTTGTTATTGGAGGAGGGTAAAAACCCTTGAAGACTTTAAAAAGTTATTCATGCCACCTGGGGTTGTTTCTTCCCCAACGCCCATGCTAGCTCCAGTATCTGCCCCATCACCAGCTCCTGTGCCCACACCACTGCTGGCACCCACACCTGTGCCCGCAGTTAGTCATGACTCTTACCATAGGCTGAGGATGTTTTCAGGCCCTCTCCCCACCCCCAAGGGGAAGGAAGATTGGGAGACTTGGATAGACTGTGTTGCCCCCAAGTACCCGAATGGCAATGTTATGAGGTGGAGAAGAGAAAAAGGTTGAGTGAAAGCCTCCGAGGTCCTGCTCTGGCTACTACCCCTGCCAAGTGGGCTAAAAACCCAGAAGCAACTGCACAGGACTATTTGTTCAAGTTCAAGTTTATTGGTAGGAAAAAAAAACCTCAGTTGAGCAGGCTCACTTACAAGGAGGTCCTGATTAACAACAGGGACATTACACAAGCATATACAAAGTAATATGCATTAAACACACGAATAATGCATGAGAAGAAAATTGGACAATAATATTTACATCATATATACATAGGCACACTAACGCTAGGAGTTAAATAAATGGTTTGCTCTGGGTGACAAGATAGTACCTCGTGAGGGAAGTAGAATTACAAGGCCAGCAAGGAAAGTAAAGATGGTGGCGGGGTGGGATAAGGTTAGAGGGCAGGGGGACAGAGGATGGTAGGACGGAGGAAGGAGGGGGCAGACAACAAGGTGGAAGGGGTGGTAAAAATGAATATAACAGGGTGGCTATGTTGGCTGGGGCAAGGGCACTGTCGAGGTAGCAGGGAGAGGAGGGAGAGATAGAAGGTAAAGAAAGGATAGCTGTAGATGAGGGCAGGGACTGTTGAGTGACGATAGTGTGGGATACAGACTAGGGGTAGATCATGCGGGGATGGTAGTGTGACATGGAGAGAGGAAGGGGAAGACGAAGAAGGGGGAATGGAAGTATAATGGAAAGTCACTTAAGAGTGAGGGAGGGGGTGGACAAGAGGATAGAGTGGTCACTGCAATAGGCCAGGCAGGGAGAAGGCGCTTTATCAACCTCAGTCACCGAAGTCCCGTAGGTTGTCGTAAACAAGTCTTTTGAAGCTATTCAGGGGGATCAGACTTTGCAGTTTGAGCCTGGATTGGGCTTTATTCCAGGCAGCCGGAAGGGCACGGCTTATAGCCATTTTTCCAAACCAAGAACGGGAGGTTGCAACGTCTAGCATAATGAAGGAGTTACTGCGTAGGGGGTAGGGGCAGGTAGTTTGTTGAAAGAGGTTTGAAATGTACGGGGGTAGTTTTGTCAGCAGGGCTTTGAAGAGCCAGGTGACAGAGTGGAAGAGACGCCTGGTTGCTAAGGAGGTCCACCCGAGGGAGGCATACAGGTCACAACAATGAGTCTGACGGTGAGCGTTGGAAACAAAGTGTATCGCTCTGTGATAGAGGGTGTCCAGTTGACATAGCAGGCATCAAAGCATCTGCCATATAGAACATCGACATAGTCGATAAGTGGTAGAAAGGTTGTTTGAACCAGGCACAGTCTGGAGTCAGAATCGTTTGCATTGGAGAATGTGTATGGGAGTCCAGATTCAGATGAGGATCTGTGGTGGAGGGTGAAAATCACTCAGCAATACCAAGGGGCGTTCTTATCAGTGAATGTACCGCGACTTGAAAAGGTGCTACAGGAATGCCTCAGGAAGGGTAGCATGGCCCCAGACAAGTTAGATCGGACTAGGTTGGACCAGATCCTTAAGTCTGGCCCATTTCTGAATTACTTCTGCTTCAGTTATGACTTACCAACTGACTGGATTCGCCTCCCTCCTATGATGAACTAATGAAAGAAATTCAGGGGGTCGAGCAAAGGCGGCCACTCAGGGAGCCTCCCCCTCACGTAACTGCTGCTGCTGCCCAGGTGACAGAGGTGACCACGTGACTGAAGTTCAAGGGCGGAATATAGCACCAGATGAGCACTCAGAGACTGCTAAGGACACTCTGTCATGGGCAGAGCTACTGAGAGAAGTCACAGAAATGAAAGCTGGTGCCCCTACTAAGGCCCCTTCCACAGATAAAGACCCTGGTCCCTCTCAGAGCGCATCCGCTATGGGGATGGGGGTGCACACACAGGCGCCCTGCCGATAGCAGCTCAAAAACTGAAACAAGTGAATTGACTGCTGCAATAAAAGAATTATTGAGACATCTTGCACCGCCTTCAACACTGCAGATGGAGGTTGAACCCAGACTTACTGTTGTCAGTGCTCCAGTTCCAGCACCAAATGTGTACCCCTCCCAACCTCCTAGTTGTAAATGGAGACCTGCTCCTAATGCAATGTTTCAGCCATGACAGATCAAAGAAATTGTAATCTGCCATAATTGTGGAAAGGAGGTGTAACCCCCCTGCAAATGGGGGTTCCCAAAAGACTTCCAGGAGCTTGCTTGAATGCTCCAAGCCTGAATGGTGTTTGGCGTTTAAGCCATTTATCAGTGAGTGTTTTTAGAGCCTCTGGTACTGTCTCTTTAAGAGCTGTCTGCTTGCAGACATAATTAGTTTGTATGGGGGGACTGCGTGCTTCTCTGTTTGAGTACCACTCGAGCTGCTGCCAATTCACTCCATTTTTGGAGTCACTAGGAGTGCAAAGTGAACCTATCTGAAAGATGTAACTGTTTGCCAGAAATCATTTACAGTAATAATGAAATTACAGTTTGTCTAACCTGCTTTCTTTGCAGTCAGAACTGTGTCTGCCTAGTTCCCCATTCTGGTTTTGAACTGCTGAACTGGACCAATCAGTGTGGGGTAAGCTAGCTCTAAAATGGTGCCTTGGACGAATCAGAACTTGGACTCATAATCTGAGCCAGCCACAAGAGGATTGTATGGGCAGTGACTCTGGGAGATGTAGTTTAGACTTTGGCGCTTTTGGACCAACAGCAGCAGTCTATTGTGGTGACAGCCAATCCAGTCAAGAACTGGGAGGAACTCAAAGGAAGTGCCGGTTTTGTCTGTTGGAGTTTCAGTTTAGCTCTGGCAGTGAAGGGAAAGGAACCCTGTGCTCCTTCAGTGCACAGTTTTAGTCAAAAACATGTGTAGGTCCAGAGTTCGGTCTGCAGCTTGTGTAACTGCTTGTTAGGACTGAATCCGTCCTGTGAAGAGAATCAAAGGATATCTGAAGAGTGAAACCAGGCTCACCCTGTAGAAGACTGGAGAAATTTCTGAATTGCACTCGGTCTGTCAGGAACTGAATCTGCTGTGTGTTCTCCCGGGTATTGTGCAGTAATTGCGATCGGATAGAGAAGCAGCCTGCCTGTTTGCCATATAAATGTGTGAGGAGTCTCGTGGAGCTCAAGAGTAGCCCTGCTGACATTGAAGGACCCTATCTTGTTTGGAGGTCGTGAGTACTAATTCAGGGTCGCTCCTGTTGAATTGCCACATTAAATCCAAATGGAATCACTGTACTGCTGACTGTTTAAACTAATTTTTCTTTTCTCTGTGGGAAAGGGCCCTACCAGCTGCCACGGTTTGGACTAGCCACTGGGGCTTGGGTGCCAGGGACAGTAACTGATAGAGGATAGCCTGTGCACAGAGCCATAGGTAGATGAGTAGAGTGATAAGCCAATTAACCTGATTTCCCCTGTCCTTGTTATATCCCCCTAAATAAATCAGAGCTGCTTGTTTCAGCAAAGTTATACTGCCTGAGGTATTTGTCTATGTTAAAGTACTGTACTGTGATTGTTGCACTGTATTTTATTCTCACAGGAGGTCCCAGTGCCGGAACCAGTCCTGGGGTAAGCGATACTGTGAAGGTAATTCTGATATATTGTGTGGGCCACTAGTGGGAAGAAAGGGGGGTTGCAGTGTCCCAGAGGGCTGTGACCAAGTTAGTTTAACTATTGCAAACCCTGACCTCTGGGTGGAGGCACCCGCCATTGGATCCAGGCCCCTCAACCTGTTAGTGGCAAATCAGGCAGGGGTAGTAGCCCCTGGGATAGCGCCATCTAGGGGTTACAGAGGGACATGTGAAGAAAGAAGGCCGATCTCAAAAAGACCAAGATAAAGTGGTACACAAACTCCAAGGGGAGCACCAAAAAGTAAAACAATGGCAGAGGGGTGCAGGAAACGATTGCAGTGGAGGTTCAGGAAATCCCAAATCCAATTTCTTTGTGGCTAAATCGTCCATCCAGGTTCCTACTACAGTCCCTCTGGACTGGCCCAAATTGGTTGGCCCTTCCATGGACACTACTGTACACATAGATGGGATCCCGGCCCGAGCAGTTTCAGACAGTGGGTCTCAAGTCACAGTAATCTTCCAAGACTGGTATGAGCAGCATTTATCTGACCACCCGTTACAACCTCTTAATGGACTGCATATGTGGGGGTTAAGTGAAACGTTGTAGCCATATCTTGGCTACTTAAAGATATGGCTTTCTTTTCTGTCCTCTGTGGCTGGTGTAGGAGATTCTGTGGAGAGGCTATCCCTGGTCTGCCCTTCCACCAGACTTTCTAATGGTGTACCTGTACTGACTGGCACCAATGCACATGTTTGGGCGCCTGACCCAACTATGTGAAGAAAGGCAGAAGAACAAGACAGGAAAAGCCCTGCGTGTTCACACCCTGATCAAAAAGGCTTATGAGAAACAAATGCACCCCGAGGAGAGTGACAAAGATAAGCCTGTTGGGATGGCTTGGAAAAAGGATCCTGCTACTAATATGTTACCTCCAAATGCAGAATATAGCATCAGTGGTGAAGGGCAGCTGCAAAGAGATGTAACCAACCAAATTTTGATGCTGGACACGCCAGACGAGGGATAATTACCCAACAGACTGCTGATTAAACCCAGTGTGCTTCCGGTCCGGGCTCATGCTTACGCCTGACAAGTGGTGGTACGAATACAAAATGTTACGGACTGAGACATCATGGTACACAGAGGATGCATCCTGGCTAAAGTTTATTGTGCCGACACTGCTGTGCTTCCATCCAAGTGCAAAACTGAAAAGGGATGTGAGGCATCACCTGATATGTTTGATTTTGGAGATTCACCTATTCCAAACAACTGGAGAACCAGGAGCAGTGACAAGCTGGCTCAGAGAACTAAGGTATTCTCCCTCAAGGAATGGGATGTTGGTTGTGTCATAGGTGCTGAACACCACATTCATCTGCATGACAAGAGATGCTTTAGAGAGAGGTCTACACGCCTAGCTCCTGCAGACATAGATGATGTCAGATGTCACCTACAAGAGATGTTAGCGGCTGGCATCATACGAGAATCACACAGCTCATAAGCCTCCCCATTTGTTGTGGTGTGGAAAAAGAATGGCTCCGTCCGCATGTGTGTTGATTACAAGACCCTCAACAAAT
Source organism: Neoceratodus forsteri (assembly GCA_016271365.2). Classification (NCBI taxonomy): domain Eukaryota; kingdom Metazoa; phylum Chordata; order Ceratodontiformes; family Ceratodontidae; genus Neoceratodus; species Neoceratodus forsteri. The sequence continues at coordinate 43,207,697 of CM028133.1, read as the reverse complement.
GAACTGTGCCTGATCAGTATACAATGCCACGCATACAGGATGCTCTGGACTGCCTAAATGGGAGTAAATGGTTCTCCGTTCTTGACCTCCGAAGTGGATACTATCAAATCCCAATGGCTCCAGAGGACAGGGAAAAAACTGCATTCATTTGTCCCTTGGGCTTCTATGAGCTGCTTCGCATGCCCCAAGGCATATCAGATGCACCAGCAACATTTCAGCGACTAATGGAGCATGCAGTGGGAGATATGAATCTCTTGGAATGTCTTGTCTACCTTGATGACATCGTAGTCTTTGGAAAAACTCTCAAGGAGCATGAGGCTCGCTTATTCAAAGTGTTGGACAGACTTGAGGAGTTTGGTCTTAAGTTATCCATTGACAAATGCCAGTTTTTCCAGAGTTCTGTCAAATACATGGACCACACTGCGTTGTCAGAAGGCATACAAACAGACTCTAGTAAGGTGGAAGCATTAAGCAGCTGGCCTAAGCCCAACAACTTAAAAGAACTTCAAAGGTTTCTTGGATTCTGTGGCTACTACCATCAATTTGTCAAGGACTATACCAAGGTGATCCGCCCCCTACTAAACTTAACTCAAGGTATCCATCTACTCACAAGAAGTTTAAGAAAGGTTCTGACAGAGACACTGAAAAAAACTATTTCAGACCCAATGAGCCGTTTGGACAGCGATGGACTCACGATTGTGACACTGCCTTCGAAGAAATAATATACAGATTAACTCACGCTCCTATACTCGCTTATGCTGATCCATCAAAGCCCTATGTATTACATACAGATGCCAGCTTGAGTAGCCTTGGAGCCGTACTCTATCAGGAATACCTGGAAGGACTGTGTCCCATAGCCTTTGCTAGCAGGAGTCTGACATCTTCAGAGAGAAACTATCCAGTGCACAAATTAGAATTTCTTGCTCTCAAGGTTGCAATAGTTGACCAATTTCACAAATACCTGTATGGTGCTAAAATCTTGGCCAAGACCGATAACAATCCATTAACATATGTTCAAACAACAGCTAAACTAGATGCTACCAGACACAGGTGGCTTTCCACTCTAGCAACCTATGATTATGCGGTGGAGTGCCGACTAGGACTAAACCATGTAGATGCCGATGCTCTTTCACGAAGACCTGTTTCTGACCAACAGTGGGGTCAGATTCCTGAGCAGTTTGTAAAAGCCCTATGCCACAAGTTTGACCAGGAAGAAACTCTGTCTTCTGAAGCTGTAAATTGTCTGGCAGATTGCTTGGGACCTCCGTAGACTTATATACCAGTTGCCTACTGTAATTTTGCAGCCTTAGATTCAAGTTCCTTACCACAACTAACTCCAGCTGACATCCGCAAAGAACAATGCAATGATCCAACGATCAGACCAGTAGTTGATGCTTTAAGAAAGGGGGAAGATATCGCCAAAATGCGGTCCAGGGACCCCAAGACTGCTTTACTTCTTCGAGAGGGGCCCAAACTCAAGCTTCGAGAACAGCTATTGTTCAGAGAGCTTACTGACAGCCAAGGTGAAATTGTAAGGAAACAGCTAGCACTGCCAACTAAGTTTAAAAATATTGTCTTAAAAGCCTTTTGCAACCAAATGGGACATCTGGGCAGTGAAAGAACCCTTGATCTAGCCCGCACATGCTGCTACTGGGCTAAAATGGGCCTAGACATAGAGCAACCTGTTAAAACCTGCAGTAGGTGTCTTCAGTGCAAAGCTCCACTACAGAGAGCAGCCCCTCTGGTCAATATCATCACAAGTGCACCAATGGAACTTGTATGTATCGATTTTCTTAGTTTGGAGCCAGATTCAAAAGGCATTGCAAATGTACTGGTAGTCATGGATCACTTCACGAGATATGCGCAGGCCTATCCAACCAAAGACCAAAAGGCCTCAATTATGGCCAAAGTTCTTGTTGAGAAGTTTTTCATACATTACAGTGCCCCCCAGCGTATTCATTTGGATCAAGGACGGGACGTTGTCCTTATGGGGTGTAAGAAAATCCAGAACAGCCCCTTATTATCCACAAGGAGATCCGTAACCAGAGAGGTTTAACAGAACCCTACTTGATATGCTGGGCACCCTGCAACCTAAAGATAAGCCAAAGTGGAGCCAACAGATAAGTGCACTTGTCCATGCTTATAATTGCACAAAGAATGATGCTGCTTGTTTTTCACCGTACCACCTTATGTTTGGCAGAGAAGCTCGCCTTCCAGTGGATGTATGTTTTGGAGTGTCTTCTGATGGTGTTCAGTCAGAAAACTACCTGCAGTATGTTAAGAATTTAAAAGTTCAGTTGGATCACACCTATCAGCTTGCAAATACCATGGCAGCAAAGAGAAACCTGGCCAACAAGACTCGCCATGGCAAACGTGTTAAAGCCCAGGAGCTCCAACCAGGTGACAGAGTGCTAATGAGAAACTTTGGACTTCCAGGTAAACACAAAATAGCTGACTGCTTGAGTCACATCCCAGACATAGTAGTTACTAAGCTACAGTACATGGGCTGCCTGTGTATAAAGTGCATCCAGAAGGGGGCTCTCGTGCTGTCAAAACCATTCACAGGAATCACCTATTACCTATCGGGCAAATAGCAATCAATAACATTCAAGAGACTGAAGCTCCTCGGCACCCTGTAACTAGGTCTGCTACCAAGCCCAAGCAACAAGATCAGAACATTTCTGCTTCCCAGCCTGTTGAAATATAGAAACATAGAATTTGCCAGCAGATAAGGATCGCTTGGCCCACCCAGTCTGCCCATTTCCCTACCTAATGGATAAGCTGCAGATCCTAGCTAACCAACAGCCTACTTCTTCCGACCCCCACCCCCTAGAACTGCCTTATGCCTGTCCTATGCATTCTTGAATTCCACCACTGTTTTTGACTCCACAACCTCCTCAGGAAGGCTGTTCTATGCATCCACAACCCTCTCCGTGAAAAAAATACTTCCTCACATTACCTCTGAGCCGTCCCCTCTAGCTTCAAATTGTGCCCCCTTGTTCTTGCACACCTCTTTTTCTGAAAGATGCTACCTTCTTGGACTTTGTTGATTCTCTTGAGGTACTTAAAGTTTCTATCATGTCCCCCCTCTCCCTCCTCTCCTCGAGGCTATACATATTAAGCTCCTTAAGTCTCTCTTGATATGTCTTCTGGTGCAGACCCTGCACCATTTTAGTTGCCCTCCTCTGGACTGCCTCCATCCTGTCTATGTCTTTGCGGAGATTGGGTCTCCAGAACTGCACGCAGTACTCCAGATGGGGTCTCACCAGCTGTCTGTACAAAGGGATAACAACTTCCTGTTTTCTACTGGTGATGTCTCTCCCTCTGCATCCCAATATCCCCCAGCCCTCCTTACTGCCCTCTCACATTGCTTGCTCACCTTTAGGTCATCTGATATGACTACCCCCAGGTCCCTGTCCATTTTTGTTGTTGTTAGTATCTCACCCCCCCCCATTGTGTACTCTTCCCCTGGGTTTTTGTTTCCCAGCTGCATTACTTTGTACTTCTTAGCATTGAATCTAAGCTGCCATACATTTGACCATTCCTCTGACCTTGCCAAGTCCCTTCTCATCCTTTCCACCCACCTTGTGTATCAACTCTGTTGCAGATCTTTGTGTTGTCTGCAAAGAGACATACTTTTCCTTCCAGTCCCTCTGCAATGTCGCTTATAAAGACATTAAAGAGGACCGGTCCTAGTACTGAACCCTGCGGTACCCAACTAGTAACCCCCCTTTCTTCAGAGTGGACTCCATTTACTATTACCCTCTGTGTCCTGTTCTCCAGCCAATTCTTTACCCAGGCTACCATCTTGAGACCCACTCCCAGGCTGGCCAACTTGTATATTAATCTTTTGTGTGGGACTGTGTCAAATGCCTTGCTAAAGTCTAGGTAGACCATGTTCACAGCCCCTCCCTGATCTACTGCTTTGGTTACCCAGTCAAAGAAATCTATTAGATTCAACTGACATGACCTTCCTGCTGTGAATCCATGCTGCCTTGGGTCCTGTGCTCCTCTGGCCTCTAGGTACTCAACAATTCTTTCCTTCAGAAGTGATTCCATCATTTTCCCAATCACTGAGGTTAAACTAACAGGTCTGTAGTTTCCTGATTCTGCCCTGCTCCCACTTTTGTGAAGTGGAATAACATCTGCCCTCCTCCAGTCCTCAGGTACCACCCCATCCTCCCATGATTTGTTAAAGAGGGTAGTCAGTGGTGTCACTAGTTCTACCCTTAGTTCTTTTAGAATTCTGGGATGAATCCCATCAGGCCCCATTGCTTTGTCCACCTTCAGTTTTAAAGAGTTCCTTCAGAACCCTTTCTTCTGTGAAAGGGCTGGTATCAACCCCTGTATCCAGCGTGTTTCTATTGTTTGGTTTAGGTACCTCCCCCTCTTCATTTGTGAATACTGAGCAAAAATATTTGTTTAGTATTTCTGCCTTTTCACAGTCACCCTCTGCCCACCCCCACTCCCCCTCTCCTTTATTAAGCCTCACTATCCCTCCCTTGGTCTTCTTTCGCTCCCTCATGTACCTATAAAAGGTTTTATATGTTGCTCCCAATAATGTCTCCAATCCTGCCAACATTGCAGATACTGAAAATACTGAGTCAAAGTGATGACAAAAGTGAATTCTGTACTACCTACTACCCATCTTTTGAACTTGAGAGAGTGTTCCAGGGAATTCCTTCCATTAACTATGGTGATGACCCCGAACCTCCACTGTGGTAACAGATTCTGATTCATCAGTTGCACCTGAACCTCCAGAAAGTGATGCTCACAGTGTGGATTTTGAAGAGGCTGAATCCCTTGGTATGGAAGAACTGTTGGCAATCAGTCAACCTGAACGCAATGAAGCCAGTAGTGAACCTACAAGTGACCATGCAAGTGTTAATGAACTAAGTGGGTTAAGTGAACTGTTTCATGCTAATGAAAGTGCTGCTCAAGAACCGGAGAGATGTATCCTGGATGATTCCGAATTTGCAGAAATACCTTTGTCAAATGAAAGTGAGCCTAAAGAAAGTGATAGTGGTGCTCAGGCCAAAGAACCTGAAACTAGAACTCAATAACAAGAAAGTGCAGTGGAACCCATTTTTTCTGAAGCTGTTTCATTGGCAGACAGTGAACCGGGACCGATCACCCAAAATGCTGACGTGGAAGTGCAAGTTCCAGTGCCAACTTTGCCACATCACTCAGAAAGACCTGTAAAGCCTATCTTAAAATTCACGTATGACACCTCGACTTACCCATGAATGTTGTGCACAAAGGAGTCTATGTCACGCCTAATTCCTTGCCCAAATTTGTGTTCACTGCCTCCAACCAAAGCCTCCGCCCAAGTTAAGATGCCCACTCAGTGTAACAAGGGGTATAAAGTTAAAGAGATGGGAATACGGTGAAATACTCTAATAACATGTGGTACTGAATGTGTAATACTGTCTAATGTGAAAAATGTGAATTCTAAACTGCTGAGGTATACCAAGTGAATTCAAAATATCTTGACAATGTTTAAGTATAGGACGTCCAAATGCTAAGTACGATCAAACTGATAGCATGCTACTTGTACATAGTTATTATATGCCTAACTAGGTTGTTTAGATATATCTGTTTGTAATATAGTATTAGTAAGAGTATATCTAGTAATGTGTTTAATGGCTACCAGTCTATTATAGACTTGGCGCGGATGCCAAGCTTTCCTAGGCTGGGGAGAGTGTAACGCCCCCCCCAAATGGGGCTTACCTTGACAAGCTCCTCCAGGTGCGCTCTGGCTGTCTCTCGGCATCCGTTCTGTTCCTCTGTGGCCTCTCCTGCCGCTTAGCCATGTCTCCAAGTGTCCCTCTATGTTGGTGAGCCCTGCAGGGCTCACAAAATCCATTTGCGAGTGGTCAGCATGTTTTAGGGCTGCCGCTCACACCATCAAGGAGGATGCACTACGCATCAGACCACCGTTGTGGTGAACAGTCTGAAAATGTGTCTCCATGGTTCCCGGTGCCAAGTTAAGTTGAAATGGCACCAGGGACAGAAAACAAAGCAGGAGAAAGTGTTTTTAATTAAACAAACAGGCAGATCCCTGAAGCGCTGCCTCCAGGGCACCAGAAGCCAAAGGGCAAAGGTCAGGGCAGTGTGGCCCTCATAAATATTCATAAGCTCTGCAGTATTTCTAGGGGCAGTGTGTCACGGGAGCAGTGGCTCCCTGAGGGTGCATTTATTTAAATTGGAAGTGGACTTATTTAATAGAGAACTGTTGGGGCTAAAAGTTAGTGGGGAAAGTAAATTAAAATAATGTTGCTTCTGGCTGCACCAGAACATTAATCTGTGAGGACACTGAAATAGACTGCCTAGACTTGAACTGCAGTCACCATTTTTGTTCCTTTCCACCAACTGGGAGCCAGTATTAAACAAAGGGGCTCATGGGACAATGCCAGAGACTTATGGGGAATAATCTGGGACAATTTCTATGCACCAAAATGCAAGCCAGTTATGAAATGGGAACTGTTCAAGACAGCTTTGGCAGCCAATAGAATCTCTGGAAATCAGCCCCATATAAAAGGGGGTAACTGCTCAGGATTTCAGATTTTAGAGATTTGCCCAGGAATTCAGCATGTGTGCCTCTGGGGAGCCTGCCAGCTCTCAGGGGTTAGGCCTGCCAGGCCTAGACTTTTTTGGTCGTTAGTCTGCGGGTTCAAGTGTCCAGTTGGCCCATGTTGGGGTCGCAGCAGCAGGGGCTTTGAGTAGCAATCCAGCTGGAAAGAAGAATCAGCCTGCAAGCTAGATGGAAGGACCAGAGAAGGACAGAGCCTTACCTATAAATGTGCTTAGTTTGCTGAAGTGTTTACGCGGTGGACCACTTCATGATGTTCAGTGTGCGTGTTTAGGCCAGTGATTGAATTGCTCCTGCATCCCGAAGACCAGAATTTCAACGGGGACCACGAGGGAACTTTCCTCATGCTTCACAAAATCTCTGCACAGGTCTCATGTCGTCGGATCATCCTCCTGGTCTGGGTAGTGTGAGTATAAACAGGGTAGCTCCCTGCAACAAAAGCTGCAATCACTTGTGTGTTCATCTGATCTGCTTGTTTTGGGTTTTATTGCAATGCACTGAGCCATCCAGCTCCGGATTACAAATATTTGGGTTTGAGTGCATGCTTATTTTTTTTCTTTCTTAAGGACCCCAATGATCAGCTACAATGCCAGCCTACCCCGGACAATGCTTCAGACTAGCCTGTCTTTCAGTCTGGATACCCAGGGTTGTGGGACTGTGTTAAAGGGACTCACTGTGCATGCTTTATCAACCTGAATTTAATCAGAACTGCAAATCACTTGCTAGATTTATGCCCCACCCTTGTTCACATCCCCCTGAATAAATCAGATTGTTGTTTTTTACGTTTAACCTGGCTAGTGTGTACCTTCTTGGCGGGGATATCGTACTGCTAATGTATTGTTGCATCATTGGTCTTATTTTCCAGGGGGTCTCCAGGGCAGTTGCAGAAGAGCCAGCCCTGGTGGTAAGTGCAAGGAGTGTGAGCATATCACTACTGTCATATGGTACATGTGAATGCTCTGTTGCTATACTGTTTAGGCCACTAGAGGGGTTGGTGGGGGGGGTTATAGCATCCCGGAGGGCTATACCAACAGCAGTTACGCTACCCTAATACCATACCTCTGGGTGGAGGCACCCATTCCCTGAGCTCAGGCCCCTCAACCTGCTCATAGTCACACAGGTGGGGATAGTAGCCCATGAGATAGCGCCATCTAGGGGTTACATGTGTGTATTGGGGCGGGGTGCTACAGAGTTTGGATCACACAAGCCCAAGTTGAGAACCAGTGGTGGCTCTATACCAGGGCACACCAGGGCACATGCCCTGGTAAACAAATGCTCTGCCCCAGTTTGTGTCCCAATGGTGAAGAGCTTCCCCCATAGTAACAATACAGTATATAAGTGCCCTGGTTACTGTCTATTGTGCCCTGGCTGTGCTCTGGCAGTAAAGCCTAGAGGTTAGAGTAATGAGCTGTGAATGTGCTTGGTGTTCCAGCAGACAGATCTGGGGTTGATTCCAACAGCCTCCTCTTGAAAACTGTATGACTCTAAGCAAGTCTCTTAACCTCCCCAGTGCTCCCGGGTCACCCCTGAAAACAGACACTTATGCCTAGTGAGCTTTACCAAAGAATGAAAAAAAAAACAGGTGCTAGAGCTGCTACTGCTGAGAACAAAGCAGGGGGGTTAAGCTCTGAGACCCATTTAGTATTTTATCTGCAGGAATTGTGCTAGAGGGTGTTAGTGCATTCACATATTAAAGAGGGGGATTCAGTCACCTGCAGAACAACTTACAGTTGGCACTGTCAGAACTCAGTTGTGTTGCATTTTAAAATACCTTGAATTTCAGGTGGGTCTTATTACTACACAGAAAGAACTCCATTCAGTTTATCTACAGCTGGGGCTTGTTCAGTACCCAAAGTCATAATGCTTTGCTTCTGACAACATAGTCATTGCCACAGCAATACACCATGCTTGGTGCTACAAAATCAGTTCTACCACAGAATCAAACCAGTAAAACTTTGTGTGTTCTATTCTTGAGGACTTTTGGAACATTTGGGCTAACATGCAGACTTTCAGTTTGAGTGGTTCAAAATAGTGCAGACCACTTGCACCAGTCAAACGGGTGAATTGGTGAATCACAGTTTGTCCACTATTGAGATCACCAGGTTGCCAGAGAGGCAGTCACATGGTATGCAGTCTTGTTCAGGTATCAGCTTAGCTGCAGTAAGAGAATTCAGTCATGCGCTGGGCATTGAGAAGAAAGGTAGCTAGACCGTGATCTCTGATTTTGGCAGCTAGTTCAAGTAAGTTTTTGACTGAAAAGATTGCATTTGAGGTAAATATTGCATTCATATGAAAGGACAACAGATAGAAGTTTTTTCCCCACAGGAAAGCAAAGCTGAAATCACAAAAAAGCAGCATTTCATTGAGTGAGTGCATTAGGGTGAACTGTGCATCAGACCCTTGAGACCAGGGTGTAGAGTAGGGAGTGAAGAAGCTGGCCTGGAAGTGTGCTGAGTCGTGGACTGGGCTCAGGTGGGTCTCTCTGGACTGGCAGTTTGAGTGTGCAAGTCCAGAGGGGGTATTGCTAAGATCAAAGGGGATGAGGGGAGTGTGAGGAGGAGGACCATATAAAAGCATCTATCCTAAATAGATACTTCTGCTCAGTATTTACTGAAGAGAAGGTAGAGCAGGGTCCACAGCTCAGCACCATGGACACAGGGGAGAGGGAGGTGTGCACTAGTCCCTTCACAAAAGAAAGGGTCCCACAAGAACTCGCTAAGCTCAGGGTGGACAAGGCAATGGGACCTGATGGCATACATCCCAGGGTACTAAAGAAGCTAAGGATGGAACTAGCAGAGCCATTATCAGAACTGTTTAGTGAGTCTCTGAGCACAGGAGAGGTCCCAGAAGACTGGAGAAGGGCTCACGTGATCCCAGTCCAAAAGAGTGGTAGCAGGGAGGAGGCAGGGAGCTACAGACCAGTCAGTCTTACCTCAGTAGTGGGCAAGATTATGGAGGCACTCCTTAAGGAAAGGATAGTGCAATACCTGGAATCCATAGGAGCACAGGATCCAAGACAGCATGGGTTTACAACAGGAAGGTACTGTCAGACTAATCTCATAGATTTCTTTGACTGGGTAACCAGAGTAGTGGACCAAGGCAGAGCAGTTAATGTCACCTACCTTGACTTCAGCAAAGCTTTCAATACTGTTCCACATAGAAAATGTATTAATAAGCTGGGTAGGCTCGGGGTGGGTCAGAAGTTGGTCAACTGAGTGGCAAACTGGTTGACGGGCAGAAAACAGAGAGTGGTGGTAAATGGTATACAGTCAGAAGAGATGCAAGTCACAAGTGGGGTACCTCAGGGATCAGTCCTGGGGCCAGTCCTCTTCAATATCTTCATCAGTGACATTGCAGATGGACTGGAGGGTAAGGTTTGTCTGTTTGCAGATGACACCAAGATCTGCAACAGAGGAGATGATCCAGATGGGGTGGGCAGAATGAGAAGAGATCTGGATAAACTAGCATAATGGTCGGAAGAGTGGCAACTAGGGTTTAACGCAAAGAAGTGCAAGATCGTGCACGTAGTGAAGAGAAACCCTGAAGCCACCTATAGTTTGGGAAGGGAGTTGCTGGCAGTCACAAGGGAAGAAAGAGACTTGGGCATCATCATCACCGATTACCTGAAATCATCCAAGCAGACCACTGAAGCAGTAGGCAAAGCTAGGGGTGTTAGGGTGTATAGGGTGTCACAAGTCGAAGAGGGAGGTAATAATCCCTCTTTACAAGATACAGGTTAGACCCATCTGGAGTACTGCATGCAGTATTGGAGGCCACACCTTGACAAGGACATTAACCAAATTGAGGCAATCCAGAGAAGGGCAACCAAAATGGTGCAGGGACTGCATCAGAAAACATATGAGGACAGATTAACAGAGCTCAATATGTATACCAGGGGGGATGGAGGGCCTATGTCTTACGAGGTTAGCGGGGGCAAACCGGAGAAAGGGGTGAGACCGATAGAGACTAAGGGCCCTGATGGGTCTGGGGAAAGGGAGTGGCCACCACAGACAGGTGGGGGCCCAGCAGTGTGTGGTGAAAAGGGGGAGGGTGGGGCTGAAATCCCAGTGGAGAGAGCAAGGGAAGCCCTCAGGTCCCTTCGGACGGAGAAAGCACCTGGGCCAGATGAGATACATCCCAGGGTGCTGAGGGAACTGGCAGATGTCCTGGCAGTCCCTGTAGTGGAGCTTTTCAACATCTCTCTGGGTACTGGGTGGGTGCCCCAAGACTGGAGGGTGGCCCATGTCGTGCCGATCCACAAGGGGGGATCAAGAGAGGAGGTGGGAAATCACAGGCCCGTTAGCCTGACATCGGTGGTCGGCAAGGTGATGGACGGTATTGTCAAGGAAAGGCTAGGAGGGTTACTGGAGCAAACTGAGTACTTGGACAATAAGCAGCTGGCTTTGTCACAGGAAGATCGTGCCAGACAAATCTTGTTGAGTTCTATGATTGGGTGTCGAGGGCCCTGGACCAGGGTAGGCCAGTAGACATCCTCTTTCTGGATTTTAGCAAGGCGTTTGATTCGGTACCCCACAGTGGCCTGCTGGCTAAGCTGAAGGAAATGGGATAGGGAGACAGTTGCTAAGATGGATAAGAAATTGGCTCTCTGAGTGTACTCAGAAGGTGGTGGTTGGAGGGTTAGTCTCATCCCCAAGGTGGGTTACTAGTGGGGTTCCCAAGGGGTCAGTGCTGGGGCCATTACTGTTCAACACCTATATCTCTGATATCAGGAGGGGGATCAGGAGTGAGATGAGTCTCTTTGCAGATGACTCAAAGCTAGGTGCAGTGGTGGGTGGGGAGGAGGGGAGGGTGGCCATGCAGGAGGACCTGGAGGCTCTGGAAAGGTGGTCGGGAAAATGGACACTAAAGTTCAATGTGGGGAAGTGCAAGGTTCTGCACCTGGGAGTCAGAAATCCAGGCCAGGGGTATACCCTGGGAGGAGACATGATTCAAGTCACGGAGGGTGAGAGGGACTTGGGGGTAGTGGTAGATGTCAAAATGAACAACTCAGAGACCTGTAGGAGGGCAGCGGCAAGGGCAAATAGGATGCTGGGATGCAACGCCAGGGGGATTACCTCCAGAAAGGCGGAAGTGATCTTTCCACTGTACAACTGTTTGGTTAGGCCACACCTCGAGTATTGTGTACAGTTTTGGAGACCACATTTAAAGAGGGACATTACACTCCTAGAGAGGGTCCAAAGGAGGGCAACCAAAATGATCTGGGGCTGGGGGACAGGACCTATGAGGAAAGGCTCAAGGAGCTCGGCATGTACACCCTGGAGGAGAGGAGGGGCGGGGGGAGACATGATAGAGGTCTTTAAGTACATGAAAGGGATCAATAAAGGAGGCCCAGTCAAAGTGCTCCAAAGGAAGGAGAGTGGGGCAACAAGAGGTCACGGGTGTAAGCTGGAAGGGAGCAGACTCAGAGGGGGAGAGGAGGAGGAGATGTTATTTCACTGAAAGGGTGGTGGAGCCATGGAATGCACTGCCCAGGGAGCTGGTAGAGGTGGAGACTGTGGACGGGTTTAAGAAGAGATGGGACAGGTACAGGGGAGGGTAAGTCTGACCAGGCCCAATACAGGTGGAACATCTGGGACTGGGGACAGTATAACCCAAGGAGGGGGACACCAAAAACGGCCCTCAGTGCGGGTGCTGAAAATCAAGAAAACTTGAGAGACCGTTAGGCCTATTCTGCTGGCATTTTAGTATGTTAGTATGTATACCCTAGAGCAAAGGAGGGAGAGAGGTGATGTGATATGATTGAAACATTCAACACCTTAAGGGCATTAACAAGATGAAAGAGTCTAACATGTTTCAATATAAGAAAAATAGCAGGACAAGAGGACACATCATGAGATTAGAGGGAGGCCTATTAAGGGGTAATGTGAGGAAGTTCTTTTTCACAGAAAGGGTGGTGGATGCATGGAATGGCCTACCTCAGGAAGTGGTGGATATGAATACAGTGCAGGGCTTCAAACAGGCATGGGATAGACATAAGTGAACAATACAGATGAGTGTGAATAGATAGACCACTGACAGAGCAAAGGTCGATGGCACATTCATAAGGTAGAAAAAGAAATGGGCAGACTGGATGGGCCTTGCGGTCCTTATTTGCCGTCAACTTCTGTGTTTTTATATTACATTATTCTGAGCAAGTGGAACACCTGTTTGAATGTTTTTTAGTACCTGAAGTTTGAATGGCTAAATCTGTAAATAAAAATAAAAAGATCAAACTTTCAGCATCCATAATTGTTTTTGTCAGTACCCTAAATTTCCCAACAAGCTTGATCTTGTATAGCAGTGGCAACGCTTCCAGCAACCTTTTCTAAGCTTGGCTAGAAATCACTACCATGACTCTCAGTCTGATTTCTGAGGCTCTCTATCACTAGTACAAGATCATGGAAAAGGCCATGGCTATGAATTATGGTTGCTATGGCTACACTATATTTAAAATGGATGTTGTCCCATTCTTCTGCTGATCTTGGAATCATGGCTGGGTTTAAACCCTTAATACTGTGACCTGTAACATTTCTTTGCACATGGAGCCTCCCTGCAAAAAGAGAGAAATTGCTATGCTCTTACAGTTTACTAGAGGTCAGGATCCTGAAACTATGAAATGGATATTGATTGCAAAAGTGAAATTGGGAACCAGCCTGTGGCATGCATGACGTCTTTTCCTGAAATTTATGGGCATCAATCATGTGAGCACCTGCTAATCATCAACATACTAGAAACCATTACTCCTTTTCCCTACCAGAGCAGCTCCAAACAACCATTGATTCTAGCTGGAAATCATGGAGGTTTCTCATTCACTTCCAGTCTCCAGGAGTTATAAAGTGTTTTAAATAAAACAAGCATTCGTCAATGCCAAATGTTATCTTGCTGGTATTGACATTGGTAGTACAGGAGTTAGAGAGATGCATAATAGGAATGGCAGTGAAGTATGGAACCAACGTCAACCCCACCCTGCAGAGACTGACAGGCATTGAGGTGTGCTTTTTGGGTCGTCGGCCATAATGCTCAAGCCGTTTCACCTCACCCTGCCCTGCAGACTCTGACAAGTGTTGTGTTGTGCTTTGAGGTCATCAGGCCTTATGTTCACCCCATTCAATAAGGAAGTATGTTGAGATGGGTGCAGTATAGGAGAATGGGGTGAAGTTTGGGGTTGAAGAGTCCAAGGCGCACCTTGATGCCTGTGACTGGCTACAGGTTGGGGGGAGGAATGGCATGAGCATTTCAGCCGACAATCCAAAGGCACACGCCTGATGCCTGTCAGTCTCTACAGGGTGGGATATTATGGTTAGAAATCCTAACGTCTTGGGCGTTAATTGGTATTTGCACTTCAAATTTTCAGCGTGGCCTTTTTGTGACCCGCCTCATGAAAGCAATTTGGACCTCTGCTCATGAACAGTGGCACTGTGATTTTGTTAATCTGTCCCGAACGTTGATTTCCCACACCGATCACGTCATTGTGCGCCAGATGTGCGAAAACACATTTTGGGCAGGATGTGAAAAAATCAATTCAATGTATGACCTGCTCAACCCTGGCTTTATAAATTTATTTAATTGTTTTTAGAGGGGCTCCTGGTTGTGACCAATATCAACAAACAAATGAAGTCCAGTGTGCCCCCCCAATATCAGGATGTGAAAAATGACAGCTGCACTCCTTATAAGGAGGTATGTAAAAATGTCAATATTGAAAATCTGGAGTGAAAATATTAAAAATTCTCGAAGTTACAAGTCTGCGTGGAAACTGCGCAATGCACGCTCATAACATAGCCATTTTGTGAAATGTTGTCACCAAATTTTCAACATAGGCACTTTGGGACCTCCACTCATGAACAGTGTCACTGTGATTTTCTTAATCTGTCCCGAACATTGATTTCCCGCAGCGACCGAGCCATTGTGCGCCAGATGTGCGAAAACACATTTTGGGCAGGATGTGAAAAATGACAGCTATATTGTTCATAAGGAGATGTGAAAAAATGGCAATGTTGAAAGTATGGAGTGAAAATATTAAAAATTCTCGAACTTACGAGCGTGCGTGGAAACTGTGCAATGCATGCTCGTAACACAGTCATTTTTTTAAATTTTTTCACCAAATTTGCAACACAGGCTTTTTGGGAGCCCACCTCATGAACAGTGACACTGTCATTTTGTTAATCGGTCCCAAAAGGTGATTCCGCACAGTGACCAAGAAATCACCTTTTGGGGCTAAATAATGACATGACAGTGACTGAGTTCATGAGGTGAGGTCCCAAAAACCCCATGTTGAAAATCTGGGGCCAAAAGGCACAAAAATGGCCGAGATATCAACCTAAGTTGAAACCCCCATTGATGCCATTATACAGCTTACTGTCATTTCTTCAGTTCATGGTCGACTTTGAAGAGTGCAGGCGTGTTCCCGCTCCACCAAAGATCGTCGTGACGGACTCCTGAGGTAAGTATGGGATGAGGGGGGGTGCGGGTGGGTGGGCTACGCAGAGGGTGGGCGTGGGTTGGGGGAGGGGCACGGAGACAACGAGGGACTCTTTCTCTTTTACAGGTTAAAAAAAAGACGCCGCATGGGACTTTTTTTTGTTTTTAGTGTGTTTTGGCACACTGGGGTGAGCTCCCAGTGTGCCACCTGTGTTTGTTGTAAGAGTTGAAGCCGACAGGGATTGGGCCCCCTGTTGGCACACAGAAGGTGTCTGTGTTTGGGGGGGGCATGATGCCGAGGTGGATTGGGCACCCCCTCGGCACACAAATTAAATAAATAGGGGGACATTATGCCATTGGGGATTGGGCTCCCCCGTTGGCAAATTAACTGGGAAGGGGGCATGCTGACAGGGATAATGGGCACCCCCGACATCGGCTTTCAGGTGGGACTGTGAGGGGCAGACAGCAATAGCCGCCACCATGCTTATTGAAATGTTACACCAGGCAAGGCACATCCTGCAATGACGGGTCACTCACTCACTCACTACAGTGGCAAATTGTTTCAAGTTGGTGGGACGCTTTTGCACTGCTGTCATAGACAGCGTGCTATTTCATTGATGCCACAGAGCCCAGCCTGAAAAAGCAATGGCACCATTGGCCACAACAAGACCGCACCTCCAAAACCTGCTATTCCAGGCTACCACAATATGTTATTTCCACTTGTGTGCAAGACAACATAAAAATCAGTAAGACAGCATAGTGTAGGCTGGGAGGAATGGGCACACTGGATGGGCCAAGTAGTCCTTATCAGTCATCAAATTCTATGTTTCTATGTTGTAGTAGTAGTAGTAGTAGTAAATGTCTTTATTTTTATACAGGATAAAACTTTAGGACCCTAAGGCCCTTTTTACAAAGTTGTCCAATAATCGTATAGCAGTTACAGTGCAAGATAAAGTGAGACAATACAGAATAATAAACACTGAATAACAAAATGACAAATATTGATTAACATGCAAGCATAGTAGATCACATTGTGCCATGAGTAAAATCTCAATGATATTTAATTATACAACTGTTACTGCAAAGCTACTACATAAGAGAACAGTGTTTTAGTAGTAGCCTATAGAAAACAAGCGTTTGTCAATGCCGAATGTTGATTGCGTTGGTGTGTTTAGCTCGCTCACTGCCCCTCTGTCACTCGCTCAGTATGTCTCTCCGAGCTGCAGGCTGCTCTTTTGTACTGGGCTCCTGCCTGAGTTGGCACCTTGTTCTGCCCAGTAAGAGATCCGCAGCTGTCCCAACAGAGCTCCGTTGAGGTGGCTCACTCCCCCTCTCTCACTAGTTCATTCTGGTTCTCCTGGTGCTGCAGGCTGCCTTTTTGTACTGGTCTCCTGCCTCTGTTGGTGGCTTTTTCTGCCCACAAAGAAATCTGCAGCAGTCCTGACACAGGTCTGTTGAGCCTGCTGACTCCCCCTCTCTCACTCGCTCCTTCTATTTCTGCTGGTGCAGCAGGCTGCCCTTTTCTATTGGGCTCCTGCCTGCGTTGCCGCCTTCGTCTGCCCACAAAGAAATTTGCAGCAGTTACAATAGAGCTTTATTAAGCTCGCTCACTCCCCCTCCCTCACTCGCTCATTCTGGTTTTCCTGCCACTGCAGGCTGCCCTTTTGTACAGGGCCCCTGCATGCATTGCTGCCTTTTTTCTGCCCACAAACAAATCTGCAGCAGTCCCAACAGAGCTCCGTTGAGCTCAATCACTCCCCCTCCTTCACTCGCTCATTCTGTCTCCTGCCGCTGCAGACTGCCCTTTTGTACTGGGCTCCTGCCTGCGTTGCCGCATTTTCTGCCCACAAAGAAACCCCCAGAAGTCACAATACAGCTCTGTTGAGCTTGCTCACTACCGCGTTATCACTCACTCGTTCTGTGTCTCTTGGCGCTGCAGGCTGCACTTTTGTATGGGGCTCCTGGCTGCGTTGGCACCTTTGTCTGTCCACAAAGAAATCTGCAGCTGTCCCAACAGAGCTCCATTGAGGTCGCTCAGTCTCCCTCTGTCATGCGCTCATTCTGTTTGTCCTGGCGCTGCAAGCAGCCCTTTTGTACGGGGCTCCTGCCTGCATTGGCGCCTTTTTCTGCCCACAAAGAAATCCATAGCAGTCCTGATAGAGCTCCGTTGAGCTCACTTAGTCCCTCTGTCTCACTCACTCATACTGTTTCTCCCACTGCTGCAGGCTGGACTTTTCTACTGGGCCCCTGGCTGCTTTGACACCTTTTTCTGCCTACAAAGAAATCCGCAGCAGTCCTGACGGCGCTCTGGTGAGTTTGCTCACTCCCCCTCCCTCACTCGCTCTCTCGTTCTGTTTCTCCCAGTGCTGCAGGCTGCCATTTTGTACTGGGCTCTTGTGTTGGGGCCTTTTTCTGCCCACAAACAAATCCACAGCAGTCCTAACAGAGCTCAGTTGAGCTCGGTCACTCCCCTCTCTCACTCGTTCGATCTTAATCTGTCCCAAACACTGATTTCCCACAGCGACCATGCTATTCTCTGGCAGGAGTGCAAAACATATTTTAGCCAGGATGTGAAAAATGACAGCTGTACTGTTCATAAAGAGGTGTGAAAAACTGCCACTGTTGAACATGTGGCATGAAAATATTATCAATTTGCAAAGTTACAAGGGTGCGTGGAAACAGTTCAACGCACGCTTGTAACACAGTCATGTTATGGAGTTTCATCACCAAATTTTCAACATAGGGCTTTTAGGACCTCTGCTCATGAACAGTGCCACTGTCATTTTCTTAATCTATCCCGAACATTGATTTCCCACAGCGACCGCGTTATTCTGTGCCGCAACTGTGAAACCACATGTTAGTCAGGATGTGAAAAATGACAGCTGTACTGCTCATAAGGAGGTGTGAAAAAATGCCACTGTTGAAAATCTGGCATGACAATATTACAAATCTGTGAAGTTACAAGGGTGTGTGGAAAGTGTGCAACACACACTTGTAACACAGTCATTTGATGGGCTATCATCACCAAATTTTCAACATAGGCATTTTAGGACCTCTGCTCATGAACAGTATCACTGTCATTTTCTTAATCTGTCCCAGACAGTGATTTCCCACAGTGACCGCTCTATTCTGTGCTGGAAGTGCGAAACCACATTTCGGCCAGGATGGGAAAAATGACAGCTGCACTGTTCATAAGTAGGTGTGGGAAAATGGCAATGTTGAAAATCTGGAGTGAAAATATTATAAATTCGCGAAGGTATGAGCGTACGTGCAAGCTGCGCAACTCACGCTCGTAAGACAGCCATTTTATGGAGTATCATTACCAAATTTTCAACATAGCCATTTCAGTACCTCTTCTCATGAACAGTGTCACTGTCATTTTTGTAATCTGCCCCAAACACTGATTTCCCAAAGCGACCGTGTTATTCTGTGCCACAAGTGCGAAAACACATTTCCACTATGATGTGAACTATGACAGCTGTACTGTTCACAAGGAGGTGTGAAAAAATACCAATGTTGAAAATCTGGCATGAAAATATTGCAAATTCACGAAGTTACAAGCGTGCGTAGCAACTGTGCAGCGCACGCTCATAAAACAGTCATTCTTTTTAATTTTTTCCACCAAATTTGCAACATAGGCTTTTTGAGAGCCCACCTCATGAACACTGGCACTGTCGTTTCGTTATTCAGCCTCCAAAGGTGATTCCGCACAGTGACCGCGAAATCACCTTTCGGGGCTGATTAACTCCATGACAGTTCAAGCATTCATGAGGAGGGGTCCTAAAAACTCCATGTTGAAAATTTGGTGAAAAAATTCCCAAAAATGCCCGAGTTATGCACTAAAGTTGAAAACACCCTATTTATTACATTATACAGCTTACCGGCATTTCCTCAGTTCGCGGTCGGCTTTGAAGAGTGCAGACATGTTCCCGGTCCAGCGAAGATCATCGCGCCGAGCTCCAGAGGTAAGTATGGGGTGAGGGGGTGTGTGGGAAGGCAGGGTGAGCAGTGGGTGGGTACGGGTTGTGGGTGGCGGCCAGGGAGACTATGAGGGACCGTTTCCTTTTTTGCAGGGAAAAGAAAACGTTGCAGGACTGTTTTTGCCTTTACAGGTGCATGTGGCACGCTGGAGTGAGCTCCCAGTGAGCCACCAGAGGCTTTATTTTGGGGGTGAAGCAGTAGCTGATGGGGATTGGGCACCCCATCGGCACATAAGGGGGAGAGGGTAATCATTATGTCGACGGGATTGGGTACCGGCCGGCAGGAATAAAAGAGGGGTGTTACAGAATGCCAACGGGGAATGGGCTCCCCCATCGGCAACAAAAACATGGCACCGAGGCCGACGGGGATTGGGGCCCCCTTTGGCAACTAAACATGGTGGAGGGGGGTGGTTATATTTTTTGTGAACACGGCGGCAACCCACCGCCATGTTCACAAACAATATCAGGGTTGCTAGATTCCTCCTTGCAATGATGGGTCGCTCCCTCATTGCAGCGGATGGCTGATGCTGCAATGACGAGGCGGCCCCTGATTGCAGCAGCTGATTTGTCACAAGTTGGTGCAAACGTTCCAAACTTGTGTCACCAGCAGCACATAACGGCATTGGGGAAGCGGGACAAACCTTTGCAGGCTGTGGGGGCATTGGCCCCAATAATGCCGTGCCTCCACAGCCTGCTTCTGAGAAAGCTGCCGCAGTATGTTTCTTGCGCTGCGCGCAATCAACATAAAAAGATCAGGTACCATTACAAAAAACAGAGGCTGTTCCCTGCCATGACAAGCCCCACCCCTGCTAAGAACACACATTGTGTTTTCAGCTATGTCCTTGGGAAAGAACTGTATAGGCAGCATTAATAAAATGTGCTTATTATTTTCCTGCATTACTGTTTTATTGTCAATACCATTTTATTTCACCGGGTGGGGTGCCAGTACACTATCACTATTTATATTTTCAGGTTATTACAACTCAAGCCTGTAAAGGGTTAATATGCTTTTTTTTCTTTCATCCAGGGGGATTGCCTTGTCACGGAAGTACCTTGGGAGCAGGCCAGTCTCGTGGTGGCGTGGGAGCATGCCAAGGAGAGAGTGGTGGTGGTAGTTGCAAGGAGCTGGGAGGATAGCCCGCTTGAGGAGTACCACTAGGGGTTTTGTGTGGAGTGGAAAAAATGAGACTGGATCTTGACATGGCGGTGGCTGTCTTGAGGGATCGCCCTGGCTGGGGAGAGTTGGATCCAGCAAGCAGCCACATATCTGCCCGAACACAACTGGGAACGAAGAACCTGTGTGCAAGGTTGGCCCAAGGGAGATCCGAGGGGTACAAAGCAGTTTAGATATGATGGCTCAGATGAGGGTTCAAGATGGAGCCTCTTTGGGGACGTGTTGCTGTAGGTCTAGGGGACAGTCACCCAGAAGGGATCTGTGGGATGGGAGCAAGCATCACTGAGAGGAGGACCGACTGCCCCAGTGTTGAAGGGTAGCAGTGTCAAGGAACTAATTGCATCAGGTCCTGCTGTGGGCTAGAAAGAAAGAGATGTAACCCGTGGTACCATTAGACACCGGGGGGGGGGGGCTACATTTATTTAAGCAATAAGGCACATCAGGGCATGTGTCATACTGGAATAACATCATGCCTCAGGTCAAGGTTGGATTTACACTGCCATTGGCCCTATGCACAGTTATATCTATGGGCCCCCCTCCTTATGCCTCACGACCATCCCCATACTACCACTCTACCATTCTTCCCACCACCACCCTTCCAGCACCCGTGGGGCTCCACACCCCAACTCCTACTGAAACATTACAGATGCAAATCTGTATTAAACAAATGTACTGGTCCTGCCTTAACATGCCCCCACCCCACCAGATCCAATCTTGCATATCTTGGCATGGATCTAACCAGATGTGACATTGTTCTGTCTGTACACCCCCACTGTTCCTAAGGCTATCTTGGCCTACTGCTCCCCCCCTCCAGCCCAATGCATCCTGTCCTGTTCCTGGCATTTCTACTCCTGCATGTACTGTAGCTGGCCTGACATGGCACTGTCCTACTGACATGATGTCAGCGTGGTTCAATGTAACACATGTGTCTCGGGCCCAGACAGATGTAGGTTCTAGTCCACATCAGGACAGAGCTCACACCATAAACACTGGCACCCAAGTCCAGTATGGGGAGATGTTGTACTGTTATGTTGTGGCATCCTTTGGATGAGATACTAGACAGAGGTCCCATCTGCCCATCTCTGGTGCTATCCTGGCAGGTATCCAGCTAGAAATTAAAGAATCCAATGCACTTTTCACAATAGTAGGGGATTTTCTCCACTGTCCTGGCCAACATTCTCCTTACCATTAAACTGGTTCATGCAACTGTCCAAGGCTGTGTGTGGGTGCTGATGTGTGATATGGCTGCCAGTACACCAGTCACTTCACTGCCAGTGTGTTATTGCTTGTAAAGCACTTTGGGATACAATGTGTAGGAAAAGCAATACATACATACAAATTTTTCTTCTTCTTCTACCTGTCCCCCCTCCCAAATTATTCCCATTTTGGCCTGCTTGCCCTCTCCTATGGACCCTGGCCTGCCTAAAACCCCTACCACCACCCCGGCACCCCCTGTCCTGCAATCTACCCCACATGGAGTCTGGCCTGATATTTTTTTTTACCAGGAGAGACACACTAAGCTGAAAGCTTGTTTACAGGTGCGACCTGGGAGCAAAAGGAAGTTATGTGACTTGCACAGGGTCATACAGTATGCAAGTGGGGGCTGTAGGATTCAAACCCAGGTCCCAAGCTCAGAGCCTTAAACCACTGCACTATATTGCCTCTGATACGGCCCTGTCCTGCCACTAAAAGAACTATTTCAATTGGATAACTGGGGCTGTCTGTCTCTTTAAAGCAGACAATCCATCCTTGTAAACAAACAGGCAGTATAGCACAGTAGTTTAAGGCTCTCAGCTGCAGACCCAGAGACCTGGGTTTGAATCCCACAGCCCCACTTGCATACTGTGTCTGTGACCCTGAGCAAGTCACTCTTAACTTCCAGTTTTTTGTTGTGCTCACAGTTCACACTTGTAAACAAGCTTTCAGCTTAGTGTGTCACTCACTCCCGGTTAACAAAAAAATGGAGAGAATGTCTCAAACTAACATTTTGAAAATTAGCTCTGAATCGTTCTGTTTTCATGCAGACACTTTATTTTGCCAAAACAATTTGTGCACTGTAGCAGTATTTTATCAATCTGGACTGGTGGCAATCATGATTAATTAACTTATATACTTGACTGCTCTGGGCTGCAGTCTGCAGACAGACAGTGGTGGTGGTGGCTCTTGACAGAGAAGAGACTGATGACTCAAGACTGACTCCCGTCCTGTCACTCACCCACCCGCTGAGAAGTAAAATAAAAATGCAATTCCCCAGCCTGCCCAGCCCAGCAGTGTGAGCCGCAGACACTACTGGCTGCTTTTTTTTAAACTCTCCCAACTCCCGTTCTGTGTCAGTCCGATCCCTCCAAGTAGCGACTTGCGAAGCGGACTGGCGCCAAAACTGAATCTGCCAGCCGGTACTGCATGCTGCTGGGCTCGTAGAGTATACAATGCACACACTAATGCACAGCGTGGTGGTTATTGTTCTGTTTAAAGATGTATCCATCACAAGAATGTCTTGACAAGTGAGGGAGGGTGAGCACAATACTGCTCGGCAGTGCTGGCATTGCATTGTTTTTTAGTGTAACCTGCTTTGTGCTGAGAAAAAAAAAGGAACTTTTGGAGCAGTCTGACTGTGAAGGGCCCCCCAAATGCAGGGCCCAACGCACAGGCATAGTTGGCATAATGGTAAATCCAGCCCTGCCTCAGGTGCATTGTGAGGTGCAAGGCCACAGGTCAGGTGCCTTCAACCACCTAAGTAGTGATATTATCCTAGCTGCACACTCCCTGAAGTGCCTCACTGCAATTATAAAATGGATCTATTTATGTATTCATGATCATAAGTAGACTGTTTTGTGGGCACTAGTTTCACTTGTGAACGCATACTGGGATAACATCAGGAGTGAATCTAGCTCTCCACCAATCAGCTCTCAAATTTTTTTCTATCCATTTTTATTATTTTGTCATTTTTATGTACAGATGTATTCCTGTGTCCCTTCCCCTCTCAGGATGCAGCTAGAAATTAGCTGTTCTTAGCCTAATATGCACTCCTGGACAAATACTTTAATAAATGAATAAATAAAACCATTTACATGATGCATTGTCAATAATTCAGGGTATAATTATGTCTTGAATCTTAAACAAACTTTTAAGGAAGAACTCGAGTTTAGTAAACTGCACCCCCCACCCACCCACCCACCCAAAGCCTCACGTAAGGCTTTTTGCAATAACAAAATTGTGTTAACTTCCTTTATTTTCTTTCATAAACTCCACTGTCAGGCCACATAGTGGATGCTTCGCAGTGCCATCGCATATTAGAGTGTGGTACTGCACTGCTCACTATATGCTTCTGTATACACAGGTGCAGTACCACGCCTGTAACATGAGATGGTGACCATGCAGCAGCCACCATGTTGCCTGACAGTGGAGCGCAGGAAACAAATGAAGTAATTATAAACACAATTTTTTAATTGCAAAAAGCTTAACCGGAGGGAGGGGAAGGGGGAGGGTTTTGGGGGCTGGGCAGTTTCGTTAAATCAGAGTTGTCCTTCAGATAGGATTGTAAAAATGAAGACTAAAGGCTGTTTCCAGGGACTGATGATGCTCAGAACTGAAGCATTGGACTACAAAGACAAACACTTGCCAACCACCTCCCAAAACGACATGTCTGCTTCTAGATCATACAGTTCAATACTTTATTTCCTTAGGAGAACACAATGAAAGGTGTGTACAAAAAGTGGCAACCCCCCCATGCTGTTTCTTTCTGAATTGAACTTTTATCAAGGGTTGTATGAGTATAAATTACCTATGCATTATGATTCAAAAAGTATTGGTTAATATGACCCAATAAGTTTAGTTAACATCGTTATACAAAAAAAAATTGTTGTGTCCCTGGGTTCTATGATAAAATATTATTTTAGCCAAAATCAAGAAGGTTAATGGGTCATAAGGTTTTCTGTGTTACTGGTATCAAAATATAGAATGTTTTTCTAGGTGATTTAAGGTTCAAACCAAAGTCTGTGATTTCTAAATAAAGCATGTTAAACCATTTGCAACTTAACTGTATATGCATATGTTACTTGGCGGAGGGGTTAGGGTGTTTCTACATTACGAGTACAGGAAGCAGTGTAACAGTAACCAATTTACGCAATGTAGTATGCACTACAAATGCACTAATAATAGTAAAGGCAGCAGTGTATAATAGCCATTGGCAGAATACAGTACATACATAGCATACTAGGACTCATATGGGTGGTTGCTTCTGAGACCCAGCAGCATGGCCATGCCTTGGACCTGATTAGAGGTGTGTGAAGATGGCCAGTGTTGCTTCGCGGATAATTTCGTGAATTCATCCAAATTCATGAATTTAATACACCCAGTGAATTTCCAATCTGCAGTACGGGCTAACTTTGCGGATGGCAGATTTGGCAACTTCAGTGGTGGAGTGGGACCCACAGGTGAAGTTTGCAATGTACCATGAGTCTGAAGGTCACATGATGCTGAAAGAAAAAACATACTTACCCTAGTAATATTGTTTCTTCCAAGGGATCTCCTACTAGGATCAGACAGTTAGTCAGTCCAGAGCTGCTGACTGCCCCTGGAACTTTGAGGTAGAATGTATGCAAATTAGAGCATTTGGAATGCATCATTCAAAACTTCTGCCTCTAGGTGTCATCTACCTGCCAGATTCAATTTTATAGATGAAAATACTTGACTGAAATAATTTTAAGTAAAATGCCCTTAATCATAATACACTTCCCCTAGTACAGAGGATGGATTCCAAACAGAACAAGAGTGACATAAAAAAAGGAGAGCTAGGTATCCTAGCCATGCTTGTGTGCATTAACAAATATATATAAAAAGATAAGCCAATGATTAATGGTAACCTTATAAACTTCCATAAAAAAGTCTTGCTGAACCTGTTCAGGTCATGTAAGTGTAACCCCCCTACAAATGGGGGTTCCCAAAAAGTCTTCCTTGAGCTTGCCTAAATGCTCACTGCCAGGCTGGTGTCCTGCGTTTTAGCAGTTTAAATGTGATTACCAGAGCCTGTATAGCCTCTGTGTACTGTCTCTTTAAGAGCTGCCTGATTGCAGCTTAAGTAATCTGAGAGGGAGCTCTGTTGAAAAATGTAACTGTTTACTGAAAATCATTTAGAGTGATAATGATAATGTAGTTTGTCTAACCTGCTTTCTTTGTAGCAAGGACTGTTTTGTTTGTCTCCACTATCTTGGTCCTGGACTGCAGATTGGACCAATCAGTACTGATGGGACCTAAAACACAGCCGGACTACAGGAGCTATCTGAATTCAAGATCTGTAGGAACTGTAGTTTGAACTTTTTGTGCCTTTTTTGCAACTAAAGGGGGAGCTCTTGCTTTGACTGACAGCCAAATCAGCCAACCAAATCTTTTGGATCTTGGGGAAGTCCCGGGCTGCTTGCAGTTTTCAGTTAGATCTAAGCTGGAAGCTGAACAAGAAGGAACTGAAGTGATTCTGAGCAGCAATCCTGAGTGGATTTGGTTGGGAGAACTCTGAAAAGGCTAAGTTTTTGGCCTGCATGTCGGTGTGCTGCTCCTGAGAGGGAGAAAAGCGAATTATTTTGGACTAAATCGAAGTTTGTGTGACTAAAGTAAGCTACTGAAGTGGGCCAGGCTCAACCTGAAGAAGACCAAAGATTTTGCTGAATGCGATCGGCCTGTCAGGAGTTACAGCTACCCCTAAGCTCCCGGTGTTTGCAGAGACTTTGCAATTGTGACTGGGGAGCGCTTTGTCTGGTACAGTAGAATTTCCATACATGTAAATGTGCTATGAGCTGCTAGTGGGTTGTGAGTTAGTTCCCCACTGTGTGAACTGTGTTCTGCTTGCTGGAAACTGTATCCAGCCCAAAACGGACTGCATCCGAATTTGTCTCCATGCGGTCTGGACCTTGCCAGACTGGCGCAGCCAGACTACTCACTGCACAGAGAAGCCATCGATGAGAGACCTGCCTGGGGATCAGCCCCCTGCTCCACACTTGAACAGGAACGACTCCTCTGTGACTCGTGTGGGCCCTGCTTCTCCTGGCATTCCAGATCAACCACCTGCAGTCTCGATTTTCGTCCAGCCTGTGTCCAGTCTTGGGTATCATGAGTAAATACCAGGGTAGCTCCCTGCAACAACAGCTTAATCTGAGTGTGTCATCTGATTGTCTTGTTGTTTCATTTCCTTTTCGAACTGAGCCCTCTGGCTCCGGATTACAAATATTGTGTACTGTGCATGTTGTGTTTTTCATCACAGGGCCCCAACCAGCTGCGACACCGCCAACCCGGCAACAGTCCTGGCTAGCCCATCTCTTCTCCACCTGGGTACCCAGAGGTGTGACTGTGTGTGGGGGGGGACTCAAAGCGCATGCATAACTGCTTGATTGATATAACCTTTAAGCTAATTAACCTGATTGTGCCCCTCCCTTGTTCAAGTCCCTGAATAAATCAGATCTAACTTTTTCTGCATGTAATCCGACTGTGGTTCCAGTTTGTGCTCAAAGTACTGTTGCTATTTGCTGTGCATAACCTTGTTTTACAGGGGATCCCCAGGGTCAAGCCAGAGGAACCAGCCCTGGTGGTAAGTGCAAACAGTGTGGGTACTTGTGTGGTGTACCAGGGGGTTGTGAAAGTGATTATTGTACAGTGTTCCAGGCCACTGGAGAAGGAGGGGTTACAGTGTCCCAGAGGGCTGTGCCCAGGTTAAACGACCACTACCAACCCTGACCTCCGGTGGAGACACCCATTTCAGAACTCAGGCCCCTTAGCCTGCTACTAGCCAAGCAGGCAGGGGTAGTAGCCTTGGGATAGCGCCACTTAGGGGTTACATCTTGGAGGCTCACCGCTGGGATTTTGTGTCCCCTAGTGGCCAAATTTCCGAATTGCTGTTAAAAATAAATGGCTACCCCAACAGAAGTGGCTGTACACCAGTTGGTGGGGTGGTGTACTGGGCAGGAGATCGATCCCCAAAATGCTATACTTATCCTGGATATTCCCCTGGGTACCAATAAGGACACTTTAGAGGGAGTAAGTTCCAAGGTTGAATGTTTACAAAACCCTGTTGTGGTGGGTCGACCAGCTAATCTGTTCTCCCAAAGTTTCATGGCATTAGTAGAGTGTAAGCACCCAGTAGACAGTTCCAAAATGCCATGGACTATCACCCCCGAAGGAGCCCTCACTGCCTGGAGAGTGATAACTAAAGACAGTAAAGACCCTGGGGAGAATGAGCCCCCCCCCCACTATCTGAGACTTTTGAGGAGAAATTTGCTAAGTTGTTGCTGGAGGAAGGGAAAACTGTGGAGGACTTAAAGAAACTATTCCTGCCACCTGGGGGTGTTCCTCCCCCAACACCCCCCCGCTCCAGCACCCGTTATTGCCCCTCCTTCTGTGCCCGTGCCAATGCTGGCTCCTATTTCTGTATCTGCCATTAGTCACGACTCTTACCGAAGGTTGAGAATCTTCTCCTGCACCCTCCCCACCCCCCAAGGGAAGGATGATTGGGAGACCTGGATAGATTGTGTTGCCTTTGGTACCTGAATGGCAGTGTGCGGAGGCTGAGAAGCGGAAGCGATCATAGAAAGTTTGAGGGTCCCACACTAGAGGCCATTAAATTTCTGAGGTCCACAAACCCTGATGGATCTGCCCAGAAGTACCTATCTGCACTCGAAGGCAATTTTGGGAGCATTGAGTCAAGGGAGAACTTGATGTGGAAATTTCTAGGTACAAAACAATGGGCAGGGGAAAGTTTGTCTGCATATGTTACTTATCTGGAAAGAGCGCTGCAGAAGGCTTACTGAAAAGGTGGGGTAGCCGCCAGTCAATTAAACCATGTGAGGTTGGGGCACATACTGCAACATGCAAAGCATTCTAAATTGCAGCTTCTTCAATTAAGGCTCCCAGATAGAAGGGGTAACCCACCAGACTATTGTGACTTGATAGAAGAACTCTGGGAGGTTGAAGATGAAGAGGGGGATTGTAATTCTAGGGTGAGCGCAGCCCAAGTGATCACGGCATCGGAAGGCCCTTCCGAAGTGGGGACCAATGAGGGTGTGCCACCATGGGATGAACTGCTGAGGGAGTTCAGGGAAACAAAAAACAGTCTCTTTATGAAGGCCGCTCCTGCAAGTAGAGGCACCGACCCTTATCCAACTGCATCTGCTATGGGGGTGGAGGTGTCCACCCAGGCATCTCCTGCTGACAGCAGCTCGAAACTCAATGTCTTGACTATGGAAGTAAGAGAATTGATGAGATGTCTCCAAATGCTCACCACACAGCAGACAGAGATGGCACAAGGTTTTCGGTTGGTAGTACCACACCAACTCCCAGTGTATGCCTTGGCCACCCCAATCAAGAAACATATTTTGCCATAATTGTGGGATGGATGGGCACATGAAGAGAGAATGCCGGTCCACAAAGACCTAGATAAAGTTGTATATAGGCTTCAAGGCGCGGAGGCAGAATCAGCCGGTTGAGGAGCCAAAATGACAGCAGTGAGGGTTCAGAAGTAGTAACTCAAATCCCTGTGTGGCTAAATCATCTGTCCAGGCCCCTGCTGCTGTCCTTCCAGACTGATCCAAAATAGTGGGCCCTTCAATGGAGACTACCATGGCTGTGAATGGTATTCCTACTCGGGCTATGCTGGACAGTGGGTTGCAAGTGACCATTGTATTTAAGGACTGGTATGACAAACACTTATCTGCTGTGCCCTTACAATCCCTGGAAGGCCTGCATGTGTGGGGGCTGAGCGACAAGTCTTATCCCTACCTAGGATATGTCCACCTCTGTTTGTCATTTCTTGCAGCTGTAACTGGTGTAGAGGAGCAAGTCGAGACACTGGCCTTGGTGTGTCCCCCTACTGGACTGTATGATGGGGTTCCCCTGCTAACTGGGACCAACTCCCATATGTTTGGGAGACTGGCACAACTTTGTCGCGAGAAACAAGGGCGATGGACTGGGAGGGCCCTAAGAATTCCTGCTCTGATCAAGAGGGCCTATGATTTGCAACAGAGCCCCAAGGGAGTGGACCAGAATGAACCGGTAGGGGTCGTATGGAAGAAGGATCCCAATTCAATGGTACTGGCCCCTAACACCCAGTGTACCATTCAAGGGGAGGTCCGCCTCCGCAAAGATGTCAAGAACAAAATACTAATGTTGAACATGCCAGACGATAGAAAATTGCCGGAAGGATTATTGGTTAAGCCCAGCATCTTGCCAGCTTGTGCTCATGCCTATGCACGACAAGTGATGATCCAGATTCATAATGTGTCAGATCGGGAGATCTGGGTGAACAGAGGATGCACCCTAGTTACAGTACACTGCGCAGACACTGCAGTGTTGCCAAGCAACAAGCACCCTGGCAAGACAGATAGAGTGACTCCCGACTTGTTTGATTTTGGTGACTCCCTGTTGCCAGCTGAATGGAAGACTAGAATTAGCCAGAAACTTGCCCAGAGAGATCAAGTGTTTTCATTGAAGGAATGAGACGTGGGATGTGTCCAGGGTGCGGAGCATCACATACGCCTGCAGGATGAACGGCCATTTCGAGAGAGGTCTCGACGCCTAGCCCCTGCAGACATAGATGATATGAGAAGACACTTGCAGGAAATGCTCGCAGCTGGTGTGATACAAGAATCCAGGAGCCCATATGCTTCTCCAATTGTGGTTGTGCATAAAAAGAATGGAACAGTACTAATGTGTGTGGATTATCAGACCCTCAACAGGTGGACCATCCCTGATCAATACACCATGCCCTGTATACAAGATGCTCTGGATTGTTTGAATGGGAGCAAATGGTTCTCAGTGTTGGATCTTTGCAGTGGATATTACCAGATTCTGATGGCTCCGGAGGACCATGAGAAGACAGCCTTCATCTGTCCTTTGGGATTCTACGAATTCTTGAAAATGCCACAGGGGATATCGGGCGCCCCAGCCACCTTCCAGCGACTGATGGAATGAGTGGTGGGAGACATGAATTTGCTGGAATGCCTGGTGTACTTGGACGATGTCATTGTGTTTGAGAGCTCCCTAGAGGAACATGAGAGTCGACTGTTCAAAGTACTAGATCGACTGGAAGATTTCGGCCTCAAGCTGTCCATTGACAAGCGCCAGTTTTTCCAAACCTCTGTGAAGTATGTGGTGCACATAGTGTCTACAGAGGGGATAGAGACTGATCCTAGTAAAGTTGAAGCCTTGACTACTTGGCCCCAGCCCCACAATTTGAAAGAACTACAATGTTTTCTGAGATTCTGTGGCTACTACTGCCGGTTCATAAAGGACTATTTCAAAGTGATTCAGCCACTCTTGAATCTTACCCAGGGTTACCCTCCTACCAATCAAAAATACAAAAAAGGGGCAGTCAAAGAACCAGACAAAGCATATTTCTGCCCAGGTGAACTTTTCGGGTCCTGTTGGATGCCTGACTGTGAAGCAGCTTTCCACTAAGTCATATACCAGCTCACCCATGCCCCCATCCTCGCTTATGCTGATCCCACCAAACCCTATGTGCTGCATACTGACGCCAGTCTGCAGGGTCTAGGAGCTGTACTGAATCAAGACCATGAGGATGGTTTGAGACCAGTGGCATTCACCAGTAGGAGCTTGACCCTGTCAGAGCGACACTACCCTGTGCACAAGTTGGAGTTCCTTGCATTAAAATGGGCCATTGTCGACCAGTTTCATGATTACCTCTATGGGGCGAAAATATTGGTAAGGACTGACAATAACCCGTTGACCTATGTACAGACTTCAGCTAAGTTAGAAGCCATGGGGCACCGGTGGCTTTCTGCATTGTCAACATATGATTATGCTGTCGAATACAGACCGGGCCTGAATCATATTGATGCTGACACCCTATCCCGGAGGCCCATTTCCAAGAGCGACTGGGACAGGCTGTCTGAACCTGACATCTGAGCATTGTGCCAAAAGTTTGATAGAAATGAACAGATGTCTATGGACACAGCGGACTGCTTAGCAGATTGCTTGGGCCCCTCTGACACCTGCATACCGGCTGCGTATTGCCACTTTTCTGCTGTAGATATTAGTGCACTACCTCAGTTTGACAATGACAGCATTCAATGGGCTCAATCCCAAGATCCTATGATTCAGCCAGCACTTGACGCCCTTTGTGCAGGAAAAGATGTGTCCAAGTTGCGTTCCTCTGATCTGCGAACCACTTTATTGTTTAAAGAAGGCCCCAGGTTGAAGCTGCTTAATCAGTTGTATAGAGAGACAGTAGATCGGGGTGGTCAAATAGACAAGCAACAACTGGTCCTGCCCACAGCCTTCAAAGATTTGGTACTGTGGTCCCTCCACAATCATATGGGAAACCTCGGTATCGACTGGACCCTTGACCTAGTACGATCTCGATTCTACTGGCCCAAGATGGGGGCCGATGTTGAGCACCATATAAGGACTTGTAGTCGCTGCCTGCAGAGAAAAGCCCTGCCTCAGAGGGCTACCCCCCTTGTCAACATTACTACCAGCATCCCAATGGAACTAGTCTGCATAGACTTCTTGAGTTTAGAGCCTGATCAGCGAAACATTGGCAATGCGTTAGTGGTTACGGACCATTTCACATGGTATGCACAAGCTTTTCCCACCAAAGATCAAAAAGCATCTACCGTGGCCAAGGTACTAGTGGAAAATTTCTTCGTCCACTATGGTGCCCCCCAGCGAATTCACTCTGATCAGGGCCGGGACTTTGAGAGTCGTCTGATCAAAAAAATGCTCTCTCTCTATGGGGGGGGTGAGAAAGTCAAGAACCACCCCTTATTACCCGCAGGGGGATCCTCAACCAGAATGTTTTAACCGCACCCTGCTAGACATGCTAGGCACCCTCCACCCAAAAGATAAGCATAAATGCAGCCAGCAGATTAGCACCTTGGTACACGCATACAATTGCATGAAGAATGATGCTACCAGGTTCTCTCCCTACCGCCTCATGTTCGGGAGAGAGGCCCGGCTGACTGTTGATGTCTGTTTTGGGGTTTCTCCCAATGGGGTCCGAGCCGAAGATTACCTGCAGTATGTACAAAAACTGAAAGCTCAATTGAACCATGCCTATCAACTGGCCCAGACAATGGCCACCAAAAGAAATCTAGCCAACAAAGAGAGACATGATAGAAAAGTAAAGGCTCAAGAGCTTAGGCCTGGAGACCGTGTGTTGTTGCAAAATTTAGGATTGCATGGTAAACACAAAATTGCTGATTGATGGCACCATCTTCCCCATGTCATAGTTGGAAAGTTGGATGATTTGCCAGTGTACAAAGTGCACCCAGAGAATAACTCCAAAGCTGTCAAGACCATGCACCATAACCACTTGCTACCTATTGGTCAAGTTATAATTGAGGCTGAACCCGCCGAGGTTGATTCCCCTAGACCAGTGGCTCATGCTGCTGCAAGAAAGAAACAGAGTCAGCCTGCTCCCGTGGTTGCCAATTTAAGACTTCCCCCACAGCAGGCCCAGAATGATAGTGACTGCCAGTCTAACTTGGATGACAGTGAGTGTGATAATGCCTATTACCCCTCATATGAACTGAGTCAGTTGTTTCATGGAAATCCTATGTTGAATTATGAGGATGAAGCTGGGCCTTCTGGACTGCCTAATGCCCCGGCATCATCCTTGGAGCCAATGCTCCCTGAAGGTGAAGTGCAAAGTATCACGTCTGAGGATGCTGAGTCTTTGTGTATTGTGGAACTGTATGATTTGCCTGAAGGAGAGGCTGATGGTATGAGTCTTTCTGGTGACATGCCAGAACTCGAAGAACACTATGAGAGTGCTGACAACCCCCTTCAGTGCCAGAGTGTCTTCAAAATGAGCCAAGTGTTGTAGAAACAGAGACTACAGAGCAAGGGGCTGACAGTGCTCCCAGCTTGGACATTCCGCTTCATGCAGAGGCACCCCTCACAAGTGATGAAAGCTCCAAGACCATTGCTGAAAGTACAGAGACTGTGGTTGTTCACCCCAGAAAGACTGGCCGAGCTGTCAAGCCAGTGGTGCACTTCAGTTACGATTCCCCCGGGAGGCCAGTGGATTTGCCTCTCAATGTAGTCCACAAAGGTGTTTATATCTGTCAGAGCTCACTGCCCAAATTGAGCTTGACGGCCCATTCCAGGTTACTTGTTCTGCCCTCTCACCATGGTGCTCCTGCCCCATCCAGCCCCAAGTTAGCTGATAGGGAAGGGCCCCCTCTTGCATTGGTTAGAGTACAAGAAGTTATTACATGATTCTGTATATTAATATTCAATTTACCTGTGTGAAATATGCATAATGTATTGTCAGAATGGAAATGATATAGTGGAGTACATTGAAATGTATAGTAAAGTGACAAGTAATGCCAATTGATGAATCAGATAGTACTTGTATAGCATGCTAATTGTATAAATGTCTTGTATATGTTGCATTTTCAATGTTATGATTGTACAGACTTGACTCGGACACCAAGTTTTCCCAGGCATGGAAGGGTGTAACCCCCCTACAAATGGGGGTTCCCAAAAAGTATTTCTTGAGCTTGCCTAAATGCTCACTGCCAGGCTGGTGTCCTGCGTTTTAGCAGTTTAAATGTAATTACCAGAGCCTGTATAGCCTCTGTGTACTGTCTCTTTAAGAGCTGCCTGATTGCAGCTTAAGTAATCTGAGAGGGAGCTCTGTTGAAAAATGTAACTATTTACTGAAAATCATTTAGAGTGATAATGATAATGTAGTTTGTCTAACCTGCTTTCTTTGTAGCAAGGACTGTTTTGTTTGTCTCCACTATCTTGGTCCTGGACTGCAAATTGGACCAATCAGTACTGGTGGGACCTAAAATGTAGCCGGACTACAGGAGCTGTCTGAATTCAAAATCTGTAGGAACTGTAGTTTGAACTTTTTGCAACTGAAGGGGAGCTCTTGCTTTGACTGACAGCCAAATCAGCCAACCAAATCTGTTGGATCTTGGGGAAGTCCCAGGCTGCTTGCAGTTTTCAGTTAGATCTAAGCTGGAAGCTGAACAAGAAGGAGCTGAAGTGATTCTGAGCAGCAATCCTGAGTGGATTCGCATGGGAGAACTCTGAAAAGGATAAGTTTTTGGCCTGCATGTCAGCGTGCTGCTCCTGAGAGGGAGAGAAGAGAATTATTTTGGACTAAATCCAAGTTTGTGTGACCAAAGTAAGCTACTGAAGCGGGCCAGGCTCAGTCTGAAGAAGACTGAAGATTTTGCTGAATGCAATCGGCCTGTCAGGAGTTCCAGCTACCCCTAAGCTCCCAGTGCGTGCAGAGACTTTGCGATTGTGACTGGGGAGCGCTTTAGCTGGTACAGTAGAATTCCTGTACATGTAAATGTGCTATGAGCTGCTAGTGGGTTGTGAGTTAGTTCCCCACTGTGTGAACTGTGTTCTGCTTGCTGGAAACTGTATCCAGCCCAAAACGGACTTGATCCGAATTTGTCTCCATGTGGTTTGGGCCTTGCCAGACTGGCCCAGCCAGACTACCCACTGCACAGAGAAGCCATTGACGAGAGACCTGCCTGGAGATCAGCCCCCTGCTCCACGCTTGAACAGGAACGACGCCTCTGCGACTCATGTGGGCCTTGTTTCTCCTGGCATTCCAGATCAACCACCTGCAGTCTCGATTTTTTGTCCAGCCTGTGTCCAGTCTTTGATATCGTGAGTGAATACCAGGGTAGCTCCCTGCAACAACAGCTTAATCTGAGTGTGTCATCTGATTGTCTTGTTGTTTCGTTTCCTTTTCGAACTGAGCCCTCTGGCTCCGGATTACAAATATTGTGTACTGGGCATGTTGTGTTTTCGATCAGAGGGCCCCAACCAACTGTAACGCCGGCCAACCCCGAGCAACAGTCCTGGCTAGCCCATCTCTTCTCCACCTGGGTACCCAAAGTGTGACTGTGTGGGGGACTCAAAGCGCATGCATAACTGCTAATTGATATAACCTTTAAGCTAATTAACCTGATTGTGCCCTCCTTGTTCAAGTCCCTGAATAAATCAGATTTAACTTTTCTGCATGTAATCTGACTGTGGTTCCAGTTTGTGCTCAAAGTACTGTACTGTACTGTTGCTATTTGCTGTGCATAACCTTGTTTTACAGGGGTCCCCAGGGTTGAGCCAGAGGAACTAGCCCTGGTGGTAAGTGCAAACAGTGTGGGTACTTGTGTGGTGTACCAGGGGTATTGTGAAAGTGATTATTGTACAGTGTTCAGGCCACGAGAGGGGGAAGAGGGGGGGTTACAGTGTCCCAGAGGGCTGTGCCCAGGTTAGCTTGACCACTAACAACCCTGACCTCTGGGTGGAGGCACTCGTTTCAGAACTCAGGCCCCTTAACCTGCTACTAGCCAAGCAGGCAGGGGTAGTAGCCCTTGGGATAGTGCCACTCAGGGGTTACATCGGGGAGGTAGGGATGGGAGGCCTAATCTTAGTAGGAGATCCCTCGGAAGAAACAATATTACCATGGTAAGTAATTTTTCTTCAAACCCCAGGAATTTCCTGGTAGTATCAGACAATTAGCAGACTACCAAGCAATGCCTTGGGAGGTGGGGACAGGATCTATTTAGGAAAAATATTCTGCAATACTGCAGTGCCAACCTAGCATCAGTCCTGGACTGGATATCCAGACAGTAGTGCTTTGTGAAGGTGTGGACTGTACCCCAGGTAGCCGCTTTACAGATTTCCAGCATGGGGATGTCCCTTGTAGCTGCCATAGAGGCAGCAGTTCCACGGGTGGAATCTTCCCTGAAGTCTTGAGGTGGCTGTTGGTCAGCCTTACCATAGCAGAATTGGATGCAGCATACTATCCAGCATGCAGTCGACCTCTTTGAGGCAGACCTGCCCTTTCCCACTTCACCATAGGTAATGAACAGCTGAGAGTGGGAATTCCTGAGATCCTTAGTGCATGTAATATAATAGCTGCAAGACATTTTTACATCCAAGCTATGCAGTTTTAATTCGCCTGAACTGGATTGGCTGTGAAAAATACAGGCAGCGTGATGGACTGATTCAAGTGAAACTCAGTTGCCACCTTTGGAAGGAATTTCCTGTTTGTCCTAATCCAGAACAAATGGTTTGATACCTTTTATTGGACCAACAGGGATGTTACAAAAAGAACAAAGAGCTTTAGCTTTTGGACCAACAAGTCCTTCTTCGGAAGCCTAATGAGAGTTATTTAGAAAATCCCATATTATTAACACTTAGAACAGGCAGAAAAAAACATAAATAATTCTCATGGTTTAAAACAGGCCTTCGGAAGTGACATTGGAGAGCTTGAATATCTAAAGTGTGATTTCAGCTGAACCAAACTTAAAGGTCAAAGGTTGTGCAGAGATAACAGCAGGCAGAGAGTTTAACCCACATATATTATACCATGTATCAGTCTAATGGATAAAAAAAAAACTGTTTGTCCTAAGGATCACCTTGTCCCTATGGAAGATAATGTAATTAGGATCAGCGCAAAGAGCTTGGAGCTCACACACTCTTTTTGCTGAAGAAATTGCCACCAGGAAAACAGTTTTCCATGTGACATATTTCAGGTCAGCTGTAGCCATTGGCTCAAAGGGAGGTTCCATGAGTTTGGCTATGCACAAATTCAAATCCCTTTGAGGTACTGGTTCCCTAACAGGAGGGAACAAGTATACCAATCCTTTGAATTTCTTTTTCAAAATGGGGTGCAAAGTTATTGTTCTCTGAACACTTGCAGACATATGAGCAGATATTGCTACTAAGTGATCCCTAAGGGTTGCAGGCTTGAGGCCTAGGGACTGCAAATGCACCAGATAATCAAGCAGTGTAGGCAAATCTGCCTTAAGTGGATTGATTTTCTTAGGCCTGCACCAGATGGAAAATCTTTTCCATTTTGAAGCATAAGTCTTTCTTGTGGACGTTTTTCGAGAAACTTTCAGCACTTTAAGTACCTATTCTGACAGGTTAAACTTAGAAAATTCTAACTCCTCAAAAACAAAGCCTTCAGGTGAAGGCTCTTGAGCATCAGAAAAACTATCTGCCCCTGAACAGCTGTTAGAAAATTGTATCCCTGGGGCAGACGAATGGGTTGCTTGGTGGACAGGGTGAGCAACAAACGGTATCATGGCTGCCTGGCCCAGTCTGGTGTGACCAGTATCATGGCTGCAGTCTGACTCCTCATCTTGAGGAGGACTCTCGATGCCAGTGGAATTGGAGGGAAAGCATAAAGAAATGTTACCATCCAATTCAGGGTCATTACTTCATGGGCACTGTGCCCAAGGAGAGTGGCCTGCAGCAATAAAGTGGAAGCTGGCGATTTTCTTTTGAAGCAAACAGATCTATTTCTGGGATGCCCCAACATCTGAAAATTGTGTCCAACACTTGCCTGTTCAAGTCCCATTCGTGATGATCTTGGCTGATTCTGCTCAGTGAATCTGTCAGTGTATTGTCTTTCCCTGGAAGATGAATGGCAGACAGATGCACTTCCATGGAGTATGCTAGAGACCAAACTTTCATGGCTTCTCTGCACAGCCTTGAAAATGTCATACCCCCTTGCTTGTTGATATACCACATGGTGGTTGTGTTATCTCTCCTGACCTGGACTGACTGACCCCTCAATTGAGGGGCAATGGCCTTTAGGGCAAGGACTGCTCTCAACTCTGAAAGGTTGATATGCAGTCTGGATTCCTCAGGAGACCAAATTCCACTGATTTTAGGTCTCCTGTGTGCGCCCCCACCCTAGGAGGGAGGCATCTGTTGTTAGGACCACAGTGTGGTGCTGTTGCTGAAAAGGGATGCCCTGACAGAACTTGTCCCTTTCTTTTCACCATTGCAAGGCCAGCAACATTGTTCTTGTGACTGGCACAAGCTTTGAAATGGGGGTCTCTTCTTTGGGACCAATGTGATCTGAGGTGATACTGAATATTCTTCATCTGAAACCTGAAGCCTGACACTACTGCTGTACTTGAGGCCATGTGTCCTAGTAATGCTAGAAACTGACTTGCAGTTCTGGGCTGGCCTAATGCAAAGGAATTTACTAGAGCCAGTAGATTTGGTACCCTCTCCTGTGGGAGAAAAGCTTTTCCCTGAACAGTATCCAGTTCTGCTCCAATGAACTCCAGTGACTGAACATGGTATCCAGAATTTTATGGTAAAATTTGCAGATTATGTCAAACTGGGAGGGCAGGTGGGTTCAATGGAGGAAATCCAATGACTTGAGGCTGATTTAAAACAAATAGAGAAATTGGCAAGAGATAATAGAATGCCATTCAGTACGGAGAAGTGTAGAGTGATGCATGTAGGGAACAAGAACCCCAAACATGTATACTATCTAAATGACTGTAAGGTGGAGGCTACGGATAAAGAGAAGGATTTCGGAATAATAATAGATGAGGGTATGACATTTAAGGCACAAAGGTCAGAGGTTATTAGGAGAACGAATTACATGACAAGAAATATAAAAATAAGTTTTATACTGAAAATAGATCCAAACAATGTCTTCTACCATTGTACAGGGCATATGTAAGGCCCTATTTGGATTGCGGATCACCATTGTGGAGTCCATATACAAAAGGTGAAATAAATAGATTAGAAAGAGTCCAAAGGACATATACCAGGATGATATGGTCAGAAAAGATAAGGGGTACGAAGAAAGGTTCGGAAGGTTGAAAATATTTAAATTGGAGGATATAAGGAAAAGAGGGGATTTATTACAGTTATTTAAGATTATGAAGGATCCAGAGTTAGTAGAAGAACTAGGGATAGAAATAATGAACAAACCAGGCATATTAAGAATGCATAAGTTTCAAATAAAAATGGAGACAGTCAAAACAAATTTTAGATACTTTTCTTTTGTGCAGAGAATAGTCAGAATATGGAATGCACCACCAGATTATATGGTCTTGAGCAAGACCTTGGAACAGTTTAAAAGAGAGATAGATAAATTAATATGTTTTAGAAACTGAAATGAGCCCGCTGTGCGGGGAACTGTATAATGGGCCATGGTGCTTTCTCCCGTTCCATCACCTAGTATGAAACCGGCTCCATATGAGACTTTTGAACATTGATAAGGAAACCCAGTGATTCCAGGGTACTTTGGGTCACCCTGATAGAATCCTTTACCTGCTGATATGAATTCCCTAAGACTAGCCAGTCGTCCAGGTAAGGAAATGCACTGATTCCCTGCTTTTGAGGTAAGCTGCGACCACTGAAAGACACTTTGTGAATACCCATGGGGCAGAAGTAAGCTGGAGGGGAAGTGCTGAGAACTGGTAATGACCTGAGGGAAGAGAGAACCTTAAATACTTCCTGTGACAAGATTTGATTGGGATGTGAAAGTAAGCATCTTTCAGATCCAGATGTGCCAGCCAGTTTCCTTTCCTTAGAGAAGAAATAACTAAGGCCAGTGTTACCATTTTGAACCTGGGCTTTGCCAGATATCTGAGATCCAGAATTGGCTGCCAATCTCCATTTTTCTTTTTGGTCAGCAAATATCTTGAGTACATGCCCTTTCCCTTGTGGGTAAGAGGGACTAGCTCTATTGCCCTGGCTTGCAGGAGCTTTTTTACCTCTAACTCCAGCAAAATAGTCTCTGTTGGAGATGAAGACTGGAAAACCCTGCACCCTGGAGTTTTGGAAACTGTTTGAATTTAAGACAAAGACCCTGACTCACTACTTCCAGTACCCAGTTGTCTGTTTGTGGTAATGTTTTCCCAGTGCTGGAAATAGTGAACCAACCTGCCCCCTACTGGAGAAGGGGGGTAGTCTGATCAGTGCAGTCAGGGATTCTGTCTGGATTGTTGTCTGGGAGTTAGAGTTTGACTGGCTTGTTCAGCAGACAGTCCTCCTACCCTAACCCCTGCAACACCCTCTGACCTGTGTGTACTGTAGAAGCATAGAGTATGGGGGCATATGACCTGGGGTAGTATCCCCTACCCCACCTCCCCTTCCTGTGGGTCTAAAAGAAGTGGAGACCCTCTTTCTCTCGAGGAGTTACTCCTGTAGGGGATTTTGTACTCCTCCACCTTTTTCATGTATGCCTCAGTTTTGTCACCAAAAAAGGAATTGTTTCTGCGAGGGAAATCCATACCCTTTAACTAAATGTCTGGTGTAAGATTGGTTGTTCTGAACCAAGCAAACCTTCTTAAAGAAACTGATAGGGCCAACATTCTGGATGAGGTATCATTTGCATCCACAGCCATGTGAAATTGGTACTTTGTGGCATCCAAAGCCGTTCTTCTGGCAATATCTGCCATATCGCATACCACATCACCTGGAACTGTATCAATTAAAGCCGGCATAGATTTCCATAGGGCTTTCTGGTACTGAGCAGCATAAGCCACGTAAGCTACCTGTCTGTGGAGAAGGGAGGAGCCCAAATAACCTCTCTTCCCCACAGTTTCAATTTTTCTGGAATCTTTGTTTGGTGGATAAGATCCGGGGGGACTTTTGCCTTGTCACAGGCTGCAGCCTGTATCACACCCTCAAGATCTGGATGGTTATACAAATAAACAACAGAAGCTCTATCCAGCTGGTATATTTTCTCCACCTTCTTCTTCACTCCAGTGACAGAGGAAGGTGTCCGAAGAATTTTAAAAGTAGCTTTTTAAATGGAATTATGGTTTGAAAGGCCCACCTTTCTCATGGGAGCCAAACCAACCATATCTAAAAAACTCGGCCTCTTCCTCATCATCCATGGAGTCCTGTGAGGTGAGGCCCAAGGTGTCAGCCATTTGCCTGACAATGAAAAATGGGATGAAAAACGATCACGCCCACGAGGAGGGGAACCAAACTCCTAATCTGGGGATACCTCTGGTTCAATGGGTTCCCCTAGATCCGGTTCCTCATCCTCATTGTACAATTCCAGGCCTTGGTCAATGGGAACCAGTAATGGGCTTTGAACCAATGAACCCACATGACAAGCAGTCTATGAAGCCTGAATGACTTGTGGGACTCTGGCAATTTCCTCCGCAGAGAGTATTTTATCTTTGTCTGTTGGTAGCTCCTTTGCTTTTTCAGCAGGAGGCACAAAAACATGTTTCTCTTCATATTTCTTTTTAGCAGGAATAGACTCAGGAGTCTCCACATTCGTTCTTTTGTGCTTAGTATGTTCAGATCACTTTTTAGGAATTTTGGGTTCTGGAGAATATTTAGAGGGTCACTCCTTTGTTTTTGAGTGAGAAAAAGGACTCTCTTCAGTTTGCTTTAGTGACACTGAGGTAGGAGAGAAGCCATTTGTTCCAATCTTTTGGCTCATTATTTAATAGTTTTTGAGCCAAAAGTACTGCACACTTCACAGTTTGAGGAAATATGCCAGTCACCATATACACAGGCAGGGAGCATGTGTCTTATTTATAGGACAGGGTGCATTACCCTCTCCTATAAATAAGAGACACACTCCCTGCCTGGATGTATGGCAGCCAGCCTAGAAGGTGTGAGGAGGACTGCGTAGGTTGCCGTATGAACTCCTGTGGCACCGACGACTCTGGTAAGGGGACAGGAGGGGGCTGGGTGGGTGTACAGTGCTGTGGTGGTGGGGAGCCAGTAGAAGCCAGAGAGTACTTCATGATCATGGGTGGCACAGATGTTCTGTGGGGTACAAGGATGCACCATCGATTGCTGTTTGTTATTTCCCTGCAGAGTAGAGCTTATGGGGGTCATCCACACAGGGATGGATATTGTGTTTGGTACCAGCCCAGGGATCAGTGATGGGGGGACAGCTGGACACCAGGGAAGTCTAGTAACTTTAATGGGCTGTGAAGGAGGGGGTTAGGACACTGGGCACCTGCGGGACTCTATTTCTGTGGCTGACTGGCGATTGGAGGGGGGGCCTACTAGGCACCAGGAAGCTTTATTACTATGTTATGAGCTGACAGGTAGGATGAAAGGGGGAACACTAGGCACCAGGGAGGGTTTATTTTATTGTATGGGCCAGTAATTGTGGAGGCACTAGGCACCAGAGATTGGGTTTTCTTTATATGGGCCAGCGATCAGAGGGAGGGGGCATCAGGGTGTGGATTTTATTTATAGGAGCTGGTGATCAGAATGGGTGACTACTAGCACCAGGGATTACCTTTAATTTCAATGGGCTGGCAATTGGAGGGTGGGGGACCACTAGGCAGCTGGGGGGGTGTTGTTTATCACATGTGCTGGTGATCGAAGGGCAGGAGGGCACACTAGGCATCAGGGAGGTGTTTATTTCAGTATGGAAAGGTGGTCAGAGGGAGAGGGGCACACTAGACACCAGGGAGGCATGTTTTCTATGACAGGCTGGCGACCGCAGGGGGCGGCACGGACCATAAGGGGTAGGTGTGCTCCCCCACCAGCCTGCTGGCTAGTTGGCTCCATTACCTCCAGCAACTGCTAGGGTTGCATGAAGTAAGAGGGGGTTCTGATTGGCGGTATTTGCATGGTACAAAAGGACCACACTAAACACTTTTGCGCGGCGCAAATCTTCTGAATATCAGCTTGCACCAATATTCCTGTCCTTGCTTCCCCATTTGCATACCCCCACATGGTATCCAGTGATATTGGTGACTGCAAATGAGTGACTGCCATAATGGTGACATTTGCAGTGCCTCACATTTGGGCTATCCTGTAGGGTAGCGAGGGATGGTACCGTGTCGGTAGGGAAGAGCGAGGGAGGGTTGTGGCATTGTAGGATGGTGACCAGAATGGGAGGGATAGGGAAGAGGATTTGTGTAGGACATTGCGGCATACTGCTGCTGAGCTAGCCGTCTGGTGTGGTGGTGAGCTCCGGAGCAGCAAGTACAAGGTTCAGGACTGAGGAGCAGTATGTTTTACTGACACACAGTGTCTTTTTTTGTCCGACTTTCTTCCCTTCCCCGACATGCATCCCCCAGAGTTGGTTATCTAAAGTCAGGGAACATTAATACTTGTTTTCATTGTTTTGGTTCATGTTGCGGTAAGTGTACATCACCGATTTGTTTTAGGTGATGTACACTACCACTATATGACATAGAACCCCACATATTGTGATTTGCACGGCACTGACCCTGTTTGCCCATACAACTGACCCTTTTGAATACTGGGCTCCAGTGCAAAACCCAGTTTGCATGGGCAAACACTGGTTAGCGCCCATGCAAACTTTAATGTCAGTCCCCTGGCATTTTAGGGCAAAGTTGTATACTACATCACCAAAGTCAATTACTTGTAGAATCACTTTCAACAGGCACTCTCTAATACCTCGAGTAAGGCAGTCAACCACCCTATAGTGGGATCTGTGCTTCCTGTATGACTTTGAGATCAGTGACAGTATATGTGCGGAAAAATTCAGGGACTGATCAAGTAGGATTCTGAGGTACTTATATTCCGCCACTGATTTCAATGTACTACCTTCCAAAGGATTTAATGGGCAGTCTGACGGGCTTATATTTAGTCCAAAGAGCATCAAGACGGTTTTAGATTAGTTTAGATCTAAGGGATTTGGTTTAACCCAGGCAGACAGCATGCTGAAGTCAGACTGCTGGGTATCAAACATAATAGAGGGATTGTGACCAGTAGCATAGGAAGCTGTCTTCTGCATATACAGTAGAGCCAGTCAGGATGCAATGCAAAATTGCAACATACTGCAGTAGAGCTGCTTCAGTAAACAAGGCAGTTTTAATGGCAGTTTATCCCTTTTGTCAAGCAGTGTCACAGGTTAATGCATTGCATTGTGGCCGGGTCCACTGTATATTGGTTCTGCAGAATTTTACAGCTCGTGGTAGGTCAGTGGTTCCAATACAGAACCTTGAGGGACACCCATACTGTGTAGTTGTAATGGTGGTTTCCATGTTTGTTGCGTTCCTAGCTGTTTTGATGATATGTTTAGCATCCTGCGAGTGTGAAGTTAGGATTGTGGTTGAAGTATGGATTTGATTGCAGTTTAAATACAGCATTTTAAAGCACAATTATGCATAATGTTGTCTTTTTTTTCACTTTCTATTTGTTTCTTCTCCCACCTGGCCCTTGGGTCAATTTGCAGGTCCTTCATCATGCCTCAGCCACATCATCCCACCATCTTTTCAGAAATGACCTCCTTCCCGGTTGAATGCCTGTGGCTTATCCCCAAGGAGGGACCTTTGGAGTGGGACCATATCCCTCTGGATATTTCTTAACCAGCCATGTGGAGGATGTCGCCCAAATCAGTGGGTGTGGGGCCTGCAAGCATCACAACTGGGCCATCATTTTGCTTGGTTGGGGGCTTGTTTTGTGATATTCTCCCCAGTCCCAGGGGGTGGACACCACACACATGAATGTCA
The DNA here is from genome assembly GCA_016271365.2 of Neoceratodus forsteri. NCBI lineage: Eukaryota > Metazoa > Chordata > Ceratodontiformes > Ceratodontidae > Neoceratodus > Neoceratodus forsteri. Next base: position 43,163,327 of record CM028133.1, on the reverse strand, counting down.
TGATGCACACCCATACTACATGCACGCACACATCAACAGTGGTGTCCTCCGCCTTCCCTGAGATTAGTATAGGTTGCATCCACCCTGTGATCAACCAGGGGAGTGTTATCACAGTGGGACTCATTGCTCAGGCTCCCCAGAGGAAGGGAGCATCCTCTGGGATGCTCAGCTTTCCTCCCGCTGGTGATCTTCTGATAACGCTGAAACACTTTCATACCCAGATCACTGTGGTCACCAGTAGTAGCTCTGCCATTAAGGTGATGGGCAGGCCTGTGCATTAAATGTATATAATTAATAGCTTCCTCTTTTTCCCATAGGGAAACCGTGGCATGATTTGCCGTTATAAAGAGCATTTATAACGGCTAACATGTTCACGGTTTTCCCCACACTTCGCATGCTCGAACTACTCAATCGCTGTCTGCTTCCCAAACTGGAAACCCTTCCGTACCGTAGACCCAACATGGAGGGAAACTGCCATGGACACTTGGCAGTAAGTAACTTTTAAAATTAACTAAAATGTTGTGTGTGGCTACCGGATTGACCACCCTCACAATATTTGGGGAAAAAACTTTAAATAAAAGTGAAGCCGACCGTGCGCCATGACACAGTTGGACTGCGGTGGCACAACAGCATTTTTTTTATTTTATATAATTGCTGAGGAGAAAAACAGAAACCCAACAATTATATAAAATAAAATATGGTTCTGGGTGTGTGTAATCTTGAATTTACACACATCCTCTGGGTTTGATGCTATGCATAAACCCCTCGGATGTATGTAAATTCTTGTAATATATGGATTTGGAAAATAATACTATTGAAATCGATCAAAAAAATTCCTCGTAATCGATCTCACAGGACTCAATAATACCACACTTCACTCTCAATAATACTATCATTCTAACGAACGATAGTATTATCACTGAAACAGCACAGCGCAAGCGCACCCTTCAACCTCGCGCCGACCACGAGCCACTTAATCAGCTAACAACTGTAATAGTTTAAAAAAGTCATTCACGGGAAAGTAACGCTAACTTTCTCACAATAAATCTCAGTCTACATCGCAAACATGGCACTATCAAAGGTACAAACTATAATACAAAAGTCTCCGAAACAGAAAAAAGAAGAAACGAATGTACTATTCACACTCAGAGTCTGAGTAACAACACTCAGTCCGCACTGCAATTAATCGCTTTATTTGCGTAATCATTGGCTATTTTAAAAAAAGTAGCACCTCAGTTCATTGTTTTTGTTGCCGCAATCATGCTATAAAAAAATATGCATTTAAAGTTTTACAAGGAACTTTTACGAAGTTGGCAAATTCTTCAATCAACTTCAGTTCAGCTTTCAAAAGCCATCACAGGTAAGAACTACGCCAACTTCCTTAATCCATATATTACAAAAATAACAGATGGGTTGAGTGTGTATTGCCTCGGCTGTAATTTCATCTGTGTTCTGGGGACATAGAAACCTCTCGAGCTTCGCTCTCGAGGTTATCTATGTCCCCAGAAACTCTCGATGAAATTACAGCCTTGTAATACACACTAACCCATCAATTATTCTATTTGTTACACACCCAGACCCATATTTTATGTATATTTAAAGCACCTCTTCACAGGTAGTCATAAAACTTGATTGTGAATTAAATGTTTTACAGCCCAGTTACTGGTAGTTTATTGGGGGCTGAACAGTGGTCATGAAGTACAAATGGATCACTAAGGTGTCTGGATTTCCACTTTGGTCCCTAAACCCTTTTACAATGAGGAACAATAAACAGGCAGTAGCACATTTTATTTATTTATTTGAATTTTGGTAACCGGGTAAGTCCACTGAGACAATTACAGTCCATTTTTCAGGGTCAACCCGGAAGTGCAGCAAAGAAAAGTACAGTACAGAGTAATTCCACAGGAAGACAGTTACAGTAGCAAAAAAAGACATTTCACAGTTAGACATATAGCAAGTAAAAGATCATAAATCATAGTAACATACAAGCATGAAAGCATCATAAAATAACAGATAACAAACTAGGTGATTTACAGAAACAGTTTTACAAATACCATGACAGAGTTAGTGAGGGCACAAGCAGATAGGTATAAATGGTACTTTGGTACAGACAGATGGCAAACACATAACAAGCAATTTACATAATGCAGTCCACACAGTAAACTATACCAGCACACCAACAGCAATGAAGAACACTACAGGCAGTGGTCCCAATACAGGTATTAACAAACTCTGGCCAGAGCCACTACAGCTGCAGCAGGGCTTGTGGAGGTCACAGTGGAACACGGCACAGTCCGCTGTGTCCAAGATGACCACCAAACTGTATTGCACGTGTGCGAGTAATCGTGCATGTGCAAAACAGTTTGGTGGCCATCTTGGACATGGCAGACTGTGCCGTGTCCCGTCATGAGCTCTACTGCAGCCATATTGGCTACGGCATGCAGAGACAGGTCATGGGAGGGAGAGACAGAGAGAGAGAAGGAGAGAGACAGAGAGGGAGGGAATGGGCCATTTTTTTCTTTCTCTGCTGTGACCGAGGGACTGCTGCAATGAATGCAGACAGAGAAGTACTTCATGTACTGTGGAGGAAACTATCCACACAGGAGACTGTGGTGCAACTCCAAAATTGTTCTTTGGTCAGAATCTGGTGAGTACTTTTTTGATCCTTTAGTCCCAAGACGTCTGCAGGGCTCCGCCCACCATAGCCGTAAAAATGTTAATAACTTTTTAATTTGGCTTTATTTCATCACAGAAAAATTTGGGTAAGAGGAAAGAAGGTGCCACTCCTTTTTGTCTTCAAAGAAAACGTATTCGATAAACTGTAAAATCCACTTTTGATTTGAGGACGTGGTTTAAACCAGCTGAGAACGGTAAAGCATATTTGGAGAAAAGGGTAAGCTAGGCAAGCTGTTATACCAAGTAAGGTATAGGCCTAGACCAATTTTGCAGTCTCAGAGCGATAAGCTAAATCTCCATTCAGTATTTCATAGAAAAGCATTTACCACCATTCCCTGGGGAAGTGGTGTACAGTCACTAGGTACTGGACTTTTCGTGGGGCAGATTTTAAAATTTATCTTATAAAATTTGTTTCAACTCCAACAATAAGTGGAGCCTTCTTTCTTTTTACTTAATTTTCTACATTGGCTGGCCCCCTCTTGAAGAAGCTCCATCGAACTGTAGCCAGCCTACTGCCACACAGAGGTCAGGGGACATCTTGGGATTAGGTGCCGACCTGTTTTCATCATGAAACCAACGAATGTACCAATTGACCCAATATGTAACCAACCTTGAGATGTCACACACAATTTTGGAATGTAGCTGGAAGGTACAATTTCAGAATATGGCAGGGATACACAGTTTTGCAATGTTGACTGGGGGAATGCCCAATTTTAGAATTTGGTTGGGAAATACAATTTTGGTTTCATTTGGCTACTGTTCTTGTTCAAAGATGCTGTACGGTTCTTCAAGCATGCTATCTGTGTATTATGACCTTTCTCAATATGTTTTCTGAATGTTTTGGACAATGCTTTGTCCATGGTCTTAAAAGCATGAGATAACTACCAAATTTGTACAATTTATATTCATATCAAAATGCAGAATGTTTCACTTTAAAGTGAAACAGTCAATATCATTTAATGTTTTTATGCTCAAATTATTAATTTATTTATGTAAATCATATTTTGTCTGCAGAACTTGCATTCAAATGTTATTACTGTTATTGTTTATATTAAAGGGGAGCAGTCAACCAAAAAGACCCACACTCAAGTGTGGGGCTGGTCCCAATGTGCACTTTGTGTGCAAAAACATTTTGGTTTATTTGCTGTTTACTATAGTGTAGTGGATTGTATCAGACTAATTTTGTTTAGTTCTAGCCTGACATCTTCTGTTACTATAAATCCCAGAATCCCTGGAAGATGACATCAGAGCAGTAGGCAGTAGTGGGAGATTCAATAGCCTGTAAGGCATGTTCCTCTTTACTATAAATAACCACAATAATAACATTTGTTTGCAATTTCTGAAGACAAAATAAGATTTACACAAATAAATTAATAACTTGAGCATTGCAACATTAATATGAAAACTCATCACATCATAAAAGGGTTTCATTTTATGGTGGTAGAAATAGCAATTAGGCCATTCTGGCAGTTATGAATGTGAAAGCCATCAAAAAATGGAGAGCAATGAGTACCAATGCACGTAGTCTGAGTAACAAGCTTCCTGAATTAGTGACCTTGATGGAGGAGGAACATCTGGATATCGTGGCAGTCACAGAAACGTGGTTCGCACAAAACCATGACTGGGACATAAACATACCAGGATACACTATCTACAGGAGGGACAGGGAGGGTAAAAGAGGAGGAGTAGCTCTTTACATAGGGAAGGAATCAAAGTAACAGAACAAAGAGAAAACAGGAGGAGAAGAAGCACTGTGGGTCAATTTGGAGACCGGCAATGGCACCACAATCCGCACAGGGTTGCATACAGACCCCTTCTCAGGGAGGAAATGGACAAGGAAATGATAAAGTATACTTAGTATGGCAAAAAGGAGCTATTGCTGATGGGTGATCTGAATATGCCAGATGTTAACTGGAGTGCAGCTGCCACAGCCACTTCGAAGAGTGGGGTTATTCTAGATGCCCTACAGGGGGCATGCCTTAGACAACTAGTATTGGAGCCCACTCGAGAGGGAGCAATCTTAGACCTGGTTCTCTCAAATGGAGATGAAGAGAGGATCACAGATGTAGAAGTGGGTAGCCATCTGGGAACTAGCGACCATCGAACAGTATGGTTCACAATAAACACAGCAATAGAGTCAAGCCATACAAAGGCAAAGGTACTGGACTTTAGGAGGGCTGACTTTGCCAAAATGGGTAAGTGCCTAAGGAATGCACTAGCACATGGGCAGGAAGAAGGGGTGGAAGAACAATGGGAATAATAAAACTGCCATCACAGAGGCAATAAGCCTTTGTGTGAAGCAAATAAACAAAACTAAGCGATGTAAGAAACCACTATGGTTCTCAAAGGAAGTGGCAGTGAAGGTTCAAGAAAAAAAGCTTTCAGGAAGTACAAGGAATCGCAAAAGGAGCAGGACAGAGAACTGTATCAGTTAAAGCAAAAAGAAGCTGGGAAGGCAGTCAGGACAGCAAAGGCCCAAACCGAGGAAAAGATAGCCAACTCAGTTAAGAAGGGGGATAAAACCTTTTATAGGTACATCAGGGGCGAAGGAAGACCAAGGGAGGGATAGTGAGGCTTAATAGGGAGGGTGGGCAGAGGAGACTGTGAAAAGGCAGAGATACTGAACAAATATTTTTGCTCAGTATTTACAAAGGAAGGGGTGACCTAGAACAAACAGTAGAAACACACTGGATACAGAAGTTGATACCAGCCCATTTACGGAAGAAAGGGTTCTGAAAGAACTCTTAAAACTGAAGGTGGACAAAGCAATGGGGCCTGATGGGATCTCAGAATTCTAAAAGAACTAAGGGTAGAATTAGTGACACCACTGACTACCCTGTTTAACAAATCATGGAGGATGGGGTGGTACCCGAGGACTGGAGGAGGGCAGATGTGATTCCCTTCACAAAAGTGGGAGCAAGGCAGAAGCAGGAAACTACAGACCTGTTAGTTTAACCTCAGTGGTAGGGAAAATGATGGAATCACTTCTGAAGGAAAGAATTGTCAGTATCTAGAGGCCAGAGGGCACAGGACCCAAGGCAGCATGGATTCACAGCAGGAAGGTCATGCCAGACAAATCTGATAATTTCTTTGACTGGGTGACCAAAGTAGTAGATCAGGGAGGGCTGTGGACATGGCCTACCTAGACTTTAACAAGGCATTTGACACAGTCCCACACAAAGATTAATATACAAGTTAGCTAGCCTGGGAGTGGGTCCCAAGATAACAGCCTGGGTAAAAATTGGCTGGAAAATAGGACACAGAGAGTAATAGTAAATGGAGTCCACTCTGATGAAAGGGGTTACTAGTGGGGTACCGCAGGGTTCAGTATTAGGACCAGTCCTCTTCAATGTCTTAATAAGCATTGCAGAGGGACTGGAAGGAAAAGTATGTCTCTTTGCAGATGACACAAAGATCTGCAACAGAGTTGATGCACAAGGTGGGGTGGAAAGGATGAAAAGGGACTTGGCAAGGTTAGAAGAATGGTCAAATGTATGGCAGCTTAGATTCAATGCTAAGAAGTGCAAGGTAATGCATCTGGGAAACAAAACCCAGGGAAGAGTACACAATGGGGGGTGAGATACTAACAACAACAAAAATGGAAAGGGACCTGGGGGTAGTCATATCAGATGACCTAAAGGTGGGCAAGCAATGTGAGAGGGCAGCAATGAGGGCTGGGGGGATATTGGGATGCATAGGGAGAGGCATCACCAGTAGAAAACAGGAAGTTATTATCCCTCTGTACAGACAGCTGGTCAGACCCCATCTGGAGTACTGCGTGCAGTTCTGGAGACCCAGTCTTCGCAAAGACATAGACAGGATGGAAGCTGTCCAGAGGAGGGCAACTAAAATGGTGCAGGGTCTACACCGGAAGACATATGTAGAGAGACTAAAGAAGCTTAATATGTATAGCCTCGAGGAAAGGAGGGAGAGGGGGGACATGATAGAAACTTTCAAGTACCTCAAGGGAATCAACAAAGTCCAGAGGGTAGCATCTTTCAAAAAGAAGTGTGCAAGAACAAGGGGGCACAATTTGAAGATAGAGGGGGCGGCTCAGAGGTAATTTTAGGAAGTATTTTTTCACAGAGAGGGTTGTGGATGCATGGAACGGCCTTCCGGAGGAGGTTGTGGAGTCAAAAACAATGGTGGAATTCAAGCATGCATGGGACAGTCATAAGGCAATTCTAGGGGATGGGGGTAGGAAAAAGTAGGCTGCTGGTTAACTAGGATCTGCAGCTTATCCAGTAGGCAGGGAAATGGGCAGACTGGGTGGGCCAAGCGGTCCTTATCTGCCATCAAATTCTATGTTTCTATGTTTCTATGGAGAAACTCCATTAGAAAAAGGCCACAATGGCTATGTAAGTAAAAGCTACTTATTTATTTCTCATTCGGATTAATGAATCTGAGTCAGGGACTCTTTTCCAGAGGTTCCATATTGGTCAAATAACAATACAATACAGAGCAAAACAGTATAGATTGAAAAACACTGATGTTATAGATTTATTTATTTTATTTTATTTATTGAGGATTCGGAAAATACCTTTGAGTCAAAAGACTCCTTTTCAAAGGTTCCATGTCATTACAAGCATACTGTGAGAGAACAGTACAGAAATGGGACAAAACAAACAGGCATGATACAATAGTTACAGTAATAGGCTAACATTTTGATACTAGAGATACACAGTATTAGTCACAGTGCATGGATACATTTATAAGCTCCCTTAGGAGATAGTACAGAGAGTTTTCAGATTGGGGGTTAGCCGACCAAAGGCCTTAGTCAGGGGAAGGGGTGTCAGGGCTGGGTTAAGTGGCAATCGCAAGGATTAGAGGACTGTAGGTGGTTCCTAAGGTAGGCTTTGAAAGGGCCGATTCTATTCCAGTGCGTGAGACCATTAGGCAGGTTATTTATCCAGGAAGGGGCTTGGTAGCTAAAGGATCTTTGGAATTGGGAGGTACGGCATCGGGGAACTTTAAGGAGTTGCTTGCTTGAACTATCTATGAGTGTATTGGAGTGATGGGGTCGGTTGTATTAGAGGTGAGAGACTGGTGGGGGCGAGACCGAGAGTAATCTTTTTGGTCATGAGGCAGGTATGAAACCTAATTCTGTTATCCAGGTTAAGCCAGTTTGCAAACTTATAGAGGGAGCATGTGTGGGTTAGATGATCACAGCCCAGGATAAGGCGGCAGGCTTTGTTGAGGGAGAGTCGGAGTCTAGATGAGGCAGTGGAACTGGCAGCACCATAGATAAGTATGCCATAGTCGAGAAGGGAGAGGACCAAGGAAAAGACAGCGAGGCAGAGGGCATCAGGAGTAAGGCATTGTTTAAACCGATAGAGGATGCCAAGCCGGATATTGAGGGCTGTAGATAGTTGATGAATGTGCAGGTGGAAGTTTAGGGCTGGGTCTAGTGTGATGTCAAGGCATTTAAAGGAGTCCACTTGTTCAAGAGGGATCTGGTTGGTGGTCAAGATTTGTGGGCAGTGGTCTTTCCTGGTGTTACGTGGGTGTAAGAAGTACATAACTTTGATATAATGAACTGAAGCATGAGGAACTCCAGTGTTATAGAAGGGAGTTCCAGAGTACATACGATTGGTACACCTCAACTAATTACAATAACATCAAAGAAATAAACCAGAGGAAATCCAGTGTTACAAAAGGGAGTTTCAGAATACATTAGATCAACACACCATCAGTGTGGTTTGTAGATCTTTGTGAGGTGAGGAGAGACTTAAAGGTAGGAAGGAACACTGAAGCCATTAGATATGTATGCAGCCAGGGGCTTTGTCAGGGGTAAGACACTAAAGAGGTTTAGTTAGAGTAGACTTTAATGTGAAAACATTGGTTAGAGTGGTGTTGAGCTTAGGGAGAGGGAAGACAAGTCGGGGGGGGTTGAGGGGGGTTTGAGCATGCGGCATCGTTGGGAGGGGGAGAGAGAGGCGGAAAATTGAGGGAAGGAGTAGAGGGAGGATGAGAGCAATGAATGGAGTGGGAGGGGGGTTGTGAAAGATCCCTGGGTAGGGAATAGCAGAGGTCATAGTTAAGTAGGGCATCGACAGATCTTAGCACATTCTAGGTGGGACAGTAGCCCATGTTTAAATTGGCTGACCTTGGTACATTCTATGAGGGTTGTAGATAGTTCACTGAACAATTTGGGTCTCTGGTAAGAAAGAGATTTCTGGGCTAGCTTTGTGCACGTAAAGGACACAATGATCCACCCTTTAGTCACTCTTCTTGTTTGCTGAGTTGGTTGTGCCGCCCTGTATAGTCTGCAAGTTGATTCTGGCATTAGCACTAGTACTACTGTAACCCCTAGGTGGCGCTACCCCAAGGGCTACTACCCCTGCCTGCTTGGCTAGTTGCGGGTTAAGGGACCTGGGTACTGAAATGGGTGCCTCCACCCAGAGGACAGGGTTGTTAATAGCAAGGCTAACCTGGGTACAGCCCTCTGGGACACTGTAACCCCCCTTTTTCCCCTCTAGTGGCCTAAACAATATGCAACAAACACTTTCACAGTAGCCCCTATTCAGCAAACAACTCCCCACACTGTTTGCATTTACCACCAGGGCTGCTTCCCCCAGTTCAACCCTGGAGACCTCCTGTAAAACAAGGTTAGGCACAACAAAAAACAACAGTACAGTGCTTTTGTTACAAACTAGAACCACAGTCAGATTAAATGCAAAAAGAATTAGATCTGATTTCTTTAGGGGAATTGAACAAGGGAGGGGCGTAATCAGATTGATTGATTCTGAAACTGATCTAGTCAGGCAATTATGCATGCACTTTTAGTCCCTGCACAGTCACACGCTCTGGGTACCCAGTTGGAAGTAAGGTGGGCTAGCCTGGAACGTTGCCTGAGGGAAGGCCGGTATTGCAGCTGGTCGGGGCCCTGTGATGAAAAGAAAAGGCATGCACAAGCACACACAATTTGTAATCTGGAGCCAGGAGGCTCAGTTCATGAAAGGGAAAAAAAAAAAACAGCAATACAATCAGATGACAACACTTGTGATTTAGCTGATGTTGCAGGGAGCTACCCTGATTGTTACTCATGCTACCCAATGCAAGACACAGGAGGGACAAAATGGAGACTGCAGGGTGATGACTGGTATGTCAGGAGAAGCAGGGCCCACATGATTTACCGAGGTGTCTTTCCTGTCCGAGATGTTGAGCAGGGGGCTGATCCTTGGGCGAGTCTCTTGTCGATGGTATTCTTTGCGCCTGAAGTAGCTGGGCCAGTGTGGCAAGGCCCTGGCTAGGTAGAACAGTTCAGATATCAGTCCGGGAAGGCTGGATGCAGCTTCCAGCAAGCGTGGCACAATTAAATAGTGGGGAACCAAACCGCGACCCACTAACAGCACATAGCACATTTATAGTAAAGCAATCACCATACCACAAAGCGGATAGCAGTCCGGCAGCAATATCAGTGTCTCTGAGCAAAACTGGGAGTTCTGTGGTGAATGAATGTCCTGACAGGCCAATCACATACAGCAAATCTTTGGTCTTCTTCAGGTTCAAGTCTGGTCACAATTCAGTGGCTATGTCACACTCAATATCGGATATAATCTGGTTTCTTCAAAGGCTCCCTCTTGAGAGAGACAGCAGGCAGACAGGCCAAACTCAGCCTTTTCACCAATCTCCCGTACGAAATACGCAGGAGCCGCTGCTTGAATCACTTGAGCTGTTCACTCTTCAAACTCCAGCTCCAGACTGACCTCTGCTGCAGGCAGCACCGGGACTTCCTTAGAAATCCAAAAGGTTTGGTTGGCTGATCCATCTGTCTGTCACAGCTAGAGCTCCCCCTCCAAGTCCATTTAGGTGCCAAAGTGTAAAAATTACAATGCCTACAGAAATTCAGTCCCACAAGACACCTGGGCACAGACACCATTTTATGGTTCCCATAGTTACTGATTGGTCTCAATAGGCAGTCCAGAACCAAGATGGTGGTCCAATACTGGCATGTCCATGCTGCAAAGGAAGGCAGGTTAGACAAACTACAGTATCTTTATTATTAAAGCAGATAATCAGCAAACAGTTACAGATCTTTGTTGGGCTCCCTCTGCGCACTTAGCGATGGCAAAATGGAGCAATAATACAGCAGTCCGGGTGGGACTTGAGCCTGAAACTACTCGGCCCCTACCCACATTAATTTTATACCACAAAACAGGCAGCTCTTAAAGAGACAGCTAACAGGGCACTCACATGCAAACACTTTTAAATTGCTAGGACACGGAACACCAGCCTGGCAGTGGGCATTTAGGCAAACCCAAGGAAGACTTTTGGGAACCCCCATTTGTAGGCAGGGTTCAACCTTTCCCCACCTGGAAAGAACTTGGCATCCACGTCAAGTCTATGCCACAATAGCATGGAAGAAGACAATATACTATACGTTGTATACATGACATTACTGCAGAATACAACGACTGATGCATCAGTAAGTCATAAACTTATCACATTACTCTACTTATTCACTGTTCTCTGTTCATATACTATATTCATAATGACAACAGCTTTGCATTTTTCATACATTCAACACTGAGTTTACTATGAACTACACAATAACATTACTATACTTTTCATGTAATAGTTTCTTGCACTTTGAGTAACACAGATGGGGGCCCATCCCTATCTGCTAACTTAGGGCTAGATGGTGCAGGGGCACCATGTTCCAAGGGAAGAACAATTAACCTAGAAGTGGCAGACAGGCTCAGTTTGGGCAGTGAGCTCTTGGAAATGTAAACACCTTTGTGGACAACATTGAGAGGCAAATCCACAGGCCTCCCAGGAGAGTCATAGCTAAAGCGCAACACTGGCTTAACAGCTTGTCCAGATTTTCTGGGGGAAACAGACACAGGCTGTGGGCGGTCAATGCTGGCACTGGTTTCTTCTCCTGTAGTGAGGGATGCCTCTGCACTGGTTGAAATGTCCCGGTTGGGAGCACTGCCAGCTCCTTGCTCTGTAGACTCTGTTTCCACAATACTTTGCTCATTATTACCTTCTGAAGAGGACCCAGGCTGCCCATCCTGAAGGAACTCTGGGAGCATTGAACTTTGTGGCACTGAAGGGGTGCTGTCAGCACTTTCATACTGTTCCATAAGTTTTGGTATGTCACCAGGGAGATTTACCACATCAGATTCCTCCTCGGGTAATTCAAAGAGTTCTACTGATTCTGCCACTTCAGATGCAATACTCTGCACTTCACTTTCAGGGAGTATTGGCTCCTGGGAAGAAGCTGGAGGGTTAGGCAGTCCTGAGGGTCCCATTTCATCCCCATTATTATACATAGGGTTACCTCGAAACAGTTGACTCAGTTCATAAGAAGGGTAATAAGTATTGTCACACTCACTATCATCAGAGGTGGACTGACAGTCACTATCATTCTGGGCCTGCTGGGGGAAGGCCTTAAATTTGTAACAACTGGGGCAGGTTGGCTCTGTCTCTTTTTAGCAGCAGCATGAGTCACTGGCCCAGGAGGGGCAATATCTGATGGTTCAGCATCAATGATCACTTGGCCAATGGGCAGTAGGTGGTTTCTGTGCAAGGTCTTGACAGCTTTAGAGTTATTCTCAAGGCGCACTTTGTACACAGGTAAATCATCCAACTTCTCATAATCATAATTCATTTATAGTGCACTTTTCAAATGCCAAAGCGCAGCACATAAAAACATACATCAATAATAAATAGAAACTTAAATAAAAACACAGTTAAAAAGACAGCAAAAAAGGGCTAATCAAAAGCTAACACAAACAAAAAAACTCTTCAAAGAAGCCTTAAAGGATTCTGTGGACGGGCACTCTCTAATCTGATGAGGTAGAGAACTCCACAGGGTTGGAGCCACAAAAGAAAATGCTCTGGCCCCAGAGGATTGAAGACGAACCCTGGGAATCTCTAGCAATCCCTCATTGGCAGAACGGAGAGGGCAGTAGGGCCACAGGAGATCTTGCAAGTAGCTTGGTCCCTGTCCGTGTAGGGTCTTATAGGTCAGCAATGCGACCTTGAAGGTAATCCTCCAATGTACTGGCAGCCAGTGCAGTTCGCACAGAACAGGGGTGATGTGACAAGTTCTTGGTAGCCTAGTCAACAACCTGGCTGCAGCGTTCTGCACCAGCTGCAGGCGGCGGAGGTCTACTCCCGGCAGCCCTAGATATAGAGCATAGCAGTAATCTAAATGCGAGGAAACAAAGGCGTGAACCAATACAGGGAGGTCATCGTGTGGAACAAGGTGCTTTATCGAGGCTATATTCCTCAGATGGTAGAATGAGGACTTGACAACGGCCGACACCTGACACTTACAGTAAGTGTCAGCTCGCAGTCAAATATTGTGCCCAGATTCCGCAGCTGTTCAGAAGGTCTCAACTGGTTTCCCCCTAACACAAGGCCAGAGGGAAATCCAGGAGTCAACTTCTCTGCACGATGACCAGGGTTCACCACCAGCACCTCAGTCTTGTCCAGATTTAGCCTCAGCCAGTTAGCACTCATCCAGTCCTGGATCTCAGCGAGGCAGTTGTTAAAGACCGTAAGTGAGTCATTCTGCTCGGGTACAAGGACATATAGAGCTGAGTGTCATCTGCATAGCAGTGAAAACTCAGCCCATAACACCTTATAATGTCTCCTAATGGTAGCATATACACCATGAACAACATGGACGAAAGCACAGAACCCTGCGGCACCCCAGAAGGCAGCGCAAAGGGAGCAGAGGAAAAAATTCCTGATACTACCCACTGAGATCTGCCCATGAGGAAAGAGCGAAACCATCTAAGGATTGTCCCCGACAGTCTGTAGATCATCCGCAGATGTTGCAACAATATCCCATGGTCCACGGTGTCAAACGCAACAGAGAGATCAAGAAGAACCAAGATCAAACGGCTCCTCTGATCTCTCGCAGTTAGGAGGTCATTAAGCCTATCGACAGTCTGTTAAAGCAGAGCTGGTCGATTCCTTGATGCAGCAATCTCCCTGGACAGGAACTCTGCCTTCTTACGGGAGATTTCTGATTGATAGCCAGAATAATGGGCGATCAATCTAAGCCTGTCACTCTCAAGGCCGGACCTCTGCCAACAGTGTTCCAATCTTCGCCCTGCTCTCTTCAGCTCCTTAAGTGTCCCATCAAACCAGGGGGACCGAGGGCAAAGACAGAGGGGGTGAACTTGGATAGGAGCTATTGAATCCAGAGCCCCCAGCACCACACTATTATAGTGCACCACTAAGGCATCTGGACCAAGCACACCCTAGGCCAACTCGATAGAGCCAGCATTGCCATCAGACCTTCAGAGGTAACACCCCTTAAAGGGCAGTACTGGATCATCTCCAAAGGGGTTGGTCTCATAGAGGGAGCCATAAAATTGAACCTTATGGAGTGATGGTCAGACCACCCAACTGGTTCCACCACCAGTTCCGTGATCTCCATTCCCAGGGTGAACACCAGATCCAGTGAGTGACCCTCAATATGGGTAGCAGCGGTAACAACCTGTGTAAAGCTCAACAAATTCATTAGTTGGAGGAAGTTTTGACCAAAATGCGAGACTATGACATGTGGCAGATGATGCCACCTGTTGGCAATTTTTTTTTTTGAAATAGCAATTTTATTATTTTTCCAGATGCAACAGTCTAGACAATTACAACTTAACTCTGAAGAACAAGACCTCAGAAATTAAACAATACATTCAGGATTCTTTCCGCCTCCTCTACCCCTTCCCCCCCTCCTCCCACCGAAGAGGAAAAAGAGGAGCAGAAAGGGGGACATAGACAATTGAAGATCAATTGAATTAAGAACAATTTTGAAGAGTCCAACATTCTAAATTAATAAAACCAGTTCCTGAAATTACTAAAGGTCTAGTACTTATTGCAACTTATCTTATCTAACAAAAACCTAAGGGATAAGGGAAGGGAAAGGGAAAGGGAAAAATGGCCACCGGGAAAGAAAAGGAACAAAAAAAAAAAAAAAAGAAAGGGGGGGGGAACAACAACAATCACCAGCAACATTATATCAATCCATTGCCCTAAAAAAAAATTGAACAAACTCATTAGTTGTTTCTTTCCTCTGCTTCCCCATTCCCACAGGAGGACACCAACCCCAATTACATCTATTAACAAAATTTAGCCAGGACCTCCAGGATGTCTATCTGTTCTTTCTGAGCCTGAAACTCGAGAAAGGGCATCCAACAAATTTTAAATCTGTCCCTTTGTAATCTCACCTTAGCCGTGAGAAATTCCGTGTCCATGATTGATAGACAATTCTTATACCATAACTCATACATAGGGGCTGCCTTGGACAGCCAGCATTGTGTAATTGCTTTGAGAGCCAAGGCCACCAGAACATTGAACAGGTACCGTCGCGACTTTAACTTAACCTGTTCGGGTACAGCCAAGAATCAATGAATAGGGTTATCCGGAA
This sequence comes from Neoceratodus forsteri, assembly GCA_016271365.2. NCBI lineage: Eukaryota > Metazoa > Chordata > Ceratodontiformes > Ceratodontidae > Neoceratodus > Neoceratodus forsteri. The sequence goes on along the minus strand of CM028133.1, from coordinate 43,148,263 downwards.
TAGAAGCCCCAACATCCCACAAATCTGCTCTCTCACCTTTTCCCAAAAGCTATTAATAACTTGGCAATCCCAGAATATATGCAGGTGTGTGCCTCTCTGTCCGCACTCCCTCCAGCAAGGTTTGTGGGATTCCAGCAAATGTTGGGTGACTACGAGGTTGAAAATATCTGGAGACCACCTTCCAGCGAAATTCTGCCAGCTGCTGGAGGCAGTAGTCGAATGTATAGCTTCCATATTTGACCCCAGTCCAGGGTGGCAATCTCCTCCCCAATTTCTGTTGCCCAATTAGCTTTATGAAATCATAGGGTCAGGCTATAATTCCGATATACATTTCATCAACCGAGATATAAACCCCTTTGTCCCCGTTCTGGCGACCTCTGCTCCCACCACCTCCACCAGTGGATTGTTGTCTCCCCCTGCTGGTCTATCCTTAATGTATTTTTTACACAGCAGGAAGTGCCTAAACTGTAGGTATCTAAAAAAGTCAGAAGCTGGGAGGTTGAATTCCTTTGACAATTGTTGAAAGGATTTAACTCCCTCCACAGAATACAATTGACCAATTTTGTTAAGGCCTTTCCGATACCAGCGCTTAAATCCCAGATCCCAACCTAGTGGCCCAAAATCCAGGCAAGCCCTAATTGGAGAATCTTCTCTCAGCGCCATCACAGTACTTAATTTTTTATTGATTTCTACCCAGGAAGCGACCACCAACCCGGACCAGGGATTGCACCCATTCAGGTGTTGGACTCCCTTATGATCCATATAAATCAAGTCTCTGATGTTTCCTAATGACGAGTCTGGTCGTTCTATTACTACCCAAGGCGGGGAATATTCCTTCCTCATTAAGGGGATTAGGGGCTGTATCTGTGCTATCAAGTAATACTTTCTAAGATCCGGCAAACCCAGTCCTCCTTTCTTTTTGTCACTGAGCAGGACAGACCACCTTACCCTGGGGGTGCTACCCGTCCAAATGAACCTGGACAAAGAGGTCCTAATGTCTTTCCAAAACTGGGTGGGGGGGGTGATCGGCAAGGATTGAAACAGAAACAAAAAGCGGGGCAGCACATTCATTTTCACACAATCCACTCTACCCATTAAAGAAAGGGGTAACTCGGCCCATCTACGCAAATCCTCCTGCACCAGCTGCAACAGTCTACCATAGTTGAGGGCATAAAGTTTGGAAATGTCCCTAGGCATTCTAATCCCCAAATACTTGATTTCATCCTTCGCCCATTTATAATTACCTATTACTGGGGGTTTCTCACCCCTCTGCCCTCCTAAAAGCATGATCTCCAATTTAGAGTCATTGACTTTAAATCCCGAAACCTCACTGAACGATTGAATTAAAGAATTAATCTGGGGCAAATGTTTTTCTAAATCTAAAATATACAATAGAGTGTCGTCCGCATATAATGAAATTCTAACTTCCACCCCTTGGATTTGTATACCCTTGTACTCTACCGATTGTCTTATAAGGGCAGCAAAAGGCTCCATGCATAAAGCGAAAAGCAGGGGCGAAAGGGGACACCCTTGTCTGGTTCCCCTAATAATTTTGAGTCTATCTGAAGTTACCCCATTCACCTTTACTCTCGCCCATGGATTCCTATATAGGTTTGAAATCCAACTATGAAATCCGTCTCCAAACCCGAACTTCCTCAGAACCTGTTCCAAGAACATCCAGTCCAGGCGGTCGAACGCCTTCTCCGCATCAAGTGCCAGTACTGCCTCACACTTGTCTGGTGGGAGTAATCGAGAGGCAGACAAAACATTAAGTAATAATCTTATATTATCCTGGATGTGGCGGCCCGGGATGAACCCCGTCTGGTCCCTGTGCACTAAATCCGGGATATATTCCTGCACCCGAAAGCTTAGGATTTTAGCGAGTATCTTAGCATCCTGATTAATCAATGAAATAGGCCGATAACTACCACACTCAGTCGGGTCTTTACCCGGTTTCGGTAGCACAGTGATCATTGCCTCCTCCAATGAGGGTGGGAAATTACCTTGCTCCTGTGCCGCATTACACACCTTACACAACAAAGGGGCTAGGTCATCCATGAAGGCTTTATAGAACTCTCCCACGAACCCATCAGGTCCTGGGGCCTTCCCTGTTTTTAAACTTTTAATGACCATCTTCACCTCTGATTCAGATATTACCCCATCTAACTTATCTCTTTGCGGATCCCCTAACTTTGGTAGTTCGACTTTATGCAGAAACGTCTGAACTTGGCCAAGATGGTCAGGATTTCTTTCCTGCGCATAAAGCCCCTGGTAAAACTTACAGAAGCTGTCCGCAATTTGCCTAGGGTCAGAAGATACAGCCTGAGTCCCATAAATCTTAAGTTGTGGGATGTACCTCTCGGCCTCTTGCTTCCTAAGCCTAAGGGCCAATAATCTACTCGCCCTTCCCCCGGCTTCGTAATATCTTTGTCTGGTATATCTTATGGCGTTTTCTGTCTTTACATTCATTACCTTATTATATTGCTCCCTAGTCCTTTGTAAATTCTCTAGAACCTCGGCGTCCCCCATAATTTTATGCTCCCCTTCCAAAGCACTAATTTTATCTAACAAGTTACCTATCTTGGTTTGGGTGCAGCGATGTTTACACGAGGCATAACTAATGATCTGGCCCCTAAGAACAGCCTTTAAACCATCCCAAATAAAACGGACATGAGTATCTTCTTCCCTGTTTTCTGATATATATAGCCTAATGGTCTCTTTCAGTTGATTAACGAACCCCGTATCATTTAAGATGCCCAGGTCAAACCTCCAACTCCCCCTGGTTTTGACCTCTGAGCACCTCAAATTCGCACTCACCATAGCATGGTCGGAGAAGGTCACCGGATGAATTGTTATATCCCTCAGGTCGTTGGAATACTTTGATTGAATATAAAATCTGTCCAACCTAGAATATGTTTTAGTCACCAAGGAGAAAAAAGTATAGTCCTTAACTTGGGGGTACTGCTGCCTCCACGGGTCTGTCCAGCCTCCCTCTGAAAGCAGAGTTCTAAGGAGCCTGGAGCATGCCACCCGGTGCCCCTTTCCTCCCCCGCTCCTGTCAAGTTCACCACTCTCTACGCAATTCCAATCTCCTACCATTACTATTCTCCCTAAGGTCAAGGAATCTATCCGATTAAAAAATTGCCTAAAGAAGCTCCCTGAAGGGGGTGTAGGCCCGTATACAGCCGCCACGTGAAGAGCTTGCCCCATACATTCTCCAGATATTACCACAAAATGACCTGACCCCTCCGACTGCACCCGATGAATTATTAATGGAAGCCCCTTACGAATAAGTATGGCCACCCCTGCTCTGGATGCTCCTGGACACGAATTCGCATACACCCTACCCACCCAAGATCTGCGTAATTTAGAATGTTCCAAATCTGATAACAGTTTCCTGGAGGCATGCTATGTCACACTTCATCCTACCCAGTTCCCGCAAGATGCATGCTCTTTTCACCATCCCATTTATCCCCTTAACATTGATTGACACAATCTTAAGTGAAGTCATACTTGAATCTTCGAACTAGCATATGACCCTCTTCATCCAGCCCCTCTCTCCGCTCGTCAGGCAATATTATAACATAGTATTCCAAAACTTTAACGAACTAGGGGTAACGTAAAAAAAATAACAAAAAAATTAGAAAAAAGTAGAGATAAATCCTAGCAACATCAAACAACACCCATTTTGAAATAACCATGGGTAAACTGTCCTCCCCCGGCATAACTTGGGAGAGGAAAATACAATCTTTAACCACTATCAGCCTAAATGGAGTACCCGTTGCCAGGTTACCCATAAGCTCAGTCAGAGCTAAATGTCTGGAGGTTAGATAGTAAACTCTCCAGAAACTAGGCGCTCATAGCCCTAGATTGGTAAGAGTGCAGGTGTCTAAAAGCACCCAAGGCTAGAGACTCGGATCCCCAAGGGCCCAGCCTTCTCCTGCCAAATATGCTTCCGGCCTGGCAAGCCATCGAGACCAGGCACCAAGGGCACTACTATTATCATTAAAGAATCTAGGATGAGGTGCGGAGCACCCGGCGCACCCAAACTCTTTCCTTCCTAATCAGGACTGGAAATAGTTTACACTAGGGGCAGGGCTTACGCCACCTGTCCCAACCCTTCCAGGCTTGAAATTCTAATATCGCCGGGCCCCCCCCCTTCGGGCCATCATCGAGACCCCGCTCCATATTAAGAAAAACTTGTATTTTAAACCTCCTCAGGCTGCCCCCTAACCCAGTACGTGTATTGGTTAGTCCCACTGTATTCGAGCTGCAGATTCGGTTCAAAATATATGGGGGAATCATTTCGAGGTTGCTACTAAGATTAGGTCCAACTAGGAAAAAGTTCCTCTAGAGAACATCAGTTCAGAACCAACTGGACCTGTCCGTCCATCCATCCAGACGAACGAGAGTAACCTGAGGGAACAGAAAGAAAAAAGGGAAAAACCAGGATCTCCACTATGATAGGTAAGATTTCCAAACGTGCCCCAGCATTTCTCTCTCTGGTATTAGTAGTAAATCAGCTTGTGTCTTTCAAAGTCACCACCGCGCTGGGGCTCTTCTCAAGGCTCCTTCACCTGAACCCATCTTGCCAAATCTGCGTGTAATGGTAGCAGTGCTTCTACCCGTTTCTTCACCCGCTTCCTGGGGCCTGGAGCAATCGACCACAGTAAATCCTCTATTTCCTTCTCGGCCTGCTCTTCCTTCAAATCCGGAATAGGGACCTCCAGTGACGACAAAAAAGAAGACGCCGCAAGCAGGGAGTCAAAGATTTTAATGCCATCTTCTCTCTGAACCCAAAGTCTAGCAGGGTATCTGAGGTAAGCCTTAAAACCCTTCTCTCTCAAGACTTTGACCACTTGAAGCACCTTTTTCCTCTGGGCGAACATAGAAGGGGGAAAGTCTTGATCCACATACACTTTTTGGCCGTCTACGCTGAGATCTTTCTTTGCCCATGCCGTCTTTACAATTTTCTCTTTAGTTGTGTAACGCAGAAACTTCACAATTACCGATCTTGGTTGCATTCCAGGTTTAGGTTTAGGCGCAATGGATCTATGGGCCCTTTCTATCTTCGTGTTGAAGCCTTCATCCAGGTTTAATTCTTGCTTTAACCAGGAATCAATAAAGTCCTCCATACAAGGGGGGTCTATCCCCTCTGGGATCCCAAAGATTCTGATATTATGACGGCGAGCTCTCGCCTCAGCATCCTCTGCCCTCACCGTTAGCTCTTTCTCCCGTTTGTGCAGGTAGGCCAGGGATCTTCCAAACGCCATATGTTCCGACTGGATCGATTCCACATGTTTCTCCATCGTGGTTGTGCGAGCTTCTAGTTTTTTAAAATCATTCTGTAGGCCCATAATCCTGGCGTCAATCCGATGCAGAATCTTAAGCATTCTGTGGCCATCTGCCTTGGTAAATGTGGCTTCTGAACCCGAGCCATCCGAGTCTTCCCCCGAGGCAGTCAACATCGATGAGCGGGACTCAGCCGGACTCGTAGGCCTCAGACCTCGGCGACTACTCGATCGTCCCCTTTCCCCTTCAGTGAGCGTTTTTTTGGAGTGGCCCATTAAGAACTAGTACTAAGAAAGCCAACTCTCACAATTTAAACGCCAATCTGCGCCTCAACGATGACCCAAAACGCCAAAGTACTGTACCCGAAGTGCCCTCGACTCGATTCAGGCTGCCATTAGACAAGTGACATCACCGGAAGTCCGTTGGCAATTTTATGCTTGCCATGCAGTCCCAAGTTACGTAATAGCACTTGACCCCTTAGGCAACAACTCTTGGGCCTTCACCCGTCTATCATATCTCTCTTTGTTAGCAAGGTTTCTTTTGGCAGCCATTGTTTGAGCCAGTTGGTATGCATGGTTCAATTGAGCTTTCAGTTTCTGCACATATTGTAAATATTTCTCAGCTCTGAACCCATCCAGGGAGACTCCAAAGCAGACATCTACAGGCAACTGGGCTTCTCTCCTGAACATAAGGTGAGAGGGAGAGAACCCAGTAGCATCACTTTAGGTGCAATTGTAAGCGTGTACCAAGGTACTAACATTTGGACTTGTCTTTGGGATGAAGAGAGCCCAACATATCCAGGAGAGTCCTGTTAAAGTCTTCTGGTTGGGGTTCCCCCTGTGGGTGGTAAGGAGTGGTTCTAGACTTTCGCACCACCCACAGGGAGAGCATCTCCTTAATCAATCTGCTTTCAAAGTCCCTTCCTTGATCAGAATGGATACATAGGAGTGCACCATAATGGACAAATAACTTTTCTACTAGCACCTTGGCCACCATAGAGGCCTTCTGATCCTTGGTCGGAAACGCTTGGGCAGATCGGGTAAATTGATCGGTTACTACCAGTACATTGCCAATGTTCTTTTGATCAGGCTACAGACACAAGAAGTCTATGCAGACCAGTTCCATGGGGGCACTGGTTGAAATGTTAACAAGAGGAGCAGCTTTCTGGGGCAAGGCTTTTCTCTGAAGACACCTACTGCAGGTTTTGACATGGTTTTCAACATCAGCTCCCATTTTTGGCCAGTAGAATCTAGACCTCACCAAGTTGAGGGTCCGGTCAATACCAAGGTGTCCCATGTAGTTGTGCAGGGACCTCAACACCAGCTGCTTGAAGGCTGTAGGTAGCACCAATTGCTGCCTGTCCAACTGACCTCGACAATCTACTGTCTCTCGATATAGTAACTGGTCCCGCAACTTTAATCGGGGGGCCTTCTTTGAATAATAATGCAGTTTGTAAGTCAGTAGAATGTAATTTAGACACATCTTTCCCAGCACATAGGACATCAAGTGTAGGCTGGATCATGGGATCTTGGGATTGAGCCCACTGAATGCTGTAACTATCAAACTGGGGCAAGGCACTGATGTCCAATGCAGAAAAATGACAATATGCTGCAGGTATGCAAGTATCAGGGGCCCCAAACAGTCCACCACACAGTCCACTGTATATGTGGATGGCTGCATGTCTTTGTCAAATCTTTGGCACAATGCTTTAATAGAATGTTCTGACAGCCTCACCCAGTTGTCTTGGGGGTTTGGCCATCATGAAAGAGCATCAGCATTAATATGGTTCAGTCCACGGCGGTATTCAACCAAGTAATTGTAAGTTGACAGAGCAGAAAGCCACCGGTGGCCTGTGGCATCCAACTTTGCTGAGGTCTGTACATATGCTAAAGGGTTGTTATCAGTTCTTACCAATATTTTGGTCCCATAGAGGTACTCATGAAATTGGTCAACGATGGCCCACTTTAGCGTGAGAAACTCCAACTTGTGAACAGGATAGTTTCATTCAGATGGTGTCAGACTTCTACTGGTGAAGGCCACAGGTCTCAGGTCATCTTCATGATCTTGATACAACACGGCCCCAAGTCCCTTCAGGCTGGCATCCATATGCAGGAAGTAAGGCTTGGTAGGGTCAGCATAGGCAAGTACTGGGGCGTGAGTAAGCTGATAGATGATCTCAAAGAATGGCGCCTCACACTTAGGGGTCTGGTGGGCTCCAAATGGTTCGCCTGTTCAGAAATACACCTTTTCTACTTCCTTGAGGGATCCCTTCTTATACTTGCGTTTGGTAGGAGGATAACCTTGAGTGAGATTAAGAAGTGGACAGATTACTTTTGAATAGTCCTTAATGAACCTCCAATAATAACCACAGAATCCCAAGAAACACTTCAGTTCTTTTAAGTTAGTTGGTTGGGGCCAGGTGGTCAGGGACTCTACCTTGCTGGGGTCTGTCTGTATCCCCTCGGCTGCCACTATATGTCCCACATATTTTACAGATGTTTGGAAAAACTGACACTTGTCTATAGACAGTTTGAGGCTGAATTCTTCCAGGCGGTCAAGAACTTTGAATAATCTGGTTTCATGCTCTTTGAGGGTGCGTCCAAAGACAATGACATCATCCAAGTATACTAGATATTCTAGCAGATTCATGTCCCCTACCGCACGCTACATCAACCTCTGGAAGGTAGCAGGGGCACCAGAAATTCCCTGAGGTATTCTCAGAAATTCGTAGAACCACAAAGGACAAATGAAGGCTGTTTTGTTACGGTCTTCAGGAGCCATTCGAATTTGGTAATACCCGCTTGGTAGATCAAGTACTGAAAACCACTGACTCCCATTCTGGCAGTCCAGGGCATCCTGCATGCGGGGCATGGTGTATTGATCTGGTACAGTCCATCTGTTTAGAGTCCAGTAATCCACACACATCCTCACGAACCCATTCTTCTTGCACACGACTATGATGGGAGATGCATAGGGGCTTCTTGACTCTTGAATAATGCCAGCAGCTAGCATCTCCTGGAGGTGCTGCCGAACATCATCTATATCAGCTGGGGCAAGGCAGTGGGACCACTCTCTGAAAGGTCTGTCATCGTGAAGTCTGATGGTATTCTCAGCACCATGGATGCATCCCACATCCCATTCCTTTAGGGAAAACACTTGGTCCCTCTGGGCGAGTTTCCTACTGACTCGGGTCTTCCATTCAGCAGACATTGGGGAATCACCAAAGTCAAATAGGTCTGGGGTCACCCCCTCCTTTTCATTGGAATGTTTGTTGACAGGCAGTACTGCAGAGTCCGCACAGTGTACCATAGCTAACATACACCCCCCCGGTTCAGTCGGATTTCTCGATCTGACACATTCTGTATTTGAACCATCACCCGCCATGCAGTACATAGGTATAGGTATGGGCATGGGCAGGCAAGATACTCGGTTTAACCAATAACCCATCTGGCAATTTCCCCTCACCGGGTGCACCCAGCATCAATATTTTATTTTTCATGTCCTTTCTAAGCTGAACTTCTCCATGATTGGTGTACTGAGCATTGGGTGGTAGTACCAGAGATTCGGGATCTTTCTTCCACACTATCCCCACTGGCTCATCTCTGTCCACTTACTTCATCAGTCTGTTTCTGCAGGTCATAGGCTCTCATTATCAAGGCTGGAATTATTAGAGCCCACCCAGTCCGTTGCCCATGTTTCTCTTGACACAGTTACGCCAGTTTTCCAAACATGTGGGCATTGGTTCCAATGAGCAAGGGAACCCCATCATACAATCCTGTAGGAGGACATATGAGTCTAGCATCTCAACTTGTTCATCCACTCCGGCCACTGCAGTAGGAAAAGAGCCAGATCTGAATGTATCCCAAGTAGGGGTAGGGCTTCTCACTTAACCCCCACACATGCAGACTCTCCAGGGGCTGCAGGGACACATCAGGCAGGTGTTTTTGGTACCAATCTTGAAACAGGAAGGTCACTTGTGACCCACTGTCGAGCACGGCCCTTGCAGATACACCATTTACTGTTACTGTGGTCTTCACTGACAGGCCTACCACCTTGGACCAATCAGATGAAGAGGACTTAGATGTCTGTTTTATGGCAGTCTTAGAGGAATAAGTCTTTCTCATAGGCCCCTTCTGAGGCCTTATATTGCTTCGCCGAATCAATGCTAGCAGCCTTGTAGTAATTTTTCTCAGATTCTCAGGCAAACTGCAGTTGGGCTGGGTATGCCTATCTTCTCCACAATGGTTACAAAAGATGGGTTCTTTAGAGTTTCTAGGGGAAGAAGAACCACTTTCTTGTTTAGGTGGGGGAGGCAAATCTCAGGGTTCTTCTCTGATCCGGGGTTCACTGTCCCTTCTTTCAGAACTTTTCCAAGAATCAGCTACTTGAGTAGCCCTAATAAGGTCTCCTATTAGGGCTCTCAATTCTTATACTTCTTCCATCAGACTACTGTCCATCCAAGTTTCAGAGGAAATGACATGCACCCCCACCCCTCCAGGTGGGATCTCACTCTTTTGCTCAAGAGGCACTTGACAAGGGCTTGCATCTTTCACCGCCTCGGCAGCTTGTTGACTGGCCCTCATCACTTTCAGTTCCTTAATTAATTCTTTCATCTGTAGTAGTTCAGACTCATCACTTCTATCAGGGGACTGACTGGTGCGGGCAACCCCAGCATAGGGCTCCCACCCCTCTTCATCATTTTCCACTTCGCGAATCTCTTTCATAAGGTAGCAATCTTCAGGATGGTTTGCCCTCCTATCTTGCAACTTCAGCTTCAATATCACTACACTAGAGTACCTGGCAGACTTCAAAATAAGCTCTAATCGAACTCGATTCCGTTCACTGGCAGGCACTCCTCCTTTTCTGTGGGCCCTCTGCAGAGCCCACTCAATTCTGGTAACAAACATGGATAACTTGTCATTCTTTCATTGTTTAGCAGACTTGAATTTCCACATCAGGTCATCCCCCGACTCATTGCTACCAAAGATCCCCTCCATGGCAGAGAGGAACTCAGCAGCAGAGGCCTCTGGGCTGGTGGAACGAAGAAAGCGGATGGCCTCCAGTTCAGGGCCCCTTAAGCTCTCCATGAGTCTTGTTCTTTTCCCTCCTTCAGAGCACTGCCACTCCTGGACCAAGGGTGTGACATAGTCCATCCATGTTTCCAGGTCATCCTCCCCCACTTGCACCTGGACCATGCCTGAGAAGGGTCTCAGTCTGCGGTAAGAGTCCAAGTGTACTGAAGGTATCACAGTAGGGGAGGTCACCACAGGGGGAACTCTAGGGATAACAAGAGACTCTATAGGGGTCTGCAGGGGAGTGGTATCTTCAGAAAGGTCTAACATCTTCACTAACTCTTTTGCAGATTGCCCCTCAGTGGCTCGCAGTCTAAGCAATTTGTCTTTAAACCCCTCTATATTTGGGGATCTCCCAGAAGCAGCTAGGTCACTATGTAAATGAATGACCCGCCACCCTTTCTGGAACCCTTCAGGCAAAATGATAGAGGGCACTTTCTCAGGATCTATGGGAAGGTTACAAGAGAGGAGGGCCACCATAGTTTGGTCAAACAGATCCTAGTCTCTCCCTTTCACCTCAACCTTCCCCAAATACTTAACTTATTCAACAGTCTCTATAATAATTGCATTAGTGGCCCCTAATGAGATGTCCATTAACAAAATGACCTGTTGGGGGTTTACCCCCTCAGCCTCTTTCCACCCCATCATATGGTGCACTAACAGCTCATGGGGGGGTGCAATTTTAGACTTAGGCGTAGCAAGTGCCTCCATTTCATTACAATTTTTAAGCGTGGGGTTGTAGTACCCACTTCTGACCACTAGAAGACACAAATCCCAGTGGTGCCTCCAAGATGTAACCTATAGGTGGTGCTATCCCAAGGGCTACTACCCCTGTCTGCTTAGCTAGTTGCAGGTTAAGGGGCCTGGGTACTGAAACGGGTGCCTCCACCCGGAGGATAGGGTTGTTAGTAACAAGGCTAATCTGGATACAGCCCTCTGGGGCACTGTAACCCTCCTCTTTCCCCTCTAGTGGCCTAGACAATATGCAACAAACACTTTCACAGTAGCCCCTATTCAGCATACAAATCCCCACAGTTTGCACTTACCACTAGGGCTGGTTCCCCCAGTTCGACCCTGGAGACCCCTGTAAAACAAGGTTAGGCACAGCAAATAACAACAGTACAGTGCTTTTGTAACAAACTGGAACCACAGTCAGATTAAATGCAAAAAGAATTGGATCTGATTTATTCAGGGGAATTGAACAATGGAGGGGTGTAATCAGGTTGATTGATCCTAAAACTGATCTAGTCAGGCAATTCTGCATGCACTTTTAGTCCCTGCACAGTCACATGCTCTGGGTACCCCGTTGGAAGTAAGGTGGGCTACCCTGAAACGTTGCCCGGGGTAGACCGGCATTGCAGCTGGTTAGGGCCCTGTGATTAAAGGAAAAGGCATGCACACCCACACACAATTTGTAATCTGGAGCCAGAAGGCTCAGTTCGTGAAAGGAAAAAAAAAAAAAAGCAATGTTATCAGATGACAACACTTATGATTTAGCTGATGTTGCAGGGAGCTACACTGATTGTTACTCAAGCTACCCACATGAGACACAGAAGGGATGAAATGGAGACTGCAGGTTGACAACTGGTATGCCAGGAGAAGCAGGGCCCACATGATTCACCGAGGTGTCGTTTCTGTTCGAGATGCTGAGCAAGGGGCTGATCCCCGGGTGGGTCTCTCATTGATGGTATTCTCTGTGCCTGAAGTAGCTGGCTGGGCCAGTGTGGCAAGGCCCCAACCAGGTAGAACAGTTTGGATGTCAGTCCGGGAAGGTTGGATGCAGCTTCCAGCAAGCGTGGCACATTTAAATAGTGGGGAACCAAATCGTGACCCACTGACAGCATACAGCACATTTATTGTAAAGCAGTCACCATACCACAAAGCGGATAGCAGTCCAGCAGTAATATCAGTGTCTCTGAGCAAAACTGGGAGTTCTGAGGTGAATGAATATCCAGACAGGCCGATCGCATACAGCAACTCTTCGGTCTTCTTCAGGTTCAAGTCTGGTCACAATTTGGCTTTGTCACACTCAGTTTCGGGTATAATCAGGTTTCTTCAAAGGCTCCCTCTTGAAGGACAGCAGGCAAACAGGCTAAACTTAGCCTTTTCACCAGTCTCCTGCGCAAACTACACAGGAGCCACTGCTCGAATAACCCGAGCTGTTCACTCTCCCCAAACTCTACCTCCAGACTGACCTCTGCTGCAGGCTTCCTTAGAAATCCACAAGGTTAGGTTGGCTGATCCATCTGTCTGTCACAGCTAGAGCTCCCCCTCCAGGTCCATTTAGGCACCAAAGTGTCAAACTACAGTTCCTACAGAAATTCACTCCCACAGGACCCCTGGGGACAGACACCATTTTAGGGTCCCTAAAGATACTGATTGGTCCCAACAGGCAGTCCAGAACCAAGATGGTGGTGCAATATTGAAATATCCATGCTGCAAAGGAAGGCAGGTTAGACAAACTGCAATGTCTTTACTATTAAAGCAGATAATCAGCAAACAGTTACAGATCCTTGTAGAGCTCCCTCTGCACAATTAGTGATGACAAAATGGAGCAATAATACAGTAGTCCGGGCAGGACTCCAGCCTGAAACTACTCGGCCCCTACCCAGATTAACTGTATATCACAAAATAGGCAGCTCTTGAAGAGACAGGCACAGAGGCTAACAGAGCACTCACATGCAAACACTTTTAAATTGCGGGGACACGGAACACCAGCCTGGCAGTGGGCATTTAGGCAAGCCCAAGGAAGACTTTTGGGAACCCCCATTTGTATGGGGGGTTACACTCCTTTTTTACTAGTAGGCAGGTCTGATATTGAACTCTGAGATGGAGGGGGAGCCCCCCTGTGTCAATGTAGAGGGTACAGGTATGAGCCATGTGATCAGCTCCTAGGGTCAAACGGCAGGCCTTGCTCAGGAGAGTTCTTACTCTTTTTAGGGTGGTGTCAGAGCCAGCCCTACAGATTGGTAGGCCATCGTCTATTGAAGATAAGACAGAGCTGCTTGTGGCTAGTTTCAGAGCAGCAGGAGTCATTGAGTTTTTGTGGCGCTAGAGAACACCCAGTTTTATGTTTGCAGTTTCGACAATGTGATCTATGTGACCGGTGAAACTGAATGTGCTGTTAGGTATACACATTGGTATTTAAATGTGTAGACTCGTTCAATGAGAGCACCCAGAGGACACTGTATTAGCAAGGGACTGTACTTCTTTTTCTGCAGTACGGTGAAGAGTGTGCTTTTGTTTTTTCCATGGTTGAGCATCAGTATTTCAAAAGTAAGTGTGATTACTATGCATTTGTTAAAATTAAATTACCTGAACAGTATATAAATTTGTTTTATAACGCTGGACATTTCTGAAAGTAACAACCATGGATAACCATGGAAGACCACGCCATCTTGAATAATTCTAAAACTATATTGGCCATGGCCATACATGGTCCACCTCGGGGCCATTTAAAGTTATGACTTGGACAAACCATGAATCAATGACCATGGCTGCTGACTGTGCATAACCATTATTTAACCATGTACGACAACCATGGTTTGTCTGTGATCCTAAGAGTGAGGCAGTGCCCTACAGTACTGGTGGGTTGAAATCATGTGGCACTCAGAGGCGGTGAGTTTTATTCCCAATGCCCTACAGTACTGGTGTGTTGATTATACTGCACTCTGACTCTGGCATACTCACTTTGAATCCTAATTCCCTAGTATACTGGTGTATTAATCCAGTCACACTCGGAGGCTATGAGTTTGAATCACAGAGCCCTAGTTTGATACTTTGATCCTGCTGCACTTCCAGGATCGTAGTATACTGGTATGTTCATCGTGCCAGACTCAGAGGCTATGTGTTTTGAATCCCAGTGCCCTATTGCACTGAACTGAAGTGTTAATCTGGTTGCACTCAAGAGGCTGTGAGTTTGAATCCCAGTGCCATACTGTGCTGGGGTGTTGATTCTGTTGCACCAGAGCCTGTGTATTTGAATCCCTCTGCCCTAGTATATGGGTGTGTTGATCTTGTTGCATGAGTCTGTGTTGTGTGCATTTTGTGTGTGTACCTTTCCTCTCTAAGGCAGTAGCTGTAAGGGGGAAAGAAAGCTCAGAAGTAGTCCTTTAAGCATTTTCCAAAGTCCAGTTAAATGTTTTTAAAGCAACAGTGAAACATTTTTTTTTCCGAAAAGCTAGTTTCAGCTACGGTTAATAAAAAAAATATAAGCATACCTGTGAAATCTACTTTTCTTACCCAGGAGTCTCTTAGCATCAGTAACTATAGCAGTTGGCTGGCTAGGTGCAACTGCCACGGAGGTATGCCATTGACAGAATGTATTTAAATGAGCTTGGGCATTAGCCAATCAAAAAACAGGAGGGAAGTGAAACATAGAAACAGAATTTGATGGCAGATAAGGACCACTTGGCCCACCCAGTCTGCCCATTTCCCTACCTAATGGATAAGCTGCAGATCCTAGATAACCAGCAGCCTACTTCTTCCTACCCCAACCCCCCTAGAATTGCCTTATGACTGTCCCATGCATGCTGTTTTTGACTCCACAACCTCCTCCGGAAGGCCGTTCCATGCATCCACAACCCTCCCTGTGAAAAAATACTTCCTTAAATTACCTCTGAGCTGCCCCCCCCTCTATCTTCAAATTGTGCCCTCTTGTTCGTGCACACCTCTGTTTTTGAAAGATGCTACCATCTTGGACTTTGTTGATTCAATTGAGGTACTTGAAAGTTTCTATCATGTCCCCCCTCTCCCTCCTTTCCTTGAGGCTATACATATTAAGCTCCTTAAGTCTCTCTTCATATGTCTTCCGGTGCAGACCCTGCACCATTTTAGTTGCCCTTCTCTGGACAGCTTCCATCCTGTCTATGTCTTTGCGGAGATTGGGTCTCCAGAACTGCACGCAGTACTCCAGATAGGGTCTGGCCAGCTGCGTTCTAAGTGAGAGCAGCCTGAAGGCCTTCAGAAGTTTTCTCTGCTGACTGAGCAACATTGTCCCTGAGGTGCCTATCAAATTTCCTTTTTGGCAGCCTCCTATTTGCTTATCTTGGTAAAGTTTTCCTCATAAATTTTATTTTTTAGTGTGCTGAGTGTAATTTTACGTTTTTTGTTAACGGTTGTGTTTTTTCACGCATTTGTGTTATTTTACTGCAGCTGCATTGTTTTTACATTATTTTTACTGCATCTGCTTAAATTATATTATTGTTTTACCTCGAATCCCTAATTTTGACAGTTCTTCACTTTTTTAACATAATTCATGAAGGAACCGTCAAATTTTTGCGTTTTGCCTTATTTTTTACCTCAAACCTAGCAGATTCTACCAAGAGGCAACCAATTGTACTTCAAAGTTTGACAGTTGCTATTGGGTTCTCTGAGGATTGGCAAGCTCAGAGATTCCCACAGTTACATAAAACAGTACTTAAAAGTGTCAGCTGTCACAGGACTGACTTCACAACATCAACAGAAACCTGTGCTCAGTTTTTGACTGGTATTGCTAGGTTCTCTTTAATATTGGCATTGGTATAGATTCCCAGTACTAAAAAATTAAAAAAAATAATAATAATAAAGAGAAATAGATAGTTTATTAAACTGTCACAGGACTGGCTTTGCAGCATTTCACAGAAACTTGTGCTCAGCTGTATTTTGGTCCGGATCTCAAGTTCGCTTTGTAAAACTGGCACACAGTAAAGAAACCTAATTAATAAGTATGGCTGTGGAAAAATCAAAGGATACTCATGAGGGGCCATCTAAAAGTAGTAACAATAAAAATGTAAGCAGGGGTGCTGATGAAGCCTCCAGACCCCAGAGTAACCCCTAGGTGGTGCTATCCCAAGGACTACTACCCTTGCCTGCTTAACTACTAACAGGATGAGGGGCCTAGGTCCAATGGTAAGTGCCTCCACCCAGAGGTCAGGGTTTGCAGTAGTTAAACTAACTTGGTCACAGCCCTCTGGGACACTGTAACCCCTTTTTCTTCCCACTAGTGGCCCACACAATGCATTAGGAATATCTTCACAATGTACACTTACCCCCAGGGCTGGCTTTGTTGACAGGACTCTGGGGACCCCCTGTAAAACAAGATAATGCAGTGCAAAAGCCACAGTACAATACTTTAACATAAGCAAATACCTGTCAGCGTAATTTTGCTGAAACAAGCAGATCTGATTTATTTAAGGAACTGTAACAAGGAAGGGGGAATCTGGTTAATTAGGTTAAACACATTAATAATCACAGTACTCTGAGCATATTCAGAGTCCCAAATTGTCACCTTCACTGGGTACCCAGGATGGGGAAGGGGGGCTAGCCAGGATCGGTTGCAGCTGGTTGGGGCCCTGTGATGGAAAAAACACTTTCACAATACCCAACTGTAATCCAGGGCCAGTTGGCTCAGTTTATGAAGAAATAAAACAGCAACAATTAGATGACACACTTGCAATTGGATAAACAGATGGCAGGGAGCTACCCTGCTTGTACTCACAAACTCAATGCTGAAAACTAGATGGAAGGCAGATTGTCCTGGATTGCCAGGAGGAGCAGACCATGTGGACAAGGTCCTTGTGACTGGACCCCACTGCAGTTTATAGCAAATGGATGTAGTCGGATTAAGCTAGGATTTACTTCCAGCTTCGTACTCAATTCACTGTACAGGGATTTGGAAGCGCAATTCCCCACAAGCACTACACACATTTATATGTAAAAGGAAAGTACTATACTAGGCAGGCTGCTTCTCGATCCCGACTGCAATTACTGCACGATACCCGGGAGAACACACAGCAGATTCAGTTCCTGACAGACCGAGCACAATTCAACAATTTCTCCAGTCTTCTACAGGGTGAGCCTGGTTTCTACTCTTCAGATCTCCTTGATTCTCCTCACAGGTCGGATTCAGTCTGAACAGGCATTTGCACAGGATGCAGACTGAAACTCGGGGGCCTTACACGTGCTTACCATCTGAAACTATACAGCTCAGAAGCTCATAGCTCCTTCTCTCTTCACTGTCTCAACTCATCTGAATTTTCCAGTAGACAGAGCAGAGTTCCTCCCAGTTCAGTTGGCTGGTTTGGCTGTCACTCGCAGTAAACTCCCCCTGTTGGTGGAAAAAGGCACCAAGGTCAAAACTACATTTCCCAGAGTCACTGCCTTTACAATCCCCTTACAGCAGGCTCCAGAGGAGAGTCCAAGTTCTGATTCATCCAAAGCAGACTCCATTTTAAAGGATCCCCACGATGATTGGTCCAATTCGGCAGTTCAGAACCAACAAGAGGGAGTTACTCTGCACTGTCCTTGTTGCAAGAAAGCAGGTTAAAACAAACTGCATTTTCATTATTACTCTAACAGGTTACAAGCAAACAATTACATCTTTGAAGGGTGTTCCTTCTGCCCACTTTGTGACGGCAGAAACAGAGTGATTTGGCAGTAGCTCGAGCGGGACTCAAGCAGGGAAACACACAGTTCCCCGTCCAAATTAATTATGTCTGCAGGCAGATAGCTCTTAAAGAGACAGTACCAGAGGCTCTAAAAGCACTTACAGATAAACGGCTTAGACGCCGAACACCATCCAGTCTTGGAGCACTCAAGCAAGCTCCTGGAAGACTTTTAGGAACCCCCATTTGCAGGGGAGTTACACCAGCCAAAAATTAAAGCTTCCAAAGGAGCTGATGGAAGTTTCTCACAAATTAAAAAATAATAAAAGTGATGAAAAGAAGAAGCTGACCAAGCACTGATGAAGCAGCTAAAAAGAAACTCCTGGGAAAGCCAATAGCGAGACAACAGACAACTTAAAGCATAAAGGAAAAACTAAACATATACAACCACGGTCTGCGGAGGATCTCCCATCTGTGCAAGACGTGGCAAAAGAATAGCAAGTCTTTAAGACCCTACAAAAGATAGAGCCTAGATTTACTGGGGCTGGTAAGCACTCTTTCACAGTTCTCTCTTCTGGAGACTGTGAGGGTGATGCAGTTGAGGAAGACCTTTTGTACGATGCCCCTGGAATGGATTTTGAGGGCCTTGAGCCCCATAAGTCCCTGGATCCTCCCTTTGGAGCTACCTTGGGTAACCAGAAGGATTCCTCTTTTATGTTTACAGTTTTATAAAATATGCTAGACATTCTGGACCTCCCTCTGTAGGAGCCCATCCAGGACATCGATGAGGATGAAGATTATAGGGAGCTGAGAGGTCTCTCAACCCCTATGAGACTGGTTATCCCTACCTATAATGCATTCAGAAAAAATACCATGAAACTGCTTCAAACCCTCACTTCTGTGGCAAGGGTTGACAGGCAGGTCAAGAAAAAATACAGATTGTCAAGACTGAGTTCCTGTCTGTACACCCTAGCCATGAGAGCATAGTACAGTGGGCAGCTTGTGAGAAAGCTGGGGTCTCCTTGTCCCCCTTGCCCCCGGACAAGTACTCCAGGAAAATAGACTTTATAGCAAAGAAAATGTATGCCACAGCTTCCCTGCTGATCAGACTTTCTTCATATATGGCTTTCACAGCCAAATATCAGAAATCTCTGTGGAAGTCTGTCCTGGCCATTGGCTGCAATGGGTCAGTTGCAATGGAGCAGGTGTTGGTGGATACAGCAAAAACCTGCCCTGGAAGCAACTAAATACCAATTCCACATGGCAGATGACAACAATGACGCCACCTTCAGGGCAGTGGCCCACGCCATCTCTCTGAGGCACTTTGCCTGGCTTAGAACTACCAGTCTGACCCTAGACACCCAGTCTAAGGCCATGGACTTTCCCTGTGATCAAAACATGTTGTTTGGTTCCAGAACGACTGACTACATGGAAAAGGTTAATGAGTACAAGGCCTCCTGGCAGAGTCATTCCTCTAAACCTAAGCCAACTGTCCCACAGAAATTCTTCCCCAGGGGCAGTAGGGGTAGAAGTTTGTTTCCTCAAGCCTTACACTCCTTATCCCCAGTCTGACTTCTTTCAGTACAGAGGGTCTTTCAGAGAGAAGGGCAGAAGGGGCCAAAGAAGGGCCACCTCTACCCAGCCTGCAGCCTCACAGTCTAAGCCCTGATGTGAGTGTCCAGGTTGCCTCCCCGCTTCTGGAAGAAGACAGACTTTCCCACTATCTTCAGAACTGGTCCCTCATTATGTTGGACTGATGGGTTCTGGAGAGAGTGGAGAAGGATCTGCCACTACAGTTCAAGAAGATGCCAGATCTCAAGCGTACTCAGGTGTCAAAACCTCCAACCCTAACACAGGTACTATTGTTGGAACTGGAGATAAAAAATCTTCTAGCTCCACGAGCAGTAGAGAGGGTCCTGGTCCACAAGAAGGGCAAGGGCCTCTACTCCAGGTACTTTCTGACACAAAAGAAAGCTGGAGAGTGGCAACCTATCTTAGATCTCAGATATTTAAACAAACATCTGCTAAAACTCAAATTCAGGATGGTCACTCTGTCACTAGTCATGTAGTCCTTGCAGCAGGTGTTACTAGTCATACAGTCCCTAGAGCAGGGAGACTTTCTAGCCTCCCTGGACCTAAAGGAGGCTTACTTCCACATACCCATAAGGAGGTCTCTCAGGAAGTTTCTCAGATTTGAACTCCCTTCTGGCCACTATCAGTTCATTGCAATGCCCTTTGGCTCGTCCTTGGCCCCAAGAGTCTTTACCAAGTGCCTTGCAGTGGTAGCAGCACACCTCAGGAAACTGGATGTCGCTGTCTATCCCTATATAGATGACTGGCTCATAGTGACAAAGTCTCCTTCTAAGGTCAAGGAGTCCCTTTTCCTTACAGAGCACATTTTAGAGTCTCTGGGATTACTGGTAAATCTAAAGACGTCTCAACCGGAACCCATCCAGCTGCTCACCTTCATAGGAGCCCAGCTGGACATTCAGAAAGAATATGCCTTCCTCCCTCAGAAAAGAATTCAAAGTTTCCTTTCAGTGGCAGATTCTTTCATCCAGGAACAGCCAAGACCAGCCATACATTTCCTCAGGCTCTTGGGACACATGGCTTCAATGACTGTGGTGGTCCCAGGAGGCAGGTACAGGATGCGACACCTGCAAGTCTTCCTCAGAGTTCGCTGGTCTCAGAGAAGCAACAATTTTTTAAAGCTGATACCTGTGACAGAGCAGTTCCTCCAGAACCTGCTTTGGTGGAAGAACCCTGCAAATTTGGCAGCAGGGGTACCCTTCCAGGCTCTGCTACCCATAAAGGTGATCACCACAGACGCCTCCCTCCTAGGGTGAGGAGCACACCTGGACAGTGCCTCAGTAAGCAGCACCTGGACTCTCAAAGAGTCACAGTTACACATACACCTTTTGGAACTCAGAGCAATCTTTCTGTCAAAGCATTTGCTCCCAGCATAAAAGGGCAAGTGGTACAAATTTGAACAGTCAACACCAATGCAACCTTTTACATAAACAAGCAGGGTGGTAACAGTTCAGGAATACTCTGTTCTGAAGCTCTGAAAATCTGGTCTCTTGCCTTCTCCCTGGGAGTCAGCTTTTCAGCTATCCACCTTCTAGGCAAGCACAATACTCTGGCAGATGCTCTGAGTTGCATCAATCAGGCCAGAGCGAATGGACTCTGAACAAGCAAGTATTAGCCACAGCGTTCAGGCAGTAGGGCACACCAAACGTGAATCTGTTTGCCTCTCCCCTCAACTTCCAGCTTCCTCTGTATTGTTTCAGGCCCCCAGTCCTGGGAATGCATCCTCTGCATGCCTTAATCCTGGACTGGTCAGGGAGGTTCCTATACGCATTCCCTCCTTTTCCCCTAATACTCAGGGTATTGCTGAAACTCAGCCAACAGCCTGCTTTGATGATACTGGTGACTCTAGATTGACCCAGGCAAGCCTGGTTCCCTCTCTTTCTTTCCCTGTCCCACAGCAGGCCAATTCGCCTGCCGCCAACTCACTCCCTGCTGACCCTTCCTCAAACAGGAGTGCATTATCCAGACGTAGACTCTCTTCACTTCAAGGCCTAGTTCTTGAGGAGTTAGAGTTTCCATCCTCGCAGTACTCTGAACAGGTCCTTAAGATTCTGAGGATGACTAAAATACTGAACACTAAGAAGACTTATTTAGCCAAGTGGAAAAGGTTTTCCCTCTCGTGCAAGAGCGAAAAGGTCGAACCCCTATCAGCTTCAGACCCTCAGCTGCTGGATTACCTGGTATACTTGCAGGCATCAGGCTTGAAACCATCTTCCCTCAAGCTACACCCGGCTGCAATTTCAGCCTACTTTTCAGTGGGAAAGAAAAAGTAAATTTTTTCCCACACCATATTCAAACAGTTTTTTAAAGGCCTCTTGCACCTCCAGCCTCCAGTTCGGGAGCCAGTTCCTCCTTGGAACCTGAACTTCTGCATAGACAGGCTCATCAAACCACCCTTTGAGCCTATATCCACTGTGCATATCAAGTTTGTGACTTGGAAGACAGTCTTCCTGGTGGCCATTACCTCTGCCAGGAGGATTTCAGAGCTACAGGCCCTGTGCACTGAGCCAAATGACATCACTCCTCACAACGATAAAGTTGAGCTCAGGACAAATAGGAAATTTCTGCCAAAGGAGGTTTTGGAGTTCTACCCAAACATAGAAATATAACATAGAATTTGATGGCAGATAAGGACCGCTTGGCCCACCCAAGCTACCTATTTCCCTGCCTACTGGATAAGCTGCAGATCCTAGTTAACCAGCAGCCCACTTCTTCCTACCCCACCCCCTAGAATTGCCTTATGACTGTCCTATGCATGCTTGAATTCCACCACTGTTTTTGACTCCACAACTTCCTCCATAAGGCCATTCCCCTCTCTGTGAAAAAATACTTCCTTAAATTACCTCTGAGCCGCCCCCCCATCTTCAAATTGTGCCCCCTTGTTCTTGCACACCTCTTTTTTTAAAAGATGCTACCCTCTTGGACTTTGTTGATTCCCTTGAGGTACTTGAAAGTTTCTATCATGTCCACTCTCCCTCCTTTCCTCAAGGCTATACATATTAAGCTCCTTAAGTCTCTCTTCAAATGTCTTCCGGTGCAGACCCTGCACCATTTTAGTTGCCCTCCTCTGGACAGCTTCCATCCTGTCTATGTCTTTGCAGAGACTGGGTCTCCAGAACTGCATGCAGTACTCCAGATGGGGTCTGACCAGCTGTCTGTACAGAGGGATAATAACTTCTGTTTTCTACTGGTGATGCCTCTCCCTATGCACCCCAGTATCCCCAGCCCTCTTGCTGCCCTCTCACATTGCTTGCCCACCTTTAGGTCATCTGATATGACTACCCCAGGTCCCTTTCTATTTTGTTGTTGTTAGTATCTCACCCCATTGTGTACTCTTCCTCTGGGTTTTGTTTCCCAGGTGCATTACCTTGCACTTCTTAGTATTGAATCTAAACTTGTCATACATTTGACCATTCCTCTAACCTTGCCAAGTCCCTTTTCATCCTTTCCACCCACCTTGTGCATCCAACTCTGTTGCAGATCTTTGTGTCATCTGCAAAGAGACATACTTTTCCTTCAATCCGTCTGCAATGTAACTTATAAAGACATTGAAGAGGACGGTCCTAATATTGAACCCTCAGGTACCCACTAGTAACCCCTTTCTTCAGAGTGGACTCCATTTTACTGTTACTCTGTGTCCTATTCTCCATCCAATTTTTACCCAGGCTGTCATCTTGGGACCCACTCCCAGGCTGGCTAACTTGTATATTAATCTTTTATGTGGGACTGTGTCAAATGCCTTGCTAAAGTCTAGGTAGGCCATGTCCACAGCCCCTCCCTGATCTACTACTTTGGTCACCCAGTCAAAGAAATCTATCAGATTTGTCTGGTATGACCTTCCTGCTGTGAATCCATGCTGCCTTGGGTTCTATGCCCCTCTGGCCTCTAGATACTTGACAATTCTTTCCTTCAGAAGTGATTCCATCATTTTCCCTACCACTGAGGTTAAACTAACAGGTCTAGTTTCCTGCTTCTGCCTCGCCCACTTTAGTGAAGGGAATCACATCTGCCCTCCTCCAGTCCTCGGGTACCACCCCATCCTCCCATGATTTGTTAAACAGGGTAGTCAGTGGTGTCACTAATTCTACCCTTAGTTCTTTTAGAATTCTGGGATGAATCCCATCAGGCTCCATTGCTTTGTCCACCTTCAGTTTTAAGAGTTCATTCAGAACCCTTTCTTCTGTAAATGGGCTGGTATCAACTTCTGTATCCAGAGTCTTTCTACTGTTTGTTTGAGGTACCTCCCCTTCTTCATTTGTAAATACTGAGCAAAAATATTTGTTTAGTATCTCTGCCTTTTCACAGTCACCCTCTGCCCACCCCCTTTATTAAGCTTCACTATCCCTCCCTTAACTGAGTTGGCTATCTTTTCCTCGGTTTGAGTCTTTACTGTTGTGACTGCCTTCCCAGCTTCCTTTTGCTTTAACTGATACAGTTCTCTGTCCTGCTCCTTCTGTGATTCCTTGTACTTTCTGAAAGCTTTCTTTTTCTCTTGAGCCTTCACTGCCATTTCCTTTGAGAACCATAGTGGTTTCTTACATTGTTTAGTTTTATTTGCTTCACACAGAGGCTAGTTACCTCTGTGATGGCAGTTTTTATTATTCCCCATTGTTCTTCAACCCCTCCTTCCTGCCCATTTGCAAGTGCATTCCTTAGGCACTCACCCATTTTGGCAAAGTCAGCCCTCCTAAAGTCCAGTACCTTTGCCTACGTATGGCTTGATTCTATTACTTGTGTTTATTGTGAACCATACTGTTCGATGGTCGCTAGTTCCCGAGATGGCTACCCACTTCTACATCTGTGATCCTCTGTTCATCTCCATTTGAGAGAACCAGGTCTAAGATCCTCCTTCTCCAAGCGGGCTCCAGTACTAGTTGTCTAAGGCATGCCCCTGTAGGGCATCTAGAATAACCCACTCTCTTGAGTGGCTGCTGCAACTGCACTCCAGTTAACATCTGGCATATTCCAGATCGCCCATCAGCAATATCTCCCTTTTTCTGCCATACTAAGTATACTTTCTATCATTTCCTTGTTCATTTCCTCCCCTGAAGAATCTGTATCTAACCCTGTGCGGATTGTGGCGTTGCGGTCTCCAAATTTACCCACAGTGCTTCTTCTCCTCCCTGTTTTCCTTTTGTTCTGTTGCTTTGATTCCTTCCCTTATGTAAAGAGCTACTCCTCCTCCTCTTTTACCCTCCTGCAGATAGTGTATCCTGGTATGTTTACGTCCCAGTCATGGATTTGTGTGAACCATGTTTCTGTGACTGCCACGATATCCAGATGTTCCTCCTCCATCAAGGCCACTAATTCAGGAAGCTTGTTACTCAGACTACGGGCATTGGTACTCATTGCTTTCCATTTCTTGATGGCTTTACCTTCTGTTGCGGCATCCCCCACTGACCTTTCTACCGCGATCTTTTTCTCATTTAGTACCCTGTTTTTGTAGGGAGAGGCTGGGATTTTCCTGCTGCTTATCAGTGCCTCCCCCCCTTGACTAGTTTAAAAGCTTGCCAATGACGCATTTAAACCTATTGCTCAAAAGACTTGTTCCCTTCCTGGACAGATGCAGACCATCCTGCCAGTATAGGCTGGTGTCCCTCAGGTGGAACCCCAGTCCCCAATGAAGCCAAACCCTGTGCTCCACACCATTTGTTCAACCATTCATTAAACTGCATGGTGCAAAGTACCCTTGCCTCCTCATGCCATTGACAGGCAGCACCTCTGAGAAGGATACTGTGTGTGCTACTTGTCTTAGGCCCCTCCCCAGTTCTACAAAGTCCTTCTGCACTGCTCTAATCTCATGTTGAGCCAAATCATTTGTCCCTAGGTGGACAATGATGTCCAGCTCAGACTCCCGTGCAGCTGTTCTCATGATCCTGAGGATGTGCTTCCTGTCCCTCCAAGCCATGGCACCAGGCAGGCACCTTACTTCAGTTTTTCCTGCTCCCCTCAGTTCTATTCCCCTAATAATTGAGTCCCCCACCAGGAGCTGCTTCCATTCCTTGTGGTGTCCTCTGCCTCCTTCCTGTGGGCCTCCCTTGTGACAGGTGTCCTCATCCTCCTTAATCTCCTCTGTGGGTGCATCCATAGGGGAGCTGTGCTCCCCCAGAATGGTGTCTGGATTGTGGAGTGGAACAACTGACTGGGTGTGCCTCTGTTCCACCATCCTCACCCTCCCTGAGCCCACTGTGGTCCAACTGCTTTACTTTCTTTGCAACCTCTGAGGTAGTGGTGGTGGCTGTGGTGCTCCCTGGATGGGGGAGGTTCCCTTCCTACCATCTAGTCTGGCCTGGGGGAAGGTTCTCTTACTGCTGTCCAGTGTGGCCTGAAGACAGGCAACTTCCTCCCTCAGGGCAGAGAGTTGTCTGCAAATAGGGCAGCATCTCAGCCTCCAGAAAGACTCCCGGAAGACTGCTGCCCCACAGCCATTACATTGCAGTACTCCCCACATGATTATGTACTTTTTTTGTGTGTGTGTGTGCTTGGTTTGTTATATAGAAATATATATATTATACAATGTGTATGCTTATATTTTCAGTGTTGTGTGCTAGAGGAGGATATGACATTGATATGACCTTGCACTCCTGAGAAATGATGTCAGAACCTTAGGTATAAAGGAAGTATTTCCAGGGTGGGTGGGGTGAGGGGTGGGAAGGGGTTGGGCCTAAACGGTGCCCTCACAAAACAATTAGCTAAGAGCTCTTGACCACCGCCATGGCGCGAGTGCCTTCCTGTCAGCAAGATACTACACAACAATTTGACAGAGAAAATCCCCTGCTAATCAAACAGAAAAATCCAGACATCCAAGTCAGACAGAGGTAAACCTCCCCAGCCCAAAAACAGCCGGTGGTTTATGCTCTGAAAGCAGTCAACCCCAAAATAAGTCAGCTGTGCTTTAAACTCTCCCTGCACTGAAAATCTTACAAATTGTAACAAGACTGTCTTTTCCTGATAATTCTAAGTTCCTTATTTCACCTTTCAGTTAGAAGTAGCCTCCACCTGCAGAATATCTGCTACAAACCAAAGACAATTGTAAGGTTCATCTCCCTCTGTTGTGAGTACAACTAGCTTTCTTGCAAATCCAATGTTCAGTATTGCAGCTCCCAGCAAGCTGCAGTTTGACTTGAAAAATATTAGCTGTTCTGATGAGTTTGCTATAAAACACTTGCTTATAATACTATTGTTCTCAGGTCTGTTACCAAAGCTATTGGCTGATAAGTAGCTGTGATGTAA
This sequence comes from Neoceratodus forsteri, assembly GCA_016271365.2. NCBI lineage: Eukaryota > Metazoa > Chordata > Ceratodontiformes > Ceratodontidae > Neoceratodus > Neoceratodus forsteri. Next base: position 43,121,712 of record CM028133.1, on the reverse strand, counting down.
TCACTTCCTGAGAAAGTCTGGAACTTCCTTTTAAGGCACACAAAGATAAACACAAAAAACAGTTTACTGTCTGGGTCAAATACACAACCTGAACCTGCACTTATTTCAGGATTTGTGACAAATGTTTGGCCCAGGGTTTAAACTCTTCCTGCACTGAAAATCTTATGAATTGTAACAAGATTGTCTTTTCCTGATAATTCTAAGTTCCTTATTCCACCTTTCAGTTAGAAATAGCCTCCACCTGCAGAATATCTGCTACAAACCAAAGACAATTGTAATGTTCACCTCCCTCTGTTGTGAGCACGACTCGCATTCTTGCAAATCCTATGTTCAGTATTGCAGCTCCCGGCAAGCTGTAGTTTGACTTGAAAAATATTAGCTGTTCCAGTCCATTGCTCTGCCTGTCTTCTTTACTGGGAAATCCACTCCTGGTGAGCAAAAGCTACACAGTTTGGATGTCAAAAGAGTCCTTCTTTACTACACAGAGCATGCTAGACAGTCCAGAGTCTCTTTCACTCAGTTGTTCCTCACCAATGGGGATACAGGCAGAGGAAGACCCGCTACAAAGAGAACTATGTCCTGCTGGTTGGTCTCTTGTATTAGATTCTGCTATGAGAAGGTTGATCATCAACCTCCTGTAGGGCTCAGGGCCAACTCCACTAGGGGCACTGTAGCCTAGATGGCAGCAGCAGGGGACATACCTCTTCTGGATGTCTGCAAAGCAGATACCTGGAAATCTGTGCACACCTTTGTGAAACACTACAGTTTGGATGTGCGGACTGGATCTGATGCCAGATTTGGCAGGGTGATTCTGCAGAGCCTCTTTCATAAGTAGGTTCTCTGCCCACCTCCCAATCGGTACTGCTTGGTAGTCTGCTATAGTTACTGCGGTTACCCACCCAACAGCGACAGTTCAACATCAAGATCCCCTACAGTGACTACAGTGCTATGCCGCTGTAGGGGACCCACTGGAACCAGGCACTGTCTGTTGGGGGTCCTGCATCCCCCCCAAATCAGCTCAGACTCAGAGTTGATAATCATAAGTGGGGAGGGGTGTGGGCGGGGCAGCCCCCTGTGGGGGGGTTCAGGGGGCAAAGCCCTCCAAAGAAAACACTTTGTGGCACAGGAAACCAACAGCCAACTGCAGAATGTGGTTGACCTGCTGGTTTCACTGTCAGGGTGTTTGACAAATATTTTGTCGAACACCTATCGTGGATCCTAGTTACTGATGCTAAAGGACTTCTGGGGTAAGAACAAAAAATTACTCACTACAATAATCTTCTTTCTTCCAAGGGGTCCTTTAGCATTAGTAAACTCCCACCCTTCCTCCCCATTTCACTTGTCAGCAGAAGGGCTCTGTTATCAGTTCTCTTACCAAACTTGGGTGTTTCACTAGTGAGTTTCGTACTCACGTTCTTGTTTTTCCGTTTCCAGCTTTTTGGACATTTGCATGTTTTTCTGAATCTTGTTGATTCATTTTCAGGACATGTGCCCATTTCTTCGAAAAAATTCTGAAGCCCTTCAGGCTGTTCTCACTCAGTTCACTTCCCTCCTGTTTTTTGATTGTCTAATGCCCACGCTCATTTAAGTAAATTCTCTTAAAGGCATACTTCTGGGGCATTTTTTTTTTTTAACTAGGAGAGACATGCTAAGCTGAAAGCTTGTTTACAGTTGCGACCTGGGAGCACAAGGAAGTTAAGTGACTTGGTTAGGGTCATACAGTGTGCAAGTGGGGGCTGTGGGACTCAAACCCAAGTCTCTAGGTTTGCAGCTCAGTGCCTTAAACCACTGTGCTATACTGCCTCCTAGTTAGCTAACTGCTATTGTTACTAATGTTAAAGGACCCCTTGGAAGAAAGAAGATTACTGCGGTGAGTAATTTTTTCATCTGACTCCCACCTATGCTGTGCACATACTTTTTTTTTCTTGATCCTAAGCCTTAGCAGGTCTGCTAAATATGGTGGCTATCTTTTTTTTCTTAAAAAAAAAAAATGTCTTGAGCCACCACCTGTGGCGTGCAGTTCCCTCAGCCATTGCACCTCATCCTCCTTTGCCCGACACTGCGTGTCATTCCACCGTTTCTGCACAGCTTCCACTGCATGCCCACGGCTGTCCACAGCATTGATCTCCACTGTTATCTGGTCCCACATCAGCCTGGCAGTGGCATCTGTGTTCCTGTGACATCGCATCACCTTCAGTCATGACAGATAGCTTTGCAGAAGTGCCCTCAACTCATTGTTGGAGAACCTGTAGGGCCGCAGCTGTGCATATCCCTCAGGGGCACCTGTGGGGAATGTAGACATACATTGGTCAGGGCATGCTGTGCGCTGTGACTGACTATGTGTAGCTTTGTGGATGCATGTGTCTGTATGCCAATGACATGCAGTACACTACACACAGCACATATGCCTGTGGCACACAATGGCCATGTGGGCCTCCCCAATGTTTTTTTTTGTTTGCTGCAGCCACCCGCCTATGTCACGGGCCTCCAGGCTCCCACCTCCTACATTGCCTGCACTCTCCCCAGAACCCCTGGCTTGCCCTCAGGGGGTGGGGTCATGGTAGCCTCTCCCCATGGTGCCACGATCCTAGGGACAATCTGGGAGAGCCGGCTGGGAGGCTGATTGAAGCCAGAGGTGAGACTTCACGGAAGCAGGTTTGGCTGCAAGTTTTTCCCCCTATGTGGGGGCGGGGACATGCAATGATGACAAGCATCCACCCCGCCCCTCCAACATACTGCACTGGCACTGCAGTACACCTGGCCTCCACTGCATGCCCGTAGTGCACCAGACACTCAACCCCCCAATCCCTAGAGAAGGAGAGCAGTCGCAGGATGCTCAATCTTTCTTCCCCAGCTGGCCTTTCTGACTTCCGGATCCATTCCCAAACCTAGGTCGTCAGCGCCGCAGGTTGGCACTCTGCCCCTGCGTCAGCGGGTTGAGCCTTCCCAGTGTTGCCCCTTCACCATTGCATGATCAATTGAAGGCAACGCAGCCACAATACATGGTGTGCATGTGTACCGGGTCATAGTTACAGTTATGCATGTCTGGCCATGCCACAGCAGTGTCGTGCTATGCCTGCACACACCTGCCTGCTGCACCTGCTGTCACTGTGTATACAGAGGCCTGCTGCTTGGGTCATATCAAGCAACAACACTGTGTACACACACAGGCCCACTATGACAAACACACACACATAGTAAGTGTCACCAATACAGAGTACCACTATAAAAACCATGTAGTGGGAAAGTCTCTGTATGACATTCATGTGAGAAACCTACCTTGCTCATCATTGTCTGCCTTCTGCGACATGTTGTGCCTGCTACTGTGCTGCATATACTCCTACTTTGGCCTGCAGTACCTGTATGCCCCTTAGGTGGAGTTCAGACAGGCCTTAAATAGCCCAGCCGGGCAATCAACATATTACATCATGCAGATGAGGCTGTAATAATATGGCAATGTGGTGGATTGCCCACCGACTACTCAAGTAGACCCATTTGCCCTGGGCAAAAGTAACGCCCGCCATTTGCGCTTCACAAACATACTTTGCATTGGGCAATGTGGCTATTGCATGACATACTGTGCATTCATGTACATGTCGGGATGCATGGGGGTCATGGTGGGATCATGCATGCCCAGTTCCTGCATTTCCAGTTAGCATGGCGCTAATGCAGTTGCACAGCCATGGAAACACATAGCACCATGCAACGGTAAGCCTGAGACAAATTACAGGCCTACAGAGCAGGGAGGAGCAGCGGTGCTAGGGTGTAGCTTCTGGAGGTTAAGCAGTGCCAGTACCAGAGATGCCATCAGGAAGATGGGTCAGGGCAGTGGTCCAGAGGGACCATAGGTGGGGGGAGACTGAGCTGGCCAACCTTGTACAGCTGGTGCTGCAGTGGGAAAGGCAGCCCTTCGGTGTGGTCAGGGAGAGGGACAGGCTATGCAGGGAAGTGTGGGTGTCCATTGCCAGGCACCTGTCACAGCAGACACAGCCATTACATGGAACGGGGAGCAGTGCAGACATCGCTATGTGAACATGCAGTGGTGTGAGGCACAGAGGCTCGTATGCTTTAGATGCATGATCCAGGATGGGACAGTACCAGCGCCAGGTAAGTGTATACCTGTGCCATGGGACTGCTTATCAAGTGTGTGTGTGTGTCTGTCTCTCAATGGGTATGTGCCTCTGCATCAGTTTATATGCAAGTCAATGTTCCCCACCACCCCATATGACACATCTGTGTGTATGATGTCCTTGGGTTGTGCAGGGCCATGCACTGTGCATCTTCATTGCCAGGCAGGCATGGGTGCAGTTCAACATGTGTTCACTAGTGCACATGGTTGATTTCACCATACCTCTGTCCATGGTATTGTGTGGTGCATATGCTGTGGTGTGTATGTATACTGTGTCGGGGGAATGTCACTAGATGGTATGCTGTGTGCCATGTGACATGTGGCACGGGGGGGCAGGGATTGTACTACCACTGTGTGTCACGGGCATTGGTGAGTGTTTGTGTGGCTGTCATGCAGGTACTAACGGTGGTGCTTCCTCTTCACCCTGCAGACCACAGCGACTTAAGGCCCCAGGAGGACAGCAGGAGGGTGCCAGGCCACACACAGCGGGCGGAGGAGAGCAGTGATGGTCAGCATGGTGCATTGTGTCAGTACCATACATTATTCACACACTTCAAGCATGTGCAGCAGGTGGTTTGTATGATGGTTGCTGGTGTGGCTTTGGATAACACACATCTGAGTCTATGTTACTCGGTTCCGGGTACAGTGGTTTGGCTGTGTCCTGCAGCACAGATGTCATGCTATACTGTACGTCCTACATAACTGCAATGGCTGTGGTGGGCTGGAGTTGTCCAACGCTAGCATGGTCGCACAGTTAATGGGGCAGTTGTGGTGGCACATGTACCCGCATGGCCTGCACTGCTGCACTGTGTCCTGTGCTGCGGTGTTGCTGTTGTCCACTGTGTATGTGGTCATCTACACCACATGGGGGCTGGGGCTTGGTCTCTGTGATGGCCTGGTTCTTGTGTCCATGGCATGGGTGATTTGTGTACTGCTGTCCTGTTGCTGTCCTGCTGTGGGGGGGATGGGTCTGTGTTACTGACTTGTTCTGATTTACCTTGTGCATGGCTTGGGAAAGTGGCATACTGCTGTCCTGCTATGGGGGGTCAGACTTGTCCTGGTTTAACTTGTGCATGGTGTGACAAGTGGCATGCAGTTGTCCTGCTATGGGGGGCTATGTTTACTGACTTGTTCTGATTTACCTTGTGCGGTGTGGGCAAGTGGTGTACTGCTGTCCTGCTATGGGGGGATGGGGCTTTGTTCCTGTCTTGTCCTGGTTTATCTTGTGCATGGCATGGGCAAGTGGCATATTGGGTATCACGTCAGAGGGGCGATCCAATGTGAGCAACTCACAAATGAACAAGTCATATTGAGTGAAATGGGGAACAGCTACCCTGCAAGGGTAGCGACCTGGTCGAAGGCGACCATGGAGAAGGGTAGCCGGAAGGCAGGAATAGCGAGGGGAAGGGGAGGGATAGGCGAGAGGGTTTCTGTGGGGCAGTGTTTCTGGTGCTGCCGAGCCAGCCCATGTGGTGTGGTGGTGAGGGTGGTTGACTTTGGCAGAGAAGGTTCTGGGTTTGGGAACTGGATAGGGACAAATATTTTTCCACTGCCTGCGGCTCTTGTCTTTTTTTTTTTTATTCTTTTTTGGAGTCCTGCCCCCTTCACGACATGCACCCCCTGGAGCTGAGAATCTTTCAGTAGGGGAGTACGGGGGGGGCATAGTCCCCTTGCATAAACATTGAAAACTACTGCAGTGCTGTCATTTTGTGTATCACCCGAATTGTTTTTCGTGATATACTACTCCCTCATAATAGCTACCGCTTCTTGCTCGCCTATGACATGTAACTGGCGATTAAGCCGTCCTGCTATGGGGGGAGGCGGTCTGCTGGGTGGTGTGTCTGCATTGCCTGTGGTACTTTGTCCACTGCAAGTCCACATCGCAAACTGCTGTCCTCCTTCTGCTGTTGGGTGGGTGGGTGCAGCCACCGCATAGATTCATGAACCATAGATATTGTTGGCAGTAACAGACCACTTGGCTCATCCAGTCTGCCCATAGGCCCATATGTATGGCCTACGGGCAGACAGATGCATGGCCTGCTTCTGTCTGGTACACATCACAGTCCTTAGCAGTGTGGCATGGCTGTACGCAGTCTGAGGGTGTTCCTGCTTAGCTGTCATCATCATTGCACTGTTCCATTGGGTAGCATGTCCCAACAGGTATGTTGTTACACAGCTTCCTATGTGCTCTGGGCCACTGTCCAGGTCATCTGGGGGGGTGCCTGTGTGGTTGCACTGTGTCAGTGTGCACTCCACTGGGCCATGGGCTTCTTCTGCTCTGTGGTGTTTGCCTCTGCATTTCTTGTCCACCTGTGTACTTCAGCTGGGTGTGTGCCACCTGTGGTTTCCTTCTGCAGCGTGCAGGCAAGTGTCAGGTGGTGTGTGTGGTTCCCCATAGCATGGCTGCATGGGCATGGTTGTTGAGACATGCTGTCTGCCCCTGGCCAATCAACCTTGGGTGTGCATTGCACCTTTCTGTCAGTGTGCCATCTTGACATGGTCCTCTTTCATACTTTTTTTTTTTTAACTCTATTTTTGCTCCCCAATCCCTGAACTCTCTCAGGCTTCCCAACTCATCTGATCACTTCTACCACCCACTGTAATCCTGTCTCCTCAACTATATTACTGCCTCCTCGCATTTGTGACTCTCTGCCAAGTGGACCCAGGCTCTGTGCACCCCCCCCGGGACAGACGCTCCAGAGCACCTGGCCAGAGTCTATGACGAGACTGAAGGGGTGGAGGTAAGGATCCGGTGTTGGGTGTTTGGCATTGGCACTGTGGGAGCCGTCACCTATCAGGGCTGGGGGGATTTTCTTTGCTGTTTTTGTCCCCTCCCTGCTCCCTCCCATGGAACTCAGTTGTGCACTGATGACCAGCATCTGCCGAGCTCCACCCCTTGATGCTATATGGTGGTGATGTTTGTTCTAGGCTACCCCTGACAGCTGCCGGGGGTTGCACAAGAGTGATGTGATACCCTACACCCTCCCTGGGAAGAGGAAGAGCCATCCTACAGACACTCGATTCCTTCCCTACCACTGCCGACCCCAGACGGCCAGAGGGCATTCCCGAACCCAGGTCGCCGGCGTGGCGCAAGGTGAGGCAACTAATGCCTTAACCCTCAGCACCACCAGGATGGCCTTCTTCATCCTATAGGTCCCCAGAGGCGCTCGTCTGTAGGCCATGTGACCCGAAGAGTTGGAGGACAGGGATGAACTCCTGTGCAGGACAATGCAGCAGCAGAGTACGGTCATTGAGCAGCAGGCCGTCGTCATACCAGAGACCAGGAGGGTGTTGGCCATACTAGCGGTGAGATTGCCTGCTTCAACTGCACAGCAGCCTGCTGAACATTGAGTGCTTTGGCCCAATTTTGATTTTCTGACTCCCCACACACAATACTGGGGTGCTGCTGTTGCATTCTTTTTTTACCTGCCTGTCATCCCTTCTTTAGTTTTTGTATTGCCATTTGTGTTTTTGTTTTTGTTTTCTGTTTCCCATTGCTGGTTTGTTTGCGTTGTGCTGCTTTTTCTCATTGGTGTGTTGCATTTTGAATTACATGTGTGTTGCTTCTTTACATTACTGTGTCCGGTGTCATTACTGGGTGCATGGGGTATATTCCGGGGTTTGTCACTTGCGTGGGGCTCCATTGTTGGGTCACGTGGTGGTACATGCCATTGCCATGGCTGGGTGTGTGTGGAATTCTTGGGGTTGTACACTGCTGTTGCTCTTGGGGTCACATTCAGGGCTGTGCTTCTTTGTCTGTGCTCCAGGGCACTACCTGCTCCCCTCTGCACTGTATTTCTGTGGGTGTTTGCACTGCCTGACTGCTTGCTATTTTCAGAGCTGTCTTATTTGCTATATTCAGTCCTGTCTTACTTCCTGGGTTATTTTCCACTGCACCTCCAGCCCAGTTTGCCCGGCTTCCTTAGCATGCCATATTCAGCAGGTTTAGCACCGGGGCTATCCCTTTGAATATAGTGGGCTATTGCATCTGGGTTATTTTAGCACCCCAGGCAGTGTTAATTTTGCCCTAGGGCAAAGTTTTGAATATTTGGCCCCTAGTGTCATAACGCGATTAAATATACCACTTTGTGGTGTTTACTGACTTTTTTCCCCTGTCATACCAGTTTCATTGTTGGCTGGGAATCCTCTGTGTTCCAGGAGGTCACCTTCCTGCATGTGCTTCATACACACACAGCTTACCAGCTGCCCACCAACCCCCACAATCTGTACTACGGTCTCAGTATTCAAGTGATGGACCAGTAATCTATCCACTCGCCTGCCAAAACACTTAAAAGAAATGAGCAGCAAGACAGAGTTGCTCATTTTGACCAGCAGTTTTAACTTTGCGGGATGTTTTTTTTCCGCCTTGAGTGTCCAAGTGGATCATCACTGAGATGTGCTGCACATGTGTACAAGCAGGATGGCTGCATCACCTTTGTGAACATGCAACTTTGTCACCATAATGTGCTGCACAAATGTGCGAGCTAGCCGACTTCTCTGAACCACTGTGCCAGGTAGTTCGCACATTCGTGCAGCATATCTTAACAAACAAGTTGTACGTTCACTAAGGACGTGTAAGGGAGCATGAAAATAGCATCCAAATAAATATACACCAAATAAATAACACTAAAAAAGCCATAATAAATAAGGATTTCAAACATAACAGCAACAAACAGCCATAATAAGGCTTTCAGTAACAAACAGAATTTACTCCATAAGCTATCCTTAACCAAATTTCAAATGAACCAAACACATTCAGACAAAGCTGAGTATGCCCTGCCCAGGACAAAGCAAAGGTACTGGGAGACAGACGACAAAGCTGGCAATCTACTTGCCTTTAAGCTTAAAAAACTGCAAAAACAAAATCTGACACAAGGCATTAACAGAGACTCAAAGGAAGTAGTCTACACTAAAAAGGAAATTAGTGAGTTACTAGTCGCGTATTTCAAAGATTTATATTCGACCACTCAGAACAAGGCAGCACCTTGAATGAATGAGTTCCTAGCATGTCTACATTTCCCCATCATTTCTCCAGAGAAGAACCAAAAACCCTCATGTCCAGTTTCTATACAAGACGTAACGGAGGCAATTAATGACTTGCCAAACAATAAGACCCCAGGGCCCAATGGCTTCTCAGGCAAACTTTTGAAGCTTCTAAATCCAGATAACTCTGGTTACCTTCATAAGGCCTTAGTCAAAGCCTAATCTCTTAAACAGTTACCCCAGTCAATGAATAGGGCATTGGTTAAAGTATTACAAAAAAACGAAAAGATGGCTTTGAATGCACAAACTATAGATCTCTTTGATTACTGAATACGGATTATAAGGTTTTGGCAAAAATTGTAGTGAAAAGACTGCAAACACTGATTCCTAATGTCCTAACGTATTAGGCAAAGAAAAAGTAGGATTTGTTGCAGATTAATCTAGGGTAGATAATCTAAAAGGTTATATAGTATAATCTGGTGGAATAAAATACCTTCTTTGGCAATCTCCTTAGATATGCACAAAGCCTTCAATTTGTTATCATGGACATACTTGTACAGTGCCCTCCTCTCATTTGGTTTTGGCAAAACAATTACCTTCTGGGTCTCTATGATTTATTCTAAACCATCAGCGCAATTAATTACTAACGGTGTAACATCCTTGCCATTTTCCTTACACAGGGGCATCAAGCAAGGCTGCCTGCTCTTTCTGCTTCTCTTCATTCTGGCCATTGAGACTTTGATTAGATTGGTTCAAACAGATGATTCGATACAAGGGGTCAGAGTAGGCAATACAGAAAATAAAGTGTTTGCACTTGCAGACGACCTGCTTATTGCTGCCAGCAACCCTAGGGAATATATAAATAGCCTTAGACTAAAATTAGAATGGTTTGGAGAATTCTCTGGCTTAGTACTAAATTGGAAAAAGACACAGGTGGTACCTCTTTACTACCCCTTGGCTCTACTAAAATACTTACAGCAAGCTGTAGGCATTGGATTGTTTCAGAGTACCATTTCCTACCTAGGCCCTGAGATTCCATATAACTTAGATAAGCAATAACTGACAATGGTCAGTTAATTGGGTCCGTCTTTATCGATCTGACTAAGGCGTTCGACACTGTCCATCACTGCTTGTGCAACTTCTGAAAGCTGGGCTCTCTCCAGACTCCACTGCCTGGTTCAAAAGCTGCTTGGAGAACTGGTTTCAGAGTAAAAATTGCTCTGATACCAGGCCTGTTTGCTCAGGTGTCCCCCAGGGATCCATTCTGGGCCCCCTACAATTCAGCTTGTTCCTGAACGCCCTTCCAAATTCTTGCTCTGAAACAATCATCCTTTATGCATATGGTGCTGTAATTCTTGCCTCCCACAAGGATCCTAAGCCTCTACAAGACAATCTTCAGCTTGGCTTCACATCTGTTGAAAATTGGTTCTCAAATCACAATCTGGTCCTCAATAATAAGAAAACAAAGTCTATGATGTTCAGCAACTCTCATAACAAGCATAAGCTGTACCCCCTATCCATCAAAATCAGTCATGGAGTCACCCTGAAACAGGTTCAAGCCTTTAAGGTACCTTAGGATCACTCTAGACCCTCATCTAACTTACAGTGCCCACATTGACTATGTAGCCAAAGCAGCAAATATTTGCTTTGACCTTCTCTTCCGGCATAGGTAACATCTTACCCCAGAAGCCCTAACTGTCACCATTCAGAGCTCTGTTGTCTCCATTATTGACTATGGGCTTATCATCTATGACTCTGCCCTTGCTACCGCTCTTAGACACATATCCACCTCCCTCAATAAAGCCTGCCGACTTCTCACTGGATCCCACCACCTCACACATATGTGCGACCTCTGTGCACAAACTGGATGGCTGCAACTCACCAAACTGATAAAGTACCTAACCTGCACCACGGTGAAGAAAATGACTATGGGCCTTACGCCCCCCGGAGTGTGTGCACTTCTGCACTCTAGCAAGAACCCCTGCTCAACAAGGGGGTCCAAATCACTGATAATGGAGGTTCCACGTTGTCGTACCTCACAAGGTCAAAGATATTTTGCCTACAGGGCGCCCAGCTGGCTAAATGGTCTAAACAGTTACATCTCCTCCACTCCTACCCTTGGTGCATTTAAATCAAGGCCTCTCTCTCACTGCCTCTAGCACCTGTGACTGCCTCCACTAGCTGAGCCCATGAATATTTCCCTAACCTTATGCACTTCTCTCTCCTATTAGCACTTGGTTACCCCTTAGCACGCACTTCCCCATGTTATGTCTACAACAATGTTTCTGGCTGTGGTCCTCCTCTATAGCCCTCCACCCCCTCTACTCTTCCTCTCTCGTCCTCTATCCTCTCTGCACATCATCCACTATCTCCTTGTAACTTAGCCTCCAAAACTTGTTTTGTTTCTCAGATGCTTTGTAATCGTGTTTAGCTTACACTTTTGTAACCTCGTCCTATGTAATGAATTTGTTATCTGACTTACATGCCTTGTGTTTTGAATTGTAACCTGATGTGGAACCTTTGTAGAAGAGCCCTGGATCAGAGGTATTGTAATTCTAGATCTAATAAATAAATAAACAAAACAAAATAAAAAGCACTTAGAGATAAACCTTTGCTCTATACTAAAAGCACTTCAGCAGGACTTAAATAAATAGGACAAACAAAGCCTTTCTATATGGGGGAAAACTCAGGCTATAAAAACGATTTCTGCACCTAAAATATTTTACATTCTTCAGAATATCCCATTTGTTTTGTCTCGATCACTATAAAAGAAAATAGATTCTTTAGTCAGAAAATTTCTCTGGGGAAGTAAGTCGGCATGACTTCCTAAGCAGCCCTAGACAAATACCAGTCAAGGGTGGTTTTGCCATGCCATGGTGGAAGTACAGCAAAGCCTTCCTAATTAAATAGTTTATGCTACACCTAAATAATTTTAGGCAGGTTGACCCTCCCCTATGGCTACTGATAGAATCCTATCTGTCAAGACCTTATTCACGTTTCGATTTCTTAGCTGTTCCAGTCCCAAAGCACTTTAAAAATAATCCCTGAATTGCAAGTTCTGTTAAAATATTGAAATAAACAGTACATAATCTAAAAATAGAGAAGTCTTTGGGGCCCAAACAACCTCTGTGGAAAATACCAGCATTAACTGGTATCACGTAATGATGGCGAGCATAAAATAGCAACTACATTTGGGTGACTTAGTATGAGCGATGCCCATAATAACGACCTGTGCATAATGGTGATTGGGTGATGCTGGTGACTTTGGTGATGCTAGGATACCCCAGTGCCAATGTGTGCCATCGAGTGGGGATATCAGAAATGGGGGGGAGATGGGGGGCACAGCCCCCCCCCACAAGATACAGACAAAATTAGGGTAGCAGAACAATAAGACACACCTGCAATTTTCAGCTATGGGTGTGAGCCTATGTTGTAGCTCATTTGTTTGTTGCTGCGGTTTGGTAGTGCTGTATCTGTGGTCGCTCATTTGAATTTGCCCACTTGATGTTCACCATATTAACCTCACTGTATTGACATGGAACTGCAGCTGCTATAATTCTATCCCCATACCAGACCCAGGTTGGTCAAAGCTTGAGATCCGACATTTAGCAGATGTTATGGAGCCCAGCACTAACATAATGCTTCCATCTGAGGCCCTTAGAGAAAAGTTTAAGTTACAGAAATTTCATTTTTGCCATTATTTGCAACTTCGCAATGCACTGAATAATGACTTCCTGGTACACAGTGCTGTAGGTGAGATGGATGTAGATTGGAATCAGTTAGTGAAGATAGTTGGCCTAGAAAAAGGTGCAAGTATGATCTATCAATTAATTATTGACAGTGAAACATTGTTAGCTTCATCAGCAAACTCTAAATGGGAAAAAGAATTGGGCATCAGCATTTTTGAGGAAGAGTGGGCTACTGTATGGCCTAATGCTATCAACTCAAGCAAAGAAATTCAAGGCAAACAGCTACAACTTAAAGTCCCGCACTACTTTTATTGCACACCTAAATGGTTAGAGATGATGGGTATTTACAGTATGGGCCACAATGGAGATGTCAAGAGCACCATGCGGGATAGCTGCATATCCTGTGGGAGTGTCCACATATCTTCAATTTTTGGCATCGAGTGATTCTGCAATGCTTCAAACTATCCGGTTACCCAATTCCTCCACTCCCCTCCTTCATCATTGTAGGAATTATCCCAGAGGAATCTCCTTTAGTGAGCTACCAGCTTAACTGGCTGCTAGCCGCCTTCCTGGGTGCTAAACAATTGCTCTTAAGAAACTAGGGATCTAATAGGGTGCTCACACTTTTGGACTGATATTCTTTCTTGGCCTCTGTGGCAAATAATGAAAGAATTAGTTACATGCTGCTTGACCGGGTTAACTCCTTTGAACGTATTTGGAGACCCTTTTTAATAGCAGAAGAAATGTTAAATCCCAAATAGCATGAGACTGGGTATTGGCCTCAGAAATATTTCTGTGATGACTGATGGTAATACATGAATGTGTAGCATAAGTCAGTAATATCATTTATTCTCCTGCTTGATGCTAATTTCCTACATAGTTAAAAATATTTTGTGCACTACATCCTATGCCTTGTGAAGTTCAGTTCTATACCTACCCTGAATTTCATGGAAATACCTTGAAGATGAGTATTCTGTTAATGTAATTCTTTTCTCAGGTTTAATTAGGAGTGATGTTGACACTATTTTTTTTTCTTAATTCAAAATGTCTGGTCATTAATTGCACTCATATTGGTAAAGGTGTAATTTCACATTTGTTGTTTTCTGATTGTTTAAATATTCCCTTGGATACAGTCTTTGTCAAACTTTACAAATCTCAATAAAAACCTTTATGGTAAAAAAAGAAAGAAACAATAGTGCCACATGGTAGACAATGGGAAAACAGCACCACACGGTTCAGCTGGAACTAGAACTATTTTTTTTAACTTTACAGTAAAAATTTTATTTTTTTCTTCACATTTTCTAATTTCTAATTTTTCTATATTTCAGGTTTTTTTATTTTGCATTGGGGCTTACTTTATAAGTGTAATATGACACTCTGGGATGGTGTTTGTCATGGATTAATCACTTCCAGGTGTAGGAGGCACTTGGCGCAAGCATCTTGTGCTTCACAATGCGCCTGGGCATGCATTATTAACCCATGACAGCCTGCACCCTGCCGTGTCTTATTGCTAACTTATAAAATGGGTGGAGAATTTGTTGCGTTCTGGTTGGCAGAGAGGGTTTGGAACCCAGTGCCTTAAGGGGTGACAACCACTGGGTAGGGAACCTTTATGGCAACCAGGACACAGTGCACCTATGTATCAGTGCCTACCAGAAATATTCTTTATAACGAATTCTGGCAGACATGTTTGTAATGTAAAAAATGTTATGCAAGGGGGGAGGAGGAGGAGGAAAGGGAGAACTAGATTTAAAAAATTATTATTTTGCAGCCCAGGTACCCCAAGTAAAGTCCTAAGACAGAACAAAGAAACCGAGAAATGGAAAATGTGGCATCTGGACATATTCCAGTTAAACACATACCGTGGATGACCACGCCCAACACGTGAGCCAGCTGAGCAGCTCTTGGCTCAAGATGACATTAAAGGTATGGAAACACACTAACTATACACTACACACACTGGCATCGACATGGTGTTTCATCCCCATAGCATACATTCCAGATGTTTTGCTGTCCACATTAGACACCACCTACAAAGCATGGAGCAAAGGGGTCACCAATTGGTATCCCAACTTTGGGAGAATGCAGCATTTAAATATTTTTACCATCTTGCAGGGAGAATTCCAACTGTGCAGATCAGACTTGTTTAGGGTCCTGCAATTACAGAGCTTTCTGAACACAGATGAACTCAAACAGGCAGCAGGGACCCCCCTCCCACAGATACATCAGTACGTGTTGGAGGGTTCTATATCATAAGGGTGATCACCAAACAACGATCGCTGTTAGGATGAGTGCACATTGCCAGAAATAAAAACGGCGATGTACGCTCCCAGTGAAAACAACGGCAGCAACATGGATCTCTGTGTATGCGGGGGGCTGTTCCACCTGCACCCCCCTAACTGAATGTAACCCTAACCACCTCATTTTCATGCATAATTGTCTTCGCTGCTACATACGGGCTCCTCAGCTGCAGACACGCCAGTCTATGGGGCAATGGGTTTGATTTAACCTGGCGCCATTCCATGTAGTGATCTGACTGGAAATAACAAGGCAGACCCTCACCTCAACCCCTCGTGTGTAGGAGTTTTAATGGAATTTAGTCTCAGAGAGGGAGGGAGGGAGGGGATCTGACCCTGTGGGTCCTTTAATACTGTAAGCTGTACATTTAGGTGGTTACTGACCTTGAAGATCTGGGTTCAACTTTTGGCAGCTGGAGACTGCCGACACAGAACAAGCTCCACACTGTACCTCAACCCTCACTGTCCAGATGGTTTCCACAGTCCTGAAAAACATGGGGTTAGGAGACCACAAGCATGCAGTTCTTTTAAAAGATTCAAATTCCACACAACTGTTGGATGCAAACTGGCAAACCATTTATTTTATGTTAAAAGGCTCAAGCCATCTTTTCCTTGAGGTAACATATTTACATAGTGCACTTTTTATGAGCTCATGATCAGACTACAACACATGTTGTGGCACATCTTCTTATTGAGGAAGGGGGATTTGAACCTCCAACCCTATGTTACTGATAGCTTAACACAGCATACACATAGCTAACTTTTAATCTATAGCAGGGGGTCATCTCATTTGCTGAGTCCCAATTATATTTTCCTTTAAACACTAGCTGACTTCCATACGAATTCCCCTGTCATTTAGAAGCACTGAGGAACTTACTCCCGCTTTCTTGAATTTCTACTAACGGAACTGGATATTTCTCCGCCAGTGGGGCAGGTAGTAATCTTTTCCAAATTGTGGCATGTTTCTAAGTCAGGGAAAGCTGGAACCAGTTCTTAAATATTCCCCAGTTACATATACAGTCTATAAGGCTCCCCTGCACCCAGCCCAAACAAGAGGACATCGAGGGGGGGGCTACCTTTCCAACAGCAACATTGCAGGAGAAACAAACAGTTCGGACAGCATTTACCTGGTGGACATAACAGAGCGAAAAGGATAAAAGCTGCCACCGTGTACCCTTCCATCGATCCAGCTGCCACATGAATGTCTGGGCCCCTTCTGGCAACCACCATGACTCTTGCTAAGCGGAGGAGACGATTCTTTCCTCCCAACTCTCTCCAGAATTGCTGCCCTTTACTCTGGTCTTGCCCCACCGATGGGTAGTGGGAACCTGCTCTTTCTGCCATACTTTGGGAAGGGGGTTATTTCTCCTATCCTTCCACAAGCCTCACCGGCCTCGACATGCTGGGCTGCCCGACACCACATTTTTTTTTTTAATTCAAGTTTATTAATTTTCCATCACAGAGCAAGGAGTGTTACATACAGACACAGTGTAGTTTGACATAAGTAGCATGAATTGATACTATACACTTCTTGCTCTCCGCCCTTCCCCCAACCCCCTACCTCCCATTATTCCCTCCCTAACACCCCCCTCCCCGTCTCGCTCCATCCCATACTAAAAGAGTGTTAACAGAAGCACCTTCAATATCATTTCAGAGGGCAGGTCAATTCACGGGCTTACACCAGACTCCTCAATCTGAAGATGGTGATTGCACTCCAGTTTGGAGCAAGTATAAGGTATGAAGCTTCTCCCATGTTTTAGTGTATCTGGGCAGACAATTCCTCATGCTCACTCCAAATTTTTCTACATTCAGATTAAACAATAATTCCTTCAGCCATTCTGTATAACTTAAAGGGAGGTCATCCAGCCAATGTCGCAGCACCAATTTTTTAAGAGAGAGAAAGGGATTATGGCCATGTAAAACCTTCTGGCCTTCACTTTAATATTGGTATAATCTCTTATTAAACACACCTCTGGCATAAAGAGTTGATCAATGCCAAGCACAGGGTGCCCGATGCCACACTTAACCGCTGAGCTGCTCCCTCATGCACACTCCTCCACGACCTTCCTCAGACTCCTTACAACTGACACTCCTGTTGCATCTGATAAGGATCAAAATCCTAATGCGCGCATGCACACGCCAGCAGTCACGCACACTCACTTGGTGTCTTAAAGGCACCCTTTAGTAACTCCCTGCAATGGCAGAGGGGTTACATAAAGATTCTCAACTTCAGGGGGGTGCATGTTGGGGGGGGGATCTTGTAAAAAAAAAAAAAAACACCATGACTGCAAAAACTCTCATGCCTCCCCAGACCTGAACTGTGCACCCTCCCAACCATAGCCAGCCACCCTTACCACCATGCCACTGCACTGCACTGCCTCCCACATACCTTCCCCTCCTCTTCTGTCCCCTGCGGTGTGATTCTAGTCACCCTCATGGGCTTCCTTTTCGCCCATCAGTACCCTTTCAGGGTAGCCCACAACACAGGTGCTGAGACTGAGTCGCTCATATTTGAGTCACTCAATCTCAGTCACCCTTTTCAGAGGACACTGTGTTGGAGACAGCAGAGAGAAGGCCCAACCACACCAGATCTCTCTGCTTTACCATGAAATGATGCAAGATGTGGCTTTAACAGCAACCACAGCAATACAATCCTGCTGGGAACAGGAGGGTCATTTACAACTTCCTACCAAACAGCGGGACCACATCTGGACCAATATACATAAAACTACACTGGCCTCCTCATGAAGGGAGTTCAAATGGAAAATTGCTGCCTGATTCTTCCTAACTCCACAGTCTCAGTGCATTTCTCACAAGTCAACACAGATCAGTTTGGGGGATAATGTAGGGAAGCAGGAACGTCCCACCATATCTACTGGAGTTGCCTCAAACTGAGTCAGTTCTCAGTCACTACCTGGGAGTTGGTTTGAGTGATGTTGGGGCTACCTCCACCCCCTTGGAATTACAAAACATGGTCTTGGGGCTCTCTCCAAAAAAGACTCACAGAGAAGATAAGAAATAACTGTTTCTGACTCTGTCAGCAGCTATAATGAAGGCCCAGTATGAGAAGATGGTTGTCATCTGACCCACCAGACACTGGAGAGGTACTGGCCAAATGTGACCAAATAGAAGAGATGGAATTGATTACTGCTCTCTTAAGGGTCAAGAAAGACAAATTTAACTTGAGATGACTCCCCTTCTTTGACTACAAAGAAAGGGCAGAAGGTATCCCCACACTAGAACAGTTGTTATAAAACCCACTACACACCGAGCAGGATTCAGGTACATAAGACCTGCAGAACTGCACCACATTATATGTGTATGACACCACAAATAGCTGTAAATTGGTGGATATACAGAAATGAGGTAGACACACTGTACATATGTATATCAACTAAGCCCAGTTAAGGGAGGTAATGAAAGTTTTGTTTGTTGTTTATTGAACTATTAGGGTATATATTCATTTTATTACCCTAAGGAAGAATTTTTATTAGGAACAGAAACCAAAGCGGATGGACCTGGTGCCATACATTATACCTTTGAGACGGACTTTGATTGACACCATTTGTCAGATATGTCACTTATACAAATCTATGTATTTACTATATATATACTGTCCCTGACTTATAAGGTGCCTATTATGCAACCGTGGGCACTATGCTTGTATTGAAAGAAAATGTGGTGATCACGCTTCTTAAAATATTTAATAAAAACAAGTTAAAAAAAGCATTATGAACCCTAAACTGCCATAAACTTCAAAAACAAAAATAAATATATTTCCATCAGTCACAATCACAACCACAACCATAGACAGAAAGTGCAATAATATGATTAAATACACAGTTTTCTGGTGTTTACTGACCTTTTCTCCCTGTTGTGCCAGTTTCACAAATTAGAGGTCGACATTCCTTGGTGTTCCAGAAGTTCACCTTCCTGCATGTGCTTCACCCATTCCCAGCTGACCATCTGCATGCCCTGCAGTCTGTATTGTGATCTCAGTACTCAAGCGACCGACCAGACACCTGCCCACCTATCAAAGCACTTAAAAGAAACAAGCAGCAAGATGGAGTTGTTTGTTTTGCTGGTGATATTAACTTTGCGAGACGCAGTTTCTCTGCCTTTGTGAATGTCAAGCTTGATCACTGAGATGTGCCGCGTGAGTGTGCGAGCTGGCTGGTTTCATCACCTTCATCAACATGCAGCTTCGTTGCCGTGATGTGCCATGCAAATGTGCAAGCTGGCTGGCTTCTCTGTGCCCTGTGCCACGAAGCCATCCAGCTTGCACATTCATGCAGCACATCAAGGCAACAAAAAGTTGCACATTCGCACATTTACATTCGTGTGGCCCATTTCAGCTACCACGTTACATGTTCGCTAAGAACATGTAAGGAGGCGGGGGAGGGATAGCCTCCAAATAAATACACCAAATAAAATAACACTAAAAAAGCGGTAGTATATAAGCATTTTAAACACAACAACAGCAAACAGCCCTAATAAGGTTTTCAGACACAACAGCACCACATGGTGGGCAATGTGAAAACAGCACCATAATGTCTGACTGTAACAGAAACTATTTTTTTTAGTTTACAGAAAAATATTTTTTTTCTTTATTTTTCTAGTTTATAAAATGTTTTTCTATATTCCAATTTATTTTGCATGGGAACCCATTTTATAAGTGCAATAAGACACTCCGGGGTGGTGGTTGAAATGGAATATTGCACTTGCAGGTTCTGAATGCACTCAGCACACATGCCTCTCTCCTCACTATGCAGCTGGGTGTGCGTTAACTCATGACAGCCGCCACCCCATTGTGTCTTATTGCTTACGTATTTGGACACAGTTCAGCTGATAAGTCATTCATTTTCTATAGCTTCTTCCTCTCATTCTTCATTTCTGATGACACCTGCATGAAACCATTCTCCTTGTCCCTCAGACTTCATCTCATCCTCTTGCTTCTCCCTCTCCCACTACAGTCATAATGTTCTGTTTGTGATACCATAATCTGATGCTGTGGAATGATTGTGATGTCACAAACAAGATTATGAATGCTGCGGGGGGCAGAAGCACATGGATGAGAAGTCTGCAGGGGAAATGCAATCCCCCATCAATGGGGCTTACTTGTATTGTCCGCAGTGGGGACGTTTATGTTGCTGACTGTTAGTGATGCTCCTCGTGACCTCCTTGACCTGTAGACTGCTGCAGTAGGGTTGGAGAATAAGTGAAGAGGAGTGCTAATTCCTCAGCACCTCCTGCGCTTGGACTTGTAGTTCCATTGTTGCAGCAAATAGTTCTTTCTTGCTGCCAATGAAGAGCATAGCCAATGCACACAATGTGTGGAGACTTTCCCTGAACTTTAGCCCTGACGGACCAGACATTAGCACTTAACTGTGCTGGACAACTAGTGGGACACAAAGTATGTTTTGAGTGATCAGTGCCTCTAAAAAAAGAAAAAAAAAAAGACTTCTGGAGATTGCACCTTTGAGTCTGATAGTCGCTGTCATCTTTTTCACCTTTGACCCCATCTCAGCATGGCCACTGGAGTCAGAGGACAGTGAGCAACTAATCAGACACTAAAGCCTACTTCAGAGCCACCAGAGGAGCTCATGGACTACAGGAGGACCTCATTATTTTGCCCGGGTACAAGAGACATGATCAGCTGTCGAGGAGCCAATGGAAATGCCCTCTCCAATGACTAACAATCGGCCCTAGCCATTGGGAAGGATGTCTGCTAGGGTTTTCCCCCACAGAACATTTCCAGCTTGGAGAATGTGTTCCTGTCTGTCTGAAAGGGAAGACCAGCTGTCTGTGAATGCAAGCCAGCACTGCGCAGGCAACTGGAAGGGAGAGAAGTGTGCTTTTTTAGCAACTAAGAAAGAGCTGCTTCACACAGAACATCTGTGCTTATTCTACCTATCCAGAATGGTCGGCTACCAGATATAAGTCTGTGAGGGAAGCCGTTTCATAACTGAGATGATGAGAGAGAGAAAGAGAGAAAGAGAGAAAGAGAAAGAGAGAGAGAGAGAGAGAGACTTTATTCCATTCAGTCCTGAGGGGCCAGCACAGCAACTATGTTAGCAAGGCCCACTGTGCCAGTCATCTCAGCCTGCTGAAAGCCTGCAATGAATGCTGCCAAGATATAGATTGCAGCATGTGGGTGCATCAGCCTTCCATCTGGCCAACCACCTGGAGAGCGAGTGAGGCCAGCTGAGGGGGAGCACAGCTGATCAGCAGATGTTCTGGAGGTAACAGCCGAAGAGACCTGAGGTGTATGATCCTGTCAGCAGAGGAAGGAGATGGTAAATCCAGCCAGGTCTCCGGACATTGGGAGGTATATTACGTAAGTAATTGATCACGGCCCACAGGTCCTGTGACATGCATCTATATAATGTTGAACAAAGCCACAATTTAATAATAAGTGTGTTTACTGGTCCATCTGGCCAGGATTACATTTTTGGGGTTTGATACAAATAGTTTGTTGTTTCATTTAAGTGCACCAACACCAGTCAAACACATGTTCCTGCATCAAGCCTACAACATTTCACTAGTAGGGTATCCAGTGAAGCACCGGGAGCGCTCTGTTGTTATAGGGGTTTGCTGATATCAATAAGGGAGTGGGCTGGGGGCCCAGCCAGTGCAGGCAGGCAGGGGCGTTGCCTCAGCTGTGGAGGCAAACTGCACTGATGGTCTATTAGCAGCTACTAGGGCACTGCTTGCATATCATTTTGTAGGCCTTAACCCTTGCCTTTCCTTTCCTTTGGGACCTGATTCCTGCTCCCACAATTAATCCTTTTGATGCTTGCTTGAAGTCCTGACTTATGAGCATATTATTTGTGGAGTGTACATGTACCAGATGGGTAAAACTGTTGTGGCACTGTGTGAGAGTCGAGTGGGCTGTACCAGTGGGAACCACAGTGGGTTGGTACTGTTTCCCAGGGCGTAGTACTAGTGTATAACCTACCCCACTTACCTTTCCCTAGGTGGAAACACCATGCAGTTTATTTTCAGTATAGCATCTCTGGGTAATGAATCCTCACAGCAGTTAATGACCCAGGGCCATCAACTTTATCTGAGACGATAAGTCGGGGATAGAGCACTGAGCTTCAATGGCAGCCCAGTGCACACACAAAGATAATGATTTGATTCAAATTTACTCTGTAATGAAGAATGAGGACAGCTGCACAGAGAAATATAACGATAATGGGTATTTTGGGTCTGAATATATTTTAAATTGATTTCCTGGGTGCATATCTGCTCCTGCTTCTACCCCCCTCCTTCCCCTCCTCCCTTTTGCCTATGCTTCTTCCCTCTCTCCTTTCCTCAGTCCCTCAGTCCCTTTGCCTGTCCCCATTCATTCCTCCAGCTCACTGCATGGTCTCCTTCAGTTCTTCTTCTCCTGGTTGTCCCCTTGCTGTTGCTGTACTGTACTATTTTTATCCTGGGGTTTTGACCCAACCCACGCCTTTCTGAGGGGTAAAATGATGGACAGCCCTCATAATGAGGGACAGTTGTGAGGTTTGCCTAGGGAAGGGCAGAGGAAAGAAAATAATTATTACCACAAATGGTGCAGTAAATCAGAACAGTACAATAAAAAGTGTACAGCATATTAACAGCCGTACAGTACAAGATGGATGAGTAAACTGGAACCGTGTAAATCAGGAAAGTGTTTTTTTTTTTTTTCCCACTTTCAGAATAAACCCATTCTGATGATTGCCAAATCAAAACTCACAATGAGTAATACAGGGTTCTCCCTCCCCCAAAGGGGGGAGGGCCCTCTATCCTCTGGCAAGAGAACCAGAGCCAGTCAGCCTTGCTAACATACAAATTCTTGTTAGTACACAGAGAATAACCACCAAGATCCCCAGGAGCCTTAGTACTTGGACACAATATCCAGTTTCTCACCTATACTAATTTAACGCTAAAGGCAAACCTAGCCTCAGTGGAAGACTAATTGAACATGTAGACATCACAAAGGAGGGGTAGACTGATAAAAACAAATAAGCCATGGTTAGCACACCAGAGAGAGTGCTGGGAACAACACTTACAGAGATGGCAGGGAAGAGATGGCAGGGAACCAGCTCCTGACAGGATCATACCCCAGGTAACTGGATAGTTTGTTCCCCACTGGTAGGGGCTCTTGCACTATAGCAGCAAGTATAGATGATAGAGTCTGAAACAGTCACTCATACTTTCCAGTAAAGGGCACACCCTCTCAGCACATAGCCAATACCATCTACTGAAGAGTATGAGAGATCGTAAAAATTATTCTGTCACACATCCGTCCTACACAGAAAAGGTGCAGCCTTCATAGGTGCTGTAAATTGAGATATTAAAGCAGAAATTCACAATATTCAAAGAAGCTACATCAAAATAAAATGTCGCACAAATAAAAGGAATCGCTTCTACATTGTTCAGAGCTTGTATCTCCATGTTTGCTGATGTTTCCCACATTATGGGGGTCAGTGCCCTGCATTGACCCTCATTTTGAATGTCTGCATCTAACCACAGAAAGGGTTCCAAACTCTGTCAAACTTCTCTATGGTTTTTCTAAATTAGGTGTTCTTTTTTCCTTTCCACTTGCTTAATAACTGACATTTAAACTAATGCTGCCAGAAAGAAGTCAATAGATAGAGGGAAAGTGCTTTCAGCAGAAACGTCTTTTCACACGCTGGCTCCAGCCTAATTACTGCACTGTTCCAAGCCTCATCATGCCTGATAATAATGAAGAAGTTGTTCCATGGATTGGCATTCCTCTTCATCCTCTGGTTTCTTTCAATTGTTCCTTTAGAGACCTGTCATCAGTGGAGGGAGAGGCAGTTCCGACACTTCCTCCGCAGTGCCTGGCCCTGCCCTGGATTGAATGCAGACAACATGCTTTAAGTACGGAAACTTGAATGTATCACCAGCTACCAAGTGCTTCTCAAGATATGGTACTTAAAACCTCAGTCTGTTTCTTTTTTTGGTGGGGGGCTGCCAAGACAATCTTCAAGTTACCACCCGTTTCAGTTTAATTTATTAGATGGTGCTTTCTTAGTCCTCAGAATACCTTCAAAACAAAATATGACAGTACAACACACCTAAAGTATGAATATGTGGGATTTTATAAATGATGTAACAAACAGTGGAGCTCCCTATTAATAGCATTTGTAGTAAAACACAGGACAAATGGTAAAATGTAAATCAAGCTTAAAAAAACCTGGGAAAAAAAGACGCAGCTAAAATTATTTCTTTTGTTGGACTTTAACTGCATTCTATACAGACATGGCCACAGCATATAGAAACATAGATTGTATCAGCAGAAAAAAAAAAAACAACAAACAAACAGCAGTCCATTCGGGCTGCCTAGTTCCCTGCCTAGCTCTATGCTCAGCCTAACGCCAGATGGAGTTTAGACATCCGATGGCCACAGTGGCTGATCACCATTCCCTTCCCCAGGTATCCCTTCTCCTCTTCTGCCTGTGGATAACCCTGTTCCCCTTTATCTGTCCCAACCAAGTTTAATCCCAACACATTCTTGGGTTTATCCACCTCTCTGGGCAAACTATTCCATTTATCCACCACCTGCTCTGTGAAGAAATATTTCCTCATGATGCTCATGAATCCCCCTCCCTCCCCGTCTCCCCCATGCCCTCTAGGTACTGCAGCCTCATTGCTCATGAACAAATCCTTACACTGTTGATTCCTCACAAGAACTTGCATGTCTCATCATATCCCCCTTCCCTCCCCTCCTGACCTCTAGTGTATACATGTTAAGGACTGCTAAACCTTTCCTCATATGGCCTCCCCTGCTGCCTCTAGATCATTGTCGTAGCCCTCCTTTGTATGGTCTCTATGCGATCCTGATCTTTCTTGATGTGCAGGCTCCAGAACTGCATATAGTACTCCAGGTGTGGCCTTACCAGGGACCTGTACTGGGGCAGTATCACCTCCTTCCTCCTACCATCTCCTTCCTGTACATCCCAACATCCTGTTAACCTTCTCACTTGCTTTATTGCTCTGTGCAGTGGACTTGAGGCTATCACTATTCTGCACCACCCTTATCCCCACCGCCCCATCCAGTAATCTGTACTAGGGTTCTTTCTACCAATATATGCCACTTTGGACTTTTTAGCATTGAACTTTAGTTGCCATAATCTGGATCACTTTTGTAATTTTCTAGGTTTCTTTTCATTTCTCTGACTCCCTCTTCTGTGTCCACTCTGCCACAGATCTTAGTGTTATCAGTAAAGAGACACGCCTTATCTTGGATTCCCTCTCCTATATCACAAATGAAGATATGGAAGAGCACCAGTCCCAGAACTGATCCCTGAAGTACCCCGCTTGTGCCTCCCCTGGGCTCCGAGTGTGCCCCACTGAAGACTATCCTCCGTGTCCTGCCCCAATCAGTTCCCTAGCCACCGGATAAGTGTGACCCCTAAACCCTAGGTCACACAGCCTTTTTGTTAGCCTTCTGCATGGAATGAAATCAGAGGACTTGCTAATGTCAAGGTACAACACAACCATTGCTTGACCCCTGCCTACTGACATTGGGACCCACTCAAAGAAGTTGATCAGGTTAGTTTTGCAAGATCTCGCTGCTACAGACCATTTCTGTATTTGATCCTTAAATCCATTTGCTTACAAGAATTCTAACTACTTGCCTACAATCGAGTTTAGACTAACTGGTCTGTAATTTCTCCAAATAATTTCCCAGGTAATCCCTGTTCCCCCACGCTTGTGAAGTGGCACTGCATTACCTGCCCTTCAGTCAGCTGAAACCATGCTGTCTCTAAGGAACAATTACATAGATTTGACAATCTCCTATTTTACCTCCTCACTTCTACCAGGAAAGAAAAAAGGGCACCAAGAAAATTGGGTTTCAAAATGTTTTTGCTAGGTTGTTCCTGGTCAATAAAAGCTTTTTGTGGGATCTTTAGCTTCTGTGGGTCTTCAACAGTTAATTTGCTGTATTATATGGTATAAGATTGCCTTTCTGCAGATATGCTATTCATTTTCAAGACTGAAGGGCAGGGCCGCCCATGAGTGGCGAAGTCACAAGTGAGTTATGAAAGTTCTGCCCCCTCACAAATGGAAATAAATAGCATACAGTATATAGAGTCAGGCCATTGTATGTGCTGTCCTGCAACTTAAAGAAAATGATGCACTTTCTATGGTTTGTTGAGGTGTGCCCCATTGTAGTTATGGTGCTGTTTTTCTTTTTTTCCTTTTTTCTGTCTGGAAGAATTATTTATTATCAGGATGTCATTCCTTGCAGGGCATAATCGGTGGTGGGCTTTTGTTTAAGTGCCGGTAAGTTGGTGGGGTAAATCATCGGGAGCAGAAGGATGTGCAGCTGTGATTCTGCTGTCTGTGAACCTGAGTCGTGGTGGTGTTTTTGTAACAGTGCTGGAGTTTGAGGGAGGAACTTGCTGGTAAAAAAAACAGTGACTCGTGATATATATTAAGTGTTTCACGAAGCGGGGCAGGGTTTGTGTTTCCTGCAACGTCTGTGGTAGCGAGAATCAGGAGTGGGTGTACTGCTTTTATGAAGGGAGAGAAAAGCAGGAGGTGAGGGTGAGTTGCGGTTCAAAAAAGTATGAATGACGCAATGAAATGGAGACAATGTTTTTGTGAGCAAAGTTATTGCTGTACCTTTTACTGTTACTGGGAAACCGGTTAGTAAATATCGGATGTGAAGAAACAACGCGGCAGAGGCAGCAGAGTTTTCAATTTGAAGAAAGTTAACTCCTGACTACCTGGGGCACTTTCTGAACTCTGAGCTTTCCATTGCTTAACCTTGATACAAAATGTCCACCTAGACAAAACTGAGTTAAGAGATTGGCTGGGAATTTTTAGGCTAGTAAGTGCCTGATTGGTTTCTTTAAATGTCAATCACATTAACTGGCAGGTTAACACATAGGAGCTGACTTTTATTTTGCCGGGGGGCTCAAGAAATGGTGGGGGGTCTGGAGGCCTTGGTGGCCCCCAGAAGCTTTGGGGTTACTGGTGCTCTCTGGTACATTTTTGAAGAGATAGCACAGCATAACAAACACCATTTAAGTGCTAGCATATTAGCCAAAATTTGCCTGTATTTTGTAGTCACTTACTGCCTGGATCTACTACCCAGCATGCAGTAGTGTCACTCATGCCCTCCACATCTACTGGCATTGCCTCTGATGGTATCATTCACCCACCTTGACCCACACTCCCCAACAAGTGTTGCAGACACTTGCATTGTCACTCATCCACCCTGACCACTCCCTAGCTATTGGTATACCCTGCTGTGATGTCACCACCCCCTCCCCATTCAGATCCCAGAAAATAAGAGGAAGAGAGTTACTAGTCTGCAGTTAAAATGTACCTCCTCTAATTTAATCTATAAATGACATTGGAAGCAGCCAGTACATTATAATCGACTCTCTCTTCTTTGCCGATGGGCACATCCACTTAAAAGATAAGGTTACAGAAGCTTAATAAAATGAATCCTAGTTGGCTTTACAGCAGACCCTGAGAGTGTTACCATGACAACTGCAGTTGCTACAGCATCTATTGGCACATGTTTCAAATTTCAAAGTTTCAAACTCTCGGCAAATGTGATGCCAAGCTTTATGAACAGACCAGCAAATGACTATCCCTAAATACTGTATCACTTAATTTCATTATTCCTATGAGTGGGAACACAAGCAAACATATATATATATATATATATATATATATATATATATATATATATATATGTGTATATGTGTGTGTGACGTAGACAGCCAGTTCTGAGTGCTGTATAATTTTTTTGTGGTAAATATAAAAGATAATGTATGATGGACTGTGGCAAAAGACAATGCTAGCTGCTGAAACTGACATTTCAAACCCCCCAGGGATAAGTTCAAAGGACAGGACATGGCTAAACTTCAGATATTTGGGGTGCAATGATCTGGTCAATTTGCTTTAGAAACATAGAAACATAGACTTTTACGGCAGATAAGGACCGCTTGGCCCATCTAGTCTGCCCATTTCCCTACCTACAGGATAGGCCGCAGATCCTAGTTAACCAATAGCCTATTTCTTCCTACCCCCCACAAGAATTGCCTTATGTCTGTCCCATGCATTCTTGAATTCTTCCACAGTTTTAGACCCCACAACCTCCTCAGGAAGGCTGTTCCATGCATCCACTACCCTCTCTGTGAAATAATACTTCCTCACATTGCCCCTGAACCGCTCCCCCAATCTTTAAATTATGTCCCCTTGTTCTTGCATGTCTCTTTTTCTGAAAGATGCTACCCTCTTGGACTTTGTTGATTCCACAGAGGTACTTAAAAGTTTCTATCATGTCCTCCCCCCCCTTCTTTCCTCAAGGGTATACATATGAAGCTCCTTTAGTCTCTCCTCATACGGCTTCTCTTGCAGAACCTGCACCATTTTAGTTGACCTTCTCTGGACTGCCTCTATCCTGTCTATGTCTTTGCAGAGACGGGGTCTCCAGAACTGGACACAGTACTCCAGATGGGGTCTCACCAACTGTCTGTACAGAGAGATAACAACTTCCTGTTTTCTGCTGATGATGCCTCTCCCTATGCATCCCAGTATACCCACAGACCTCCCTACTGCCTTCTCACATTGCTTGCTAACCTTAAGGTCATCTGATATGATTACCTCAAAGTCTCTTTCCTTTTTTGTTGTTGTTACTACCTCCCCATGGTGTATTCTTCCCTTGGGTTCTTGTTTCCCAGGTGCATTATTTTGCACTTCTTTGCATTGAATCCTAGTTGCCATACTTCTGACCATTCCTCCAACCTTGCTAAGTCACTTTTCATCCTTTCCACGCCTTCTAGTGTATCAACCCTGTTACAGATCTTTGTGTCATCTGCAAAGAGGCATACTTTTCCTTCCAGTCCCTCTGCAATGTCACTTATGAAGACATTAAAAAGGACTGGACCCAGTACTGAACCCTGCGGTACCCACTAGTAACCCCTCTTTCTTCAGAGTGGACTCCATTTACAATTACCTTTCTGTGTCCTGTTGTCCAGCCAATGTTTTACCCAGGCTACCACCCTGGGACCCACTCCCAGGCTGGTTAATTTGACTATTAATTTTTTGTGTGGGACTGTCAAATGCCTTGCTAAAGTCTAGGTAGGCCATGTCCACAGCCCCTCCCTGGTCTACTACTTTGGTCACCCAGTCAAAGAAATCTATTAGATTCATCTGACATGACCTTCCTGCTGTGAACCCATGCTGCCTTGGGTCCTGTGCCCCACTGGCCTCTAGGTACTCAACTATTCTTTCCTTCAGAAGTGATTCCATCACTTTTCCTACCACAGAGGTCAGACTGACAGGTCTTTAGTTTCCTGCCTCTGTCTTGGTCCCACTTTTGTGAAGGGGAATCATATCCGCCTTCCTCCAGTCCTCGGATTCCACACCATCCTCCCATGATTTATTAAAAAGAGTCGCCAGTGGTTTCACTAGTTCCACCCTTAATTCTTTTAGAATTCTGGGGTGAATTCCATCAGGACCCATTGCTTTGTCCACCTTCAGTTTTAGGAGTTCTTGCAGAACCCTTTCTTCTCTGAAAGGACTGGGATCGACCCCCCTATCAAGAGTGCTTCTGTTAATTGGATTAGGCACTTCCCCCTCCTCTTTTGTGAATACTGAGCAGAAATATTTGTTCAGTATCCCTGCTTTTTCACTGTCCCCCTCTGCCCACCTACCGTCCATTCTATTCAGCCTCACTATCCCTCCCTTTGTCTTTCGACGCTCGCTGATGTACCTATAAAAGGTTTTATCCTCCTTCTTAACTGAGTTGGCTATCTTTTCCTCAGTTTGGGCCTTTGCTATTCTGACTTCCCTCCCTGCTTCCTTCTGCCTTAACTGGTATAGCTGTCTGTCCTGCTCTTTCTGTGTTTCCTTATACTTCCGGAATGCTATCTTTTTCTTCCTGACTTTCACAGCCACCTCTTTTGAGAACCATAGTGGCTTTTTCTTTCATTTTGATTTGTTCATTTGCTTCACACAAAGGCTTGTTGCCTCTGTGATGGCAGTTTTGATGATTCCCCATTGTTGTTCCACACCTTCTTCTAGCCTGTTTGCTAGTGCTTTTCTGAGGCACTCTCCCATCTTGCCAAAGTCAGCCCTCCCAAAGTCCAGTACCCTCACTTTTGTATGGCTTGACTCTGTAGCTGAGTTTAACGTGAACCACACTGTTTGACGGTCACTTGTTCCCAGATGGCAACCCACTTCTAGATCTGAGATCCTCTCACTGCCCCCATTTGAGAGTATGAGGTCTAAGATTGCTCCCTCACGAGTGGGTTTCAAAACTAGCTGTCTAGTGCCTGCCACCTGTAGGGCATCAAGAATGGCCCTGCTGTTGGATGTGGCTGCAGCAAATGTGCTCCAGCTAACATCTGGCATATTCAGGTCTCCCATCAACAGTAGCTCCCCTTTCTCTGCCATTCTAAGAATGCCTTCCATCATATCCTTGTCCATTCCTTTCATCCCAGGAAATAAAATTAGCCATTCGGGACGTCCTAAGGGAAATCCTTTGATCTGCACTAGATATCCTGGGAAAAGGAACACTGGCCAGTGTTATGAATAACCTCCCAGAAAACCAGCTCCTTTCATCAAAGAGACCTTTGATGTGCAGATACCAAGGCCAGACAGAATTAAGGAGTCAAATACACTTTTGCTTTGAATACAGTGACTTATATCAAAGAGACTTTTGATGTCTAGGGGAAAGCAGATCACAGACTGGTTTCGCCTAGTTACATAGAGAAGAGATTTATTATGTTATCTCTTATTTTTTTAAATACCTTAGTAGGCCATCTTGGTGTTATAAAAAAATATTGATTTTGTTACACCAAGGCAGAGTTTGGTGACCTCAGCGAGAAGACCGCCTCAGGACTGTCTTTAACATACTGAAAAGACCTTGACAGACACACTTTTTTCATTTTTCATTTTTCTGACTGAGGAAGAAACATCACAGCACCGAAAGAAAGTAAGCATATATTAGATTAGACCAGCCTAAATGTATGTATTATAGGAACTTGCACTTTTAACCTGTTTGTTTTAAGGCTGTATGTGTTGGGATATTTTGTTCTGTAATATTTTCTGTTTTCCTATTTTAAAGTAAAGATATATATTTTAAAATGGAAACTGCTGGTGTGCCTTGACATTTCTTTTTATTTAAGTGAAGCTTTTAAAGGTTATAGTTTACACTGTGTATGGGCTTATTGTTATACCAAACTAGGAAATGGATAGAGTTCTCTAAGGTCTTGCATAAAGTTCTAAGGGTTCATTTTGTAGATCTGGTTAGGTGCCTGTAGGCAAAGATATCTGGCCCTCCGAAGACAGAATTATCTGAGCCTGATAATTGGGTACGCTAACAAGAGGTTATCAGTTTGAATTCCTCCAGAACTTGAGACTAAGACGACTCAAACCCACAAAACAGACAAGAGGGTTACCTTGTACTGTTCACTGTCCACAAATCATACGCTCAGAGGTTGTCACTTTGGGAATAGAGGGATGACCGGTTGAGCGAATTTGTGTATATATGCACAGAAACACACACGCACACACACATGCACAGCAGCTTTCCTTGTGAGAACACCAAAAATACTAATCGTGCATAGGCGCAGTCATCTCACCATGCATGTCCTGAAGGAATGTAGCTTGATGTCAATTCATTTTACATACAGTACCCACACACTGTGCTGGAATGGGAGATATATTTAAGAAGTGCCATAGCTGCCTGCTTCTGAGTGTGCTACACAATATCAGACTCGTACAAAAAATCCTGCCCATGTGTTACAGTCATGAATGTGGATTTACAAAATTCCTATCTTCTAAAATTCTGTGGAAAAAAACAAACAGTAGTTGGGGGAAAAACATGCTGGCAGTCCTAAATAGGGCTTTTTCTTAATGCTTATGGATTTGTGGAACAGGCTGAGCTGAAGCGTGCCAATCGAAATCTAAAGCTTTCGAGAGTCACTGGGTATTACACATAACCAAGTAAATTGTATTCTGCTTAAAATGTTCCTGGGCTATCTTTTATTTTGAAACTCAGTTTTGCATTGTGTCTCGTGAAAGTTCTGTAGTAAAATCCTGGTACAGTAGTAGGCACACGCACATGCTGAAATGGAACACTGCTGTATATGGTGCTACCAGGAATGGGAGAAGACTTGGTTTGCTGGCCAAGGTACCTAGCTTCACCTGAGCTCTTTCCTTCTAAGACTGCTTGAAAGGCAGAGTAGAGAAATTTACCAGAGCAAGGAAAAAGGATTAAGACTTATTTTGGCTAAGCAGATTTACTATGTGGTGTTGTTTTTATTTTTTACTCACAGGGATTGCTACTGTTTGTTGCTAACATTTCATTGCTTTATTTTTCTCTGTAGCAAAGTGTTTCTTACAGTGTATATCTTCTCTGAAATTATTACAGGTGGTATTTTACACATTTTACAGTTTTATCTAACATTAGGATAAGCTTTCAGGGTTACTGCATTTGTTGTTGACTGATTGTTTCTGCTCTTACCTCCTTTTTCTTTTATCCGTGGTTCTTCTTTTTCGGCAGGGGAAGGGCCCAGCCACCCACCCCCATCCACAACCACCCCACACTACACTCCTTTTATAGGGTACCACAGTTGTGACATTTCCTGTGGCAGAGCAGGAAGGGGTGGATCAGTGGGGCCTCCACAAGGTGAGCTCATTTACAGGGGCACTAGTAATTTAACTTGTTATAACAAGTTAAACAAAACACAATCAAACCATTACTTGCATTTTTTTTCCTTTTTTTTCTTCTAATTATTCTGATTAGGTTATAAACCCAGCAACTTATCTGGAATGGATATCATTAACTGCAGATTCTGTGGAACAGTTTTCAGAAGGACAGTCTTACAGGATTTAGGACACTGTCCTACATGCTGGGCCTTTGGAGATCTTAGGGCTCAGCTCTGGGCAGCATGGGCAGAGATTGCATGCCTCAAATTTCATATTCAAGAGGAAATACATTATAAGAACCACCCGCCATTTCCCCAGCATCCAACAGAAAAACCTTGACCGCAGAGGGTAGTTGGTCCAGGAGGTTGGCAGGTGGTTAGGAGGGGCAAATCGGGTGCCCCATCACTCTCTGCTCTCCAATATATTACCTCCAAAAACCATATAAACACTACAAACAGGTATCTGCCTCTATCTCTGAAATCAAACAAAGAGGCAGAAGACACTGCAGAGCAAGACACTGCAGCACAGGAGCTAGCACAACAAAACTCACCCAAATCAGGAACCAAAACAAAGAAAGCAAAAAGGAAATTCAAAAAGCTCTGATCATAGGAGACTCCATGATACGGGGAGTTGATACCCATCTCCAACTAGGGGTAATGGTCAGATGTCTCCCAGGTACATCAGTATGGAGAGACACTGACCACATTGCTAAAATTGTTCACAAAGCAGGAGAAAACATTGATGTCCTAGTACACATAGGGACTAATGATCTCGCCAGCCGGTCAGTTGTGGAGACCAAGGAACACCTGACCAGGCTGGATGACAAACTATCATCTATTTAATCTGGTATCTCCTTCTCTGAGATCCTGCCAGTCTGGGAGAGGGGAGCAGATGGACAGAAGGTCAGAGAAGGGGAGATAGGGGAGCTAAACACTTGGCTCAAGGGCTGGTGCCAGAAAAAAGGACTCAGATTTGTAGGGAACTGGCAACAGTTCTGGGAGCGAAAGTTCTTTAAATTTGATGGACTGCATCTGGCTAAGGAGGGAGTCAGTGCATTGGGGCAAAAGTTTGACGTCTTTGCAGAATATTTAAACTAGCAAATGGGGAAAGGGGTGCAGCACCCCATACGTCGAATGGGAAGAACACCCCTCCCCCCTCAGCTAGTGGTCAAACAGGGATTCAGCATGTTTGCAGTTCATTTGCATCACCAGGTAGGAAAAAAGGTTTGTCTCCCCATATGACGCACAGGGGTAATGCCAAACCTCACTCAACAACTAACACACCAAAATCTGGCCAATGGAAAATCATGTACACAAATGCTCACAGCCTGGGAAATAAGATCCCAGACCTGCAGGCAATAATGTCAGAGGCTAAACTGGACATAGTAGCAATTAGTGAGACGTGGTTTACCAGTAACCACACTTGGGAGACTTCAGTACCTGGCTATGTATTGTTCAGAAGAGACCGAGGTGCAAAAAATAGTGGAGGAGTGGCCCTGTATGTCAATGAAAATATCAAAGCTACAGAAATTCAGAATACACATAAGAAGCCAGAAGAACTGTGGGTCACCCTGGAAACAGGAAATGGGACAGTCATAAGAACTGGGATTGTCTACAGGCCCCCAGACCAGGGGGAGGACATAGACACATTACTGTTAGAAGATATACAAAACATGACAGCTAAAGAGAAGGTTCTGATAATGGGAGACTTCAACATGCCGGATACAGATTGGTCAATACCAGCAGGAACATCTGCCAGAACTAGACACATAGTGGATTCCCTGCAGGGGGAGGGCCTCAAATAACTGGTACAGCAACCCACAAGAGACAGGGCTATCCTAGATCTAGTACTGACTAACAAGGAAGGGATCACAGATCTCCAGGTAGAAGGTCACCTGGGGGCCAGTGACCATCACATAATATGGTTCAATTTGGCTACTACATCTAAATCATCCCATTCCAAGGCAAAAATATGGGACTTCAGAGGAGCTGACTTTGATAAGATGGCCAACAGAGTTAAGCTAGCCCTGGCAAAAAGAAACACAGGTGAGGGGGTACAGGCAAAGTGGGCAAGCATCAAGGATGTAATACTTGAAGCAACATCCCATTGTCTTAGACAGAAAAGGAAGTGCAAAAGAAGAAGGAAACCACTTTGGTTCTCAAATGCAGTAGCAGAAAAGGTCAGAGCCAAAAGGCTGGCCTTCAGGAAATTTAAGGGAACACAGCGGGATGAAGATAGGGAGGCATACCAAACTGCCCTAAGGGAAGCAGGGAAGGCAGTAAGGCAGGCAAAGTCCCAAACTGAGGAAACACTAGCATAAACAGTAAAAGAAGGTGACAAGACTTTCTATAGATACATTAGTGAAAGGAGAAAGTCCAGAGGGGGTATTGCTAAGCTTAATGGAGAAAAGGGAGCATGTAAGGAAAAATAGATACTTTTGCTCAGTATTTACTGAAGAGAAGGTAGGGCAGGGCCCACAGCTCAGCATCATGGACACGGGGGGAGGGAGGTGAGCACTACTCCCTTCACAAAAGAAAGGGTCCTACAAGAGCTTGCTAAGCTCAGGGTGGATAAGGCAATGGGACCTGATGGCATACATCCCAGGGTACTTAAGGAGCTAAAGGTGGAACTAGCAGAGCCATTAGCAGAACTGTTTAGTGAGTCTCTGAGCACAGGAGAGGTCCCAGAAGACTGGGAGAAGGCTCATGTGATCCCGCCCACAAGAGTGGTAGCAGGGAGGAGGTGGGAAACTACAGACCAGTCAGTCTTACCTCAGTAGTGGGCAAGATTATGGAGGCACTCCTTAAGGAAAGGATAGTGCAACACCTGGAATCCATAGGGGCACAGGATCCAAGACAGCATGAGTTTACAAAGGAAGGTCCTGTCAAACAATCTCATAGATTTCTTTGACTGGGTAACCAGAGTGGTGGACCAAGGGGGAGCAGTTGATGTCGCCTTCCTTGACTTTATCAAAGCTTTTGACACTGTTCCACATAGAAGATTGATAAATAAGCTGGGTAGACTTGAGGTGGGTCAGAAGTTGGTCAACTGGGTGGCAAACTGGTTGACAGGCAGAAAACAGAGAGTGGTAGTAAATGGTATACAGTCAGAAGAGATGCAAGTCACAAGTGGGGTACCTCAGGGATCAGTCCTCGGGCCAGTCCTCTTCAACATCTTCATTAGTGACCTTGCAGATGGACTAGAGGGTAAGGCTCGTCTGTTTGCAGATGACACCAAGATCTGCAACAGAGTAGATGATCCAGATGGGTGGGCAGAAGAGAGAGATCTGATAAACTAGCAAAATGGTCAGAAGAGTGGCAACTGGGATTTAATGCAAAGAAGTGCAAAATCGTGCACATAGGGAAGAGAAACCCTGAAGCCACCTATAGGCTGGGAGGGGAGTTGCTAGCAGTCACAAAGGAAGAAAGAGACTTGGGCATCATCATCACTGATGACCTGAAATCATCCAAGCAGACCTCTAAAGCAGTAGGTAAGGCTAGGGGGTGTTAGGGTGTATTAGTAGGGGTATCACAAGTCGTAAGAGGGAGATAATAATCCCTCTTTACAAGACACTGGTTAGGCACCATCTGGAGTACTGCGTGCAGTATTGGAGGCCACACCTTCACAAGGACATTAACCAAATTGAGGCAGTCCAGAGAAGGGCAACCAAAATGGTGCAGGGACTGCAACAGAAGACATATGAGGACAGATTAACAGAGCTCAACATGTATACTCTTGAGCAAAGGAGGGAGAGAGGTGATATGATTGAGGCATTCAAACACCTTAAGGGCATTAACAAGGTGAAAGAGTCTAACATGTTTAAATGTAAGAAGAATAGCAGGACAAGAGGACACAGCATGTGATTAGAGGGGGCCGATTAAGGGGTACTGTGAGGAAATTCTTTTTCACAGAAAGAGTGGTGGATGCATGGAATGGCTTACCACAGGAAGTGGTGGCTATGAATACAGTGCAGGGCTTCAAGCAGGCATGGAATAGGCATAAGGAAGCAATACAAATGACTATGAATAGATAGGTCACTGACAGAGCAAAGGCCGATGGCACATTTATAAGGTAGAAAAACAAATGGGCAGACTGGATGGGCCTTGCGGTCCTTATCTGCCATCAACTTCTATGTTTCTATGAATGGGAGACAAGTCAGATGGGATGACAATTTAGATAAAAAAATACATAATCCACTTTTAAAGAATAATTAATTGCACACAACACCACACAGGCACGCCATTACTGTGCACGCACGTGCGCGCGCGCGCGCACACACACACACACACACACACACTTCCCTTGCAGCAGGATGGAAAACAAATTTTCTATGAAACCAAACTCAGTCATGGCAACTTCAGTAACTGGTGGAGGGGGATGGGAGGGATCAGGATGAGTTACAGGACTGTAACACAAAAACGTCTGAACAAAGTTTGAGATGGGCATGGGCAGACTGCAACATTCAGGATGTCAAACGTCCAACCATTATAACCCATTATAACCCTGGCACTCCTCACAGAAAGCTGTTACAAATGTATGGAGCTACAGCAGAAATCTGTGCTTGTAGCTCGGGAGATGGCAATAAAAGAAATAGATATACCCGTCATACAGAATTACCAATTAGAAGGTCCAACTCATCTGGGGGACGAAGACATTTGATGGTGTCAGACCAAACTGGCCAGGACAGCAAGCTTCTGTTTCTGTTTATAAAACAATGTCTAGCAGGGCTATTATAAAATAAACTGGCAGGCACACACAAGTACTAACCCAATGAATGGCAGAATGGATGCCTCTCTTCTGTAATGTTATGTGCCGGCAAAAAGCCGTCATTGTACTTACTCGAGTTTGACAAGTGAAAGTTACTCATGTTTTCTACAGCAGCCAGTTCATCTAGTTTCTCAGTCAGGATGAAGCACGGAGGCAGTTGACAGACAAGGAAGGTGAGGTCAGCAAGCAGTCTCTGCAGTGGTGGGAGTGCCGGGGGTGTGTCCATTTTGACATGGCTGGGCCTGACTGACCCTGGCTCACTTTCCGTCCTCTCCAAATGTGCAACGCATGGAAGGAACAGCGACAAAATGGAATTGTGCTTACTGACTGAGAATGCACAGAAAACAACCGCCGGCACAAATCCTACTGAAACATCATGTGACCACATCACCCAACAGGTACTACTCCAAATGCTGATTGGTCTTCACTCGCTCTCCTGGTGCACACAGATTGGAGGGTCTGACAGGGGAAAGTGAAAGTGCTGATGGCTGGCTAATACTGTTCTGCCTCAAATTAACCCCTGCTGTAATGGTGTAAGATCTGGGAGGGGGGGTAGAGCCCCTACCTGATCTTCCTTGGGGGGGACTTCAGCCCCTCAGCCCCCCCATAGGCAGTGCCGATGGGTTAACAGATTGATGACCTATGCAGGTGAAAAATAAATGAACCATCATGGAAATAAATTGTTTAGCCCACTAAGGCTCATTTATTTCCACAATTGGTCTTTGCTTGTAAAAATAGCAGTAGTGGTATTTGGTAACACCCACTTAAGTTGTATACATGTAAACCCCCCTTGCAAGAAACTTGCTAGCTTTTGGCAAATCCTCCCCCTGGCACTGGTAGGGAGCTTTCGTGCCTTAGTGAAAATCTTTGTGCCTGCTATTAGGGGCAGCACTCTGCGGAGTATATAAGTTTGAGGCAAGGTTGGAAGAGGAGAGAGATAGGCAGAGTTGGCGGTTGGAAGCAGGGCAGTCTCTGGGCCCCCCTCAGCATTAGACAGGTTGGTCTACATTGGCGGTGCAACAGTCATCTTGTGGGTATCCGTGGGATAGAGAAAGTCAGGCAGTAGCGGTCATTGGGGTTTTCAGAGGTATTTTAATAACATCCCCCCCTCCCCCCGGTAGGAGGCAAAAGTGGAAGAAGACCAGTGGAAAGAGATGAAGATCATTCGGGTAGCAGGTGTTGGCGGCCCTGAATCCTTTTAAGGTATGGTGCACTGGGCCAGTGGGGCTGTTGTGGTGGTGGCAGAGCCACAACAGGGCCTGTCAGTTGGTGGCGGCACCGGCGTGTCTTTTCCTGGGTGGCACATTGGCCCAGGTAGGAGGCTGGAAGGGAGGAATATGACTTGGGACTCGATGGAGCCTGCCATACCTGCGTCTGGGGCAGGTCCCAGGACCCACCATGACCATGTCTGGGATGGGTATTTAGGCAGGTAAGGGTTGCATACTTCAGGAAACAAGAAAAGTCTTATTTGAGCTGCTTGGTTCCAATGGGTAACCTCGTAGGTGGAAGTTTCAGTTATCTGTGTGGCACCATGAACAGCTTCAGGAAGGAAACGTATAAATGGTCACTACACTGGGAGCAGCCATGGAGGCTAGTCTGCTCATCGCCCCAGGGATCACTCTCCCTGGTGGCACTAGAGGAGTTAAACACTCCCCTGCTGAGGAAATAAGGAAAGGAATGAACTGGGAAATTGTGCAATGTAAGCAAATGGGTTCTGTGGAAAAAGTACTTACATAAAGTGCAGGCTCTATCAGTTAAACCTGAAAGCTGTATAATCTGTTGCTCGCTGATATTTTGGAAAAATTCATGCCTAAGGCTGCCAAAGTCATCTCTCTTGATATTTACATTTGTTAGCCCCATGGAGCTGTGTTTCTGAGTCTGAAGAAGTTTAGCTCCTGAACCCTATAATCACTGTGGTGCCCCCAGGAAATACATTTCTTTGGTTTGGATAAATTATTATTATTAAATTATTATATTATTATTTGGAGATTGCAACAGCATTTTAAGTGAATTAACTGTATTTTTATAACCCTATTTATTTATTTCAAGCTAATCAATTCTTCCACAGTCATGAGGCGGGGCTATAGATTAATTCCACCTCAGTCCTGGGTCCTGGAGCGGTGAGATAGTGACTTTGGCAGCTCCTTCATTCGGTGTTTCTGCTGCGGGTGAAAAGCCATCATCCGGGAGGTCTGGAGGCGCTCTACAAGTCAGGAAGATGTCTAAAGGTAGAGTGCCTTCATTATTTCTTTCCATCAGAGATGTTTGTGATTTATCTGCGTGGCAATGTTCAGGATGGTACTTTTGGTCTGGAGCCCCTTTCCCAATTCTTCCACCAGATACCCTTGGACGGGGGAAAGGGGGCTTACGTACATATATTTATGCAATTGACATGGCCCTGAAGAAGTGTAATAAATCAATTTATTTCCATTGGTGTTAAATAAATTGTGGAACCCTGGATTTATTATACCCCTCTCTATCAATCACGCCTGATGTTGCTGCACTGCAACTGTCTTTAAAGCCCCATTTCGGTTTCAGAGAGCACTTTCATTTAGCACTCACCCACCTCCACTGCAGTATCACAGCATAGCTTGGTAGTGTCCTCTACCTCCTCTTCACATGGCTTTGGCTCCAAAACTGGAAACTGCATTAAAAAAAGTTCTCTGTTGAAAATGTGGCTTTCTGCTGAGCCACCTGCAGCTCGCACACCCGCCTGCTCGCAGACCCATCCATCCCACAACATCACTCTACTGCCTCCTCTTCAGATTGCTTCAGCTAGAAAATATTACACAGTGGCAAACTGCATTATTTATAAAAAAAAAGCACAATTTATATTTTAAAACACAGCTTTTCGCTTAGCTGCACGCCGCTCACACACCTCCATGTTTTCCCACCCCCGCTTGCATCTTTAACACTTACCACAAACCTCCACTTCTTGGCAACCACCAGCAACTTCAGTGAATGCAAGATAAATCATATAAATTAAATGGTAGGATCAACCAGAGAAATATTTTGGCTTCTAAACACAAGCTCAGCCAGATGAATGCTAATTGAAATAAATAAAACAAACTGCTGAACAAATGGTGTAACAGCTCCTCACTAAACAAGAAATGCGCTGCCAGGTTTCGCAAACTATTCAGCCCACCCACACACAGAACCTAGCCCAATGAAGTGGCACACTGGAAATGGAGAGATGTAGAGGCCCTAGCAGCCGTGTTTGTGTCCTTAGCAACCTGCTGTAAAGGGCGTAGAGCACGTAAAATCCTCTCTATTTTGTATAAAAAAGACCAACTAAATAAAAAATAATAACCATCCTAAAAAATTACTTCTGTATAGCAGAAATGGAACATGCAGTGGCAGACATGTTAAATAAATGATTTTTGTGCTCTCAAGTAGTTTGACCTCAGATACCTCACTTGTGGCTTACGCCATTTGTGAGGTGACCCAAGGTCAGAGTGCTCTTGTGCAGATAAATCATTTATTTAACTCATCCCCACTGCATGCCACTTATATATTCATAAAAAAGCCTATGCTACTGCATCAGGTGGGGTTCAAGTACAAAGCATAAAAAGTAGAGAAATGTGACATTGGGGTAAAAAGTACCCTGTGCCTTGTTGAAGCTGTGGTGCTGTGTTCCACAGCATTTGAACAATGTTTTAATGCAGCATTGGTGTTGCCCTAACTTTGGTACTGTCTAGTCAGGCATAGAAAACAGTCACTGAGTAGTGCTTGACACACATTATACAATGGCAAGAAAGAATCCTGGCTTCTGATTGGTCAGTTGGCCATCACATCAGGGATGTTATCCTGGCGTAACCCACTGCTGACTTGCTGGTTGCTTTGTTGCATCTTCTTTGAAGAAACAAAAATATTTTCCACACTAACAAAAACATTCTTTAAAATTATTTTTTTTATTCTGTATAAAACAACGAGCCATTGTGTAATAGGACTAATGCCCTCCAGGGTGTGTGTTATGCTGGGATAATATCCCTTCTCAGGTGTTGGATGCCCTCGGTCAGTGGCCTTGGGCCCAACCACCCCAGGTGGGATGTTACCCCAGCATAACACCCACCCTGTCAGGCATTATTCATTTACTAACATTTACACACCAGAACTCAGGAGGAGCGATATAGACTGTGTGTATATTGTTAGCAGTTCGAAGGGATAAGGTATTGCATAAATACGTCCACATAAATATATTGCTGAATGCCAATGTAATATAAACAAAATAAATGATTTCATTAAAAGGGGAATAAATGTCAGAGAAAAGTATCTTATTATACACATGGCAAGGTTACACCACAGTCGAAGTACAGTGTGCTGTTCTGGCCCCCACAATGCTGAAAGGACATAAAGGAAATGGAAAAAATACAGGAAAGGGCTACAACAATGATAAGTAAGCTAGAAAAACCTGCTATATGAGGAAAGGCTGGAAAATCTGGGGTTCTCTCCCTAGACTAATGGAAATGACCAATATTGGTTCAACATATTAGCCGCTGAGTCTTTTTTAATTAACTTGGCATGAAAGTGTTTGCATTATCCACAGTCAGCTACTGCTTCTTCTATGCAATGATATTAGGGGTGGGATATTCAAAGCGGTTGTGCAAGGTGCAAGTGAGATGTGCCAGCGCAACAGTAGATATGCGTCAAAGAGCGATATTCAGTGGGTGAAAATGCACAGCGCAAATCGCAGTGTGCCAATGCGCAACCCTAATGAATGCAAGCGCAAGTGCAGGGGGTGTAGCCATGAATAAACAGCGCAGTGCAATATTCAACAGCAGGCCAATGGTGCAAGCATGGAGCAAAGTTGAGCCTATAAAAGGATGGAGCAAGCAGGGGATGGTGACTTGCACCCAGGGGAGCAGGGGTGAGGAGAGAGAGAGAGAGAGGGAGACAGAGTGAGGGACAGAGACAGTGTGAGACAGTGACAGGGTGAGGGCCATTGGCCAGGCTGGACAGCAGCAGGGGTGCAGGACAGTCACAGAGGCAGGAGGTGCAATGGGCAGTGGAACAGAGTGTGTGACCCAGACTGAGCCCATGGGCAGGCCAGACCGTGCGTGTGGGTCCCCAACACAGAAGTGCACCCAGTGCAGGGGCCCAAGCAGCAGCATAAAGCCGGGGAACCCTAGTGAGACAGCTGCAGGGGGGGGCAGACATGCTGGGCCATGGCCAGTGCAATATTCCAGATGGAGGCGGTAATGAAGGGTGTGAGGAGGCAGGCGGCTGAGCAGCGCGGCCGTGGAAGGGCCTGGCGGTGGTAGGCCCAGAACAGGTGGTACCGTGCCCACACCACCTTTGAACAGTACAGCGTCACTGAGATTATGGTCCGGTAATTCAGAGGCAGCTCTTTGAGCTGTGCAGTGATGAGATGCAGGCACCCACAAGACGGAGCTACGCCCTGTCAGTGGAGACCAAGGTCATGGCTGTGATGTACCTGCTCACCACGGGCACCTTCCAGAGACCAACAGGGGACACCACATGCATAACCCAGTCGGCCACGTTATGGATCCTCACGCAATTCCTCAACGCACTGCTGCCACATGCTGCAGAATTCATCCACTTCCCCAGAACACAGGCAGAGTGTACAGCAAACATGCAGGAGTTCTTCAGAGTTGCACGTATGCCTATTGTGCTAGGGGTCATTGACTGCACCCATGCAAGTATCCACACACCACCGGGGATGGAGGGGTTAGCCTACATCAACAGGAAGGGCTACCCCAGTGTCAACTGCCAGGCGGTGTATGATGCCATGGGGAACATAATCAATGTCTGTGCCACACACTCTGGGGAGCACACGATGCCTTCAGCTGGCACAAGTCTGTACTGTGCAGCAGGTTTGAGAGTGGGGACATCCCTACTGGCCACGTAGTAGGTGAGTATGCAGCAGGAAAGGGCAGCCCTGCTCAACAGGGCAGGACGTGGGGGGGGGAGATGCTATGCAAGGGGTGTAGAGGGTTCATCTGTGTAGGAAGGGGGCAGCCACACTGACCAACGTGCTAACCCAACATGTTCCCCCACAGACAGCAGATACCCACTCAGGCCCTGGCTGCTCACCCTATACTGACGCCCGTCAACCC
Organism: Neoceratodus forsteri; assembly: GCA_016271365.2. Classification (NCBI taxonomy): domain Eukaryota; kingdom Metazoa; phylum Chordata; order Ceratodontiformes; family Ceratodontidae; genus Neoceratodus; species Neoceratodus forsteri. The sequence goes on along the minus strand of CM028133.1, from coordinate 43,078,091 downwards.
CAGCGCAGGAGAGATACAACGAGGCACACGCCGGCACATGGAACATCATTGAGCATGTGTTTGAACTGCTGAAGGCACGTTTCTGTTGCCTGCACAGGTCTGGCAGTGCCCTACAGTACAGTCCCTCGAAGGCCTGTGGCCTATTCCTGGCCTGCTGTGTGCTACACAACATGGCCACTGACCATGGGATAGCCATCGAAGTCGAAGAGGGGAACAGCAGTGGGGACGATGTGGATGCCGGGGCCAACAGTGGTGGGCAGCCCCCCCAGACGACGGGAGCCCTGGCTGTGCAGGATGGCCCAGCGGCACAGGGACACCATTGCAGAGGAGCACTATGGTACATGCAGGTAGGTGAACAGGTCCACACACAGGTCACAGGGATCGGGCACAGTAAACAGGCATTGCTGGCAGGGTCCCACAACAGACACGGCCGAAGGGGGGCATCGACGCACAAGGGACAGGTCACCATGGAAGCACCCCTCACAGAACAGTGGACCCCACACACACAGCCCCACACACCCACACCCACACAGGCACAGTCACATGGGAACACACACACACACACACACCCCAAGGCTGCCAGCGAGCATGTGTCAGACGCTGAACACCGGTGCACTGAGGCGGCCGGTGCTGTGATGGCATAATCATGCACATGCCATGGTGGCCAGCAGCTGGGAGGGTGTACACAAGGCGGGCATGACATGCGGCCACAGTTGTCATGGCCCAGGTATGTACATGCACATAACACACCTCTGTACATGCAAGACTGTGGCAGGTAGTGGACAGGAAGGGCGGCGGATCATGTCCACCATGCAGGGGCACGGCCACCATGGAGACATGTGGATGGCCCCGCCTAGACCACCCAGCAGATGCAGGCTGTGCAGCAGCGACAAGGGGTGTCACAGATGTACCCCCAGGCATGTTGCTGCGAGAACACGACTGGGCATTGCAGGCATCTGCAGACCCCTGAACAGGCCTGCTCCAGGTGTGCCTGGGATGCCCACAGCTGATCCCGACAACGACATTGCTGGGGTCGCATGACACCAGAACCGAGAGGTGGAGAATGCACTCTGCGGTGACTGCCATGGAGGGCCCTGCACCAGGTTGGCCAGAGGTGCCAGGCTGACTGTGACCACAGTGGTGAGCTGATCCAGGCCTGCAGTCGTGTCTTCCCACATGCATGTGGCCTAGGCCAGGAGCTGCTGAAAGTCCTGGTCATGCCTCCCTGTGGACTGCATGCACCCCTGCCACGATCTGCATCTGTTGCTGCACGGATGCCCTGAGCAGACAGGTGTGCTCGTCAAGTGGGTCAGCGCCCTGGGAGGGGCTTAAGCATTATGCCGACCCATGGGGGTTCTACGGCCCCACAGCACAGCCCCCACACAGGTGGGGGCTGCACAGAGGGGACCTCTTGGGCCTGTATTGTCTGCGGTGCACTGGCAGTGGACACTGCACCTGGTCCACCCTCAGCACCATCCTGCTGCGGCCGCTTTCCCTCCAGCCACTGTGCATGCAACATTGCCAGAGGGGCTGCACCCCCACCACCAGATGGGCTTGACTGCGCCACAGGTACTGTGGCCACCGCAACACCAGGTGGTGAGGCTGATGGGTCTGCCAGTGCCACCCGTGCACCATCGGCACCGCCATGTCCGGTGCATGGTAGAGGTGCCTCCCTCGTTACAGCATCACCACTGTCCTGGGTAGTGGTCATATCGTCATCAGACGCGGACACTACCCTGATCACTATCTCAGCATACTGGACCCCATGGCAGGCATCCCGCTGAAACACTGCCTGGGCCTCATCCGCGCTCATGCCACAGGCATCCATGTGGACAGTGGGGTGGGTCCAGTGGGGGTCCAGGCCACGGACCCTAGTGGAGGTGGATGGGTGCTCCTCCAGGTCCCTGACATCACCTAGGGTGGGCACCGCTGCCCCTGCATCCACACATAGGCACTCTTGATCTGTAAGGGAACATATACATGTCAGTGCCACCACCATGCACCCCTGCCCCAATGCAACCTTTACCCACATCCCCATGCACCGCTTTACCTACCATGCAGTGAAGGGCTACCCCTATCTGGAATCCACCACCAGGAAAGCCCTCAACAGTGCTGCGCCGCATAGTCACTGCCCCAAGCTTCTCCTGCGGTGTCAGCTGTGGCACCTCAGGCTGTTCATCGCCCACAGTGGCATGTGCTGCCCGGATGACTGCCACCTTCTCCTTGATCCACCTGTGGTCCATGCCCACCTTCTTCTTGCATTCCTGCACCAACCTCGGATGGACACCCTGCAGGTTCACAACCCTGGCTACACCCGCCCATGCTTCCGCCCTGGCTTGCTGGGTGCCTGTGGAGCCACTCAGGAGGGCTCCTGGTCCAGGAAGATGTCACATAGGGCATTGCACTCTGCCCTTGTGAAATTGGGCCTGCGCTTCCATGCAGGCCCCAGCTCCTCAACTTCCTCTTGCTCTGACATGCTGTTCCTGTGGGTGGTGACATATGGTTAGTGCTGGTTGCCTCACATGAGGCCCCCCACCACAGTCCGGACATGCCTAGTGCCTGGCATCCTACCTGTGAAGGCTGCAATACCGGTCTGGTGCCTGTGCTGCCACATGGCACCTGCATAGCACATCACATGCAAATGAGGGAATGCACAACTGTAATGAGATGTAAATACCTCTGATGCGCTGCGGATGTGCTGATCTGCTAATCTGCATATGCCTGCTGAATATCATGGAAATGCACATTGCGCGGTGGAGTTGCTCATGCGCATGTCATGGCGCATCTGTGTGACGTGCGCAGTCCGCATGGTACAGCGCTTGCGCACACTGACGTCACGTACGGCGGTGGCGCTTCCTATGCACAGTGTGGTACAGGCGGCACGGCACTCTGCCACTATTGGGCAAGTGGTGCACTTGCACTGTACACCCATTGGTGCCCATGCGCTATTGGCGCATGGCCCATGGGGCACACTGGACCCAATCACGTACCATGCTATCCATTCCCTATCGCTCTGATATGCATGGTACGCATACCGCCCTTTGACCCCTGCATGTGCACCTTGACCCTCGGGTGCCTGCGGCACATTCCAGCATTGCCCCAGCCGTATTATGCATACCCTGCCAATGTGTGATCGGGGATGGCAGCGCATCGCCAGGTGTGCTTCACATCCATCGCATGTGCACTTTGTGCGCTCACCAGCGCCATTATGATTCTGTGGTTCTGGATACAGCCGTGCCTCACAGAAGCATGCCTAGAGCACCAAATTGGACCCAGGTAGAATTGGTCAACCTGGTGGTATTGGTGGAGCCACATATTGGTTCCCTCTATGGGCAGGTACCCATGGACCAGCCACGCACTGAGGTGTGGCAGAGGCGCTTGAGGAAGCCACTGGATCATGCCATAGCAGGAAGCAGTGCTGCCACAGGTATGGGGACCTGCGGAGGAGGGATCCGGACCATCTCCGGACACTGCAGGCATGCATCTGGAGGGGTGCTGTGCCACGGCCAGGTGAGTACACATATTCCCATCCATGCCATGTCGGTATTGTGTGGGTTACCAGTGGGTGTCACACCATGCTACTGTGGGTGGGGCCAGTGGTTGGGAATGCCGCTGGCCATGGCAGTGTACCATAGGTGTGCTGTGCCATGGCATTGCAGCTGTGCTGGGTCATGGGGTATACTGTGCTGGGGGGCATGTGTTGTTGCCCGGTGCTGATGTCTGTCTCTCACTGTCTCCCTACTAGGCCCTGAAGATTGGCGCAGAGCCCAGATGGCAGGTGCCGCTGCCGGACGCCAGCAGCCCGGTGGTGTCGCTCAGCGGAGGGATGCTGCCCAGCTTGGAGGTGCAGGTGGCCAGGCACCAGTCGGGCCACAGCTTGCAGGGAGGCACTTTGGTGGTGTATGCTGTTGTGTGGGGTAGGGGTGGGCCACAGCCCCCCATGCACATGGCCAGTACATGCCGTGCTTCACCAGCATGGTCCACTGCACCATGCTGTGCCCTGGGCATGTGTGTGTGGCCTCTGTGGGTGGGCTGTGGGTGCATCCGGTTCCCAGCCAGGCCACTGACAGCCCCACACAATGGCGATTCACTTGGCTGCCATGGCTGTGGCATGCTGTGCATGGCTGGTGGTAGTGTGCAGTGCTGTGCATGGCTGTGGATGGTCAGGATGGTGGCTCGTGTGGGCACGCACGCTGTGGTCAGCTGTGTGCCCCCTACAGGGTGCATGCCACCACTGTCCACTGTGCATGATGGGTGGGGTACAATCATGTGGGCGTGCACTCATTCTTGTCCCCTCCTTTGTCCTAGGTGCCCATCTGGTGGATGTGCATACCAGGCTGCTGGAGCAGATCTTGAGGGTCACCACGGCCACACTTGTGGTGACCCGCATCATACGATGGGCCCTGTTTCAGCCACAGAGGAGAAGGTGGCAGAGGTGCTGTTAGTCGTGGACCTCCCGAGGGGCCCATTGGCCTGCATCACCCTTCCTTCCACTGACACCCCTCCCATTCCTCTATTGTACACAGCCTACCATGTCCCCTGTCTCCCCACCCCCCTTCCCCAACCTACATTATAGATTGTGGTCTCCCCTTTCCTTCACCGCTATCCTTGTTCACCTGTAAATAATTTGTTGTTGTAGTTGGTTGTTGCTTTTAATACATTTCTATTTTGGTAGCCATCCATGTCTGTGTCTGCTTCGCAGCTGGCTTTGGTGCCATGCTGCAGTGGTGTGCATGGTGGCTGTGTGGTACATTTGTGGTCACCTGGGGTTTCTGTTAGGTGGTCTGTGCACAGTGGCTTGTGTGTGTGTGTGCCCTGTGGCATGCGTTTGTTTCCTGCTGGGCTGTGTGTCCGGTGTGTTGTATGCTATCAGCTTGTGTGATGTCTGCTTTGGTCCAGGTACCATGTCCTGTGCTGTCCTGTGAGTGTTGCCCGTGGCTGCCTGCCAGTGGCCATGGGTGTCATGCCACCTCCATGCACTGCAGTGGACTGTGTGGTCAGGGCATGCAGCTGTGTGCCTGCCTTGCCCCCCTCTGGCCATCCCCTGCCCTGTGGTGACAGTGTGTCCTGCTCTTGTGACCTGCTCCACACTATGCCAGGTGCCCTTTGCTATGGCCTGTGCACCTCTGTCCCTTGCCTTGCCCATGCTGTGCTCCTGCATTTCCTGCCTTACTCCATTGTGCAACCATGGTTGTGCAATGGCACCTGCTGACTTTCTCCCTGGCGTAGCCCTTGTTGCACTATGGTGCATCCCTGCGATATTCAGCCGTCTTGCGCTGTCACTTGCCTTGGTGCTCAGCCTTTGAATATCATGTTGGTTGCACACCTACGCAGTGTACCTGTGCTGCTCCACCCTTGCACTTGCTTCTGGTGCATTTCTGAATATCCCACCCTAAGTGTCCATGTGAGAAAATGGCTAATATGGTTAAAGGGCTTAAACAAAAGAGGTTGTGGCTAAAATAAAAATATGGGGTTTAGCCAAATGGCCAATTATTATTAGTGTCTAGCACCAACCTCGACCCAGGGGAGATAATGATTGATTTATTCAAAATTATGAAAGATTGTACAAAAATAAATCAATACCTGCTAGTTAGCAGAAGCAGACTAGCAGAATCAGTGGAATGGCATACAAGTTAAGGGGGTGAAGGAAAGGGTACTCTCCTTAATATCTGCCTTTCTTCTAAATAATTAAAACAGCTAGTATGACTTTTGCATAATCTCTACCTGTGGAATGATGCCCCAGAACTTAGAATGCCTTTTAAATGAACACTCTTTCTGTGCTGGTCTCACCAGCAGCTTTCACCTAACAGGTCATTTGGTGAAGAGTCTAGCTGTAGCTGAGATTTAATTTTAAAAACAATGACAATATCAAAAATTATCAATTAGAATTGTGTAAAAATAGTAAAATAACAAAAATGTGTAAGCAAATGTTAAATAAAACTTGAACACATAAATAGAAACTGGCAAAAGCTCACTGTAAAGCTCACGCTACAGTGGCCATAAAATTATTTATTTGTTTAGTTAGTTAGTTATTTGAAATTACTCCAACTGAAATAATTCCATGGAATGCAGCATCCCTCCCACATAGTTTTGTGTCATCTGCGAAGAGACACAACCTGCCCTGTATTCCTTCTCCAGTGTCACTAATGAACATGTTGAAGAGGACCGGACCTAGGACCAGTCCCTGTGGAACCCCACTTGTAACCTCCCTCTCTTCTTATTTAACCCCACTCATAACCTCCCTCTCTTCTCATTTACATAGGTTATATAAGCTACTTAGACTTTTGTCCTTAATGCTTGCCACACAACTATATTATATTATTTTGCTCTTTTCCATATGATAGTTGTCCAAGCCAACTTTAAATGCCTCCATAGTCTTGCTTTCCACTATGTCCCTAGGTAAACTATTCCACATTGTTACTCCTCTCTGGCTAAACCAATTCTTCCTTTTTAGAGTATTCCATTTGTCCATCTCCAATTGCAACCCATGCCTCCTGTTTTCATACCCATAATTTACTTTAACTATGAGTCTTACATCTTTGCAAAGTTGTCTATCCTGAACTGCCCTATAGATCATACACACATCTCCCCGGAGTCTTCTGTATCGCAGTGTATATAACCCTAGTTCCTGTAGTATCTTCTCATAATCTTTATTCTCCAGACCACATATTCTCTTGGTTGCTCTTCTCTGTACACCTTCCAACCTCCTCATGTCAGCTTTAATGTATGGGACCAAATCAGCGCACTGTACTCGAGGTGTGGTCTCACCAGTGCCTGATAGAGTGGCAGAATCACCCTTCTATCTCTACTTCCAATGTGTCTAAAGATGCAGTTCAATACTTGATTTGCTTTTTTAGCAATTAGTCCACAGCATGTGCCAAATTTCAAATCACCTGTAACTCTTACCTCGAGATCCCTTTCTCCTTCAGTTCTATGTAATGTATTCCTCCTAGTTTATAGACAGTGCAGTTATTACCTCTCCCTAAATGCATAACTGCACATGTATTTATATTCAAAGTTAATTTAAACTGCTCAGTCCATTTGCTCAACAAGTCCAGAGTTTGTTGAACATTTTGTTGTTCCTTATTATTATTTACTATGCCTCCTATTCTGCAATCATCTGCAAATTTAGTCAGCCAGATATTTGGGGAGTTACTCACAACTGAAGAAACATATATATTAAACAAGCATGGTCCCAGCGCGGATCCCTGAGGAACCCCACTGGTAACATCCTCCCAGTCGGACTTAACACCCTTTATGATAACTCTCTGTCTTCTATCATACAACCAGGCCTTCACCCAGTTTATTATGTTGGCAGGTAATTTGGTGCAAGCCAAGACCTCAATCAATTCTTTGTGAGGTATTTTATCAAATGCTTTAGAAAAATCTAAAAAAGTAATATCCACTGCATTACCCAAATCCAAGGCTTCATTTGCCTTTTCATAAAAAGTTAGCATATTTGTTTGACGTGATCTAAACTTTGTAAAACCGTGTTGGGACTAATCTGCCATTCCATGTAGCGTTAAGTGGTCTAATATATGCTCTTTTATTATCCCCTCCAGCATTCTGCCCACCACAGAGGTCAAACTGACTGGTCTAAAGTTCTCTGGTTTTGTATTTGGACCCATTTTTAATAGGGGTACTACTTCTGCCTCCCTCCAACCCTGCACCCCCGTGGCTAGGTCCATAGAGTTCTGAAATATATAGGACAGTGCTGGGGCTATGCTATCTGCTATTTCTCTAAGTATACGAGGATGTATACCATTTGGCCCAGCAGATTTATTAATGTTGACATCCTTTAATCTTTTCAAAACCTCCATTTGATCAATCACAATTTGTCCTTCCTGTGAACATAGCATAGTCTCACTGACTAGATAATTATTTTTTTATTAAACACTGAACTAAAGTATAGGTTTTGCATATTTGCCAATTCCCTGGTGTTAGTCACAGTTTCCCCAGTGTATTAATATATGGGCCAATATTATTGGGAGTCTTTTTTTATCATTAATATATGTAAAAAAAAAAAAAAGCCTTGTAGTTTTACCCCACTCTAGCAGCTAGCTGAATCTCATATTTAGCCTTGGCCATTTTCATTTTTATCTTAAGTTGTTTAACCTTTTCCCTATAAATTACCCATCCATCAGAGTTGTGTTTTTTATTTACTCATTTGAAATATCTTTTTCCTTCACCAGTTTCTTAATTTTAGTATTAAACCAATCTATATTGCCTGACATACCTACTTTACTCTTTTTAGGCACAAAAGCATTTGTTTTGGTTAACAACTTGTCATTTAGTGTTTCCCACATATGTTCTAGACCTAGAGATAGATTTGCAAATTCTTTTTCCCACTCCCAGCTAGCCATTCTTTATTTCATTCCTGGAAAATCTGCCTTACCAAAGTTTAATTTTTCTGTCTTCCTAGAGTGTAGATTAATGCTAGATTCTCCACACTTTTCAAACAATACCCTACAGTGATCACTATTTGCTAAGGGGCTACATACTTCAATATGTTTTATATTATTACTCATATTTGTTAGAACAAGGTCTAGAATATTTGAACCCCTGATTAGAGATTTCACCTGTTGTTGCTTTCCTGTCTGATCTAGTATTTCTGGAAATTCCACCTCTGTGTTAGTCTTGCCCTTTAATTCTACCCAGCAATTATTCAGCGTATTAAAATCTCCTGTAAGTAAAATATTTTCAGCTGGATCTAACCCGGCAATATATTTTATTAGGAGATCATTATCTTGTTTATCTATAGATGTAAATCTATACACTAGTCCTAATCTTGTCTTAATTTGAGATTTTTGCATTATTTTAATCCACAACATCTCTACATTATTTAGTCGAACTGTTTCCTGCTTATTTTTTATAGACTCACTAATGTTTATCGCTATACCACCGCCTCTCCTATGTTCTCGTGATCTAGAGTAGAGTTTATACCCCTTTATATTTTTCTCCCAGTTGTCTGATTCATCCCACCAGGTTTCTGTCACCAAGGCAATATCAATATTATAAGATACTAACATATTTTGGAACTCATTAAATTTATTTGTCAGACTTCTTGCATTAAGCAGGACAATATTCCACTCTACACCCTTTTTTGCATATTGGCTCTCATTTGTATGCCCAATTATGTTTGAAACAACCCTCTCCTCTCCTTCCACTTTAAATGAAATTGAATCACTTTGTTAAATTTTGTACCAAGGATTCTAGCTCCTGCCCCGTTTAAGTGTATACCATCATATTTGAGTATTGCCTTGTTTTGAAATGTGCTTGTATTGTCTATAAAGCCAATTTTTCTGCCATGCAAAAAGTCAGTAGCCATTCATTTATCTGATTTATGGCTCAGTTCCTGTACCCATTTAGGCCACGTGTTGGTAAAACACCTGAAATTATAACATCCCCCCCTTTGTCCTGAATTTTTCTAACTATTTTTCTAAAGCAATCTTTGATGGTTTCCACATAGCTTTTTCCTATATCATTAGTCCCAACATGCATTATGACTAGGGTTTGATATGTATTTTCCTTTAGGCCATCTAGTATTTTGTCCAGATCTGTCACCCTCACTCCTGGTAATGTACTAACAGTTGTGTACATTTTCCTATTTCTGCAGATTATTTCATCTTTTCCTCTTGTTATAGAGTCGCCTATTACTAAAATATATTTGCATCTTGGCTTGACTGGTTTCCAAAATGCCCACAGATGTGATATGCAAAGTATTTTCAGCTTTAGAGTCTGGATGTTGTTCCTCATTTGTTTCTGCTACATCAGCCTTCTCCTCATTATAAATTTCCTCATTCAGTTATTTGCTATCATCTGTTGATTCCTCAGTGTTTGCTAATGATTCATATTTACTAGACAATCTGAGGGTACCATTTGGATGCACACTTCCCTTTTTGTTCATAGCCTTCTTATTGCTTGTTTTAGTTAGCAAACCTTTATTTTTGTTTGTCTGGTTTGCTGCTGGTTTACTGTATGTCTTGCTGATAAGCCAGTGGGTGTGCTAGTTGCCAAATTCTCCCCTTGTTCTGTTAGGCTATCAGACACTAAATCAATAAACCCCTCTAGGTCCCTAATTTCTTTTTTTACCTTCAGCATCTCTAATAGCAATTTAATCTATTCCTGCAGGGTCTCAATTAACAAGCAATTGTCACATCAAAATTGTTGTAACTTTGCTCCCTCGGTATACATTTTACATTGCAAACATTGTTTCTACAGCTCCTTAGTTTTTCCTTTTCCTTGTGACATGATGGATTTTTTTATCACAATATATAAGCAAGTACTTGGCTCACCTACATGTTTTCTTGGTTGCTAGTTTCCTCTCCCCAGACCCTAGCATCACAGTGGACACAGCAGACACATGCAGACATGCGTGTCTCTGCACACATTTCCATGTGCGAAGCCGAGCTCTAGCTCCGCTCATGCTCACTCCCTCTCACATGAGCTATGTCTTTTTATGTCCCCCAACCAGGAAGTGCAGGGCAGCCTCCTTCCTGTACAGCTCAGGGGCTCAGAAGCCTGAATCAGCACACAAGCTTTAAAAGCAACTTTATTTAAAATAAAACAATAAAATGTGCCACTTCATGCGGTGGACTTAAGCGACAGGGAGCACTACACTTGCAATCCCAGCTGCTAACTGTGTTTTTTTGGTGTGCCTGGGGAACGTAGGTGGCTCCTCCACCTTCCCACTAGGCTCTGGGCTGATGAGCAGGCACTATACCCCAGGATACACTTCCGTAATAGTAACCACGGCAACCAGCCCTTTCATTTACTTCTCACCAGAGGCCCTCCGAAACACAGATCCCAGCCAAAATAACCCTTTCAGCTAGATGCTGTAATTACCATAGCGCACCAACTTTTGATACATTAGCTTCTCTCTCATCCGCTCTAACCCCATTGACCACCACCCTCTGCTGCCTCCCAGCTGATCACTAGCAGCATTTCCCTAACTTATCTATCTTATAATAATCCATTCGGGGGGATAGAGTAGGGAAGGGTGAGTTGTACTAGCTGTTCTAATTACTTAGAAGAAGGGCAGATACTATGGTGAGTATTTCCTTCTACAACAATAGCATAGAACATCTAGTCCAACTCTTGCAGATTCCAAGTAGTACCCAGGGTTGGATGGTTTTATGATTACCTTGGGAAACAGATTCTGCAACACTGAGGTGTCAAACATGGCATCCTTTCTGGTCTGTAGTATGTAATGAGTGTGTGTGCAGAAGACCAGGTTGCAGTCCTACAGATTTCATCAAGGTATATGCTTCTTCTTCTTGTAGCAGAGGCTGCTGTTCCTCACATACAGCATTCTCGATTACCACAGGTGCACTTTAACTGCTGTCATGTAACAGTACTGGACAGTGTATACTATCCATCTTGACAATCTCTTTTTACTGCCAGGGTTTCCCTGTGACAATTCTCCATAAGTGACATGTAACTGCTTGTTGTCACTAAAGCTGTGCGGAATGAGAACATTCTGAATTTGCAGTATTCCAAAGGAATTCTATGACATTCGGAGAAATCCCATGGAATGTCATCAGAATTTTGTAGAATTTTTGAAATGTATTAATTTGACCATAACTCAGCTGTTCATTGAGCTAGAGATCTGCAATGTGTCATGATTGCTTGCTGGTAGGTGCCATGTTTTGGGCATTGTGAGAAGGCGGAGGGGAAGGGGATCCCGAAGGTCTTGTTGAGGATGGGGGATGGGTGATTGGATAGAGACAGTGGAGTCCAGCAGATGCCCTGGGGTGCAGTGGAGATGGGATTGAGGTCCTCTTTGTCTTGTGCTTATACCCAAGGGCTCTGTTTTGGACAGGCAGATGGTGGGGCCATCCTTGGAGTTTCATCCCTCCCAGGCAGTCTTATGCAATCCCAGGTCTATTAAAAATAAGACCACGGTGGTAGCAGATCTTATTGCCACCACAGACCTGGCTTGCATCACCAAGACCTGGCTGGATCAAAATTCAGGACGTAGTTTGGCTTCCACAGTTCCAGCCGGGTTCTCTGTGATACCATACCTGAGAGCTGACCCTAGGGGCGGGGGAGTCGCTATCTGTTTTAGACAGGAACTAGATGTTAGGGAGTTGCTGGTGGGGTCAACCAATGCCTTTGAGTGTACAACAGGAGCCAGTGCAGGTTTCAGTATCCTTTTCATTTACTGTCCACTGGATGATGGGAGGGCTTTCCTGCAGGGAGTAATAGACTTTGTTGCTGGCCTGGTGCTGGAGGCTACCAGTTGATTGACTCTGGGGGACTTCAACACCTGGGTCAACAATGAACTGTTGCTATTTGGTCAAGACTTCCTCCAACTGATGGATTCATTGGGCCTGACAGGGGTTATTACTGCCGCTACCCTGGGGGGGCACTCATTGGACTTGGTGTGCCACCTGGGGATGGAAATCTCCGATATGGAGGTGGATCCTATCAGCTGGTCTGACCATCGCTCCCTGAAGTTCAGTTTTGCAACTCCAAAAAGTAGGCTTGCCCAAAAGGAAATGGTACAGTTTTGTCCTTTACAGGGTGTTACCGCTGAATGCCTAATGATGGTGCTGGACGTTTTAGGTATTCTGACTGATAGCTCTGACCCAGGAGCCCTGGTACTTTCCTACAATACAGTGGTGACCAGGGCCCTGGATGTCATTGCTCTGGTCCATGCTCCCCCCCTTACTCTTCACCTGGGTGCCCCATGGTTTGATGGTGCACTTAGGGAATTGAAGAGGCAGGGTGAATGTTGGAGAGACACTGGCAGAAAACTCACCTGGAAGAGGATAGACTTAGATTGTTAGACCATTATGAGGTCTATCAATCAGCAATCTCTCATAAAAAAGCAGAATTCCTGTTCAGAGAAATTGCTTCAGCAATGAACAGGTCAGCTCAGCTATTTTGGACCATGGACAGACTGTACAATAAAGCCTGTCTGTGGTCTGCTTGAGCATTATCACTAGAAAAATGTGAGGAGTTTGTGCAGTTCTTTGCTGATAAGGTATCTTCCATTTGGACAGAGATCAGCCAGTGATCAGCCGGGAGGTACAAGTGCTCAGGTGACCTGGTCTACTGGTCTACTTTTGGCCAGCTGGAAGTCATGGATATAGTGAGGATCATCCAGACTCTATGGCCTACCTGCTGTAGTTTGGATCCAGGCCTAACTCACCTCCTTGTGGGGTGTATTGAGGTCATTAACCCAGTCTTGGCTGGGATAGTAAGGGTATCATTAGAGAGAGGGAACTTTCTGGATCCTTAAAGGAGGCGGTAGTGTGTCCCTTCCTGAAAAAATCCTCCCTTGACCCTGACTGCCCAGCTAACTACAGACCAGTCTCTAACTTGCCTTTTGTAGGTAAAGTTATTGAGAAGGTGGTCACACTGCAGCTGGAAGATCATTTGACAATCCATAATATCTATGGCCCTCTCCAGTCAGGCTTCAGGAAAATGCATAGCACCGAGATGGCTCTGGTACAGGTACTTAATGATCTCCTAATGGCCAGAGATCAGCGCGCTTGTTCCATCTTGGTTCTCCTAGATCTCTCAGCAGCTTTTGACACTGTGGACCATGGGGTGTTGCTTGAGTGCCTGTAGTTCTTGTGTGGGCTGAGTGGGGTAGTCCTCAGCTGGTTTCAATCATTCCTCGAGGGTGGGGTCTGGGGTGCATTTCTTGACCCCTAGGGGCCTGACCTCTGAGGTTCCACAGGGCTCAGTACTGTCCCCCATGTTGTTCACAGTGTATATGCTGCCATTAGGAGACATTATTAGAAAGTATGGGCTGCGTTTTCACTACTATGCAGATGATTATCAGCTCTACATGTCTTTTGTGCCAGACCAGAAGTGTGGTATTCTCTTGGTGTTTAATAATTGCCTCCAGGAGATACAGGAATGGATGAGCATGAGCTGGCCAAGGTTGAATCCAGGAAAAACAGAGGTACTGGTTGTGGACCCTGATCTGAGGATGACTGGGATATAGAGGGGAGGCCTTCGGGTTTATATTTTGAGGGTGCCAAACTCAATGCCTCGGGCCAGGTGAGGAACCTGGTGGTGATATTTGATGAAGGCTTGACCATGAAGGCTCAGGTGTCAGCTGTAGTCAAGTCTTCCTTTTACCATCTAAGGAACATTGCCAGGGTGAAGCATCTGGTTCCATCTGAAGATCTACCTACTTTGGTCCACACCTTTGTTACAACTCATCTTGATTATTGCAACACCTTCTAGCTAGGGCTACTGGGGTGGATATCCTCTGACTGCAGCTGGTGCAGAATGCATCAGCAAGGCTGTTAACTGGAGTTTCCAGGTCCAGTCATATAACTGTGAACTACACTGGCTGCCAGTGCAATGGTGGATCACCTTCAAGGTCGCATTGCTAACTTATAAAGCCCTACACGATCAGGGACTTCAGATTTGCTGTTATCATACTGTCCCTCCAGTTCACTCCAATCCTCCAGTGAGGGATTGCTGGAGATTTTCAGGGTACATTTGAAAACATCTGGAGGTAGATCCTTTGCCTTTATGGTGCCTACACCGTGGAACTGTCTGCCTCATAGGATGTGAGATAGCCTGACCGTAGAAGATTTTAAGAAATCCCTGAAAGTCCATCTTTTTGCACAGGCTTTTGATGATCATGGCTGATTTACTGGAAATTTGATTATATGAAAATCACCGCATTGTGGGTGTGAAATGTTTTTAACAAATTTTAATTTCAATTTTAAGCTGTTTAATGTATTAAGTTTAAACTGTTTATGGTTATTTTGTAAAGGTGCCCTGAGCTTTGGAAGGGTGCTTTATACAAATAAAGTTTGCTTTGCTTTGCTAATAGGTCCAACATATCATTGCATTAGGATGCATCATCTCAAAATTATAGGTAGTCAAACTTTGTCATTTTACTTTTTGTGGGAAATTTCATGAACATTTTTATCTGACTATAACTCAGGCACATTTGGAGCTAGAAATTTCAAACTAGATACACATATAAATGTAGTAGTAACTCATATACCTACAAGAATTTATAAAATTTTGATGAAGGCTTCCAAAATTATACTAAAATAACTAAAATCTAAATGTTGGCAAAATATTTGGCTACCGGTAGAACAGCCCTCTTCAAAGCTTGAGACTTAAAACTTGGTGCACATAGCCATGTTGAATATTTATCTTACTCCTAAACTATGGAGAAATTTAGATGGAAATGTTAAGATTAGATGGGGAAAAAATGAAAATTTAATTTTGATCAAATGTTTGGACAATGGCCACCCACAATTCACCCCATCAATCTCGAACTCTGACATTTGGTACGCTTATGAAAGGCATCAGTACCTGTATAGCTGATACATTTGGCATCATTTAGATATGTACTTTGGAAACTAGATCAAAATAACTGAAATTTAAAATGTGGCAAAATTCTACTGAATTTTTGAAATGTATTAATTTAACCATAGTTCAGCCTTCTATTGAGCCAGGTATCTGAAATGTGGCATGGCTACTTGCTGACAGGAGTTCTAATTTTGCACCAAATATCTTGACATTAGGAAGCATTGCCCCAACATGATAGTTGCTCAAAGTCTGTCATTTTATTTCTTGTGGGAAATTTCCTGAGCATTTTGTATCTGCATATAACCCAAGAACCTTTAGAGGTAGAAATCTGAAAGTAGGTACATATATAAATGTAATAATGTGGTGGTTGGTACAGAGTTGTGCTGTAGTCCGATTATAGTAAAAAGGTGACAACAGCAGTTGTGTTATGATGACCCAGGTAAATTGCACACTAATTACTAACACCAGTGTTGCTCACAGCAGACGGAATGGTGGGAGGACACTTCAGCTTCTAAGGAAGGTGGGTGGTATCACCTGACAAAGAGAGGTGGGAGTCACGAATGAGGTACAGATATGTCACTGTATTTATTTTATAACCAGGGAAAGGAAGACATGGTCACAGGGAAGAAGAGGAAGACTAAGCACTCTAAACTTCCTATAAGAGGAAGACTCTAAACTGTAAAATCACTGTAATGCAAGAGCTGTAAGAGCCTCTAAACTGTAAGAGTACTGTAATTCAAGAGCTGTAAGAGTACTGTAATTCAAGAGCTATACGAGCCTCTAAACTGTAAGAGTGCTGTAATTCAGTAGCTATAAGCACCTCTAAACTGAAAGAGTACTGTAATTCAATAGTTATAAGCACTTCTGAACTGTAAGAATACTGTAATGCAAGTGCTATAAGAGCCTCTAAACTGTAAGACTACTGTAATACAAGAGCTGTAAGAGCTTCTAAACAGTAAGACTACTATAATTCAAGAGCTATAAGAGCCTCTCAACTATAAGAGTATTATAATTCAAGACCTGTAAGAGCCTCAACTGTAAGAGTACTGTAATGCAAGAGCCGTAAGAGCCTATAAACTGCAAGAGTACTGTAATTCAAGAGCTACAAGAGCCTCTAAACTATAAGAGTACTGTAATTCAAGAGCTGTAAGAGCCTCTCAACTGTAAGAGTACTGTAATGCAAGAGCTGTAAGAGCCTCTAAACCGTAAGAGTACTGAAATTCAAGAGCCGTAAGAGCCTGTAAACTGTAAGAGTACTGTAATTCAAGAGCTACAAGAGCCTCTAACTATAAGAGTAGTGTAATTCAAGAGCTGTAAGAGCCTCTCAACTGTAAGAGTACTGTAATGCAAGAGCTACAAGACCCTCTCAACTGTAAGAGTACTGTAATTCAAGAGCTGTAAGAACCTGTAAACTGTAAGAGTACTGTAATTCAAGAGCTACAAGACCCTCTCAACTATAAGAGTACTGTAATTTGAGAACTGTAAGAGCCTCTAAATTGTAAGAGTACTGTAGTGCAAGAGCTGTAAGAGCCTCTAAACTGTAAGAGTACTGTAATTCAAGAGCTGTAAGAGCCTCTAAAATGTAAGAGTGCTGTAATGCAAGAGCTGTAAGAACCTCTAAACCGTAAGAGAACTGTAATTCAAGAGCTATAAGCACTTCTAATCTGTAAGAGTACTGAAATTCAAGAGCCGTAAGAGCCCATAAACCGTAAGAGTACTGCAATTTAAGAGCTGTAAGAACCTCTAAAATGTACGAGTGCTGCAATGCAAGAGCTGTAAGAGCCTCTAAACTGTAAGAGTGCTGTAATGCAAGAGCTGTAAGAACCTCTAAACCGTAAGAGAACTGTAATTCAAGAGCTATAAGCACCTCTAATCTGTAAGAGTACTGAAATTCAAGAGCCGTAAGAGCCCGTAAACCATAAGAGTACTGCAATTTAAGAGCTGTAAGAGCCTCTAAACTAAAAGATTACTGTAGTACAAGAGCTGTAAGAGCCTCTAAGTTGTAAGAGTACTGTAATGCAAGAGCTATAAGAGCCTTTAAACTGTAAGAGTACTGTAATGCAAGAGCTGTGAGAGCCTCTAAACTGTAAGAGTGCTGTAATGCAAAAGCTGTAAGAACCTCTAAACTGTAAGAGTACGGTAGTTACTATACAGGTCACTCTACCATTTCCTCTAAGAGGAAGACTCTAATTGGAAGGCTTTGCCTATGGTTCGATGGACAAGCAGCCAGCCACTCCCACTTCCTGAGCTATATAAGCACTTCCCCTCAGCCTCCTTCTGAAGCACTTTTTCTTTGCCAGCTGGAGGCTCTGTCCATTTGTCCTCAGCAGCTGGCTGGGGCTGCCCCCCTCCCACCTTGCTGCTTCTTTCCATTGGATGTCCCTGTTTTATTCTTCTGCTTCTGGTTTGTTTTTTGCCTCCAGCTATGTGCTTCCTTTTGTCCCTTCCCTGTTTTTTCTTTGCTTGTGTATGTTAGTTTTGTTTTGTTTTCTTTTTTGGGGGTCTTGGTTTCTAAGCTCCTACCATTTTGCTCATTTAAAGTGCAAGCTACGTGCTTTCAGTTATTCCCATCGTTATTGCAATCAGTACCTGTGTTCTGCTCAAACTAAAGCTGCTCCCCATGCTACATGCCTAATTGTTTTCACCTGATTCAGGCTCCCTCTGAACCCTTGCTATGCAGCTCAATCATGCTTTCTCAGCTTAATCTGCCTCCCACATGGTCATAGCTGCTTTAGAAACATAGAAACATAGAAGTTGACAGCAGATAAGGACCACAAGGCCCATCCAGTCTGCCCATTTCTTTTTCTATCTTATAAATGTGCAATCGGCCTTTGCTCTGTCAGTGGCCTATCTATTCATAGTCATCTGTATTGCTCCCTTATGCCTATCCCATGCCTGTTTGAAGCCCTGCACTGTTTTCATAGCCACCACTTCTTGTGGTAAGCCATTCCATGCAACCACCACCACCCTTTCTGTGAAAAATAATTTCCTCACATTCCCCCTTAATTGGCCCCCTCTAATCTCATGCTGTGTCCTCTTGTCCTGCTATTTTTCTTATATTTAAACATGTTAGACTCTTTCACCTTGTTAATGCCCTTAAGGTGTTTGAATGCCTCAATCATATCACCTCTCTCCCTCCTTTGCTCAAGGGTATACATATTGAGCTCTGTTAATCTGTCCTCATATGTCTTCTGATGCAGTCCCTGCACCATTTTGGCTGCCCTTCTCTGGACTGCCTCAATCTGGTTAATGTCCTTGTGAAGGTGTGGCCTCCAATACTGCATGCAGTACTCCAGATGGGGCCTAACCAGTGTCTTGTAAAGAGGGATTATTACCTCCCTCTTACGACTTGTGATACCCCTACTAATACACCCTAACACCCCCCTAGCCTTACCTACTGCTTTAGAGGTCTGCTTGGATGATTATTCTATTGCTTACTGACCTATGTGCAGGTCTGACTAATGTTACCCTGCCCTATTGAACTACTCTGCCTTATTAAGCTATGTCCAGATCCACTCTTGCTCATGTCATCATTGCTCAATGCTCCCTGCTATCTTCCCTCTGCAAGGTCTCAGCACTCAACACTCATTCAGCTCCCTATCAGTCCCTGGGGCATGCCAACCATACCATTCTGGAGCAGGGTTCCCCTGCAGCCAACAGTCTTGCTCTGCACCTAGAGTCCACAACTTGAGCAAGCGAAGCGAGGTCCTTCTCACATAGACAATAGCTGGGAATGTCCTCGCTCCAGGTGGACCTTCAGTCATTAACCGTACTGATGGCATCTCAAGTTGTAGAATTTATGATTAAGCCATGAAGGGAGGTTACAGCGATTTCCTTAACTCTAGTGTTTTCCACTATAACAGTTGTCCATTGGCTTTAGTGGTTCCCTAGCAAGACACCTTCACCACATTCTCCCTATGACCACCTCTGATTTATCTAGCTTGTATTTTTTAGATTGGTAGGCTGGGTGAGTGCCTCGGTGGTCATTACTCTCCTCCTCCTCCCGCCTTGGATCGGCGATTGCAGAGCTACCACCTCGCAACCCTTCCTAAGGTACCTTTAGCCAAGAGAATCATCCCACAGCACCTCTAGGGGTGGAAACCTCTAGAGGGTTACTTGCCTTTGGTACCCCTACATGGTGGTAATTCCTCTGGAATAGAGAGTGCGCATGGGCAAAACCTAAGTAACACAGTTGCACAAGTATAACACTACACTGGCTGTGTATGCCATTGAACTACTCTTCAGGTCACTCTGCCCTGACCCCAAGGTGCACCTCTACCCAAGTGACTGCCCCTGGAGTACTCCAGACCTGAGAACTGTTGCTGTATGCTATAGCAAGACTCTAAAAGTGATACAATTTGCAATTCGTGCACAACTATCAAAGTCTCTGCCTATGTGATGGTCGATCGGTTGTAGATAGGAAGAAACACAAGGGAGATCCTGGGAGGGGAACAAGCAGGCTCACTGGTCGGCATGGCTATGAGAATTTCTATTTAACAAAAGGGATGTGAACAGACTTTTTAAACAGGTCATAGGTCCATCAGCTACACCCCCTCTCCAAGGTTGCCGAAAACAAGGAACAAATGCAAGAACTCTTTCAGCACAAAACCCACTTGTGGGTTGCCAGAAATGAAGAACAAACACAAGAACTCTTCAGCACAAAACCCACTGGTGGGCTGCCAGAAATGAAGAACAAGCACAAAAGATCCAGCCACAGTCTTCTGGCGAACAGCCAGGGTGAGACGACAAATGCAGAAGCCACCCTGCCACAGCCCACCTGTGGATTGCTGGGACACAGTACCAGATGCAGGAGATCACCCTGCCACAGCCCTCTTGTGGACTGCTGGACATGATACTAGATGCAGGAGACCACCCAGCCATGGCCCTCTTGTTGGCAGTTGAGACACGATACCAGATGCAGTGGACTGCCCAGCCACAGCCCTCTTGTGGACTGCTGGGACATGATACCAGATGCAGGAAACATTGGGAGGACACTATGGAAACTGAGAACCAGGATGAGGATATCTTCAGAAGCCAGGCGGATGGTAGAATTCTGGGCACCAAGGCTGGATAAGCCAAGGATAAACATAACACAACAAATGGGATGCTGGTTTGGGGGAAACCTGAACAGAAAATCTTGAAGAAGCTGTGATGAAGAAGGAAAATAATAAAATGGATAACAGAATCTGCACAGGTCCAGGCCGTAAACTGTTACTAGCAGTAAACCACAAACATGACATTGCAGGAGTATGGCCATGAATGAGGATCTTCAGAAGATCCTGCTGCAGACTGAGTCTGAAATCCACTTGCTGGATGCCTTCTAAGGTTGCTGAAGTTTGATTCAGGAATACACTTGTTGATCGCCTTTTTGAAGGCTGCTGAAAATTGATTCAGGAAGTCACTTAGTACAAGATGCTGACACACTACGGTGTAACTGCAACCTGGGGCAATTACACAATTCCAAGGGCAATTGACCAGTTTTGGATGCAGTTGCACAATTCCAAGGGCAATCGAACAACTTTGGGGAAATTGCACAGTTCCAGGGCAATTACACAGTTCCAGGGACAGTTGAATGACTTTGGAGCAGTTGCACATTTTCAGGAGCAATCACACAGTTCCAGGGGTAAAAAATGGCTGTGGAGCAAGTGTACAGTTCCAGGGGCAATTGCACAGATCCAGGGGCAAAAGCACAGTTCCAGGGGCAATTGCATGATTCCAGGCACAATTGCACAGTTTCAGGGGCTTTCAGGCAACATAATACAGTTTGGGTACAGATTCAAATACTTTTCAACATCAAGCACAGTTCCCACAATGTCCAGATAACTGCCACCCCAGGGATGCCGCATGTCCTGTTATGCCCCTTCAAACTGCAGGGTTTCTTCCTCGCAGGGCCCCTTTAAGCTATAGGGCTTTCACCTGCTGGGCCCCCTTTTAAACTACGGGCCTTCCTTGGCTGGGCTCCTTTAAGCTATGGGGACTCCCTGTACTGGGTCCCTTTTAAACCACTGGGCATTCCTTAGCTGGGCTCCTTTTAAACCACTTGTCCTTTCTTAGATGGGCCCATTTTAAACCACTGAGCATTCCTTAGCTAGGCCCCTTTAATCCATTTCCAGAAAGTTGCCCTTTTAAATATTTATCTAGGCCTTGGAAAGGTCTTTCTGTCCTTGGTCCCTTCTTAGTTCTGCCTAGGGAGCTCTCCTTATAAATATTTATTTCCTCACTAAGGGCTCCTTTTCACTTAGTCCCCCCCCCCTCCTCTGGGTGTCACTTCACCCGATTAATATTTATTTATTCAGATTCAGCCCTCTGGCCCACTCTCTTGGCTCTCAGCTGATCCTCCTCGCACCATTCTGGTGTTTTTAAACATTATTCTTTTTAGAAAAACTTCTGGTGGACAGCACATTGGATCCTGTGATGCCACCAACTCACCACCCTGGCCCAGAGGGAAGAAGCTGCTTTTGGGAGGCTGAGAGGTACCAGGTAGTGGGAGGGACTTGTGGGCAGAACTGCAGGCAATGCGGCAGATGACTGGGGACCTCAAGTGGGTCGATGCTCCTACGGCAATGATGCAGCTCTTCATAGGCTGCCGACTGGGACTGACTCAAACTTTTCAGGAAGAGGGCACAAATAACAAATGGGATTTTACAGAGCCCACACCGTGCACTAGGGGAGTCACTGTCTTCTTTTTCTTGGGTCGACCGCCGCTCACTACCCACTGGAACACCACACTGGACCATGGAACAGGAGGGTAGTCTTTAGCTGTGGAGTGGAAGAGAGGCACTGCAGCAGAGCCATCGAAACCAGCTTCAACACTCGGGTAAGCCCTGGTTCTCATCACTTTCTCGGTCCTGCTCCTACCCTACTCACCACCAGCCATGAACTCTCTCAATGTACCATTCTTTTTCTTCTTTTTTCTTATTATTGTTTTACCTCCTTCCGTGGGCTTCACAGGAGCTATGACCCCACTGAGGGTACATTTTCCGGTCCAACCACCAGCTCGTCTGCCCCTCTGAGGTTCCCCCATGGATTCCTCCTCCACAGCAAGGCCAGGAGGGGGGTGCAGGCATTCCCTCCCCCACCCTGGTATGGAAAATCTGGTGGCAGGGGGGCAGACTCACCAGACCGATCGGGCCATCATGGGTCACGTGGAGCCCTGGCCCTTTCTGTTTTCTCCCTCCCTCCCTTCCAATGTAAGTATGTTGGCTTTTAAGCATCCTAACCCATACTGCCCTCCAGCCACCTCAAGAGGTCACTCAGTGAATGGGACGACTAGTCCCCTTCCCCAGAGAGAGGAGAGCAGTCCTCTGGATGCTCAATCCTCTCTCTCCCCCCCTGCCAACCCCCGGTAGACCAGGCTCATTCCTGAACCCAGGTCATGGGCAAGGTGCGAGGTGTGGCATCCAGCGCCTCAACCCTCAGCACCACCAGGACATAACCATTCTTCTTTTTAAAACTCACTTGGGGTTCAGATTCTCAAACTCCAAGCCTGTGCCTGATAGTACTGGGTCAGTTTTTAAAAACAAGCACCATGCGCTGGGCAGGGACAGCAGTCCCAGCACGTAGGGGCCCTGGCATGTGCTGCCTGCTCGAGGGGGTTCTGCAGGATCAGAGCAGGCAGCAATGGAGGGAATTTTTCTTTACTTTTTTTATATGCATTGCCCTGCCTGGCATGCTAAAGGGGGGAACATACACCAGTGGAGAGGAACCTCACATTACCTCTGCCCTGCCTAGTCTGACCTGTGACCCCAGAGCATTTTATTTATTTACTGCACTCTCTGTCGAGACCCCAGATTGGACACTATAATAACCCATACACCTGCAAACATTTATAATATTTTGATGAAATTTCAAAATTAATTTTGACAAAATGTTTGACTACCTGGGCAAGTCAATAATAAATCTCTAAAATCTTTGGGAAAAGAACTCAAATTACAACTTAGTCAAAAAAATTGGCAAAATATAAGGAAAAATGCCGATAAATTATACATATCTTTAAAAATAAATAAATTCAATAAAAAAATTTACACAGAGCCTATATAACCCCAAATAAATTGCAATCTGTTATGCCTGAATACAAAAGTATATGTTGGTATAACTGTAATTGTCATGAAAAAAACAGTCCTTTACACTTATTATGGAACTGTCAAAGATAAATCAATGGTGGCAAAATACATAAACAGAGATCGAAAAAATTTTGGAGATCAAGATATCTCTAGCACCATAAATCTTTCTTTGGAATGACTGTACGGATTTAAAGTTAGAATGTCAAGAAAGAAATTGTGGCTTTAGCCACAATTACCATCAAAAGATTAATTTTATTACAATGGAATAATCCTAAATTAGAAGAATGCAATAGTAATAAATGGATTATTAACTTTAAAGAATATTTAATTAACGGAAGAATGCTGGACCATATATATGAAAAAGATGATCTATTTGATGCTACATGGAAAAGTATCTTTAATTTACAGGTACTTCCAAACCTGACAGTGATATAATCAATGATCTGAATGATATGGTACCATTTCCTTATACAACATAGATATAATGTAACATGATGTTTAGCTATCCAATGATTAAGGGGGATGCATGGGGGTGTTTGTATCACAAGGCACGTATCAATTTAGAGAATTTATGAATAATATGTGATATACAGTAATGTGTATAGAAAAATGTTATGTGTTACAATAATCTAGAAGTTAATTGATTCTAAAAAAAAAGGTTGGCTTGAGGACATTTTGTTTTCATTGTAATTTTATGAAACAGTGAAAAAGAATATTTATGTTTGGCTACCTCTAGTACACCCTCCTTTAAAGCTTGAGCCTTAAAACTTGGTGCATGTACCCATGTTGTATGCTTCTCTAAATCCTGTAACTGTGAAGAAATTTGGAAAAGAAATCCTAAAATCAGATGGAAATAACTGAAATTAAATTTTGATTAAATGTTTGGTCACCCATACCTCAGCTCCCTTTCAATCTAGGACTCTGAAATTTGGTACACTTTTGAAGGACACTAGTAACTGTATGCCTGGTAGCATTTTGATACATACTTTGAAAACTAGACCAAAAAATAACTGAAATTTAAAATTTGGCAAAATTCTGCAAAGTATTCATGTAGATTCTGCAAAAGATTTGTGGAATCAGAATAGTAATTCCATGGGTATTCTGCTGGCAAAATTTTATATTCCACACAGCTCTAGTTGTGATCCCTTATGTCTTCAGTTTTACTCTTATAGAAACTCAGTCTTCCAACTACCTGTCCAAGCCATACCCTCCAGTACGCAGATGATGCGGTGCTGTTCTCTAGTCATGCTAACCCTGCTACCCTAGAATTACAAATGCAGTCCAGTTTCTCAGCCATTGAGTCACGGCTCCAAAGCTGCAAACTTCTTAATTATAAGAAGACTAAAACCATGCTCTTCACCTCCACACATAACCGACACAGATCTTATCAACTGAAAATTATTAACCATCAAGGTGAAGCGCTTGATGTAGTACCTCCTTCAGATATCTTGGGGTCACCCTTGTTTGCTCACTTTCTTTCACACAACACATCGATTGGGTGGCTATGGCAGTTGACTACAGGATCAGCCTATTGTATAAACACAAGCTCTGCCTTGCTGAGGAAGCCCTAAGCTTAACTGTATCTAGCACAGTTTTGTTGATAATCGACTACAGACTGGTTGTATATGGCTCAGCTACTAACACAGCTCTACAAAGAGTTAAAACAGCATTAAATAAAGCCTGTCAACTGATCCTAGGAGCCCAGTACCTGACACACTCCTGTGAGCTCTACTCCCAGATGGGATGGCTCAACCTTGATAACAGGATCAAGTACCAAGTCTGCTAATTACTAAAAAGACAACCCTGGGCCTCACTATTCCTGGACTACTAGACCTCCCCCACCCTAATGGCAACTTAAGGCTCACCAGAAGTGCCAGTAATCAAGCTCTAAAAGTGCCCTTCCTATGTACTGATCAAGGCTAGAGATTCTTTGCATACAGAGCCCCCAAATGGCTGAACTCTTTACGCCCTGACCTACTATTGTGCACCAAGCTTAGTAAGTTTGACTAACTTAATTGCTCAACTGAAATCCAACAACAATAAGTACAACTGCAGTCATTAATTCTCTCCCCGGGCCCACCTTACTGACCTAAGTACTCTTCCCGGTGCTTACTTTTTTCCTAGCACTTGTCCCCTTTTAGTCTTGAGGGTACCCCCCCCCCTCGGATCACTTCCCTCTCTCTCTGCCTGCCTGCCCCCTGCATAACTCTTCTCCCCTTATGTCTCATGCTATCCCCTTTTCCTGTATTATGACAAGGCTCACCTGAGCTGCTCCTCTGTACCTCCCTCTTTTTTCCCCTTCCTCCACTTCTTTCTGCTGCTCCCCTGCTCTGCCTCCCACCCTGAAAACCTACCTCTTTCTGCAACCATCTCCCCCCTTTCTCCCCATCCTCTCTTACCTCTCCTGCCTCCTGACTACTTGAAGCTTTAATCCCTTTAGTCCAAATATTATAATAGCCAGTTTTGTTTGCCAGTATACCGTCATACTATGTACTCCCTATCTAATGTATGCCCTGATGGGCGCCTGTTTTTTGTACTGTAATTCAATGTTCCACCTTATGTTACAGCTTACCCACAAGCTGTGTTCCCTCTAACAATTTTATTACCCTGTTGACCTTTGTATTTTTGCACAGTAATCTTTGATAACTGTATGTCCCACTTTTATACTTATTATATGTATATCTTGTCTATAACTGATGCAGAACCTTTGCAAATGAGCTTTAGCGCAACGGTTTTATCCAAGTTTCAAATAAAATAAATAAAAAACTGATTTCCTTATTTAACATCTAAACAATGCAGTGACCTCTCACCTTCACTTGTGTGTGTATGTGTGTTTTTTTTAATAAACAGGCAAAGTGAAAACATGGTTTCAAATGAAACTCTGACACCACTTCATGGAGAAAAGTGTTGTCTGTTCTTAGTGTTACCGTATCTATGTGGAACACTAAAAATTCAAGCTCTCTGCTTAGTGTGGAGTTCACTGATCCTTCCTGCAGAAGTTATGGCCACCAGGTATTATTGTTTTCCAAATGACAAACTTTAGTTTGGCTGTGGCTATTGGTTTAGAAGGTGGAAGCATCAACCCTGAAGTTACCAAATTCAAAGTGCCATGCAGGGATTGGTGTCCTGACTGGTGGGTTTATGTGGTTTAAACCTTTCAAAAATCTTTTGAGCACTGGGTGTGACAGTATTTTTTTTTGTTTGTTTTGGATTGATATACAAAAATTACAGATCTATGCATTTTTTGAGATGCTGGCTTTAAGCCAAGTGATTTCAAGTTTATTATGTAATTCAACAATTGTGGGATATCTGCCCATACAGCATTTCCCTGCTTGTTTGTGCACCAAGGTGTGCAATCATTTCCACTTTGCTGTGTATGTCTTTCTAGTAGAAGGTTCTTCCTCCTTTTTTACAGACTTTTAGTACCTGTGTTGACAGGTTTAGCTCTGAGAATTCTATGGTTTCAGGTGCCAGACTCTCAAGTGAAGGGATGCCAGATTTGGATGCATCGCTTGACCCTTGGACTGTGTTAACAGGTCTCTGCATGTGGGCAGACAATGGTTTTTCCAAGATATCTGCAGGAGAAGACAATAGGCTGTCATGGTCAGTCTGGTGCTATCACAATCATCGTTGCTCTGTCTGACCTTACATTTAGGAGTTGTCTCTGTAATAAAGAGAAGGGAAAGAACACATACAGGAACTTGCTTCCCCAGAGGAAACTCAGAGCATCCTGTGAGTGAGTACCCTGAGATGAGGCTCTGCAACAAAACAGTGGTAGTTTTTTGTTCTACTCTGAGGCAAATCGATTCACTTATGGTAGCCATCAGATCCACTACTGGTAGCCCCCAATCTTTGAATATTGAGTGGGCTGATGATCATTTCAGTGGCCATTCATGGGAACACAATCCCCATCCTGCAGAGTGAATCTGACAAGACATTATCCTTTCCTGCTACAGTACAAGAACTGCAGATATATGTGGTTTAAGGCCGTAGGCCAGATCCAAAATGTTCAGTACTTATTTGCACAGCTTTTAGGATCTGGATCCTCTGTCCTTGTTTATGTAGTACAATATATTGTGATATTGTCTGTCTTGATTTGCAGGGCCTGATCTTAGGATTTTCTGAAAATGCTTGATAGATATGCATTATATGATATGATATATGCACAACTACTCCAATTTCTAGCAGGTTTGCTTGTGACTCTGATCTGTTCTAAGTACCTTGAGCTGTCAGTTCTGAGATGTAACCCCCTGAGAGAGGCATCTATTGTCGGAACCACTGTGTGGGACTTCTATTGAATGGGTATTCCCCTTCTCAGATAGGCCACATTTTTCCACCATTGTAGTGACAGTGCCAGCTCCTCCTTTACTGGGATCATGGTGGTCAGACACTGTCTCAACTGAGACCAGTACCTTTGTAGACACCACTGAGTGTCCCTCATGTGCTGCCTTGGCCATGGGACTACTGCTGTGACTGCTAACATGTAACCCAGAAGTCTGAGACATTCCTGTACAGATCTTGTTCCTAGTTGGAAAGTGCCTGCAAAGGTTACCAGTGTATGAACCCTTTCCCAGGGCAGAAATGCTTTGGCCTGTACTATTCCCAGTACTGTGCTTAGAAGATTTAAGGTTTGCACTGGCTCCAATTAAAACTTTTCCAAGTTTAGTAGAAAGCCCAGAATAAGCATCATCTCCGCTACCTTTTGCAGGGATGCTTCTGCCTCCAGTTTTGTTTTTCCACACACTAGGCAATCATCTATTAGGCAACCATCCCAGGTATTCGTGTGCAAGTGGCGCCGACAGACATCATGCAGCTGAACTGTACAGCCACTGCCACCACTGAAACTGACCCCTCCTGGCCACTCTCCTGGTCCCAGCTGATGGATCCCATAGCCAGGGACCCACGCCTGAGTGGCGCCGACACACATCGTGCGACTGAACTGTACGGCCGCTGCCAAGACTGACCCCTCCTGGCCGGTCTCCTGGTCCTGGCTGATGGATCCCATAGCCAGGGACCCATGCCTGAGCGTCGCCAACAGACATCACGCAACTGAACTGTACAGCCACTGCCATCACTGAAACCGACCTCTTCTGGCCACTCTCCTGGTCCCGGCTGATGGATCCCATAGCCAAGGAGCCATGCCTGAGCAGCGTTGACAGACATTGTGCGGCTGAAATGTACGGCCACTGCTGCAGCCAAAACCAACCCCTCCTGGCCACTCTCCAGGTCCCGGCTGATGGATCCCGTAGCCAGGGACCCGCGCCTGAGTGGTGCCAATAGACATCATGTGGCTGAACTGTATGGCCACTGCCGCCACAGAAACCGACCCCTCCTGGCTGCTCTCCTGGTTCTGGCTGACAGATCCCATAGCCGGGTACTACCGCTTCTACTTTCTTGGACTCAGCTTGAGCTGGGAGCCACTGATTGGTGCAGAGTTCTTGGAGGCTAAGTCCCATCGGTTACTTTGCTCCTAAGGTCCAATCTGATTGGTGCGCCTTTCCGTATAGACTTATTGATTTTTTGGAGCTACAGTCTGAACGGAGAAGCTAAACCTCTTGGGTTTTTCAGTTTGACTGTCTGCCTATTTACTGCTAGCCTGATACAGTCTAGTTTGTTTATTGTAGTGTAAACCTAAGCATCTCTGCATAACAGATCTTTGCTCTGGTTATTACTGTTACCCACTTAGTCTGCCTTCTGTTTGAATTTAAAGTTAATTAGTGCTCCAAAGCTGCCTGTTTGTACCTGCCTGCTGTGATTTTTTTCCTCTCACCTGTACCTTGCCTTATTTTTTTCTCAGCCCCTCTGTGGGCTCTGTGCTTCTCCTCCCACAGTCCCCTTCCTCTGAAGCTCTTCTCTTAAAGAGCTAGTGTACTGCTTGGAATTTAATAGTAATTTTCAGATGCAGTCAGCTATCACTTCCAATATCTGAAGTATTTTTTTATTTTCTGTTTGCTAATTAAATGATTTTCCACCTGGCAGTACTGGGGTGATATCTGAAACAGCACTCTGTCTGGAGGAAAAAAAGGTCAGTTCTGTTCCTCCCACTACATTGTCAGAAATGAGACAAAACACCTTAAGGCACCACAATCCTTGCAGTTTGAGCGATCACGTTCACAAGCTACCAATCAAAATGGAGGAAATTGTGACATCACTAGTAACCAGGGAGAGCCAGTCCCTGCTGCTTCATGTGAAAGAGAAACCTTGCAGTGAGAAATGGTTCTCATTGGTTAGTAGTGACATCATACTCAGTGTTTATTTATTTAGTTTTTGTTGACCGGGTAAGTGCACCAGACAAATCCTGCCTATTTTCAGGCACAACCTGAGGAGGGGGATACAGATGAATGCCAACTGACCTTGAACCAGATTAAGCTGTTGGTGGTATTATTAGTGAACGAGGGAAATTTGGTCAGGACACCGGGGAAATTCTCCTACTCTTTTCGATAAGTGCCATGGGATCTTTAACATCCACCTGAACTACCACCAATCCATGCAGATGGGACCTCAGTTTAAAATCTCATCCGAAGGACGGCACCTCAGAAGTGCAGCACCCATCTCATGCTTCACTACAGTGTCAGTACTGGGATATTAACCCAAGTGCCAGATGTGGGAACTGAACCCACAGCCCTCTGATCTCCCAGCCTCAGAGGCAAGTGTGCTACCTACTGAGCCACTGACACTGTGTGATGAGTGTGATCTCAGTGTTGATGTAGTGGGAGGAACAGAACTGACTTTTTTTTCCTCCAGACAGAGTGCTGCTCCACACATCACTCCAGTACTGCCAGGTGGAAAATCTTCTAATTAGCAAACAGAAAAGAAAAAATACTTGAGATACAATAAGTGACAGCTGACTACATCTGAAAGTTACAATTAATTGCAGGCAGTTTCCAGGCAGTATACTAGCTCTTTAAGTTCACTACTGAAACTGTTTCTGTTTCGACTAAGATTTCCTCCTGTCTTCTACCCTTCCCCCTTCCCTTGCTACCCAGCACCTTGACATCTTAATCTCCCTCCCACAACCAATTGTCTCAGTGGACCCCACCCCAGCCATCTCCTGAGATAGCCTGCTTTTGTCTTCTCACCCCAACCCCCCACTGACGATTTCTACTGCTAGCTATCCACCTCTGATCCTGCTGCCTTAAACTTAAACTTGTGTTTCTCTTCCTCTTTCCCCTAGGGACCTGTGCCTGAGCGGTACCAACAGACATTGTGCAGCTGAACTGTATGTCCACTGCCGCCACTGAAACTGACCCCTCCTGGCCGCTCTCCTGGTCCTGGCTGATGGATCCCATAGCCAGGTACTACCGCTTCTACTTCCCTGGAGCCAGCTCAAGCTGGGAACCTCTGTTTGGTGTGGAGTTCTTGGAGGCTGAATCCCCTTGGGCGCTTTGCTCCTAAGGCCCAATCTGATTGGTGCGCCTTTTCGTATAGACTTATCATTGATTTTTTTGAGCTGCAGTCTGAACGGAGAAGCTAAGCCTCTCGAGCTTTTCTGCCCAACCCCCTACCCCCTCCCAGGCCTCCTTTAAATACTCCAACACTCCGCCCCTCGGAGACTCTATTTGACCCCATTGGCTATTACGACCTCGCACTACAAATACCTGTGCTAGGCAATCTGATCCCTCCTCTCCTGCTCTTATTTCTCCAGTTTCAATATTAGTCTGGCATTTAGTGGCATTCTCCTTCCCTGGCTCCTGTCCTATTTTCCAGCCAGCCCCAGGTTACAAAAATGAATCTACAAATGATATTACTCGTTCTAATACCTGCTACAGCTTTTCTACCTTTATCCCTGCCTTCTGCTCCTTGTGCCCCCTTAGCCACCCCCACTTTCCTGCCTCATGATTTCCTTCTCTCCAACCTTCTCCTGCTGCCCATTCTCTGACCAGACCCTTCTCTGCTACTAATAGGGCCTGGATTCACTTGGCTGCCCATGTCATAAAAATCTATCCCCTGCACGCTAACACCGTATGCCCCTTCCTGCGACGCAAACTGTGGTATTTTCTCCTACTGGTTGTACTGCTCTCAGGTGATGTTCATTCTAACCCTGGACCTGATACCGTCTCACCCAGTACCCTTGCCAATGCTAAAGGTCTAACTATAGTTGACCATAATATCAGTAGCCTATTGCACAATTTCACTGAACTAGCGTCTTGGACTAACCTCTATAAACCCGACATCATCTGCCTCACAGAAACCTGGCTCAAACCCTCCACCCCCAATTCACTTTGCTTCCTCCCGTCCTGTAATCTTTTGAGGTTTGATAGACCTGCTCCGAAAAGAGGGGGTGGTACAGCCATCTATTTTAAGGATCACCTGCATCTCTCTGAAATCTGCTCTGCTCTTCTCCCCAACACACTGCAAAGCCATACACATCCTCCTCTCTATCTCTGTCGGCTCTAAAAAAATTACACAGTGTGTTCCTACAACCCCCCCTTCCTGCGGCCTAAAAGGTCTAGATGAGATGTTAGATCAGACCTCTCTTCTTTCTGGCAGAAATGAGGTTCTTATGCTTGGTGATTTTAACTTAAATTGGCTAGGAAATTCTCAGCCCTCACTACTGACTAGGCTACAAAGTGCTAACCTACACCAGATGGTCAATGACCCTACCAGGATTGCATAGCACTCAAACTCTAGTACTCTGCTGGACTGGATAATGACCAGCCACCCTGAAAATGTAATCGCCTTGGGCACTCTTGCTGACTCCATTTCTGACCACTCCCCAGCTTTTGTATTTGGGGAACGGCTAGGCCTGCTCCACCTAAACCACACTTCATTAACTTCCGGAACTATACGCACCTCTACTCACAGTCCTTCCTGCAGGATATCGCCACTATTGATTGTTCCTCCCTCTTTAAATCAAGTGCTCAGTCCGCCCTTAATCTATTTCTGTTCAACTGTCTGGTAATACAGAACAAAACTGTCCACTCATAATGTGGAGGGTGAAAAATAAGCCTACCTGCTGGCTGAAATCTGACTTACTTTCAAAACTATATCAAAGGGACAAAAGTTGGCTCCAGTACAAAGCTCTGGGCTACCTACTGACCTAAATGTTTATAGAACTCTGCACGATTCATGTAAGAAGGACATTAAAAGGGCAAAAGTGCCTACTGCAAGGATCTTCTGACCAACTCTTATGATGATTCCAAGAAATTCTGGTCCCATATAAAGCTCTTCCTAGGTTCAAATCTGGCCCCTACTCCTACTGACATGTTCTTAAACGGGATCCACTGTAACAATCCCAGAACCATTGCTAACTTTTTCAATACTCAATTCTCCGACCTCTCCAAATGCACCACCTCCTTTCCTGCCCAACCAAACCTGACCACCCAACCTGTCGTCTCCGGACCTTCCTTCTATTTCAAGTCTGTCACCAACCGTGAAGTACTCAGGATGTTAAACAATATAACTGATTTCACTGTGGCTGCATCTAACAATCTTGAACCAAAGCTCCTGAAACTCTCTTCCCCCTTTATTGCCACTCCTCTAGCCTAGATGTTTAACCTCTCCCTGTGCCAATGTCATGTTCCTGACATCTGGAAGATGGCTAGGGTAACCCCTGTTTTCAAAAAAGGTGATCGTAAAGATCCATCAAACTATAGGCCTATTGCTATCTTGTCTGTTCACAGCAAAATACTTGAGAAACTTGTTGCCTCCCAAACCATTGACTTTCTCCAAAAGCATGACCTTCTCTCTCCTGTCCAGCATGGCTTCCACAAGAGTCATAGTACAACCACTGCACTAGTCAAGTTTATGTCTGATACCCTTGTGGCCATGGACTCCGGCTCCTTAACAGGTGCTATTTTTATCGACATGACCAAAGTTTTTGACCTGGTTGACCACACCCTACTCTTAATGTCCCTGAGATCTCTAGGTTTCTCCCCAAATGTAGTTATGTGGTTTGGCAGCTACTTATCTGGTAGGGCTCAAGTAGTAAAATACAACTCCACCCTATCAGACTTAACCTCTATCAACATAGGTGTGCCTCAAGGGTCTATCCTGGGTCCCCTGCTTTTCTCCATATTTATAAATAATGTCACCTCCAACCTCCAGCAAACCTCCTCCCTATTATACGCTGATGACATTGTTCTGTACGCTAGTTCTAAAAACATTTCTGACACCAACCAGCATCTCTTCCAGGACGTTGCACTAATTAAACAGTGGCTGGCTCACTATAAGCTTGTCCTCAATGTAGCTAAGACCCAAACCATGTTATTTGGTACTAATGCCAAGCTCAAACACTCCCTACCACATTACATGATCCTCACAGTTAATGGCATATCTGTAAGTGTGGTAAACTCATTTAAATACCTAGGTATCACCCTTGACCTGGCTCTTAATTTTGACCTTCACATCCAGCAGACGTGTAAGTCTGTAAACATGAAACTTGGCATTGCCTCCAGCTCCAGCTATTTGCTAACCCCATCTGCTGGGCTAGCCATAGATCATGGTATTCTCCTCCCATCCCTCACCTATGGCGTTACAACCTATGCTGCTGCAAATAAATATGGTCTTCGGAAGTGGGATGTTACCTACAATAACATCTGTCACTATGTCTACTCTTTGTACCAGCTCAAACACCACTGCCTCCTTTATTCCGAACTTAGATGGCTTTCACCCCTTGTGTCTCGGTCCTTTGCATATGGTTCGTTTATTGGTAACATCATCAGAACTCATATACCCTAGCCACTGGCAGGAATATTTCTGGCTCAGATGTCTGGTTATGGCCTGCGCTCTGTGGTCAATGCGCCCGTCCTCGTCCCTAGGCATCACTCCTCTAAAGGGGCAAGTGCCTTTGCGTGTCATGTTCCCAATTCTGGAACTCTCTCCCTCTAACTTTACGCCTTGCCCCTTCCCATGCCTCTTTCAAGAGACTGCTACACCGTCACTTAGCTGATTCATGTCACTGCACTTGTTTCCAACCACCCTAGTCTGTTTATTCCCCCCCTTACCCTGATCCCTTAAGCCACTTCTTCCCAGTCATATCCCAAAACACTAAGCACTTCTTTTTTCTAGTTACCTGTCTGGCCTACTAACATCCACTCATAGTCCTTTCCTCTCCTGTCTATAGCCTCTCTTTTCTCTACCATTCCTCCTACCCCATACTCCAATCCTCACGACAACCTCCTCTCTTTTATTTATTTATCCTGTATGTCACTCTTGTGTTACAGCACAGCTACTCCCTGCATTATCCTAGCCTTATTTGACTTATATCCCGATTATATGACATCAGAAAATGTATAGTTTTTTTCCCTCTTAGATAATGAATTTACTCTAAATTGTATTTATCTTGCTTGTTACTTCATCTCCTGCTTGCACTGTATTCCCATCCATGTAACATTGTTCATTTTAATATAATGTCATGATGTATTGTTATGTTATGGCTCATGCTCTGTACTCGTCTTCACTGTTCTGTAATCTACCGGGTCATACCTGAAAATAGTCATTGCCATGGCTAGTGCACCCTACCCAGTTAACAAAAACTAAATAAAAATAAATAAAATCTAAGTATGGAGATACTGTAATGCCAGCTTTCCTTAAGGCTGCTGCAACTACAGCCATGCACTTTGTGAACACTCTTGGGGCAGATGTGAGGTCAACGAGTATTGCTCTGTACTGGAACTGTTGTGTTCCTACCATGAAAATCAGGTATTTTCTGTGGGGAGTTCCTCACTTGAATGTGAAAATAGACATCTTTCACGTACAGTGTTGAGAGCCAGTCTGCCTGCTGCAGTGAACGAATCACTTTCTACAGGGTTAACCTTCTGAATTTTCTTTCTTTATGTGTCTGTTGATGCACCTCAGGTCAAATATAGGCTGCCATTGCCCTGATTTCTTTCCTGCTAGAAAGTACATGGAAAAGAATCCATTCCCTTTTAGGACTGCAGGTAGGTGGAGCCTGCAGCCCTCTTGCATTAGCTCTAAAAATGAGCTACTGGATTCAGACCGTGGAACACTTCTTTTGGAGTTTTTGAATGATCCTTCCTTGTCTTTGCAGCCCTTCAGTTTAACCCTTGCAGTGCTGCAGACTGAACATATGTCCAGAACTCACTCAAATAGATTCATTCTAGTTTTTTTCAGCAGCCTAGGGGTTAAGAAACAAGTGCTCTCGACAATCAGCTCTCCTTTCCAA
Organism: Neoceratodus forsteri; assembly: GCA_016271365.2. Taxonomy (NCBI): domain Eukaryota; kingdom Metazoa; phylum Chordata; order Ceratodontiformes; family Ceratodontidae; genus Neoceratodus; species Neoceratodus forsteri. The sequence goes on along the minus strand of CM028133.1, from coordinate 43,042,604 downwards.
CCTTGTTGTGCTTCAGTAAGTACAAGAAACACATGTTTTCTTTTGAATCAGACTTGGTAAACAACATTTCTAGAACTAATACAGGAGGGCTGCATATAGTCATCTTGCTGTCTATAGCTGGAAAAATGGAGTACCAAGGCACATATTTTTGGAGTTTTCAGTGTATCCTTCCCCAACTTGCCAGTGAAATAAAATAATCCCTTGTCTCTGAGTAGCCAATTTCAACACTATTTTCTTCATCTTGTTTATTATTGCAATGAGACTTGTTATCTTTGGAGACTAATACTTTACTGATATAACTTCTAACAGATAGCATGTAACTGTAGAGCAGTTTCAAATTACATTCTTGGTCATCTCTCCCGGTGTGTGTGTGTGTGTGTGTGTGTGTGTGTGTGTGCATGCATGCGAGCGAGCAAGTGTGTGTGTGTGTGTGTGTGTGTGTGTGTGTGTGTGTGTAGCAATGATTTACAGTATTTCCTCTTAAGAGTTGATTTGTGTTAACCCTTTCAGGACCTAATTAGTAACACTGGAACTCTCATGGTTTTATACTTGTAGGAAGGATAAATAAATGCTAGGCGGGTAATGTTTTAGGGGTTTTCAGTGGTTGCAAGTGGCATTCTAGGGAATTACAAAGAATCATAGCAGTGTCAACTGCAGAGTGTTCCCATATTGAACAAAGCATTTCACTGTAGGGCACCCTCTTTTTCCTTGTATTTTCATGTAAATCTGGGACAAAACTCCTGTACACTTTCCTGTGTGCTCAAATCAATACATGTATGCAATTGACTTCATTATGCCTGTCAGTAAAATCACTATAACAAATGTTAAGGCTGGTTTTATTTATTTTAAATGGTAAAACTCACCTGCAATACGTCACAGAGGCTCTGGAAAAATGTTGGAATCTCTCAAGCTCTCAAGATTTGCTCTCAGTGTTCACATATCTCCAGAACCTCTTGATGGTATTATAGCATTGTAACAATGTACTGACATAGCCGGATAGCCTGGCTGAGATGCAGTACGTCATATTCAGTAGGGTCATACTTTTATCCATTTTGGCAAAGTACTGACACAGGATAGCTTTGATGAGATGCAGGATCTCATTTTCAGAGGGTCCTAATTTTACCCATTCCTACAATGTACTTATACAGGTGAGCCTGGCTAAAATGCAGTATCTCATTTTCAGTGGGGTCTTACTTTTACCCATGTTTGAGTTCCAACAGAGGATACATCATCTAACTGCAGAACAGTTCCAAATTACATTCTTGGTCATCTCTCCCAATGTGTGCATGTGTGTAGCAATGATTTACAGTATTTTCTCTGAAGAGTTGATTTATGTTAACCCTTCAGGGGCAATCTAATTAGCAGCATTGGAACTCTCATGGTTTTATATTTGTAGGAAGGGTAAATTCTAGGCAGCTAATATTTTAGGGGTTTTCAGAGGTTGCAAAAGGGCATCCTAGGGAATTATGAAGAAATCATAGTGGTGTCAACTGCAGTGTTCCCAGATTGAACAACGCATTTCCCTCTAGGGCACCCTTCTTTTCCCTATGTTTTCCATGTAAAACTGGAACAAAACTCCTGTGCATTTTCCTGTATGCTCAAATCAATACATGTACACAACTGACTTCATTATGCCCATCAGTAAAATCACTATAACAAATGTTAAGGCTGTTTATGTGCTCTTTAGCCCTGTTACAATGTACTGACACAGGATAGCCTGGTTGAGATGCAGTATGTCATATTCAGTGGTCTCATATTTTTATCCATTTTGGTATAGTACTGACACAGGATAGGTTTGCTAAGATGCAGTATCTCCTTTTCAGGGGGTCCTAATTTTATCCATTTTTATAATGTACTGACACAGCTTAGTCTGGCTGAGATGCCGTATCTGTTGCAGTGTCTCATTTTCAGTGGGGCTTTACTTTTACTCATGTTTACATCTCCATGCAATGTACTGACACAGGATAGCTTTGCTGAGATACTAATGGCCGCCATGTGTAACATGGCGGTGTCGACTTAAACTATGCATAAGTGAGTATCGCATGTATGTAGTCATGTCAGTGCTGCCATGTTATGGCTGACTCCAGGGCAAACTGTGCATGCACAGTTCTGTAATCACAGCAGTATCAGTTACATCTGACTCTGGCGTGATGAGAGCGCCACATATTTTTTTCAACATTCTTGCCACTCCTAAAAGCTCTCCACAGCCATATCGGCTCAGTGCTGGCAAAAGCTAAGGGGTGAGCAACACTGGGGACTGCTGTACTGTTTTCATGTCCACAGTCTCTATTGGCAGGTCATTTTAGAAGGCCACCAACTTCTGGGACAAAATATGCTTCCTAATGTTACCCCTAAACTTGCCATCTGTGACCTTTAGAGCATGTTCCTGTGTCCTGCTGGAGAACATATCCATATGTTCAATCCTGTCAATACCCCTGAGAATGGGAAGACTGAGCTCTTGTCCCATCTCAGCCTGCTGTTTCACAAGGACAAGCAAAAGGATGAGGAGCACCCACATATGCAGAAAGCACCAGGACCACAAAAATATTATTCAAAGTCCTTTATTTAACTAAAGTGCATAGTTTACCCATACATAGTGAGCAT